>OY728147.1:1027283596-1028533596 GCA_963277665.1 Viscum album
AGAAAAGAATATAAAAATTATTTAATACATTAATGATAAATTATATGCACTATAAAAATTGATATAGATTCATAATCTAAAACATGTATCAAAGAATAATGATAAAGATGAAAAACATTTACAGCTTTTGTTACCATTGAATCAAAAAAACCCTTGAAATAGGTAAAATGAAATAAAACATTAAATATGATAAATAAATATATAATAATGATATATAATGTAAAATATATAATAAATAGATATAATAATATAATTCCACATTACTAAACATGTCTTAAAAAGGATATTTTGAGATGAGAAACCCTTATGGATTTTATAACACTTGAATCAAAATACAGTAAAATAAATAACATGATTTTTATTTTTAAATAAAATTAATAATATGAAAAAAATATATTATAATAAATTAATGGTTCTTTGAAAAAAATAACTCCATATAATAGGAAGCATGTTTCACTATAAGAAACATGCCTCAAGGAATTGAAATTCCGACCAAGAAACTCTTACTACTAGGGTAATTTGTTTACGAAGAACCATGGAAGTGACCATTAATTGGATTTTTAAATCCATTTAAATGATTCAAAATAATAATAAAATAAAATCATGGGAACTATACTTACCGTATAGAAAATAATTCTTGAATTGGAAGCATATATTAACAATGGAAAATTATGACTCGAAACACTTACCATATACTTCCTCTTAGTCAGCAAAATTCTAAATTCCATAAAAAATATATTAAGGATTATTATTATTATTAAAAATAAATTTATTATCAATTATTTTACTTTATACTAGATATTTAGCACTTCTTATCTCCCATATATTAATTTTTTGTTGTTAAAATTAATATTTAGTTGTTAACCATTCAGTTTCCCTTACATGATCGAGTTTGGAAGTTCTGGTCCTTAAGCCTTGATCATGGATTTATTTCCTCTATAATATTTTTGATAAGTCAATTCATGTGTTTTATACAGTTATATAGTTCCATAGTTATTTCATGTAACTTATAGTGATGGTTCCCATGAAACGTATTAAAAATTCCCTTTTTATTGATTAAATAATTTAAAAATGAAATATGTTAATTAGTATATATTCAGTTTAAAATTACCAATACATAATTATAAAAAAAATATTATATTAATTTTTTATATCATATAATCATTATTTCATTTATTTTAACCATTCGTGTGATAAATATTATAACATTTTCCATGTAGGTGGTAAAACCAACCAAAACAAGAACATGATATTGTATAATGATAATAAAACATTTAGAGAAGATATAGGGTTTAAAAATTATTAAATTAGTGATATAAATTTAAGAATATTTATTTTTAGAATATAAAATAAATATAATTTTAAGAAATTTTTACTAATAAAGCGTCTTGGTTATCTCGTTTTAGGTGGTTAAATTTAAAGATGACCATTTCTCAATAATATTAATAATAGAATGGAAAAATTACAATTAAAACCCCTAAATTATGTTATAAATATCATATTTTTTCATAAAATATTTTTTTATAACCGTCCATGTGAAGTGATGTTGAAAAATAAAACTTATCATTCAAGGAGGTGGTAGTATGCAAGTTACGTAGGATAAGATTTCATTTTCCATTGGATAGAATTAAAATAGATAATAGTTATTCCATGAACATAATTATAATTATTTATAATAATGAAACTTATTTAATTACATTATGTTTTATAAAATATTTTGATAAGGTAAAATAAGAAAGAAACATAAAAGAAATATGTCAAGAGTATTGCCCATTATTTAGATATCCTACTTTAGGTAACACCTTATGCCTTCTTTGATTTGTCTTTTTAGGATACGAAAACTTCAATGAAATGATGAAGATAATTGTGGATGTATTTTTTTAGGAATTGGTCAATATTAGGTGCTCAAAATATATATAAAATTGAGGTGGTAAATGGGTAATTTTATAAGTGAAAGGAGTGACATTCTTATAAATACTTGTTTTCTTGATATATAATAAAATCAATACTCAATTAAATCATCTTAAAATTAGTCTAATGTTGATGATATGATATATTAGGTATATAATTAACTCATAAAATTAATTTTACATATTTATTTGTTATATTTATGGTATTATCCCTGATTTTAACCCCCTTCTTGACAAATTTAACATTTTTCTTGTTCAAAGAATCCTTCCATGGTAACATATTTTTATGAGAATAAAATTGAACATATAAGAAAATTTTAATATTTTTATTCCAAATATAATATCCATTTTAAAATATTCCATTTATATAGTTTGTAAAAATTAATTTTAAAAATAGTATGCTTATCGTAATGACAATTATATTTAGAAAAATACCTTTTCATGAATAAAAATGAATCCACCGCAAAAAATGTATAATATTACGTCTGATGAAATTTATAAGTTCTTTGGATAATAAAACTATAGTCATGTGTCTCTAAAAATGATACAAAATGGAATTTTACCCCATAAATACTTTAACAAAGAAAAATATCCCACAAATAATTTTATTAAAAACACATATAAAATAAGACCCAAATCGAAATGTGTAGATTTATAAATTAAAAATATATTTTAAAAATGAATTATTAATGTCTGTAAATATTTGTTTTATAAAAAGGATTCACATATTTTCAAGTCATTATTATTTCAAAATTATGTTAAATATGTTATGATATTTGTAAAAACTGTATTTTCCCCTATACACCCAAAAACATGCCTTTTTATAAAAAAAATAAATAGAGGAAAAATTTGAAATTATGAATAAAAAAAATGAAGATTATTTTATTAGATTGAAATTATAAATTTTATAAAGTTTACTTTTAATTATTTTCATATAATTCAAGGGAAAAAATTTTAGAATAAAAATAGTATACTTTTCAAATAAAAATTCATATTATTACCACATATCATGATAAAATTGTTTATAATATTATCATTAAAATAAATATAAATATCTAATTTAAAATATATACTGATGAAATAGTTTAATAAAATGTATTTAGAATTCAGGTAAATCTCATTTTCTATTATTATGTAAGAAAATTAATTTTAAATATACAATTCATATCTACTATATTATATAATATATATTTAGAGACATGATATAAACATTAATCTTCATTCCAATCATATATATATATATACATAATAATGAAAATTAATAAACCATAAAATTTATATCTAATTAAAGATACCGGGGTTTTCAAAGTCACCCACTTTGGTAAATTTAAAATTTTACCTCTAGGGAGATCTGAGGCATGTGAATGTAAACAATATGGTATGTCTTAATCTATAAATACATAAGTCACTACAAAAATAGATGGAAATATGATACCTCTATAATGGAATCACAATTAGGGAAAATTTACTATACACATGATTCTATAAATAAATAATGGCTTCATTTCTTTTAAAAATGAATAAAAATCTACAATATTCTGTGAATTCTTTTGATGAAGATTCTTTACATGGGAAGTAACAAAAAATTTGGGTTGTATCCAAAATGATGATGGGTTATATGATAGTGGTTACCCTAGTGAGGTTATTTCAGTAATCAATATATAATAAAAACACTTTAACCATTAAATATCAATAAAACATTATGAAATAATGTTTTATTATAACTGAGATATTTTATATATGACATGTGTCAATCTAAATGATATATGTTTCATATAAATTGTATTTATTATTATTTATTTTTTGAAATTGTTTTGAAAATTTTTAAATACTATTAGATATATTTTTATACTTTAATCTTACACGATTTTCGGTTGATAATATTTTTTGTGTGGTTTGATTTTGAGAAAATAGAAACCTTTTATTGTTATCATATTTCTAACCAAAAAATATGTGTTATAAATAATATTATCTCCATATCATTATTATACTCAACATATGGAGAATATTATAGTAATATCAAATAAGGAAGAATTTATATTGGGTTGAATGGAGAAAAAATAAAATCATCATCAAAAGTTGGTCATATCAAAAATAATTAAAACAATGAGAAAAGATAAAACTATTAATCTGGATGGATTGATTGAGGTCTAGAAATTAACCCTCACAAATCAATAATAATTTGTTATATAAATGATAATACCATGTTTATTATTCCAAATAATATAGATAATTAAAATAACGATGTACCATCAATGAAGTAAATTATTTGGGAAGACATTATAGTAACCTATTATTACCTATTATGTTCATTTACCATAATATCAAGTTATGAAATAATGAATTTTCTATATCAAATTTATACTTTACTTATTTATAATGTATGTATTTTTAATTTTTTTGAAAAAGGTGTATAGTGAATTTCAAAAAAAAAGAAATTGTAACATCCCAAGATGACTAATTGGTTTTTGAAGATATGAAATGGAACTAACCTTAGGTGACGTCCCCTTGAGACCAATGGTTTGAAATAAATACCAATGGGATTGAATACATGTTGGGGGATGATTTAACATTATAGAAATAACTTTTAATATATTAACCATAGTTCTATAAAAATTAACATGATGCATGATATAATTAAAAAAAATATAAATGATATAGAAGAAAAAAAAAATAATCAGATTCATATAATACATGAAATACAATGGAAAATCCTAATAATATAAAACATGAATAGACCCAAGAACCAAGGTGTCACAACACTATAATAAAAAAATGACCAAATTTAAAAATCATCTACTAAATACCATAGTAAAATTATCCTCTACTATAAGAGTTTTAAATATTAACTTTAATAATATCTATATTTTCAAGGAGAGAGCGTATAAAATCAATATGAAATCCTAGATAATTCCCAAATATATTACTGAAATAGAAATAGGTTAGATAATATTTATTTTTTATACAAAATATTTTGAAATAATTAAAAACTATAAATAATGATAGATACAAGAAAAATTTGTGTAACAACACAAACTCACATGAAATATTGGAATGATCCCATGAACCCATGCAATAGAAAAATCTAATGAATCTCCTACCATTAAAGTATCTCTAAACATTCCAGCACATGATGTTAAACACATCCTTCCATTCCAAAATCATCACACAATAAGTGTAAACAAATATTTTAAAATTCACACCATATCCATGTATATCCCAAAAGTCCTTTCCAGGTATATATGAATCCACACAATCCATGTCCTAGAAATATTCACACACCCAAAACCTAATTTGTCTTAAAATACAATAAATCATTTTATCCAACTTATTTTAGGAATCACCCATAACCCAATATTTTAAGTCCAACCCAAAATATATGGTTCCAGTAGATATTTTACAATATATCTAAACCCATAACATGAAGAAATTTATTAATAAAACAATGATCCTTCATGTTTTAGGGGAATTGGGAAATTGAGAAAATCATCCTACCCTTAATGTGTTAGAAATGAAAAATCACTCCACAGTTCTCAGATCTAGGATCCCCTTTCTATTCCATTAATGAATCCAAAATAAATTCTATCAATAAAATTGCATAGTCATATATCTTAGAATTACATCCTTGATTTGGGGTTTATCTCAAAAAAAAGAAAGGAGAATATAAAGTTGAAGAAGAATTGTAATTCTTACTTTTGATTCCCTTTGTCGAATGATCCAAAATTCAATTGAATTTATCTCCATAAAAGATTTTTCACTAATGTTTCCTAGATTATGGCTGGAGTTCTATAATATTGAATGTAATGTAATTGGAATTTACAAGAACAAAAATTTATAAGGTTTGTATGTAACTGAAATCATTCCGGATGCAAAAGAAGAGTTCACTTCATGAATTCTCAGGGTAGTTAACCCACATAAATTTAAGGTTCCTTTAACTTAAAATACCAAATTCCAGTCAAACTACAAATTTTATTCACGCTGTTAATTGAAAAATCTCATATCTTCGTTAAAACGTTAAATTAACTATTTAAACTCTGGATATGAATTCAAGACATAAGCTAGCTCCTATAACCAACTTCTAGTTTCATCTTGACATCTACCTCCAAACACTTACATTGAGGAAATATAAAAAAATTATAATTAAAAAACAATATAAAATAGATAAATACATAATAATAGGGGTGTTACATTCTCCCCACTATTAGGTTATCGGTCCTTGTAGTATTGGAGGTTTGTGGTATCTTGGTGGAGTTCCAACCATTGATCCCACATAATTTTTTCCCCAACTTATTCTTGAATCATAAAATACTACCGTAATACCCATACCAAAAATACTAAACATCCTTTAGGATTATTCCCTTGTATATTAGGAATATATATCAGGGAATGAATATATGTATAATTCCTGTCAAGAGTGACATGGTGACAATCAAACGTGTGGAAAGGATCAAGCTAGTGTTTCTTTAACTAGAATACATGGAAAACATTATGGACAACTCTAAATAACAATGGTAAGGTTAACTAATATGTAACATATACAATCTCTTATAGGATCTCAAGTGGCCAACATACCAAGGATCTAATTTCTCATTCTTTCCAAAATGGTTGTGGCCTAGTTTCAATGATATATTTAAGAATGTGTGTTAACTTACGTCAAAAGATAAGGGTCGTCCATTATGATATACATATGATTTATTATGACTCTAGACTATCTACATCTGGTTCTTTATCATATCGATTTTCTCAAAAATATCATGGAAAATACGTGGTCCAATTTTAGATGTTTTAATATTCTATAACCAACCTAGTGGAGATCGAAAAGGATGGACAAAAAATGCCTTTATTAGAGCTATCTATATCCTCGATTGACAATAATTATTATATTAAAACACCACTAAAAGATAATAATATTACCATGAACAGCATAAATTATTTACCCAATCATTAATCATGTATTTCATTTTTTTAGATAGTACACTCTGACAGTTCATCCTTTTAAGGATCATATTTCGTTTTTATGGTCAACTAAGTTCGAAGGGATTATAGTAATGATTTCCAAAATCTTGAGGTGACAACATGGTATGGGTATAATATAATATTAACTGGTACTCCATGAAACGTAACCAATTATCATATATTTGTCTTACCTAATTCTTCTATCATATTGGACACTTGAATTATAACTAAATGTGATGAATTAGTGATTCAATCCATAATTACCAAAAGAGAATAATTATTCTAATGTGTCTATGGTAGAAAAGTGACACACTCCATAGAAATCTGATCTAATTTTCATATGAGTATAAAAATAAACTGTAAAATTCCTTCTAGTCATTCATGTTCAGCCTTTACCTATTGACAGGTTAGACATCTCGTAACATAATTAGTCAACTTCTATTTTATACATGACCACCAAAAATCAGAATTCATTTTATTGTTAATTTTATGAATATATGTGCGGACAACCTATTTTAAATTATTATAAGTAGAAAAGAGTTATTATTTTAATGATGAGGGATCTATGATCTTATACCTAAATCAAAACATAGCTTTTTCATACTCTATCCTACCATACATTGTCTCCCCATCATTGAGGTTTGATATAATTGTAATGTAGTTTGGGTATGTTTTTTGTGCCTCCATGACTAGGATAATTAATTTACGAATAATAGTAAAAAATAGAACTACATCTTCACTATATTCCAATCAGTCTAAAAGAATGTTAGCAATTTTATCCATTAGCTACCACTGGTCAGAAGCATTTTAGAACACTTGGTTCCATGCCTTCTAACTTAGAGAATTTTCCACTAAATTCCCAACGTTGGGGGTATAAACCAAGTCAATGTCAAAAATATGAATAAATTATATCCATATTAATTTCTTCAGGTCTAATTATATTTCTGAAATATTTTGTTATATAATTTTATGATCAAAATATATGGATAAACATTCTCAACAACGATAGTGGAACTGTGTATTTAATGAATGGACCACGACACCAAATTTTTTAACATGCATTGGAAAAATATTTTTAGGTGGTTAGAATTACCTCAAGATATAAGTTCTAACATGGTCTCCCTATGTAATAACACAACCCAATCAAGATCCAAATGCATCAAAATACTACCCATAGCCATTACCTAGTTTAGGATATATGAGGTTACGTATTGAAGTGAGATAATATTTATGCTGAGAAATTATTTTTGGAAATAATAATTCTACTTAAATGGAATTATATTCCTTATTAACGTAGTCATATTAGAATATAGTCATGAAAAATCGTATAAAAAATTTGATGATAACAACTTACTCATCTAGGAAAACTATGTTCCTCACAGATATTATTTAATTGATTCAAATAAATGAATTATTTAACCTTTTTAGGTTCATATAACGTAACATCCTGAACTGTTACAAATAAAATTCCCTTTTTTAATTAAATGTATTATGTTTATAGAAAATACATTAAATTATTCTCTTTCATTATATCCAATTGAATTTTAATTATTTTTAAGTATCTTTAACATTCATAATAAATATGTTGAACAATTATCACATGATTAGTATAAATATAGGATTTTAACAAATCTAATTGACAAAGACAAAGGAAGAGATGGCCTAAACTAATTGGATCTTACTTTATGAATCCCTTTTATTAGAGCTTCCAAGGGAGGTAGAATTTATAGGATTTTCTTTAGACCATTACTATGTTGGGATCCAACAACTTAGTCATGAGTTAACCTCTCTATGAGAGAAGTTCAAGCTTGTCAAGATCATGGCCCAAACCATGTTCACCTAAAGTTCCCATGAAAGCCTCAACATCATGCACCTTACTCTTAGGGGTTATGATAGTACAATAAAGTGATATTTATCAATAACCTAGAAATAGTACTATGTACATTATATTTTATCGAATAATGAATATTTTCTAATTCTTTTATTTTCACTTTACAAATGATTTTTATTTTGATTAAACAAAACAAAAATAGTATTTTTGGTTAATATTCAAATTCAATTTATGAATTTATGAATTAATGGATTTTTGATATAAATAATATTTCCAAAAAATATCATCAATTTATAACTTTTATTGAATATAAATGATCATATAATTTTATGAAGTTAAATGTAATTTTTATAAGGTTTCAAAAAATTGTTGTTGTTAAAAAACCCATCATTTTCAACAAATATAATGTTTTATTTTAAAAGTAAAAAATAATATATTTATAAAATTATTTAGATAAAATAAATATTATTTTTGGAATTAGGATGTTGAAATTATCAAACAATGATTTTTTTCATAATTTTCTATGATAGTCTAATTTTCGGGTATAAATTACATACAGTATAAATATACCTTATGTTATATAACATCACAATGACCCCAAAGTGATGTAATAAGTAATATAAATGGGATCCATATATTTATTTTCTCAAATACATTATGAATCCTCCAAAACTAATAATTTATTTTAAGAATTTAAAATCATTTCTTTGAGAGTTTCACTCATCTCCACATAAGCAAGGGAATTATTTTATTATATTCATCCCTTGGAATTATAAAATAATTTTAAACAATATACTTTGGTAGAAATCATGTGAAAAACCATGGTATAGATTGTGGTTTGGAATATTTTATTATGTAGATTACAAAACCTATATAATAATGAAATCCCCCTCCTTTCCGATTTAAACCCGCCCAAGATCCCATTTATCTTCACTCAAACTCCTTGAATTTTGTCGAAAATCTTTCTTATACTCCCTAGAGTCCTATCACAGAGCCCCAATCCCACGATAAGCCTCTCCCAATCCTTGGGTGTCACACTTTGAAGTAAGGGATCCTCACTCTCCTCTCATTTCTTCTATTCAATACTATTTTTTGAAATTACTGTTTATAATATTAATTGCTTACATTTTAATTCAATTGTAATTAGTACCGTACTTTCCAATTAATGTTATTTTATTGATATAAAATTTATTCTCCACCATTTTGACCCTTACCTATGTCGTTACTATGCCAAAATTATGTAAGAGATCCTCTCTTTATTACTTTTATTCATGAATCTACTCTACGTTATGCCCTTTTATTTTTAGTTCTTAATGATGGGGTATGTTTTAGTATCTCCCCAATATTAACCTACATATATATAAATAATTATATAGTCATTTTACTCTATTTAATCATTCTTAGGTATACTCTTACCATGCTAAAATTTCGTAAGGGTTTATCCCTTTCCACTCTTTCTTGAAGTTTCTTTGTAATATTATGCATTCTATATCAAATTCCTTATATTGGGGAATGTATTTTCATGTACCTCTTACTATAAATTTCATGAATGAATTATGATAGAACTATTTATCTCCCATCAACCTACCTTATGAATTTTTATACTACGCTGTTATGTTGTCAAAATTGCACTGCATTTTTTAATACAAAATAATTGTGTAGTGAATACCATACACATTTATTTATCAAGGGTATTCACCTTTATGAGTATATACTTGTCTATTGGGAATATCCGTTTTCATATTCCACATTCAGTGATCATTGAATAGATTATTATGTTGAATAAATCTAAGTTTTATGTTTTTTGTGTCACGCTTAAGCATGAGAATGAAATGATTATGAAGGGTGCACCCAGAAAGTTCTCCAATGAATTGGGTAATTTTTAGTTTCACGATATGAAATTTTGCGATAGGTTTTTACCTTAATACATTATGGTACTTTTTCCACCATGATATCTTTGAGGATTTATCCTTGACTTATGAAAATCATTTAGTGTTTTATGTTGTTTCCACATTTCCCATATTATAATTACCATTCTATATCATGAATTTTTATTCATTCCCCTTTTATCCTCCATTGATATTCCTATTGTCTAGCATGTATTTTTTTATTCTTGTTATGAATTTTCTATTCCATTAAAAGTATTTTTATATCACATGTACTTATTTATGTCCCTTGGATATCCCTTGCAGTTTTATATTCGATGGATTATTATGACCATGTTTGGGAGGTTTTCAACAATGTTGTTGTATACCATGTTAAAAGTTGTTATGTAATGTACCTAATTTCCAAATGCACATTAATTCTTCATATTTTGGGTTTTTATTATGTGTAATATCATGCAATAAATCATTTATTAATGTACAATGAAGGGAAAGGTTTTTATAGTAATTATCAGAGAAAGATAAAGTTAATTTTGGGATTATGATTATAAAACCCTAGTGAAATCCCTTAGGGACCAGACTAATTGTTAGAAAACATTACTAATTTTTTTTAAGAATATATAAAGTGGTTTATCACAAAAATATGTCCTTTTATGAATATTACAAGAGGATGTGGTTCTGGTACAGTTGTACCTAAGAGTAACATCTTCAACAAGGAGTTATGAGCCTAAATCAGGGGGGTAACCTATTACACAATAACAGGCCTTACTCTGCCCCTGGTTTGACACTCCCAGTTTATATGCTTTGGTAGATTCATATGATTCTTACAAACCTTATTTAAAGGAACAAAAAAATGTCCAAAAGAATACATATTTTGGAAATATATCATGAATAAAAATATTGAAGCCTAGAAATTCATAAGTTATGTAAATAAATGTAATTAATAAGTTATCCCCTTTTTTATTAGATCCCCCATTTTTTTTAATTGTTTAAGATACTCATCCATAATTTTACCTTTATTCTATCAAATCACTAAAAAATGAGTAATAATTTTAATAACAGATGAAAAGGGTATGGTGTTGATTGCCCTAAACATAATGTCAAACCGTATGGGACCAAGAATCAAAAGTATTATCATGATACTATCTCAGTTATCTCGTGTGATGAATAGAAACCTAGATCAAGAGGGGCTCCCAAACACACCTATAAGAGAGAAAAATGACATCGATAGCATCATGCCACAAAGTCATCCTACATTCAATTGATCACCAAATCCCTTAATCGTGGAACAATGGATCAACTTCATTGATAATATCTTCTCCATACTTCAATGTTCCGAACAATAGATGTTTCTTAAGGTTTTCTATCATAAGGAGGGATAATCTGATCATTGGTTGACAATGATCAAGAATATTAATTCTAATTTAAATATTGAAGAAATGTTGTGGATGTAATTAAAAAAAATTCGATATATATTTTACTCATACACTCTATCTAATAATTGTTGGGTGTTTCATTTCCCTCAATGAAATGGATGATGAATCGATTATGGGATATCAGGAAAACTTCACAATACATTCACGATACACCTTCAGTTTTTTGGTTACCCCCTAATGCAATGTTGAAAACTTATTTGGTGGATTAAAAACCAGTTTACGAAAATCCCTAGCGAACAATGTCTTTGATAGCTATGAAGAAATTGTCAGATGTGCCCTCATAGTCGAAATAGAGATCAGTGAATCTCAAGGGTTTCATGGTGATAAGAAGTGAATGTTGGTGTTTAATTTTACAAGTTTAATAGAGATATCGAATGATTCCAAGAAATTTAAACATCAAAAAAGTCATGGGTGCGGGAAGAAGAACCCCAAAAATTGGCTAAAGAGAACAAGGAAATTCTTTATGTGTGGAAAGGAAGGAAACCTAACTATAAATTTCTGACAGGAGAAACCCGCTATTGCGATGGAGCAAAAAAATGCTCTAATAAACCCTCAATGCATTATTCACTGCTATAACTAAAATAATCCAAGTAACTTTGCAAATCAATTCCTTAAGAAAACGATTTTCAGAGGCAACCAACAAAGTCTATGGCAGTAAGGATGGTATTTTCCCTTAACTATCACCGGAGTGAATCCCAATAATGATGTAATGATAGGTATGCTAGTTATTCATTAAATAGTAGAAAACGTAATATTTTATTCTAGATCTACTCATTCCATAAAATCATGACAGTTTAGTAGAACTATTAAAACATCACCACAAAGAATGGAAGTATAAATATCGATAGAAATGGAAAATGGGGAAATTATTACATCCCATGTATATAAATCCTTCCCTATCACAATTTTTGGACTAAACATCCTAGTTAATCTTTAAATACTTCTTTTTTTGTAATTTTATGCAATTATTGGCATGTGTTAGCTTTCCCTATATAGATCCATCATAAATTTTCGTGAGGAGGATATCACTCTCTATATGAAGAATCGACCTCCGATTTGATACAAGTGCAAGGTGGCAGATAAATCATCTTCCAAACCATAATCCCAATTATGGGTATTTCAACCCTATGATAAGGTGTATATTTCTCAAATAATTGAGTCTAAGGGAAGGATCATCCTCAAAGTCATTCCTGTTGTGAGGGAATTTGCTCATGTGTTTCCTAATTAATTCTCTGGTTCTGCACCTAGTAGTGAGGATGAATTTTGAATCAAGATTACACCTCAAGAATTTCCAATATCAACGAATCCATATAGGATGGCTATTATGGAACTTGAGGAGCTAAAAAACCAAAATAGGAGATTCTTGATAAAGGGTTTACACACCCAAGTGCTTCACCATTGGTTGTACCTATCTTCTTCATCAAGAAGAAGGATGGGTCAATGCATTATTCTATTGAGTATCATTAGCACAAAAATATCACAATAAAGAAAAATTATCCATTTCCATGATATGATGAAATGTTCAATCAGCAATGTGGATCATAGTACTTCTCTAAGATGGAACTTCAGTTTCGATATTATCATGTTTGGGTGAAGATATAGGATCTCCCCAAGACGTCTTTTTTACATGGTACAGGCACAATGAGTCGATAGTGATGCCATTAAAACTCACTAATTATTCATAAACATTCATGGACATGATTAATGGATCTATTAGAGATTACTAGGACCTATAATTGGTAGTCTATGTAGAGATATTCTAATATACGCCAAAACCAAAGAGGATTATGTGGAACATCTGAGCATTGTGCTAAAGACATTGCTAAAGGAGAAGATCTATGAAATGTATAGAAATTGTGAGTACTGGTTTGAGGTAGTTTTATTCTTGGGGAATATCATCATAACAAATGGGATGTTTGTGGATCTTGCATAGACAAAATAAATTTAGAGATGTTAGAGGAGAACATCCATGATAGAAATTCATAGCTTCCATGGGTTACTTTGATGTTATCACCAATTTGTGATAAATTTCTCACAATTTTCGAACCCCCTTACTATGTTGACTCATATGGGAGTTAATCTTTCTTGGAATGAAGAATATGAAGAAATTTTCATTGAGTTGAAAAGAAGGATTAGCTATGCCTCCTTTCTCCCACTACCCACAAGTAGGAATTTTTTAATAATTTTTAGTGATTCATTGAGAATGGGATCGGGATGTTTGTTGATGAAAAATAAAAAATTCATTACCTACACCTCATGGAAGTAGAAAATGCATGATAAAAACTATCCCCCTCATGATTTGGAGTTGGAAGCTATGATCTTTGCATTGAAAATATGGAAACATTCTCTCTATAGGGAGAATTGTGAGATATTAACTTATACCAAGAGCCTCAATTATATATTCAGAGAGAAAAAGCATAATATACACCCAAAAAGGTGGTAAAAGATCATCAAGGGTTACGAATACTCAATCCATTACTATTGTTGTAATGAAAAAAATGTGGAATATTCCCTATGAAGAAAGGACCTGGTGATTCTATCATTGATGAAAATTCAAAAGGATCTAATCTTCTTGATTTGAAGAGGATGGACATAGAAAATATAAAGATATTAACTTCATAAATACCGTCACAAATTTATTCTCAACCATATCTTTTAGAAAAGTAAAAGGATACAGAAAAAAAGATGATATGGGACTCATAAGGGAGTGGAAACTACAAGGAAAGAGAAATCATTGGATTTTAATGTTAATGAATAGGGAATGGTAAGATCTTGGTCACAATTATGTGTTCCCTAAAATCCTGAGTTAAATAAGGAACTATTGTATAATACACATAGTTTTACTTTCTCTATTTACCTAGGAAACAAAAAGATGTATTTATATCTCTAAGAAAACTATTGTTGGGACAATATGAAGAATGGTATCACTGAATATAAATCAATGTTCATGGTATGTTAGAAAATTAAGGATAAAAGGAATAAGTCTAAGGGTATGATGCAAGAATTTCAAATACCTACCTATGGGAAAACATCACCATGGACATTGTCAATGTACTTCCGATGAAATTAAAAGGGAACAATTATATTAGGGTTGATATGGATCTTCTTACAAATACATCATACTACATTGATATTCGAGAGGATTTATCATTAGATCAACTAGAATGAATATGCATAGGAGAAGTGGTAATGTTGCACGGAGTACGACTATTGGTTATGTCTGATCGATATCTAATATTCACCTATATATTTTAAAAAAGTTCTTCTACATGATCCAAACATTGAGATGAACTTCAGTATGGATTATCACCCTCAAATTGATGGTCAATTTGGGAAGACTATTCATATACTATAATACATATTGATAGCATGTTGTACTAACTTTGAAAGAGGATGGGACTAACATCTTCCTTTGGTTGAGTTATCTCCAAAAAAACGTTTCCACTCAATCATCCAAATGGATCCCTATGAAGCCCTTTATGCGAAGAGGTTCAAAACAATGGCATGTCGGGATGAATTTGGGGAAAAAAATTTCTATTTCTGGAAAAGGTAAAAGAAAATGTGGAGAAGTTTAAATCCCTTAAAAATCATATCAAAGCTGATCACAGTAAAAATCGGAGCTATTTTGAAAATTGTTGATGAGACCAAGTGTTTGATGTTAGATACATGGTATTCCCACGCATATCACCACTGAAGGAAGTTGTGATATTTTGTAATAAGGTACAGCTTCATCCAAGGTACATCATTCCTTTTGAGATCCTTGATTTCATCGGAGGGGTAGCATATCCTCTAGAACTACCAATGAACCTATATAAAGTGCATGATGTATTCCATGTATCCATATTAAGAAGGTACATACAACACCCGTCAAATGTACTCAATCCAAAGGTGGTACCATTATTGGATGAATATTCCTATGAAGAGCAGTTGGTGAATATATTAGATCTTAGATAAAAAGTTCTATAATATAAGTCAATGCCACTCATCAAAGTATTCTAGAGAAACTACATGTTTGAAGACGAAATGTGGGAACTAGGGTAGGTGATGAATGATAGTTTCCCTCATCTATTTTAGTATGGGAGAAGAAAATTTTGGGGGAGAAATTTCAAAATTCAGGAAGATTGTAATGGCATAAACTATTATGAATAAAATTCACATTTTTTAATTAAATGGATTATGGTTATAGAAAACACATGCACTTATTTTTTTTATTCAATTTTATTTCAACGATCATTAAGTATCTTTACAATTGATAATAAAGTTGTTAAATATTGATCGCATTATTAGTATAAATATAAGATTTAAACTAATCCAATTGACATAGACAAAGGAAGTGATGTTCTTGACGAGTAGAATCATACTAAATGAAGCTCTTTGGTGGGATCTTATGAGGGAGATAGAATTTATGGGATTCATCATAAACAAATCTGAATCTATGATATAACAACATAATCATGTGTGAAACCATTTATGTGTGAAGTTTAAGATTATTAAGATCACAGCCAAAACCATGTTCAATAAATGGGCCTATAAAATCCCCAAAACCATGCACCTTACTCATAGGGATTATTCAAGTGTTTTGGTCAGTGTAGAAACTCAAGCTGGGGTGAATTGAGTTCATACATAAAATTTCTCTTAAAAACGTTATGATAAAAATTCCCGATTTGAAAATAACTATGTTAATTAAGGTAGTTTAGATATAAATTTTCAATTGGTCCGAAAGTTTATGAAAGTTTCATTAGTCCTCTATTGAATTAGTGTAAAACACTTATCCAACTTTTGAAACTATTTTACTGAATTAATAACATATAAAAACCTAACAAAACTAACTATCAGAGTGAATATAAAACATTTTTCTGTTTTGAAGTTATAAGCAGTGGAAATAGAAAAACAGAGTATTACAAATATAGTACATAATAGAGTTATACAAGAGGTTCAATATTGAGCTGAGCCATAATCCTCTCCACTTGGTGATCCCCTACCACTAAGCAGTTTATATTAACAATAAACTAGATACACGACCTATATCAGGATTTAAAATATTTTTCCTAAACTATCCAGGTCTCACACCCTCTACCACAATTATTCGTGGGAAAACACACAACCAGGCCACACACAACCTCTTCCATGGTTACACGTGGGAACCAAAGTGTATTTAATATTTTCATTGAGTATTTTCAGTATCCTCCAGTTCAATCACAGGAGATAATGTGTGTAACAGAAAAACACACACTTCTCAGAATTGTAAGATAAGAAACATGACAGAGATATTGTTATAAAGATTGAGTTTAGAAGGATCTATGTGTTTTCAGATCCTCTCTTGACTCCTTGGAGAGAAGAAATATTAGTTTGAGTCTTTCTCTAGAATTTCTCACCACAACAGAGTGTCGAAACTCCAGGTTCTAGCTTCCAGGTACTGAGGTGTTCTTCTTCGTGGTTTGAAAGAGATAAGATGAAGCACGGAAGAGAGTCTTGAATTTGTTCTCCCAAATAATAATCATGATGCTATTGTGTTCTCAGTGTAAATGTGGGTAGTTTTTATTTTTTTCTTTGGTCATTCATGTAGTTCCTCTCCCACATGCATCCCATTTCTTCTCTTTCTCGATCTCTTATTTTATATTTGAGGTTCGACAATAGGAATAAGAAAACCATGTTTGATCTTCCTCGTACCTCGTACTATCTTCAGATATGGTCTCTTGATATGTCTACACTCAACATTAATTAATTCCAGAAGAATTAAATTTACCAAATATGACTGTTATAATAATATTAATAAATTTAATATATATGGAGTAGAAGAGTGGGTATCGGTAGATTGGTAGAAGTAGCCTTTTCAATGGTAGGCTTCAGTGGTAGGCTTCAGCGGTAACCTTTATTGGTAGACTTCACAGGTAGGCTTTATCAGTAACCTTTATCAGTATCCTTCATCAGTTGGATTCATAGGTAGGCTTCATCAGTAGACTTCATATATAGCCTTCATCAGAATACTTTATTGGTATTTTTATAGTAGTTACCTCTAGTGGTAACTCTATAACAATAACCTTTGAGCGATAGACTTGTAGCGATGAACTTTCATTGATAACTCATCAGTGAGGTTCCTCAGTGGTAACCTCTATCTGTTACCCCTATTGGTAACCTTCCAGTAGTAACCTTTATCGGTAACCTCTATAGGTAACCATCTAGTGGTAACCTTTATTGGTAACCTCAATTGGAAACCTTTTACATAGAGAAATTTTGCACTTTAAACAAAATCGATAGAGTAGTGAGATTAAAAATAAATAGTTATTCCTTAAAAGAAACTATAAATATTATTGGAACAAGATTATCATAAAAAAGAAACATGATTTGGGATTATATAAATAATTGATTCCAACAATATCCCCCTTTTTGATAATCACAAATTATGTTAGTGAAATTTATATTTATGAATTTTTGAATCAGGGTTAAGCTCATTTTCGAATCTCTTTAGAGATGTTAGTATACATATATTATGTATTAGGAGTTGAAATAACATAAAATTGAACCGTGTTTATTGTTGAGAATATATCAAATCATATATTCAAGGGCTCCAGTCTTATATTAGAGCATATATTCAAAGTAAGCAGTCTAAAAGCTTCTCCCTCTTTGTGATTAGCTGAAAAAATATATAACAAAAGGAGAAAAAGGAAGATTATTGTATTTATTAAATAAGATTACAATATAAAAAAATATTAAAGTGATCCCTATCTACTATGAAATTCAACATTAAATCCAAATTAGAGAAGTACAAGGGAGATTTGTCTTTGAGAGTTGAGGGGTTATGTTTAGAAGATGGAGAAACATCCCTATGTGTGGAAGTGAGCAAGGTAGGAGGAGCATCTATAGAAGCACCAGCAGATCGATAATGAGGGGATCTCTAAGAAATCATAGGAGTCAAGATTCTGATGGCCTGAGAAGTATTCATCAAAGGGGTTGCACTAGTAGAGATTAATGCAGAAAAGGATGAATGTAACATTGGAGGAATAATAATGGAAGTACAGTCCACATGGGGAAGGGAAAAAATGAGATTCCGGAAATCCATAATGATGATCCCTTATTTTTTATAGATTAAATGAAATCATCCTTATTCTCCTTGAACGTTTCTAAATCCTGAGTTATCTCTCTATTCCTGCTAGCTTGATCCTTAAAAGGCTGAGTGACAGGTGGGATCCTCAAGTTCTCCAACAACAGCTTGAAGTGGAAATCCATATGATGCTTACTGTAATACCTTTTATAATATAAGTCAACTTTCTCTTTGATGGGCCTCTGATCATGGAAAACCTCCCTTAAGTAATCTTCTAAAAGATTTTGAATATCTTTGGTAGTGTAAATGACCTGAGTCATAGACTGGGGTCTAAGGTACCTGCACCCGAGAGCTTCTCCAATTTTTCTCTAACAACTGATTTGAAAACTTCGAGATAGACAATAGGAGAGGTTGATGATGAAGTAGATGCACATAAGGGTACCATGGTAAAAGATATTGTTTCCTTAAAATAATTTTCCATTACACTAATCAAACACTTCACATCATCATCCTTACCACTCACATGTGTCTCTATAAACTTTTTAAAGACCTAAAACATAGTGACCATTTTCTGAACAACACTCTTAACAAACTTAAGGTCTTTTTTCACTTGATATATAGAATCCATATATGAGTATTAACACATAATAGACTATATCACAGACTCCATAGGTTCTTCCAATGTTCGGACTCAATTCTGGAATTCCATCACTTCATGTAGCAAGATGGAGTAAAAGGTAGTGATTATTCTTTCCAAGGTAGAACCCTCAAGCTCTAGATTGAGAGCCACTGATCTCATTATCCCAATGGGTCTCTCATCAAAGAGCCTCTTCAAATCTGATTTTAAAGACTCCAAGTAATGCTTCTTTACATAATCCTGAGGAACAAGAACTACCATTTTAACAATAGTGGTCTCCGAAATAGAATGAATTTGAGGTCTTCTATTATGTTTTTCATCTTCAGAATCATCATTGTCTAATCCCAAGACCATGAGTCCAGGGTCCTCTGACCGATCTTCTATTTCATGAGAAACAAAAACTGAACCTATGGCTACAAGTTCCTCCCCCTCACATGGAGAATCATCCTGGTCAAATACATTCACATCTGCCATTCCTCCTTGATCAACTACATAAACAAGAGAGTCCACTTCTATATCTTCTACAGAATCATCAATCATAGCCATTTTAATTTCATCTCTAATAGATTCAACAATATCTTCCTCTTCACACTCTCCCACTACTTTATGTCCTATAAATAGACTAAGAATTTGGAATTTCTATTCACAATCAATAGTAACTATCTCAAATTCATCATTTCTAGATTCACTTTCATCATCCTACTTTGAGGTCTCTCGAACAGTAATTTCTCTTAATACATTCTCTTATCACTTTCTTCACTGGTTTCCTCGTCATCATTGTCCCTTAAGATAGCCTCTCTTCTAGGTAATCACTTTGGTGGGCTAGGCTAACATAAGATATAGTACTTATATGGGGGTTAGATGGATGTTCAGGATCACTCATGTCATCAACAAGAGAATCCTCTCTCTCTTTCACAACAGATTCCTCTTCTTCTTCATCAGAGCTCACTAGCTCCACATCATTAGGATTTCAACCTGGATCTCTTTTATTATTTGGCCTAGTAGTATTGGAAACATGATTAAATTTCTCATATATTATAGCCTCAGTATTCAACCATTCCCTTTTCCAAGTATTCCAATTTATCTTCATAAAATTGGAAATCATTTTGGCATTGCAAATATTGTCCCTTACAACTATGATTTCATCCTTATCTCCAGCAACACCATTCACTTTTAACATTATTTATATCAACTTGGTATGAAATAAAGAAATTTACTTTGAGCTAGGCTTTGTCATATCCTCTAACTAAACTATTAACAACCTGCAGAGATTTAACCTTTGTCCATCCTTCAATAGATACAACAAAAATATGTCTTGATACTTCAAAGTAGTAACGTCCCCTCTCTTGGGACTTTAGACATGTTGAACAAATGTAAAAAGTAATCAAATATCTATATCCATCTTTGCAGCAATTACCTTCCCAGGGATTCCATTCTCTGTTAGTTTAGCCATATCCTCTACACAGCACAAATACTCACTGGTGGGAGGCAATACTCCAGAGTAATAATTGAAAATTCCTTCATGTGGGAATCTTAACCATTCATCCCATTAAAAAGAAGATAAGCCCACACTTACTCTATTTACCTTAGAAATAATTTGGTTCTCATCCTCAAACTATTAAAACTTCAGAAACTCATAAAATTACTTTAATATCTTCAGGTAATACGGTCCATTGTTATTTTCAAATAATTCTACATAATTCTAATCTTTGAGTTCCTTCAGCATCAGAGACCTGCTCGACAACATCTATTATGAACATAATTCCTCTTTTTCCATGATTTTTATCTTCGACAAATGGGGATTAATCAGCCTCGCCACATCCTTTATTCCACTACGAGACCCAGTTCGAGGTCTCTTTGGATTTAGCGCATCTACTTCATCACCAACCATCATTCTCTCCATACTTGAAATTGTGATTTTATGTGGTTATAGGGGTTTAGTAGAAAGTTATGCTCCAAGGATAGGGGAAATAGGTTCGGGAGAAGATTGAAGTGGATCCAAATGAGGTTACTAATTTGTTTTTATCATTTTGGAGACAAAAAAAATTGAGTAAAAGAAATAAATAAGATTTAAAATGTTTCAGTTTGTGGCAGAAAAATGCTCTGTCTCGGGCCTATGTAAGGTTGACTATCGGTGAGGTCCCAATGGTGAGGTCCTAATGGTGAGGTCCCAAAGGTGAGGTCCTAATGGTGAGTTCCAACAGTGATGTCCTAACGGTGCGGACCAACGGTGAGTTCCTACTAGTGAGGTCCAATGGTGAGGTCCTAACAATGATGTCCAACAGTGATCTCCTAACGGTGAGTTCCAACAGTGAGGTCCAACGGTGAGGTCCTAATGGTGAGGGCCAACGGTGAGGTCCTAATGGTGAGTTCCAACAGTGAGGTCCTAATAGTAAGTTCCAATAGCAAGGTCTTAACAGTGAGGCCCAACGGTGATCTCCTATATTGAGGTGTTCTAAACTAACAATTTATCATACCTAACTCATTTTTATTGAATTTAAACTCTCAGAATTAAAATGATTAGTGAATATATCATTCAATTTATGTTAAGTTCCAATGAATTCAAGAATTGTATCACATATTTAATAATGATCTCTCAAGAAGTGATTTATTGCATATATGTTCTTTGTCCTATCATGAGATATAGTATTTTTAGAGATTTTAATGGCACTTGTATTATCATAAGTTATAGAGACATTTTGAATTGATATCCATATTCTAGAAATGTATATTTCATCTACAGAATTTGAGCACAACAACTACCAACAGCTATATATTCATATTCGGCAGTGGATAATGTAATAGAATTATATTTATTACTACACCATGATACTAGTGACTTTCCCAACATGTGACATGTTCCAAAGATCTTTATCTATATAACCTGTAACTAGAAAAGTCATCATCTGAACAACTTATTAAATCAAATGATTGTCTTCTTCGATAAAGTAGTCCTATGTTTTTTGTATACTTGAGATATTTACAAATACTTTTAACATAATTTAAATTAGACTATTTTGGATTGGATTAAAAATGCCCACATGTACATACATTGAACTTTATATAAAGTCTTCTAGCAGTAAGGTAGATAAAACTCCCAATCATACCTCAGTAATTGGTTTGATCAACTGGTTTACTAGTTTCCTCAGCATCCAACTTACAATTGGTACTCATAGGTGTGTCACTGCCTTTATTACTATCTAAACCAAAAAGTATCAAAAGATCCTTAGAATATTTTCTTTGATTTAAAAATATATCATATTTATTTTTGAAAAATCTAAAATGCATGGAAAAATTTATGTTCCCCATTAAAATAATTTCAAATTAATTTTTCATCATCTTCGAAAAATAAGTACATAAGGAATATTTAGAATATCCAAAAATAATGTCTTCTACAGAAATTTTTACTTTTAAAACATGTTTGGAAATCCTATTAATAAAAAGAGTAGGATCATCTATTCCTTTAGTAAAAAAAATTTAAATAAGAAAATAATTGAGTCCATCATACTGATTCACGCTCAAATTTACCCAAAAGAAGGAGGTAGGATGGTCTTCGTAGTCTATCTTGGGTTGTCGAATCCTCAGAGACCTAAGAAGTTACCTACAGACATGTACATCCTATGGATTATTTTTGGCTCTGAAGTGGACAACATGGGTTGATTTAATATGGTTTTAAAGGATCAATAACAGATTTATGTTAATTCATATTAAAGTAATGATCTGATCCTAAGTTATCACTCGGGGTGGATTAAATGAATTCATTTTTTAATGTTTTCAATTTCTTATATTTGAGATGGGTTCATTTAAAAAGATCAAAAAAAATCATCACTTACTGGTTTAATTCACACACAACCTAATTCTAATCACCTATACACTTGAAGGATAAATGTTTTTATCACTCCAAGGTAAAAGTTCGTATTAGCACTTGAAATCTGTGACCTTAAATTCAATATGGATGAAGAGGTTTTAAAATCATCAAATAAAAATCTCATTTAAAAGAAGTAATTATCCATTAATGGAGTGATAAATAACATCCAATCCAGCCCCTTGCTACTCCCTTGGATCAAACCATAAAATAGTTAGCCCTCAATTGATGGCTTGTCTTCAACGGAAGTTGGAAGTTGGCTTCCAAGGGTGGAATTGAAGAAGCAAAAACAACAACAACAAAAATCGATCACTCCACCATTGTGTGATAAATATCACAAATTATGGTGTGAATAAATTCATACCTTGAACCAACGGTGTCAACATGATATGTAGAAGAATAGAATATTAGTCAAGGAAGAACTTTTATAAAGAAACTAAGGTGAATTAAACAACTTACATGAGAAATAAATGTGATTACAAACACAAAGCGGCTGCATAACACTACATTGAAACCAAGCACCAAAGATGATCAACTAATCCACCACCACTACCTTGAATAGAACTTTTTGAAGCATTGGGTCAAGCCACCAATAGTCCAACTCTTATCAATTAATTTTGGTAGGTCATGGGTGGGTGGAAAGTTAAGGGAGAGTTGATTTTTGCTGAATTGGAGTGGGCCATAGAAAACCAAAATGAATCTTCGGATTTACCCTAATCCTCGGAAATGTTTTAGCTCAAAATATATTATTACTAACGAGATATGTTTAAAATGGTGGGTTGTTTTTCTGGGCTATAGAATCTGGCCCATAATTTTATCTTCAACTTGGGCCACCTTAATAACCACAATGGAGGCCGAATTATCACTGGCTATTGAAGAATGATTTGTTCCTATAGATGTCTCCTTGCATAACATGAAATTTGGGCTTCATTGGGCCCGTATGTTGGGCCCCACATTCTCATCAGTGGGATGGTGTCCAATCTACCTTCTCTAGAATTGTTTGCATGAAATTCCATTTTGGGGGTCTTCCAATGAAAATCATACAACACTCTACATGTATGAATTGTTCCCAATATAAATAAAAACCTAAAAGTTGAATATAAAATCAAGATCATTGTGTACTTTTAATGATGTTAAAAATGGTACCACATAATAGTGCATTTTAAGAAGAAATTACAATCATAATGTGAAATGATGTTCAAAGTGTAAAATGCACTAAAAATGGTGTTTATGAATAATAAAGCACATTAATATTTTATATATTAACAATGAATATTAGCCTCATTTAGTGACTAATCACACCCCCAACTTGATTTTTGCTAGTCCTGAGCAAAATATATCTCAACAATGTGAAACTATAATTACCTTTTCCAAAAACATTTTAATACACAATGATCACCAAAACCCTTATAACAAACAATCATGAAACCCATAAAAATATTTTAATACAGGATAGTTTCATAGGAAGATACCAATCTCAATCACATTCCTTTGTTCAAATTCATTGCCATATTTCATCCAATATCAATTAAGTATGAGGATGTGTTGTGTATCACAACATACATGGGGGTTCATCTTTATTCAAAGGGGAAATGATGGAAGTGGTAGGTGGAATCACATTTCAATGTTAAGATTAGTATTCAAATTTTTATTGTATTGTTTTTTTTTTTGAATTTTTACATGGTAATTGAAATTGCACTCAAAAGAGTCAACCTCTATAGTGAGACTTTGTCGATTACTCCCAATATCAAAGACCTAAGGGCGCCAAGTGAAGCCCACATACTCAGGCATCATCTTGAGTTAACTTAGTCAAAAACAAATTCAAATTACCAAAAAAAATAGAGATAAAATTACTAAATCTGGTCCATACAACTATGGAGTCATGATCCCCAAGTGTCGAAAGCCATGCATTAGGTCATTTCATTGCTCTACGCGCAAATTTGATGTTTTTTAAATTTTTTTATTGAATACTAATATTAAAACTAAAATGATCACCAAACCTATGCTATTTATTTGGGGGACCCCATGAACTTAAACTAATACCCCACTATCCAAAGGGCGTGCATTGTGATTCTTTTTTTATTTTGATGAAAATATAAACAATGAAATATCACATTGGATAGCCACACATTCCCAAATCTATGCTCATGAAATTATATAAGGATTAAAATCAGAATTGGGGCATGCTAAATTATTTAATATTCAGTTTAAAAGTGTGCTATGTGTATTACCATTTTCAAAGTTAAAGGAATTTTTTCTTCCATTTACACACATTTTTTTCAAATCATTCATTTTTTTACACAAAAGTAATTTTTTAATTTCTTCTCCCCCCAACATAAAATAACACTATCCCCAGTGTTTGAAGAAATTAAAATTTATAAGGAGTAGATATGGATAAGGGAATCTTAAAAGGGAAATTGAAATATGAGGATCATGGAATGAAGTCACATGGTGGTTGAAGTTGAAGTACTTACTGCTCTAATTTAGTCATTTGGTATCCATGTCACTTGCAGAGTTCCCTAGTAGAAAAAGGAAAAATGAAAAAAAAAACCAAACAAAACAAAACAAAACAATATATATATTTATATTTATTTATATAATGAAGAAAGTTATATATATATATATATAAATTATATAATAATGAAGCACAAAAATCTGTAGGTCAGTGGTAAGAGTGTGCCTCTATCTCCCTTTATTCCCGAGTTCGAGTCCCTACGGCTTCGCTGGTTGTGAAGGGGTTTGCCCCACGACCTACGATGTGGCATTTTTATTATTATAATTTATTTTTTTATTTTTATTTTAACCTAAAAACACATAAAAAATAAAATAAACTGAAGATACATTGTCTTCATTTTAAATTTATGGGTAAGGTATTACTCAAGAATCACACCATGTGACACGGATGAATATAGCGCTCCCCTTTTGTACCCATCCATACTCATAATAGAATAATAGGTCATTAGTCTATTTTTTTATTTTTAAATATCAAAATGATTCATTAATCTTATTTAAAATATAAAGTTGATTAAAACAACAAAATGATTGAAAACTTGAAAACCATGGGTTCCCTCCCATGCAGCACTTTTTTTAACGTCATAAGCCCAACATGGACCCCCTAACTTACCAAATGAAAATTTTAAAAATTTTAAGGACCACATGTTTCACCAATTGTATTAGGTTGAGATTGATTAAATATTTATAATTTGTTTCATGCACAAACCTATGTCCTAAAATGAGTGGGTAAATCCAAGGAATATCAAAAATGGTGGATCCAATTTCTTTTCCAGTCTTTCCTAAGACATCAATGATCATTCCTACTTTTTTGGTTTCAAGAGAAGAATGAATTCCAACTTAAAGGTAATGATTATACATTATGAATATATTCTTTAGCAGGGAGGGAAGGAAAATAATTTTGAGCTCGGGTTGGATAGTACATTCAAACACAGGTGAAGATTTTGAATCCAAATCAGTTCCATTTTACAAATTTCTCAAAAAAATGGTTCCTTTTGAATAGGAGATTCAACCAAAAATTTGGAAAGATCAATTTTTAGAATGGATATGGAAACACTGTTTGTGATTTCTTTCAATGGTTCTATAATTTTTTTGTTCTGAAGATTCAATGGAGTGATATTCAGGACACACAATCCATGATGTCAAATTCTCCTCTTTTGAATCCAAAAAATAAATTTCTTCTTGATTTAAAGACCCTTAAATAATTCCTTTATCTTCTCCATATATCCCAAATCTAAAGGTTGGTTCTTCAATAAATTTATGAGTGGTTTGTGTGAGAAAAGAGTCTTTTATCAATGATGAGTAAGGGATAGCATGAGTGGGAATTGGTTCCATAACCATCTCAAAGTTTTTCAATTCTAATATCAATGATGAAACCTTAAAATTAATTATCTCCACTTTTTGACATAGTTTTACCATTATTGTATGTGGATTAGGATGGATAAGGTGTTGAGATAGATTGTCTATTCCAGTTGAATAATTTAGTTGTTGGAATTGCACAGGCGAATGTTCTGATTGGCCTTGTTGGGATTGGAACTCATAATAGGTTAGAATGTTTTGTGGGGAATAGGAGTTAAAAAACATTTGCTCAATAGTTTGTTGATTATCCCACCAGTAGAAACTAGGATGGTCATTGTACATCACACTTGGTGTGGAGTGATCAATGTATGGAGAGGTTCCCCATGATTGGATTTGTTCAAAAGGGTTTTCCATAAGAATGAAATTGGGGATGAGATTAGAGAAGTGGGTGAGAAAAGGAAGCTAGTGTCTAAGATAACTTACTTAGTTCCCCAGAAATGGAACCAAAATTCGATTCATGCTCAAATTTACCCAAAAGAAGAAGGTAGGATAGTCCTTGTAGTCTAGCTTGGGTAGTCGAATCCTCAGAGACCTAAGAAGTAACATAAAGACACGTACATCCTATGGATTGTTTTTGGATATGAATTGGCCAACTTAGGATGATTAAAGATGGTTTTAAAGGATCAATAACAGATTTAAGTTAATTCAAATTAAGATAATTAGTCGATCCTAGGTTATCGCTCGGGGTGGATTGGATGAATTCCCTTTTTAATGATTTCAACGTCTTATATTTGAGATGGGTTCATTTAAGAAGATCAAACAAAATCATCACTTACTATTTTAATGCCTACAAAACCTAATACTATTCACCTATACACTTAAAGGATCAAATTTTGTTAGCACTCCAAGGTAAAGGTTCATATTAGCACTTAAAATGTGTGACCTTAAATTCAATAAGGATGAAAAGGTTTTAAAATAAACAAATAAAAATCTCATTTAAAAGAAGTGATTAGACATTAGTGGAGTGAGAAATAACATCCAATCCAGACCCTTTCTACTCCCTTGGATAAACCCATAAAATAGTTATACCTCCATTGATGATGTGTCTTCAACAGAAGCGGGAATTAGACTTATGAGGGTGGAATTGAATAAGTAAAAACAACAACAAAAATCGATCACTCCACCGTTGTGTGATAAATATCATGATGTTTGGTGTGAATAAATTCACACCTTGAACCAAAAGTATCAACGTGATATATAGAAGAATAGAATAAAAGTAAAGGAAGAACTTTTATTAATAAACTAAGGATAATTAAACAACATACATGACAAAGAAATATGATTAAAAACACAAAGCAGCAGCATAACACTACAATGAAACCAAGCACCAAAGATGATCAAATCCTCCACAAACACTACCTTAAATAGTACTTTTTGAAGCCTTGGGTCGAGCCTCCAATATTAAAAGTCTTCTCAATTAATTTTTCTAAGCCATTGGTGGGTGGAAAGTTGAGGGAGAGTTTATTTTTTCACCCTTAACCTGAGGTGGCATCCATCTTGCTTCCACCGAACAGATGCGCCAGGAAGACATTCTAGATGGCCGAATTAGAGTGGGAAATATAGGAAAAACATAAATTCCCGGATGGCCCCTGACCTTCTATAAAGTTCCAGGCAAAATATTTTATGGTTAACGAGATATGTGTAAAATGGTGGGATGTTTTTCTGGGCCGCAGAATCTGACCAATAATTTTATCTTAAAATTGGGATGCCTGAATAACCACAATGGAAGACGAATTAGCACTGTATCATTGATAACTATTTGTTCCTATAGATATCTTCTATATTCCCAAGAAATTTGGGATTCATTGGGACCGTATGTTGGGCCCCACATTCTCATCAATAGGGTGTTGTCCAATCTGCCTTCTCCAGAATTATTTGCCCGAAATCCCATTTTTGTGGTCTTCCCATGTCAATCTTCCAACACTCCACCAGTTTGAATTGTTCCCAATATAATTATAAACCCGAAAATTAAATATAAAATCAAGATCACAGGGTACTTTAAATGATGTTAAAAACTATACCACATAATAGTGAAATTTAAGAAGAAATTACAATCATAATGTGAAATGATGTTCAATGTGTAAAATGAACTAAAAATGGTGTTTATGAATAATAAAGCACAATAATATTATATATATTAACAATTAGTATTAGACTCATTTAGTGTATTATCACACACCAAGCTCTTAGGGATTTTTTTAGACCATATAAAGCTTTAGATAGTTTAAAAACATGATTAAAAAAATGGGGATTTTCAATGCTAGAGGTTTTTCAACAAACACATCCTAAACTATATACCATTTTAAAAATGAACTTTAGACATCCATTTGATAAATTTTAAATTTTATATGAGCTGAATAAGAATGTTGTATCTTAATGGATTCTACTCTAGCTACAGGTGAAAAGGTTTCCTCACAGTCTATTCTTTCTTCTTGGTTATATCATTGTGAAACTAATCAAGCCTTATTTCTGACTATATTTCTAGACTCAGAAACTTTGTTTCTAAACACCTATTTAGTGATTATAGTCAATGTGTCCTTAGGACTTTCTACTAATTCCCAAATTTTGTTTCTTTGAAATAGATTTAATCATTCTAGCATAGCTATCACCCAAAATTCATCATTGATATCATCATTAATATTTTTGGGTTCAATCTGTGAAAGAAAATCTTGATGTTCAAACTAATTTCTTGGAGAGGATCTAGTTTGTGTCCCTCTTTTTAGATCACCTACTTTAGTATCTAAAGAATGATTCTTGAGTGTTCTAATACCTATATAAAGGGTTGGACTAGACTCTCCATTGTTTTCTAAATGTTGATATTCAACATGCTATGATTCTGGAAAATTTCCACAACTTGTTGTTTTCACTAGGGGTTCACTGTTTTTATCATTAAGGTCAAAAATTGACATTTCATCCTCAAGATATTCAAAATATTTTTTAGGTTCTTGTGGATCAGTCTCATCAAATTTGACATGAACCGATTGTTCCCCATATTTTATTCTCTATTTCAATACTCTATAAGGTTAATAGAGATTGAGTAACCTAGAAAAATTCCTTCATCACTTTTGGAAGAAAGTTTTCAATATTATACCTAGTATTAAGAAAAAAGGATTTGAAACCAAAAATAATATAATGTAATTAACCTTAGGATTTATATTGTTCCATATCTAATTAGGGTTCTTATTAAGAACATTTCTAATTAATACTCTATTGATGATGTAACAAGCCCTATTAACAGCTTCAACGCAAACATAGATATGAATGTTATACTCATTTATTATATTCTAGGAAATCTCTTGAAGTTTCCTATTTCTTATTTCTAAAACTCCATTTTGTTGAGTTTTTATAGGAGAAGAGAAATTGTGATTATATCCATTATGTGAGAAAAAATATTTGAACTCCTAATTTTCATACTCACAGCCATGATCACTTCTCAAGGTCTAAATTATAAGTCTACTATGATTTCTATTGAATTGTAATATTTAATAAAGTAAGAACATGCTTCACTTTTGTGAACTAGAAATTATACACAAGTGTATATAGAAAAATAATCTACAAGAACATAGACATAGTGATTTCCATTTAAACTTGAAACTCTTGATGGTCCAAAAAATACATGTGAACCAACTGAAGTGGTTGAGAAGTTGAACCTTTTTTCTTTGGTTTGAAAGAAACGTTGTGTTGTTTTCTGTTTCGACAAGGATTGAAAACATTTTTATGTGGGAATTCCAATTTAGGTAAGTCTCAAACGAAACCATTCCTAGATATTTTCCTATATTAGTGCACATTTCAGTGTCCTAATCTTCTATTCCTCTATTGAGATTCCTAATAAAAATCCTTTAAACAAGGAACATTTTTCTTAGATAAAGAGTATAAATCAACCGCATATACATTTTTATTTCAAAGAGAAGTGAATATTAAATTATTTTTAGAATTAGAAATATTTCATGAATCATTTTCAAATATAACATTAAATCCATCATCACACAACTAAGATATATTAATTAGATTGTACTTTTACCCATCAAAAAAGTACTTTCGAAATTAATACAGTATTAGGGTTAATAATTGAGCCTAAACTAATGATCAACCCTTTAGAATTATCACCAAATGTAACATGTCTAACATCATCATTAATTAGGCTCTTGAATCATGAATAGTATCCTTCTATATGTCTTGAACATCCACTATCCAAGTACCATAGGGTTTTACCGGATCTCTTTAGAAAATATTCCTATAAAAAAGATTAAGAATACAGTAACATTGGTACCCAATTTTTTCTTAGGTCCAGGGATGTTAGAAAGTAATTCTTTATAAAAAATACTTGCCTTATTATTTTACTATACTCAATATATATATTTTGAGACATGAACTCTTTGTTAGATCCTTTAGAATTTTTTTTTTCAAAATATGATCCAAAACTTGAACTAGTAGTGAACTATCCATATTTTGGAACAAATTTGTTCTTAATAATCCTTCATTGCCATGGTTGATATCCTAAACCAGTTGTGTATTTTGGATTAATTTGATTCCCTATAAACTATGTCAAGGTATCCCTACCAGTAGTAAACTTTTCTAGATATCTTTTTAATTTCTCATTTGATAATTATAGTTCTGTATTTTCTTTTAACAGCTGAGAAAATTTTTCATTTTCAGAATCCAAATCAGACATATAATTGGCATTTAAATAAAGTTGTATTTTTTGTAATTTATATTTATCCTTGATTTCATTAGAGGTATCCTCAAGAATTCCACAATATTAATATAGTTTATCCTTAGTCATATTTTCATCCCTGTTTGATTCTCTCTCAAAACAGTAAGCATTATGTATAGGATAATTGAGCGTTCCCTCAGATGTTTCTGTCATGAAACACAAGTTTTCATGATTGTTCTTTTTTGTATAAAAAGTTTCAGATTCATAGGGTCTATCTTCTGAATCACTCTATGGATCTTTTATAGCATTTTTGTGTCCATTTCTCTGGTCTTCATGTTTCTTCTTAAACTTCATCTTGGGGAAATCATCCTTCACATGACCTTTTCATTTACACTCATAACACATTATCTCATTTCTATTTTCATTACATTTTATTTCCTTTTTTCATTTTCCTTTACTATCATACCTTCCTTTATAATTTTAATTTCTAAATAACTAATTCTTTCGGTAGAACTTTTTAACCCATATAGAAAGACGAGCCATCTCATAATCACTATCATAGTCTGAATCTTCTCAGGTAGAACTATCGACAGAAACTTGAAATTTTTGTTTGTATTTTCTCTTTGAGTTAGTAGTCTTGAATGATATAGATTTATTTCTTGATTATTCATATTCTTATTGATTCACCATATTCTCTTCTTCGTATATTATGAGTTTTAAAATTAGATATTTCACTTGTATCTTTATTATGTCGCAGGATTCTTATATGGAAATAGAAGTTCCTCTCCATCATTCAGGTAGGAAAAAAAGAAATCACATAATCTGATCCATGTTTTCTACTAGTTTCCCAAGTAGATTCATGGTATTTTTTATTTCATTAAACCTGAGATACATTTCAGAGATATGTTCTTCATTCATCATTTTAAAATTATCATATTTCATAGTATAAGTATTTAATCTCATTTCATTAACATTGGTTGTTATCTCATGTGAAATAGCCAAAGTATCCAAAATTTGATATGTAGTTTTACAAGAAAATATTCTATTGAATACATCATTACCTAGAGATCAGTACAATGAATTCATTTCAATAAAGTTATTATTCTATGTAGCTTTAGTCAACTAAGACCATATGTCTACATCCATAGTTAATTTGAATTTAAAGAATATAAAGTTTATATTTGAAAGAAATTTTAAGATCTTTAAGATACAAATAAAATCACAGTTAAAAATAATATGAAATTCTTGAGAAACAGTTCTGGTTGTAGTAATAAAAAACTACCCACTAATTCCAAATGTTTGTTGGAGTGGAAACTCAAGAGGGGGATTAATTGAGTTCCTGCTTAAAATTTCTGTTGAAAAAATTAAGTTAAAAATCCAAAATTTGAAAATAGTCTAGTTAATTAAGGCAGTATGGTATAAATGTTCAATTGGACAATACGTTTCTCAAAGGTTGATTAGTCCTCAGTTGAATCATTTTAGAACACTTATCCAACTTTTTAAATAGGTTTTATAAATTAAACACATATAAACACCAACCAAAACTAACTATCTGAGTGAATATAAATCAAATTTCTATTTTGAAGTTATAAGTAGTGGAAAATAGAATAATGGAGTTTTAAAAATATAGTACATAGTAGAGTTAAACAACGGGTTCAGTATCAATCTGATACTTAATCCTATCCACTTAGTGATCACATTTCACCAAGTAGTTTATATTAACAATAAACTAGATACATAGCATATATCAAGCAGTACAACTATTTTCACAAAAAGAATAGGGATCAAACCATCTTCAATAGATCTTCATAGAAAAAAAACACAACTAGTCCACACGCATCCTCTTCCATGGTTACATGTGTGAAAGAAAGTGTAAGTAATATTTTGGGTAAGGATTTCCAGTATCCTCCAATTCAATCACATGAGATAGTGTGTGTCACATACAAAAACACACTTTTCATAAATGTAATATAATAACAAAAATAGATCTAATGTTATGAATATTGATTTTAGAAGGCTATATGTGTTTTAAGTTCTCCTCTTGACTCCTTGGAGTGAAGAAATTAATGTCTGAGTATTTCTCTAAAAGTAGTCATCAAAACATAGTGTCTCAACTCCAACTTCTAGGTTCTAGGAACTAAGGTCTTCTGATTTGTGGTTTTAAAGAGATTTGATGAACCACAAAAGACAGTCTTTAATTTGTTCTCCCAAAAAATCTTCGGGAATCGCTTTGGATCTCAGTGTAAATGCGGGTAGGTTTTCATTTTTCTTAGGGTCAGTCGTGTTGTTTCTCATTCAAATTCATCCACTGTCTTCACTTCCTTGGTCATCTATTTTATATTTGAGGTCTGACAATTGGAATAATCACTACTGGAACATGGACCTATCCCCACGGTTTTCCCCAAAACCATGAGGAAAGGTACCCCAATACCCACGGTTTTTGAAAACTGTGGGCATAGGTAAATTTTTAAGACCTATACCCATGGTTTTACAAAACCATGGGTATATGGGAGTCTATCCCCACAGTTTTCAAAAACTGTACGGATAGGTCCTGAAAAGTCACTTATACCCACAATTTTCCAAAACTGTGGGTATAGGGGTACCTATCCCCATGGTTTTCCCCAATATCGTGAGGATAGGTCTGGGATAAAATACATATACCCAAGGTTATGAAAAACCATGGGTATTGGTTTCCTGTGTGTGCATGGGATATTTTTTTTCGGGAAGGAAATTTCTTTTGGTGGGAGTCCTATACCCATGGTTCTTCCCTCTATACCCACGGTTTATATAACTATATTTAACTAAATATAAATATATATATACAAATAGGGGATGTTAGGGCAGTTTTTAGACATGGTGTTTGCAGTGAAGAGGTTACGAGATCGAAACCCACCGCTTGCATTATTTTAGGATCTATACCCATGTTTTTAAAATTGTAGGTAAAAGCCTTTGACACTGTGGAAATTGGGAAAGTTTCGTTGACACGATGGCAGAACACCTATACCCATGATTTTGGAAACCTGTGGGTATAGAATGGGGACCTATACCGATGCCTTTCCATCCCAGGGTTCCCAAAACTGTGGGTATAGCCTATACCCAGGGTTTTAGAGGCTATACCCATGGTTTTGAACTGTGGGTATAGGTCATTTTTCTAGCAGTGAAGAAAAGCATGTGTGGTATTCCCTGTACACTGTACTATCTCAAGATACGGTCTCTTGATATGTATCTAATAAGCATTAATTTATGTCAGAATAATTAAATTTACCAAATATGATAGTTATAATAATCTTAATAAATTGACAATGTATGGAGTAGAAGAGTGGGTATCAGTTGAATGGTAGCAGTAGCCTTCTCAATGGTAAGCTTTATCGGTATCCTTCATCAGTAGCCTTTATTGGATGCCTTCATCGGAAACTTTCATCGGTAGCCTTCATCAGTAGGATTCATAGGTAGGTTTCATCAGCAGCCTTCAGTAGCCTTCATCGGTAGGCCTCATTGGTAACCTTATAGTAGTTACCTCTAGTGGTAACTCTACAACAGTATCCTTTAAGCGATAGACTTGTAGTGATGAGATTCCATTGATAACTCAATGGTGTGGTTCCTAAGTGGTAACCTATACCGGTAACCTCTATTGGTAACCTTCCACCAGTAACCTTTTTTCGGTAAGCTCTATTGGTAACCATCCAGTGGTAAACTTTATTAGTAACCTCAATCTGTAACCTTCCAATGGTAACCTTTATTGGTAACCTCTATTGGTAACCTTTTACAAATAGAAAATTTTCACTTTATACTTAATCGAGAGAGCAGTGAGATTAAAAATACATTGTTATTCCCTGGTAGAAATTATAAATATTAATGAAAAATTATTATTATATAAAAGAAAAATGATTTGGGATTATAAAAATAGGTGAGTCCAACAATCTCCCCCTTTTTAATAATAACAAATTATGTTAGTGAAATTTATATTTAATAATTTTTTAATCATAGGTAAGAACATTTTATAATCTCTTTAAAGATTTTAGTATACATATATAATGTATCAATAGTTGAAATAACATAAAATTGAACCATGTTTTTTTAGAATATATCAAATCATATATTCATGGGCTCGAGTCTTATATTAGAGCATATACTAAAAGGCAACAGTCTGAAAACTTCTCCCCCTTTGTCATTAGCAAAAAGAATATTAGGAAAAAAGAGAAAAAGGAAGAGTTATGAATTAATTAAATAATAGTAAAATATAAAAAGAGATAACAATGATCCCTATCCACTAAGATATCCCACATTCAATCCACATCATAGATTTCCAAGGGTTCTTTGTCGTTGAGATCTGAGGCGGTAGGTTCAGAAGATGGAGATACAACCCTAGGTATGGCAGTGAGCAAGGTAGGAGGAGCTGCTACAGAAGCACTGGTAGACCGATAATGAGTTGACCTCTGAGGAATCGTAGGAGTCAAGTTTCTGATGCCCTAATCAGGATTCATCATAGGGGCAGCCCTGGTGTAGCCTTATACAACTGAGGAAGAAGGAAAGGCTAGAGGAGCAATAATGGGAGTACAGTCCACATAGAAGATGGGAAATTGGATATTCCTGAAATCCATAACAATGATCCCCCTTCATTCAATAGCTAAAATTAAATCTTCTTTATCCTCTATGAACTTTTCAAAAGAATGTGTTAAACTCTCTAATCAGACTAACATGATCCTTAAATTCCTGAGTGATAGGTGGGATCTTCAAGTTCACCAATAGTAGCTTGAAGTGACCATCCATATGATGCCTAGTGTAAACCCTTTTATAATAGAAGTCAACTTTCTCTTTGATGCCATTTGAATCTTGGGAAGCCTCTATTAATTAATCTCCTACAAGATTATGAGTATCTCTAGTAGTGGAAATGACCTGATTCATAGAATGGGGGTCTGAGGTACTTCCACCAGAGAGCTTCTAAAATTATTCTTTATCAATTGATTTTAAAAATTCTAGATCAAAAGGAGGAGAGGCTGATGAGGAAGAAGATGCACACTGAGGTACCATGGTAAAATCTATTGTTTTATTTAAAAGACTTGGACATTCCACTAATCAACCTCTTCACATCATCATCCTTACCACTGACATGTGTCTCCATAGACTTCTTAAAGTCCTCCAACATAGTGACCCTTTGCAGAACAAAACTCTTAACAAACTTATGGTCTTTTTCCACTTTAGATATTGAATCCATGTATGAGTCTAAACTCATAATCGATGGTTTCATAGGCTCCATAGATTCTTCCAAGGTTCTGAATTGATTCAGGAATTCCTTCACTTCATGTAGAAAGTTGGAGTGAAATGTAGATATTATCCTTTCTAAGTCAGATGCCACAAGCTCTTGATTGAGATCCACAGATCTCTTGATCCCAATGGATATTTAATCAATGTGTCTCTTCAATACATACACCAAAAATATTCCCTGGTATTTCAAAGTTGAAATTTCCCCTATCTTGGGACTCAATACATGTTGAACAAATTTAAAAAATTAATTCGTTTTCTCTATCAATATTGGCAAAAATTACCTTCCTAAAGATTCCATTCCTTGTTAGTTTGGCCAGAGAATATTCATAGAAGAAATACTCACTGGTGGGAGGGACCACTCGAGAGTAATTATCAAAAATACCTTATTGTGGGACACTTAATAATTTTTCCCATTCAACAGAAGATAAGTTCACACTTACTCCATTTACCTTATAAATAATTCGGTTCTCATCCTTAGAAGGTTAAAACTATAGAAACTCAAAAAATTCCTTTAATAGATTTGGGTAATACGGTCAATTCTTATTTGAAAAACATTCTACCCAATCCTAAGCTTTGAGTGCCATTAGCACCAAAGACCTACTAGACAACATACATTCTAAACATAATTTATTTTCGACCATGATATCCCTCTTCGAAAAATGAATATTGATCTGCTTCACCAAAAACTTTCTTCTAATACTAGACTCTGTTCGAGGTCTATTATGACTAGACTTATCTATTCCATCACCAACCATCAGTCTCTCCAGTCCTTCCATTGTGATATGATGCGGTTAGAATGTTTAAGTAGAAGGTTATGTTCCAAGGTTAGGGAGAAAGTGGTTCGGGAGAAGATTTAAGTGGATCGAAATGTGGATTGTACTTTGTTTTTAAAAAATAGAGTAAAAGAAATAAATAATATTAAAATCATTTTAGATTCCAGCAAAAAACACTATGTCCCGGAACTAAGAAAGGTCAACTATCGATGAGGTCCCAATGGTGAGGTCCTAATGGTGAGGTCCAACAGTGAGGTCCAACAGTAAAGTCCTAACAGTGAGGTCCAACGGAGAGGTCCTAATAGTGAGGTCCAACAGAGAGATCCTAATGGTGAGGTCCAATAGTGAGGTCCTAAAGGTGAGGTCTAATGGTGAGGTCCTAATAGTGAGGTCCAACGGTAATATCCTAACAGGGAGTTCCAATGGTGAGGTCCTAACGGTGAGGTCCAACGGTGGGGTCCTAACGGTGAGGTCCAACTATGAGATACTATAGTGAGGTGTCTTAAACTAACAATCTATCATACCTAACTCATGTTTGATGATATTTAACCTCTCATAATTCAAAGTCTTTGTGAATATATCAGCCAATTTATGTTCAGTACCAATGAATTCAAGAGTGATATCACCTCTTTGATAATGATCTCTCAAGAAGTGATGTATTACATCAATATGATTTTTCATAGCATGAGATACTAGATTTTTATATATGTTAATAGCACTTGTATTATAATAGTTTATAGAGACAAGTTTGAATTGATATCCATTTTCAATTAAAGTGCATTTCATCCAGAAAATTTGAGCACACCAACGACCAGCAGCTATATATACAGCTTCGGTAGTGGATAATGAAACAGAATTATATTTCTTACTACACCATGATACTAGTGACTTTCCCAACATGTGACATGTTCCAAAGGTTCTTTTTCTATCTAAATTGCAACCAGCAAATTAAGCATATGAACAACTTATCAAATAAAATGATTGTCCACTTGGATAAAATAGTCCTAAGTTTGTAGTATACTTGAGATATTAAAAAATCTTTTTAACAACACATAAATGAGAATCTATGGGATTTGATTGAAAATGAACACATATACATACACTAAACATTATATCAGGTCTTCTAGTAGTAATATAGATCAAACTACCAATAATTCCTTAGTAATTGGTTTGATCCACTAGTTTACTAGTTTCATCAACATCCAACTTACTATTGGTACACATAGGTGTATCACTACCTTTATTACTATTCCAACCAAAACATTTAAAACGACTCATAGTATATATACTTTGATTTCAAAAAGTACCATTTTTATTTTGAAAATTTTAAAATTCAATGAAAAGTTTCAATTCCCCCATTAAAATCATTTCAAATACATTTTGCATCATCATTGAAAATGAGTACATAATGAATTTTTTGAAGATCCAAAAATATTGTCATCTACATAATTTTTTACTATTAAAACATATTTTTAAATCCTTTTAATAAAAAGAGTCGGATCAGATATTACTTTAGTAAATCCTTTTGAAATAAGAAAAGAACTGATTTTATCATACTAAGCAATAGGAGCTTGTTTTAGACCATATAATGCTTTAGACCATTCAAATACATGATTTGAAAAATGGGGATTTGTAAAGCCAGAGGTAGTTTAACAAACACATCTTCAACTATATACCCATTTAGAAATGCACTTTTGACATCCATTTGATAATGTTTGTAATTCAGATGAGTTCCATAAGCAAGTAGTATCCTAATGGCTTCTAGTAGAGCTAAAGTTGAAAAGGTTTCCCCATAGTATATTCCTTCTTCTTGATTATATCATTGTGCAACTAATCTAGCATTTCTTTCGACTATATTTTGAGAATCGTCAACTTTATTTCTAAACACCCATTTAGTGGATATAGTCAAAGTCTCCTTATATCGTTCTAATAATTCCCAAACACTGTTTCTTTCAAACTGATTTAATTCATATTGAATATATATCACCCAAAATTCATCATTGATAGCATCATTAATATTTTTGGGTTCAAGCAATGAATGAAAAGACTGAAGTTCTACCTGATTTTTGAGAGAGGCTCTAGCTTGGTTCCCTCTATTTAGATCACTTACTATATCATCTAAAGGATGATTCTTGAGAGTTATAATATCACTGTAAGGTGTTGTAATAGACTTCTCATGGTTTTCTATACGTTCAGATTCAATATGCTCTGATTCTAAAAAAAATCCAGAACTAATTGTTTTCACTGGGGGTTCACTGTTTTTTTCATTTAGGTCCAAAATTGACATTTCTTCCTCAAGATATTCAAGATAGGTTTTAGGTTCATGTAAACCAGTCTCATAAAATTTGACATGAACCGACTCTTCCACACATTTTGCTCTCTTATTGATTAATCTATTGTCTTTACTTGAGATTTAGTAACGTACAAAAATTATTTCATCCCTTTTGTAAGAAAATTTTTTCAATATTATCGCTAGTGTTAAAGATAAATACATTGCAACCAAAAACTCTAAAGTAATTAACCTTAGTATTTCTATTATTCCATATGTCATAAGGGGTCTTCATATGAATAAGTCTAATTAAGACTCTATTTATGATGTAACAAGATGTATTAACAACTTCATCCCAAAAATAGATAGGCAGGTTATACTCATTTAACATAGTCTGGGAAATCTTCTGAAGTTTCCAATTTCTTCTTTCTACAACTACATTTTTGTTGAGGTGTTATAGGAGCATAGAAATTGTTATTATAGCCATTATGTGAGAAAAAATATTCAAACTCTTGATTTTCAAACTCACAACCATGATCACTTCTCAATGTCAAAATTCTATGTCCAATAATATTTTCTACATACTTGGCACATTTAATGAAGTAAGAACATGCTTCACTTTTTTGAGCTAGAAATTATACCCAAGTGTATCTATAAAAATCATCTACAAGAATATGGACATAGTTCTTACCATTTAAACTTGAAAATCTTTATGGTCCAAACAAATCCATGTGAACCAACACAAGAGGTTGAGAAGTTGAAACTTCTTTCTTTGGTTCGAAAGAAAATTTGTGTTGTTTTCCCTTTTGATAAGGATTACAAACTTTGTTAAGCGAGAATTACAATATAGGTTAGTCTCTAACTAAACCTTTCCTGGTTAGTTTCCTATGTGAGTTCACATTTTGGTGCCCTTATATTATATTCCACAACAAAAATTCCTTATGAAAATCATTTAAACAAGAAAGATTTTTCTTATCTAAAGAGTTTAAATCAACCGCATATACATTTACATTTCTATGAGCAGTGATTATTAAATCATTTTTATAATTAAAACATTGCATGAATCATTTTCAAACATAACATTAAATCCATCATCACAAAATTGATAGATACTGAGTATATTATACTTTAACCCATCAAGAAAAAGTACTTTTGAAATTAATATAGTATTAGGGTTACAAATTTGGCCTAAGCTGACAATTATCCCTTTAGAATTATAACCAAATGTAACATGTCCATAATAAAATTTATTTAGGCCCTAGAAGCATGAATAGTCTCTTATCGTATGACTTGAACAACCACTGTCCAATTACCATAGGGGTCTACAAGATCTCTTTAGACAATGTTCCTACAAAACAGATTATGCATAGGGTAACATTGGTACCTAGATTTTCTTGGGTCTAGAGAGGATAACAAGTAATGTTTTGGGAACCCATATTTGACTTATTGTATTCCTATACTCAATAGATATATTTTGAGACATGAACACTTTTCTAGGTCCTTTAGAATTTTTTTTCATAAGGTGGTCCAGAACAAGAACTAGCAGTGAACTGTCCATATTTTGGAACAAATGTTTTCTTAATAATCCTTCTCTATCCTAGTTGTGTATTTTGGTGAAATTATTTTCCCTATAAACTAGGTCAGGGTATTCCTACCAATAATAAACTTCTCAATATCTCTTTTTAATTTCTCATTTGATAATTTTAGTTTATTATTTTATTAACTGTTGAGAAAATTTTTCTTTTTTAATATCCAAATCAGACTTATAATTGGAATTTAAAGAATATTGTCTTTTTAGAAATTTATATTTATCCTTGAATTCATTAATGGTATCCTCAGGCATTCCACAGTATTTAAATAGTAATTCCTTAGTCATATTTTCATCATTATTTGATTCACTCTCAAAAATAGTAAGCATTATGTATAAGATAATTGAGTGTTATCTCAGATGTTTCTGTCACGAAACACATGTTTTCATTATTATTATTTTTAGTATTATAAGTGTAAGATTAACTTGAGTTGTCCTTTAAAGGACTCTAAGTATCATTAATAGACTTTTTATATCCCTTTATCTTGTATTCATATTTCATCTAAAACATCATCATGGGGAAATCATGATTCCTATGATCTTTTCGTTTACACTCATAATAGATTATCTCATTTCTATTGTCATTCCATCTTCTGTCCTTTTTCCAAAGTCCTTCACTATCATACATGCCTTTATAATTTGACATTCTAAGTAAATTCTTCTTTTGGTAGAATGTTTTAAACTATCTAGAAAGATGAGCCATCTCATCACCACTATTAGATTATGAATCTTCACAGCTAGAACTATCAATAGAAACTTGAACTCTGTCTTTTCTCTTTGAGTTATAATTCTTGAATACTACAGATTTATTTCATGGTTCTTCATCTACTTATTGATTCACCTTAATCTTTTCTTCAGACATCATGAGTTTTCCATTTAGTTCTTTCACTGGTAGTTTGCTTATGTCACGGGATTCTTGGATGGAAACAGAAGTTTCTCTCGATCTGTTAGGTTGGAATCAAAGAAATATCATAATCGGATCCTTGTTTTCTAAAGGTTTCTCAAACATACTCATGGTATTTACTATTTCATTGAACCTGATATACATTTTAGAGATAGGTTCATCAGGATTCATTTTAAAATTATCATATTTAATAGTATAAGTATTTAATCTCATTTCTTTAACATTGGTCGTTCCCTCATGAGAAATATCCAAAGTATCCCAAATTTCATAAGCAATTTTACAGGAAGATATTCTAATGAATTCTTAATGACCTAGAGCACAGTACAATGAATTCATTTCTTTACAGTTATTATTATATGTAGCTTTAGTCAACTGAGACCAGGTGTCCCTAGCAGTAGTAAGTAATGCATGATTTTATTCAATTGTGTCTTAGATTTCAGAACCCATTCTATCTAGATAAATTTTCATTTTCAATTTCCATTGAGAATAGTTACTACCATTAATTAAAGGTTTCATGTTTGTAGCCACACCCTCAAAACGGTTATTCATAGTTAATAATAATTTAAAGAACTGAAAATTTAGATAAGATATATATTTTAAGATCTTTTAGATAAAACTAAAATCACAGCTGAAAAGAACTTGAAAATCTTGAAAATAGTTTTGATGGTAGAAATAAAAAAATACCCTCTGATGCAAAAATTTGGTCGGAGTAGAAACTCAAGAGGGGGGTGAATTGAGTTCATACTTAAAATTTCTATTAAAAATATTATGATAAAAATAACCAATATGAAAATATCCCAGTTAATTAAGAAAGTATGATATACAAGTTCAATTGGTCAAAAAGCTTCTCAAAGGTTGATTAGTCATTAATTGAATCAGTGTAAAACAATTATCCAACTTTTTAAATAGTTTTACTGAATTAAACTGATATGCACACCAACCAATACTAACTATCAGAGTGAATAAAAAACAATTTCAAATTTTTATGTTATGAGTAGTGGAAAATAAAAAAAAATAGTATTATAAATATAGTACACAGTAGAGTTAAACAACAGGTTCAGTCTCAAGCAGAGACTTAATCATCCTCACTTGGTGATCACCTACCACCAAGCAGTTTATATTAACACTAAACTAGATACACGCCCTCTATCAGGCTTTACAAAAATTTTCACAAACTTTCCAGCGAACAAACCCCCTACTACAGTTCTTCATGGAAAAAACATACAACTAGTCCACACAAAGCCTTTTCCACGGTTAGACATGGGAAAAATAGTGTAAATAATATTTGGGGTGAGTATTTGCAATATACTACAATTCAAGGATAGGAGACAGTGTGTGTAATAGAATAACACACACTTCTTAGAAATGTAATATTAGAATCACAATAGAGATAATGTTATAAATATTTTCTTTAGAATTATCTATGTGTTTTCTGTTCAACTCTTGACTCCTTAAAGTGAATAAATTTCAATTTGAGTCTTTATTTGGATGTTTTTTTTTCAAAACTGAGTGTTGAAACTCTAGTTTCTAGCTTCCAAGTACTGAGGTGTTCTTCTTCAGGGTTTGAAAGATATTTGGTGAACCACATAAAACATTCTTGAATTTTTTTCTCCCATATAATCTTCGTGAAGATCTTGGGTTCCCATTGTAAATACTGGTATATTTTATTTGTTCTTCAGGTCAATCATGTATTTTTTATTTCACAAGCATCCCATGCCTTATCTTCCTCAGTATTCTATTTTATATTTGAGGTCAGACAATAGTAATAAGAATACCAAGTGTGGTCTTCCTCGTACCACATAATGTCTCCAGATATGATCTCTTGATATGTCTACAATCAGCATTAAATAATGTCAGAAGCATTAAATTTACCAAATATGACCATTATAATAATCTTAAGAAATTGAGAAAGAATGGAGTAGAAGAGTGGGTATTGGTAGACTGGTAGCGGTAGCCTTCTCAATGGCAGGCTTCATCGGTCGGCTTCATCAGTATCCTTCATTGGTATCCTTCATTGGTATCCTTCATCGTTAGGATTCATCAGTAGCCTTTATCAATAGCCTTCACCAGTATCCTTCATCAGTAGACTTTATTGGTATCCTTCATCAGTAGCCTTTATTATTAGTGTTCATTAGTGGACTTATAGCAGTTACCTTGGGTAGTAACTCTACAACAGTATCCTTTGAGTGATAGACTTGTAAAAATGAGCTTGCATTGATAACTCAGCGGTGAGGTTCCGTGGCAGTAACCTCTATCAGTCACCTATATCAATAAACATCCAGCGGTATCCTTTATCAGTAACTTCTATCAATAACCATCTAGAACTAACCTTTATTTGTAACATCTATTGGTAACCTTTTACTTAGAGAAATTTTTCACTTCAAACTTAATCTAGAGAGCATTGAGATTAAAAATACATATTTATTCCCTGATAGAAACTGTAAATATTAATAAGCATGATTATCCTATAAAAGAAACATGATTTGGGATTATCAAAACAGGTGAGTCCAACAGAATATATTAAATGGGTATGTATCAAGACCCTATAAATAGAAAAATGTACATTATTTTTTTTATATAATGAATATATCTTCAACCTATTATTTCTAGTTTATAAATGATTTTTATTTTGATTCAATAAACACAAATAGTATATTTAGTTAATATTCAAATTCAGTTAATGAATTAATGAGTTCACATATTTTTTTTAAAAAAAAATTTAATATTATATCATCATTAAATAACTTTTTTTAAATATAAATGAACATATAATTCTTATGTAGTCAAATTTATTTTTCATAAGGATTCAAAAAATTATTATTATAGTAAACCCTTCATTATCATTAAATGTATTTTTATTTTAAATTAAAAAAATAAAATATTTAGAAAATTATTTTAATAAAGTAAATATTACTTTTAGAACCATTATTTCTAAATTATCTAACCTTTAGTTTATCATAGTATTTGAAAACAGTCAATTTTTCAGCTAAAAATTAAATATCGTATAAATATACTTTGTGTTTTATGAAATCACAATGACCTACAAGTGATGTAGTAAGTAATATAAATGGGATAAAAGAAAAAATATATGTTGATTTCATTAATAAAATTTGATTTCAGTTTTTATTTATTTATTTGGTAAAGACCTTATGAACCCTCCAAGACTTATAATATAATTTAAGATTTAAAAAACATGTCTTTGTGATTGTGACCCACCTCCATATATGCAAGGGAATTTTTTTATCTTTATCCATTTCCCTTATAATATAATTTAAACCCCTACCCATTAGAAGAATATAAGTGAAAAAAACAATAGTATGGTTTGTGGTTTTGAATATTTATTTACAATCCAAAACCTAAATAATAAGAAAATCCCCCTACATTCCAATATAAACCAACCTAAGCTACCATTTCTATTCCCTAAATCACATTGAATCATGTCCAAAATCTATATTATACTTTTTATAGTCCTCACAAGGTTCTCTAGTCTCCAATAAAGACTCTCCAAATCCTTTGGAGTCACACATTCAAGTAAGGGATCCTCACCTTCCCCTCTTTCACTAAATTCAGGAAACATTTTTAAAATTTATCATTATAATTTTGATTGGTAATGTTTTAATTGAATTTCAATATGACCATTACTATCTAATTAATGTTATTAGAATTTGATATCATTTTTACTCTCCCATTTTTACCCTTTCCTAAGATGTTACTATGCTAAAATTCCCTAAGGGATCCTCACTTTCCCACTTTTATTCAAGAATATCTTCTATGTTATGACCTTTTATTTTTAGTTCCTAATGATGGGGTATGTTTTCAAACATCCCCTATGCAGTCCTTATTATTTATAAATGATGAGATTCTACTTTTTCTCTCATTAGTCCATCCCAAGTACACCTGTTTCCATGTTGATATTTTGTAAGGGGTTTTTCATTTCCCCTCTCTCCTCAATATTCTTTACTATGTTACACCTTATATTTCCAATTCCTAATGTTGTAGAATGTCTTTAAATGTCCTTATTACAGTACATATAATATATAAATGATGATATACCCTTTTATCTCTAATCAACCCACATTATGAATTTTTGTATGATGTCGCCATGCTTCAAAAATAATATTTCGGTTTTCAATGCCAAAATAATTTTGTAGTGAATACCATTCCCATTTCTCTATCGTGGCTATTGACCTTTATGAAAATATACTAATCAATTCAGGAAATACATGTACGTATTTAAAATTGCATGATCATGGAGTAAATTTCGATTTTCAATAAATCCATGTTATATGATCTATGTGGCACACATTGGCATGATAATGAAATGATTGTGACGGGTGAACCCTAATAACCTCAAATGAATTGGGTAATGTTTAGTATCATGATACATCATTTTGGGAAAGATGTGTACCTGATTCTTTTGTGGTACTTTTTTCCACCCTAATGTTTTAGCAGGTTTATCCTTGACTTATGTTTAGGATGCAGTGTTTCAAGTTGTTTGCAATTTTCTCTTTGATATGATAATCATGTTATATCATGCCTTATTATTCATGTTCCTTATATGATCCATTTATATGAATATTGTTTAACACGTATTGTATTCATCATGTTATTCCTTTTTTATTCCCTTACCGAGCTTTATAGCTCACCCCATTTTATATAAGTCCCCATGATATCCAATGTATTTTTATGCTCTATGGATTATTATGATCATGTCTATGAAGTTTTCAATAAGATTTTTGTATCCCATGTTATATGTAATTATGTAATTTACACAATTCCCACACAATGTACTTATCGATTTTTTGGGTTTTTTTGACATATAATCTCATATAAAAAATCACATATTAATGTGTAATGAATTGTGGGGTTTTAATATGTGATGTTCTATTTTGGAAAATAACTTGGCCAAATAATAAAAACTTATTTTATACAGAAGTAACACTTTGAAAAAATATCATAGATTCCTTGTTAACATCATATACCTAATATATTCACTAAATGCTTCACATGGTCATACCGAATTTGAGAGTACACCATGATGTCATCAACATATACCCTAAAAAATGAGTTAAGGTACCATGGAGATATATAGTTCATTAATTCCATTAAAACTATTGGTGAATTCATTAGTCCAAAATTTATGATCAAGTATTCATAAGAATCAAATATCCTTCAAAAATAAATCTTTGGGACATACATTTTTCTAAATTAATGTTGGTGATATCCAAATCATAGATTAGTTTAAGAGAACCATTTGAATAACTCAAATTCATTAAATAGTTCATCGATTCAATGAAGGGGATATTGATTTTGGATCATAATTTGAATCAGTTTAAAATAGTTAACATATAATCAAAGATGAATATGGGCGTTATTTGTGAAAATCACCATAGAGGCCCATGAAAAAGTACTTGTTCAAATGAATAATTTTGTTTTTTCTTCTTCTTTATGGACCTTTAATTAGTATAACTTCATTGGTTTAATTGTATATAATGGAAGTGGAATGTGGTATATTCTCATAATTAGATATATTATTTTTTTGTTCAAGTGGTAACCTATAAAAACCATACAGAAAGATATCAGGGTATCATTCTTCTATGTTGGGAATAAACTTATTACCAATTTCATTAGTCTCACCCAATGTGATCATTTCCCATTGAAAATTGATTTCCCCATCCACTATCACCAAATTAACTTTTCTATCTGTATTCTAATCCCAATCCATGTTGAATATGTAAAAACACCATAAAAGGATTTTAAGATTATATGTTAGGGGAAATGGTCTATATGATCTTTTAATTCTACTATCCATTCTATTCCAAGGATTAAATCAAAGATTTATTTTTCTATGAAAGTAGACTCCCATAAAAATTACATTACATCAATGGTAATAGAACATGTTGGACTCTTAATATTATACATTCTTATTTCCATATAGATTTTTTATGATAAAAGCATTAAAAATAATTTTCTGGTGAAACCCCTATTGATTTATCTCATTATAAGTAGTAAACAAGAGGTATTATCTAGTATCAATCAATATATACAAAAGGGTTGAGTTGAGAAGAATTTTAAATTGCACTATCGATAGTCATGGTCGCTTGGTTTACATTTAGTGCTCAACCCCAAACAATTATTGGTCATATTTGATTGTGTATTAATTATTCCCTTAGTGAGGTGGTATTGGAAATACTGTCTTGGTGGTCATAGATTCATCCTAGATCACCCAATGTTAAGGATAATAACCACTTTAATGAGATCTTCCAAGTTCATCATAAGATACAAGAGACTTATTCAATCCAACACCATACATTGAATTCATATTTTTCATAAAATAGTTTTTGGTGTATCCTATTAATCTATAGTTATGAAACTTACAAGATGGTTGTGTGCATTCCCAATTCTTGTGCCTAGAAGATGCACACAAAAAGTAACTCAATTTGATACTGTGAAGAGGGGGAAATGAGACTGATTTTGTGGATTGTGTCTTTGGTTCTCTACTACTTTTAGAAGTGTTATCCCTTGTGTTATTGTTCTCTACAATACAGTTATCAACTATGTATATTTGAATAAGTATTTTTCCTCTCATATGTTTCCTTGTAATATCTTTATCTTGGATGAATTCATTATACACCATGCCTATATATTTTTCAATACATAACATGAAATGTAATGCCTGACCTAGGTGCCACTAAACTAGTTCCCCAATCTAGTTTTCCCAATAATCGCAAGTGTTTCTCCTTGTATTTTAGTAGTTTCTAACTCAAAGCGTGGGTATAATGTTGTATTTTAAGGAGAATTTACCAAAATATAGTAGTTCACAACTAGATTTAAATAACCAAATATCATATATATAAGAGTTACAAAAAAGAATAAATAAACTATAAAATATCATGATGTAATAAAATGAATACAGTGAAGGCTCAAATGTCTTTATCATACATATGAAAAACCCCCCACCATGTTCGTTACATGACATACCAAAAACAATATAAACTACTAGAAACACATCAAATTAGCTCTGAACGATTCCCATCCAGTGACCTGAAACTATTTGAGCTACCCCTCTAACACTTTTGAAACTCAATATGGGCCTTAGCCTAAATATATTCCAGAAATAAACGTGTTAGGGCTACTTAGGTACCCATGTATAGTGGACTCCTGAGAAAAGTGTGATTATAACTCACTATGACACCATCGACAGTGTCTAAAGAAACTACTAGTCTAAATAGTAGTGTTTATAGTTAAACTGTGAAATAAATAACTTGTGTAATAAAATAAAAATATATCTCTGAATAAAAAGTATTTGAATTGTAACCAGATGGTTCTTAGTATCAAGGCGACACTCGGACCCAAAAATTTACAACTACCCAAACTGGTTCTCTAAATTCGTAGAATAGGGTAATGCAATATATGAATAACAAAAGGGGATTTTAATTTATCATATATAACCAAGATACAAAAAAATTAGTATCAATTTTTATTGAAACCTCCATCCAATAGGAAAACCATATACAAAATCGTCAATACTAATACAAATGGACTTTTCCATCAATATAATCATACAACCAATAAATAGTGACTAGAGCTTCATTCCCACATCGACATATATAATAAAACAATAGTTACTAGGGAATTAGAATCGTGATCTAATTGGAGATATAGAACAATATGTATATAATGTCCTGGACTAGATACCATGCAACGGTTCCCTAATACGGTCAGTCACATTACCTTAAGTACGCCTCCTCATACACTAGAGGCTACCGAATAGCAATAAGGGTCTGGTAAGTCAAGATGGGGAGACTATACCCTTTTTTATTAGAGTAAAACACCAACATAAATAAATAAACAATGTGGAAGTATGTGAAACCATACAAATTACTAGTGTCCCAAGGTAACTGAAACAAAAAATATTATACTCAATTGAAATCGAAAACATGATATTCCAAAATAAGCATCAAATTTTCTAAAATGAAACTAAAAGTAACGAAACAAATGACACATAAATGGATCTGAATCCACGTTCAGTTCCCCCATCCATGCTCGAACCCCAATCAGAAATCCAACACTTTTCCTTTTCCATTAACTTGTCCTACAACAATAGAGTCTATCCATGTACCGACCAAGAATACCTAATTGGTTCTGAGTACAACTCAGTAGGACACCACAAATGGGGTCTAAAAAATATAGTCAACAACAAGTGAATGCGGATGTGTAAAGAAAATAATTACGGTACATAATTTTAAAACTATCACATTATCAATTAATCATTATTAACCACATAGACTATCAGTCTTGAAATATTTAACACAATCAATCCAAATTTTTTAAACGTATTTGTCCTTAGTGTATAACACCATGTCTAACACTGAAATTACCATCAGTGTAGTATGCCATATCTAACATCCAAAATCTCATCAGTGTATAATTCCAAGTCTAACACCTAAAATCTCATTTTTTATTATTTATCATTGGTGTATAACTCCATGTCTAACACCCCAATTCCCAAAAATACTGATATATCTATTCGATGTATAATGCCATTTCATATACCCCAAATACCATTGGTGAATAATGTCATGTTTAACACCCAAAATCTCGTTCATTTAATTATATTATTGGTGGAGAATTCCATGTCTACCACCCCAAATCCCGTTGGTGAAGAAAATCATGTCTAACACCTAAAATAAAATTCATTAATTAATTCATTAATTAATTAATAAAGTCCACTAATTTATTCAACAACTAATTAACAACATCATATTACTATTAATTTACTCTAACACCAATTAACTATTCAAAATATCATGATTCAATAATTATTTAACAAATTATTTATTCTTGATCACAAAAACATGATAATTAACTTAATATTTAATTATCCAAGTCTCTTGATCATTAAAATTTAAAATTAATTCACCAATTAATTATTTTTATTTCTCATTCAAAAACACAACTCGGCTATCTCAATCCCATCATAATTAATTCTCACAATTATGTTTCGTATTCAAAAATGCCTAAATCCAACAATTTTTCATGATTCACAATTAATTAATTAAACATATTAATTAATTCAATTAGGGGTCTAAATTACTAAACAAATCTATAAATACTACAACATTAATTTACAAAAACAAATCATGACTAAGGGGTTTAGAAATTATATCACTCACCTCGATTCATTGACAGAAGTCTGGTCAATGGAAATCCCAAAAAATATGAGCAGAACAACGACATAGATCTATGTTCTGGATATAGATCCCTAAAAATGATCAAAGATATAATGATATAATCAATATATATCTAGATAAACAATATTATATCTAGATATCACCAAAATCATTTAAAACTGATGAACCATAGGATAAACTCCACCTATGGATTAAGATAAGAGGAAAGGATATAGGTAGAAAGGATCAAGATGAGATCCACATTCCAAGAGAAGGTACGATCTTCGATTCAAGAAATGAATCTTGAATAATGGAGGTTGAATGACTGTGGAACCCCTCAGGAAGGGTATATAATCTCCAAAAAACACCAATCCTTAAACCAAGTTCGAAATGATGGTGTTACGGGGGTTCAAGGTATTTCAAAATAAATTTACAGGTTAAATAAAACTGCACACATGGATTTTATGGTCAGGGGAGCACGATATAACAAACGGTGCACTAATCATTTGACCCAAACTGATTGGTTCGGTAGAGTTAGATGGGTTGGTTTCATGGTTTACTCTAACCATTTTCTAATCATGCACAATCCCATTTTCTCAAAATGTTCTTAAAAATCCACCCAAACTCATCGAAATTCATAACTCCAACCAAAGGTACATAAATAAAACAAAATGTTCCTTAATTTTCACCCAAGATAACTTAATGAAAGGTTAAGATCTTAAAATATCCACACCTTATAACATCCATTCCTTGAGCTGAACTTCCAATCCTTTATAAGATTACACGATAAAAATATCATACCATTGAGCTCATATATCTAATTCCTTTCCCATGTCTCCTCTGGTAAACATCCATGTTTCCATAATGCATGAACTATCAGTACAGTCATTCCGCACAAAACGTTCTCATTATGATACTACACACGTATCCTCAAAGGACACATCTATCTCTAGCTCAAAATCATCCACATCGGTCACATGAGATGGGTTATGTTGATACCGCCATAGTTGTGATACAAAGAAAACAACATGCATTGCATCGTATTTATTTTGAAGTTCCATTCGGTATGCCATAGGCCTAATTCACTCTATGATCTCCAAATATCCAACAAACTTGGGTGCCAACAAACCATGACATTATATGATGAGGTGACCCAACCTAGTCAACACCCGAAGGAATACATGGTAACCCTTTATGAACTCTAAGGGTCATATTTTCAATCAGTATATGTCTTATATCTACTCTGAGTAGTATCCATATGTTTCCAAATCAACTACATATGATCTAACATCTCCTGCATGAGACGCAGTCCCAATAACTCTAACTCACCAACCTCTATCTAAAATAGTAGTAATCAACATGGCCTACTAAAAAGAGACTCATAGGGTTCCATGTGTATTCTTTCTTAAAAAATGTCTCTGTATGAAAACTCTACTAAATCCAAGTGCTTCTCCCAAGACACACAAAAGTCAAGAACAAATTCTCACAACATACTTTCAAGACCTTGTATAGTACGCTCTAACATCTCGTCTATCTATGGGTGAAAAGTTGTACTCAATAATACTTATGTCCCAATCTCTTTCTTTAAGAACCACAAAAAGTGTGAAGAAAATCATGAATCACAATCTAAAACTATTGTCTGTAGAACCCCATGTAGACTAACTATCTCATGAACATAAATTTTTCCATAATAATCTACAGTAAATGTTTCCCCTATGGGTGAGAAATTGTATAATTTGGTCAATCGATCAACTACAACCCATAGAGTATTACTAATTCTAAGCTTCTTCATAAGACCTACCATAGATTCCATAGTCATGTCAACTCACTTCCACTCAATAATGGGTAACGTTTGTAGAAAACATCCAAGTTTTTGATGCACTGCATTCACCTACTGATAGGTGTAGCATCATATCATGAATCATTCTACCTCATTTCTCATGCCTGGCCATTAGAACTATCTTTTTAGGCCACATCAGATTTTGGTTACATCTAGATGTACCACCAACTTTGAGGAATGAAATTGTCGCATGAACTCCTCCTAAATTCTTATAGGTACAACACGTATATCCCCCTATATAGATGATATTGTCCTCGTCTATCGATCAATAAAAAGGTGTATCTCCACATTCAAATATTTCCCTCAGGGATACGTACTCAGGATCCACATACTGTCTGTCCTTGATCCAACTCAAAAGTGTATAATCCACTACAAATGAAACCAGATTCATCTACTTATTAATTTCATGAACCACCACATTCATTTCAACCAACAATGTAATCATCTTCCACTTAGAACTATATCCTGGAACCATCTTAGTCTTAGAACTCATGCTCAAGTTATCTTCTACACTATTTCCCTTCTCAGGAATATATTCTAGTTCAAAGTTGAAAGACTACATATATTCAAACCGTCTATGTTGTTGAGGATTCAAGTATCTTTTCATGAATATATAATTCAATATCTTGTGGTTAGTGTAAACTTTAAACCTTTCACCCAGAATACAGTGTCTCCATCGCTTCAAATAATATACCATTAGTACCAACTCGAGGTCTTTCGTGAGGTAATTTTGTTCATGAGGCCTCAACTGCTAAATCCCATACGCCACAACTTGATCTCCCTGCATCATCAAAACACTAAGTCCAATCCTAGAAGTGTCGCAATACACCATATACTCCTCACCATACACAGGTAGGATCCAAATTCGTGTCGATGTAAAATTCTTCTTTATCCCCTAGAAAGAATTATCACGTGATTCTATCAACTAAATCTTTTACCCCTTCTTGGTCAAACCTAAATGTGGTGCTGCAAAGCAGAAATAGTCTTGGATTAACCTCCTATAATATCCAGATATTCCTAAAAATATTAGAATATTGAATAAATTATTGGGGTTATCCCAAGAAACTAGTGCCAGAACATTCTCTAAGACTACTAACACACCTTCCTCCAAGATGATGTGCCCCATGAATTGAACCTATTCACTCCAAAACTAACACTTAAATAAGTTAGTGTATAACCTATACTCTCTTAGTGTACTCAATAAAATGTCATTATGTTGGGAATGATCTTCATGAGTCTTTAAGTACTCCAAGATGTAATCCAAAAACACCACCACAAACTGATCCAAATATGGATGGAATATTATGTTCACCAAGGCCATAAACATTACTGGTGCGTTTTTTCAACCTAAATGGAATTTCAACAATATCATAAAGGATGTACAAACTCCTTAATTATTTCCTCAGCATATTAGAAGTCTGAACTCTCAACTGATGATACCCCATTCTCAAGTCTATCTTTTAGAACATTCAAGACCCCTGTAACTAGACAAAAGGATCATAAATACATGGAGGAGGATATTAGTTCTTCACAATCATCTTATTCAAATTCCTGTAATAGACACACAAAATTAATCTCTCATAATTATTATTTCAAAACAAAAAAATCTGATCCCAAAGGTGACATATTCATATGGATAAACCCTTTATCCTTAAATTCGTCTATATAAGATCTCTTGAATCATGGTTTGTTCCATTATGTGCAGTGGAATAAATACTAGCTTAGCCCTAGGTATGAGCACAATATTTAATTCCACATTTCACTCAGGTGGAATCCCTTATAATTATCTAGGAAAGAAATCCTGAGATAGTTCAACTATTGGTGAAAGTAAATCATGCTTAACACCTTCTTCATCCATTAAAAGACTATAAACCTTTGTTGTGAGCTCTCCAAGTTGCTAAGTAATTGGCTCTTCTCGGCCTTCCTAGATATCTCACTCTCCCTGGTGAATATAGATGTTACCCTTAGGAGATGTAAATGTAGTTCTCCTATGGTAGAAGTCTATTTGGGCTTGGTATGGGACTTTCCAGTCAACACTCATAATTAGTTATAAGCCTTTAATATTGAGGATACAGAGATCCCATAGAAAATGGTACTCCACAATCTCAAGAGAATATCCCTTGCACACATAGATGTCCCTAAACCGTACTCCCAAAGGTGTATCTATCATTATTAAACTTCTCAAAAACTCAACGTCTAGGCTTAAACCATTAACATGTTTTTCATATATAAGGTAATGTGATGCAACAATATTATATAAGGCACTAGATAATGTATAATATTCAGGAATAGTACCTCTAACTATTGATCGATCAGCCTCCCTATCCATGAGTGTAGGAAGCACCACATATAACTATCCTTACCCTCTTCCTTGTGATGCTATCTGACTTCCTTGAGTTGCAGAGGTCTACAGATATAGGCACTCTTTCCTAGATGCACCAGATACACTACCTCTACATCATTGGCCACTAGAACTCCAACTTCCAGACTATTAGGGTGTATAAGACCCCCTTCTCGTACTATGGTCCAATCTATCCCCTCCGTCAATACCTGACTACGTCAGGTTCATGTGAAACCTTTATAGATTTCCCATCATGTTGTACCCTTGGAACTCTACTGTAGTTTGAGAATAATGTTTCTGAATGTGTTTTGTTATACCAAACTGATATAAAATCACATGGTTATAATCACGTGTAACTGATACCCCAAATTGTCCACTCTTTTACCCACTGATCTGGCTAACATTCTCATAATGTTTCTTCCTGCTCTGAAAATTCACACCAACTAATCATCCAAGATTAATCACTTTTGCACTTCTGAAAACCTTTTTCAGGTTCACCTAAAAAATTAGATCCTGATTTACCACTTTAGTAAACTTCCTCAACCTAAAAATATTAACTTGAGACTCCGCTTTACATTTAAGTCCATCTTGAAATCATCTTTATGATGTAGCATCATTTTCTTCCCATGTTGGATAAAAATGATTTGAGTTTATAAAGCATTCAAAATAGTCCATCAGGATAAAATCACCTGATATTTCCTACCTTAGTGTCTTTGGGAAGAAGTTTTCAAATAAGCTCTCCAAAAAATCCTTTCATTCCATACCATCAACCTAACCAGTCCACGCTTGGATGTCCCACCAAAATTACATGAGACCACAAAATAAGTATGATTCTATCTTTACTCGCTTCCAATTGGAGTATCCAAGTGGTCATGTATAGCCTTTATGGAGTCTATCCAAAAAATTGCTCCCTCTGTTTCACCCTCTCCAATGAAAGTCGAAGGGTGCTAAAACTGAAATTCCCTCATCAGATCATACATTCTTTTAACAACTCATCTTCGAAATCTTTCCATAAATTTCATGAGAATAGTAAAATTCTATCGGAACTACTCTCATTCTTCCTCCCCTGACACTATTGGTGCTTTAGGTTCCACCACTATAGGATCATCTTCAGCCATGTCTTCTAGTCATACTCTCAAAAAGTGCCTTTGTGGAGGAATTTCTCAACAATTTAATGCACAAATATAAGGGCACATAACCCACAAGTCATAGGACTAAAACTTCCCTCTAATACATCTTTGTAAAATCCCAGTCCATGTGCCACGAAATGGTTCCTCGAGCCAACCAGTCACATGCCCTCAAGCGCACCTCCATGTATTCTAGAAGCAACTCACTGCCAACAAGGGTCTGGTAAATCATGATCGGGAGATTATAACCTCTTTTATCAAAGTAAAACACCAACAGATATAATTAAATAAATTCATAATAATATATAATCATAATCAATACCAGTGTCACAAGACAACCAAAACAACAAAAATGTTACCCAACAAAAATGGAAAACATGTTATGCCAAAATAAGTGTCAAAGTGTAAAAACATAAACTAAAAGTAATGACACAAATAACTCCCAAGAGGGTCTCGAACCTCATTCAGTTCCCTCGTCTAAGATCCAACCCCAATTAGCAATCCAACCTAGGGAATTTTCCCATTACCTATACTAAAATAATAAATTATTTTTGGGTACTGATCAGGAAGCCCGAATAGGGTGTGAGTACGACTAAGTAGGCCACCAACAATGGTTTCTAAAATAAATCATGTCAACAACATGTGTTTGTAGTTGTGAAAATTAAATAATTACAATGTCTAATATAATAGTTATCATAATATCAATTAAACTTTATTACCATGTAGACTATCAAGTTTTAATCATGGCGCACTATAAATCCAAAATTTTTATATGTATTTATCCTTAGTGTAGAACACCATTTCTGACACTCAAAATCTCATCGGTGTAGAATGTCGTGTCTAAAACCAAATATCTCATTGGTGTTGAGCACCATGTCAAACACTTAAAAAATCCAATTTTTTATTATTTATCATTTGGGTAAAACGCCATGTCTAACACCCCAATTCTAAAAAAATAAATATAGATATAACTTGTGTAGAACGCCATTTTTAACTCCTCAAATCCCATTGGTACAGAACATCATGTCTAACACTGAAAATATTATTCATTTATTTATATTATTGGTTTATAACACCATGTATGAAACCCCAAATGCAATTGGTGAAAAATGTCATGTCTAACACCTAAAATTCCATCCATTAATTAATTTATAAATTAATTAATCATGTTTGTTAATTAATTCAACTACTAATTAAAAACATCGGTTTTCCTATTATTTTATTCTAAAATCAATTAACCATTAAAAATCTTAACATTATATAATTAATTAACCAATTAATTATTCTCGATCACAAAAACTAGATAATTAACTTAACATTTAATTATCCCAATCTCATGATCATTTATATTGATAATTAATTCAACATTTAATTATCATTATTTATCATTCACATACACAACTCAGCCATCTCAATACCATCATAATTAATTCCCACAATTAATTATCTTAATCAACAATCCCCCAATCCCACAATTTCACAATATTAAAAATTTACTAATTAACCATATTAATTAATACATTTTGGGGTCTCAGTTTCTAAACAAATATAAAAATCCTACAACATGCATATATGAGACAAAATCATGACTAAGGGATTTAACCATTAGAACACCGCCATGATTCATGGATAGATGTTCACTCTATAGAAATACCCAAAATCCAAGTAGCACAGTGATGTCGATCTGTGTTCTGGATCTAGATCCCTAAACAATGATCAATGATATCAAAATCTAATTAAAATAGAAATATATTTAAAATATTAGATTTAGATATCACAAAAATGGTTTAGATATATGTTTATTCTAACCATGTTCCAACCTTGTTCTAACCATGTTCCAACCATGTTCTAACCATGATCCAACCATGCACTATCCCCATTTCTCAAAATTTTCTTAAAAATTAAACCAAAATCACCCCAAGTCCTAACCCCAACCAAAGGTACATAAATAAAAAAACGTACCGTAATTTTCACCTGAGATAACTCTCATAAAGGTCGAGATCATACAATGAATGATAATACCAAACAATAATGTTGAATACCACAACCTATATCATAAACCATCTGGTTTGACTACCATGACCAATAACCTGACAACGATGTGGACCTCCATGACCAACATCTTAATCCATGGGTGTGGGTAGTTGTCACCAATAACCTCATAATGATGTAGACCACCATGAACAACATCTCCTTCCAAATGTGTGGAACTCAAAGACCACCACCATTAATTGTTTCACTAATGATCACTTTTTTAAATCCAATACCATCTACCAAGGTTCCTATGGTCATTTCATGCCAAAAAATGCCAAAGTCCTCCATTCTGTAAAATTCATTTAAAAGAGACACAAACTAATTTCACCAAAAGTTAAACCAAACAATGATTTCAATTTAACATTTGAAATCCATTTTAAAAATCCGTTTTATAAACGATGTTAAGTTGAACATATCATTTTAAAATTAGAACTATTTCAAAAATATTAATTTCCCCCATTTTACACCCAAAACCATGTGAGAACCTAATTCACAGACTTAAAACCATTTCAAAATATTCATTGGAATTTTCATAAAATATTAACTCATAAATGAAACCTAATACATCTTTTCAACATATTTTAAAACATTGATCCCCTATTTCAACCATGTAACCCTTAACCATTGAATCAATCCAAACAATAAAATAAATCATGTTAATATTTAAACCCACTCACATTACTCCTTTACAACCCTACTATACTATTTACATGAAATGGATAACCCCATGTGCAGATTAAGGTTCGTCATAATAAATTTCCAAATATATAATAGAATCTTTTGAAGTTATGAAGTATCAATCCTAAGTCAAATACCAATATAACTATTCTATTTTTTCTAATAAACTAGATATGGGATTTGTAAAACAAACCAAATACACATAAAAACAAATAATCCAAGATATAGGTAAATATCTTAGACCACCTACTTTATCTATAATTCTTTATATAACACTTCCAAAGAACCATGACCCTTCCTAGGCTCTCCAACGTCCCTTCTAACCAATATGGAATCTAATTGGGCTCTCCACAACCACCTGGGTTGCAATAAACAACCAAGAAACCACAATTAATTAATTATAACAAATATAATTAATTAAGAAACTAATCCTTGACACATAATAATTCCCAAAAATTCTTTTATTTGATCAAGAATTATCAAAACTCAAAGAAACTACCACAGGATGTCCACAAAGAAATCCCTACACCATTTCAAAAATAATATAGAAGAGGGGATTACACTATAATAATTAATTGATTTAATTTTATAGTTAAAACTTTTAAACATTCACCGTGAACACATGCCTTAAAAAACATCATGTAAAAACATGTAAATGTCATCTCAGGATATCCCTTACAGAGGACAACAAACTGCCCCATCATTTATGGAAAATTTTACCATGATCTAATTGAAATGAAACTAAATCCATAAAGTCTCACATATAAAATTAAAAATAAACATGGAATGAGGTAAAGGGAAATAGAAGAAATAAAAATCCCACCACAAATGACTACAAAACACCATTAACACACCCTAAATTTATTGGTGGGAGTGGTGAAATATGGTTGGGATCCCCGTGCTACAACCACACAAAATGGTGGAGGAATATGGGATAGAAACATAAACACCCCATGGGGTATTTTGGTGACATCCATATTTTAATTAAATTCTAGGAAGCCACATGATTTTTCCACACAGTTTGTAAAACTATGCACCAACTGTCCAGTTGGAACATTCTAAGATAGAACCCCCACATTGTTTGACCTCAATATTGACCAAACTCTGTTCCCATCATATCCACTGGTCAACATTCTCAACTAGGCATATGGGTTTTTTGAAACTGTGCATAGGATGTTCAACATGTCTCATAACGTCCATTACCTCTCATAGTTTCCAAATTGTCTCACACTGTTTACCCCAAACCATGATCAAATCATGAAACTTAACCATTATTAGATCAAGATGAACTAAAACACTACTAAGAATCATGGTGTCACACAATTTTTGAAATATCATGCACACAAAGTCACAAGGGGAAAACATAGAAAAACTTCCCATAACATAACTCAAATCCTAGAAATATCATTTGAACACCCATGATAGATCCCATGTATCAATCTTCGTATCAATAGGCCATTTTGAGACATCACAACTCTCAGAACACTATTTTAATTCTTTATTCAAAATATGACCCATTAAGTAATGAAATGGAAAATCCTTATGAAAATCTAAACCCATGTAGATGAAAAAATTTAAAACCTACCCATAATAATGCTTATCATCCTCAAAAATCCTTGATGGTTACCAAAATATACTACCCAACCTATATCGGTTACCAATTATATCAAATAGATTCATTATGATTCTTAATTTCTGAAACATATCCAATGAACAACCTCCAACTTATGGCACTCAATTAGCCAAACCCTAAGCAAAAATCCATTTAAAAAATAAAAAACACCATGATGTGAATTACATGACCCCATCAAACAAAAACAACATTCAAGTTATTTCCTAATTAGTGATTAGAGATATGGTTCTCCCCAATATAAGCTTCATCTTATAACCGCCAACTTTTGATGCATGTCCTTAACACCATTAAAAAATTCTAAAATTACATCAAACGCATGATCCCATATTATTTGCTACATGGTTCCAAAAATACAATTCCCAAATATAACCAATAATTACAATCAACATTCTCACCCTCCTTAATCATTTAAGACTAACTCGAGAGAATGTATACCTATAATCCATAGATATATTAATAAAAAATAATCTTTTACTCACTAGACCAATTAAAATTAAAAAAAAACATGTTACATTTCCAAAATATTAAACTATATATGATTTAAAACATTCCACTACTACATCATACACTAACCCAAGTCAGGACATCCATGACCGACTCATGGAAAAAATGCATTGCTCTAACTATTGGAACTATGATATCTCACCTGTTCACGATGACTTGACACCTATAGTCATTCCAAAACCAACCAAAAATTCGAACTATATTCCTTACCTAACTCATGTTGTCATTATATATCCAAATCCCCATCTAACTCAAAATTTTCATCATACTCTACCACACACATCGATGCACCTCTAATAAAATCACCTTACATTTCTTTTCAATACTTACCTAATCCCTAATCCAATTCCTAGATCAATTATCCAGTAGGAAAAAATTTTATTTGTACTCCCTATAGAATTGAATCATGAACATCAACTATTACTTAATTTCATAATGGTTCTTCCACGAATGTTCCACAATCAATGCAACATACATGTTTCCCCTACTGGATAAGAGTAGAACCTTCATGACTAACATGTCACTCCCAACCATAGAAGTTTCATTATAATCTCCACAACTCCAATCACCAATTCTCAGTATCTTAGCATGGAACCCATGGTATTATAAAACATTTATTTCAATGAAAATAACTATTTCACCAATTATCGATGCTACACTCCCCCTATACGGCTTTATATACATCACTCTACGAGATCCACCTTCAAGGAGATCCCTTATCAGACTAGAAAAAAACATTTATGTAGCAAGGCATGTAGTTGTTTCCCACTTAGAATACCCAGGATGTTGTCATGATATTATGAATGATAATATCTAGAATAAGATTATACTAATATGGAACTAATGAATATCCAAACAACTCATTGACTTTTTATGTCACCTCAATCTATAAGGACATGTCAAAATCATACAAAGATCACTAGCCTCCCTTTCTATAGGGGTGTAATCAAATTTACATTGGTTCTTAGTCTAATCATATATGAATCCTCTAATAAAGAACCTCAGTTATTCACAATAAAAATGAAAAATACAAAAACCAAATGACATTGTGAATCACCACCCGATCATGTCTTCAAGATACCATTAACACATAACCATCACATGTCCTTATATAACCTAATCATTGAAGATTATTTTGAATATAATGAGTTAAATATAGTGAAAACTCGACACAATGTCCATGTCCACTAGATATACCTCTCTCTCATGCCCATTTCACATAGAATAGAACACCCATAGAGCTTTCCAAAAAAGAAACTCATTGAACCAATACAACTTTCCCGATCACAAACAACACTTATCATCTATCTAAAAATTCCACTAAGACCATTTAGGATCTTTCCACATTCTAAAATATGCATCAATACCTGGCCTAGAATGTCACCTAACCATTCATACCCTGAAAACCACATGCTCTACCCAAATATCTACACTCCAAGTGCCTTCTATCTTAATAAAACTAGACACATCCATGTTCCTCATACCCAAAAAAATTGTATGTAGGGTCACCTCCCGAAGAGAACTCATGCTACTAAGAAAAAATTTCCTCATTCACATCTTGTGCTCCTGATCCAAATCACAACAATTAGTTAAACCTTTCATGCACAACTATTAACAAGTATTGGTTCTAATGGAACCTATCCCACTATAAACAAACCACACAGGTGAAGTACTAGAACACAAGTACCCATTCTCAAAGAAAAATAATTCAACATGTCTAAACCCCATAGTAGGTAGCAACCATCTTGCAACACTTTCTACATTCCAAAACATCCAGTCATGCCTCACACATACAAAGGCACCCATAACTCAGTTTACCACTCTCATGGGTCACCCTTGAATTCAATAAGTCACAAAATCCCTAATCTAGGGTTAGGTAAATAAGGTCTCTATGATCTCCCAATTAGCCCAACTGATCAGGTCTCATAATAAGACAAATGGCCCAACAAGCTAGTTCAAGGAAAACTCATAGAAATCCATCACTCGTCAAGCATCAAAATTATCAGTTCTCAACATCACATGAACAAAACATATCAATACACCCACCTCTATTTTCTCATATATAATATATTCCATAAACCGAACAAATTCTCTCAAATACAGAACCCATCCTCTTTGAGAATTTTCTCATCAGACCACCCCCTGGAAGACCAGGCCCCACAACCAACCTCAAATAAAAACCACCCAAAAAGTTCCAATAATAATGTACCCATATCACACTAAGACACAATTTTCCTTTCACTTTCTGTACATGAATACCACCTCCTTATATTTATCATCGTGTACCCTACTATATATCCACATAACCAACCATCAAAAACAATTCCATAAAATCACTCACTACCAGGCCAATAACATGGGGATCCTATAATCCTAACATGATGTACGACACCCCTCTTGACTAAATAATCCATGTTTCAAAACCAAATCATTGGCCTCTTTCCAATGGATAATGATCTAGAAATATATCGTGAACCATAAAATCTAACCAATATGAGTGTATCCCAAGGTGGAAAACATATACAACCCTATCATCACAAATTGAGAATATCAATCATATTCCTCAAAACCTCGTATTATTATAGAATCAATTTTTTTATCATGCACCCATAAAAATCTATCACAAGGTATGACACTTTAATATATATACAATATATAAAACCTCAAATAGTGAAATAAGAAGAAATTAAATGCCCTGGTAACACTTTTTAATACCTTGGACTAGGTACCACTAAACTGGTTACCTGAGCTGGTTTACCACATGAACTGAAAAATGCATCCTCATATACCAGAGGCTTCCAACTAGAATCGAGAGTCTATACTTGTACTGTTAAGAGAAAATAATCCCATATCATTATGAACATCCATTAGTAAATCCCCAAATCTAATACACTTCATTGTAATTGGAAATAATAACCAAATTGAAATAAGAGAATACTGTAATAAAATTAAACATCGTAAAGGCTCAAACCAAAATTACATACATACAACCAACCTCCAACTAGGATGGTTACATAACATACCAAAAATAAAATATAATACTAGAAATAATCCACAACATCCTAAAATTAAAATCATCTAGGAACCTAAAACTGTCTGATCTATATCACACAACCTTGGGAAACATAACTGGTGACTCAGTCCAAATCTATGCATGTAATAAACATGTGAGAGTATCTTAGGTACCCATTTGTAGTTTTTTACCGATCAATGTGTGAGTACAAATTAGTAGGCCACCACCAATAGTGTCTAAAGTAAATACATGTCTAAAAAGAAATGTATTCTAGTAAATAGTAAAATAAATAATCATTAAAAGAAAGAAAAATATATCTCAAAAGAAATAAATTTTTTGAGTGACTCAGTTTCTCTTAGGTTCCATAGTGACATCTAGTCCAACTAACATGCATCAACCCAAACCAGTCCTCTAAAATAATTGAATTGGGTAATAAGTATTGGGAATAAAAAATGGATTTTCATTTATCATCTATATCTAGGAGACAAAAAAAATAACATCAACCATTCCCATAACCATTTTCCACCACTGAAAACATATAAACCTCCATCTACATTGATACAGATCATCTCATCTTTCAATCTAATAAATCAACCAAGACATAGTTCCAAGGGCATAATTTTATCATATACATATACAATAAAATAATAGTTCATAGGGAATCTATATAGGAATCCACCTGAGGTTATTAAATTCCATGTCCAAAAATCCTAATCAACAAAGTGGACGCCCATGACCAACATCCTAAACTATTGGTATGGTCTTCTATGTCCAAAAACACAGCAACGATATGGACTGCAATGAAAAACATATTAAACTAGGTGTGTGTTCTTCTAAGACCAATGACACAAAAATGATCTGGTACTCCATGTAAAAGATCTATTTTCATAATTTGGAATGTCGTGACCAACACCTTTAACTGTTTCACCAACAACAACATATTTTTAAACCATTATCATTTACAAAGGTTCCTACATGACTTTTAAACTAAAAAAAGGCCAAATCACTCATTTCTATCCAAATTATTTAAAAGAGCTTGAAAGAAATTTCTCTAAAATGAAAACCATGCACCCATTTCAAATAAATATTTGAATTTAACTTATAATACCCTTTTTTTAACCTCATAGTGTCCAATATACCATTTTTAAAAAAACCATTTAAAAATATGGATTTCTCTCTTTGGCACCCAAAACTATGTCCAAACCAAACACACATAAATAAAATCATTTCATAAGCCTCATAGTAATTATCATAAAATCATAACATATAATATAATTTATAAATATACATTGAAAATATTTTAAAACCTTGATCCCCGTTTCATGCCAAGTAACCCATAACCATTAAATCAATCCAACTAATGTGCTAAATCGGTTTAATATCATAACCCAAATTCATAACCGTTTTCGACCCCACATTACCATTCATATGAAATGGCACACCCCATGGGTGGCTATTGGTTTGCTCTTATAAAAACCCAAGGATCCAATGAGATCTGTGGAAGGTCTAAGGTATCAATCAAAATAAAAAAAATTACTTAAGACATGATAAAAAAACACAACACATGGGATTTTAATTGCATACCACATAAACATGAAAAACAATAAATAGGATTATATTTAAATTTACTAAACCACCTTCTTTAAAAAAGAATTTTTTTTGTAACATTTATAGAGAAAGACAACCTTTCCATGGATTTCTCAAGTCCCATCTAAGATTTTTGGCATCCAACCAAGCATTCTAGAACCACCTAGGATCTAATCACTCACTAAGAAACCACAATTAATTAATTATAATAAACATAATTATTGAAAAAATATAATCCCCAATGTGTCTTAATTCCAAAAAACTCACGGGGCTAACCACCACTTAATGAAACACTTAGAAACAACCCTTAGGGGTACGAAATGAACTACCTAATCCATTTCAGGGAAAACAACTTAGAGGTGACACCAATATAAAAATTTATTAAACTTATTTAATGGTAAAACCTAAGAAAATTATATTTAAATTGATACCTTAATGAAATGTGATGTAACAACATGAAAAACTTATTTCAGGATCTCCTCAAACCAAACTAACCAAAATCCCCAATATCCTTGGCTGGTTCGATAATGATCTAGTGTAATTTTAACTTAACCACTAAATCCAGGCATTCTAATTTAAAAAGAACCATGGATGGAGGGATATTGAAGGAGGTGGAAGATAAATATCAACATAAATACTGAAAAAACACCATTAACACACCCCAATTATAATGTTGGAAGAAAATAAAGAGGGTTGGGATCCCCATGGTCTTTACACATTGAATGAAGGAGAAATAAGGGAGAGTAACAAAAAAACTGGATTTGATATTTTGGTAAAATTCCCTAATTAATGATATTTTAGGAAGTTGTATGATTTTTTATTGGGTTATCTAAACCATTAAAAAATTGGATGGTTATCACTATCCAAGACCCCCCCCCCCACACATGGTTGTCTAGATTGGGTTCCTACCCCTCACACCCAAATAGAAAACTTCTGAAATGATGAAAACAAGTTTTTCAGAAACCCTACACAGGTCATGAACCATGTCTTAGACCCTACTTTACCTCACATAGTTTCCCCTTTTACTTAAATGGATTAAAAAAACCATGCTAAAACTATAAAACATAAACATTATTAGTAAAAACATAACTATAATCTTCTTTAGAATAAAGGTGTCATATGGTTTCTCTTAAACTATACCCACCAAAGCATGCTTCTAGGTAAAATATGGAGAAACATCCCAAAATATAACATGATTCCCCCAAGGAACATATGAACATTCATGATACCTCCTAATAATCATTCCTCATCTCAAAACACCCTTTTAAGACGTTTAAACTCTTGGAATTCTGTTTCGAGTCTAGATTCAAAATCTAACCCATTCAGTTATGAAAATTCTAAAACATTCTAAAACATTCAACCCATCAGAATGAGGTATATTAAATGAATTATTAAGAGAAAATATTTTATTATAAACTCAACTCAAATATGTACATCGTGGTAGATTCACTAGAAATTACCTTGGGTGGAAATTGTTCTAGATAAGTAATATCGGCCACATAATTTTTACTAAAAAATTTCCTTGTATCAAATAAAAAATAAACATTTTTTATACATAACAAGTGTTTGAGTAAAAAAATTATGTAATTCCTCAAACAAATTTCATGTAATACCTTTATTTGTCTTTGCTTCCACATATAGGCCCCACCACATTTGTGACAAGTATTCATGCATGTACATTGTTATCTTAACATCAATTTCTACTCAAGTTATAAACAAATCGAATGACATGTTCATCCTTCTCATCCATGATTTGACTTTCTCAAGTACTGGATTACCCAAAAATATCAGTGGATTCTTTGTATATAATTTAAATGACTGATCCACATGATGTTGATACGTATTTTACTTCCCCATATCAATGGACTAGAGTTATTATACAATGATTTTGAAAATATTTTGTTTAATTAGTGGTTGAGATGGAACCACTTTCATAGTCACACCCTATTACCAGTTTCTAGGTCTATAAGGTGGTGTAATATTTAAATAACAAAATTAAAATTCTCCTATAATTTACCAAAAATGTCTTAAATCATCTGTTAAATGGTATATTATAGTACAACATTTCTGTTCATAGTATCCAAAATTTCAAAATAAAAAATTTTATGTAATATACTAATAATGTGATCTTATAGGGAAGTATCGTTACTAATGAATGATACTCATAAATGACTAAACCCTCAAATATGAGTTGAAAAGACACCTATAATTTCTTATAAATAATTTTTTAAGTCAGTATATCCTAGTAACTTGATGTTTAGTATAAAAATGTTAGAAATTCCTTTTCATGTTATAGATTTCATGTTGTGAGGTATTTTATCTCCCGAATACAATCCCAAGTGATGGATCATAAAAAACTGATAACATTTTAAGAATCCCAACCCAACCAATTCGCCTGGGTAGGTCCAAAATTCCATTAACCTTAGGTCACATCCTTTGGACACAAATGAATGGTAGTAAATTCCAAGGCTGTGAAAAACAAATAAGGGGATATTATTCCTTATATAAACAATGTCTATCAAATATACCAAAATGGTAGAAAAATGAACATGATTCATGAAATATTAGAATAAAATTCCAAATGATATAAAAGATCAAAAACAAGATTTGTGTCACAATAGTAAATCTATACAATTTAAAAGCCTAAACAATTGATAGATGATAAGGCTTGAGTATAAATGTGGCACTACCCCAAACTCCAATGCTTGAAAAACTCCAAGATTCACTCAGAAATTACCGCAACATGATGACACTCCACTAATGAATTATGTAATCTTCAATTTACCTATATATTAATAAAAAACATATTCATATTCACTAAGGTTCATATATATGATGTGACTATATTGACACAGAAGGTAATCCATAATAATTCCCAAACATTCCACTAAAAGAGAACCTATTATCTACCAAAAATATATTATATAAAATATAATGAAAGTTGTAAATATAATAAATCATAATAGATATAAGAAAAGGATGTGAAATAAACCAATATAATGTATAAACCATGAATGAACCCTTCCAACCCTGAAATACATCAACCCAATGTATATCCTTCCACATAACACTCTATAAATAGTCCAACTCTGGAGTGGAAATTTGTCCCACTAGACCCAACTCATCACAGAATTCTATAATCCAAAGCGTTAAAATTGGCACCATATCCATGACTAACCCAAAAGGACCTTCCCATATGTATATAAAATCACACTATGTATTTACAATCTATGTTCTCCCTCCTAAACCCATTTTATTTAAAAATTAATTAAATCTTTTCATCGAACACATTTAGGGCTCATCTCACAACCCAAGATTTTAAGTCCAACTAGAAAGAGTTTTTTTATTTAATATTTAGAAAGAGTTATCCAATTAAAATAAGAATTAAATTACATAGAAACTCAAGTTATTTTATGTTGTAGGATAAATTATAAAGGGAGATATCCCACATACCTCTAATGTGTTTTATTAATTAAATTGTTTCTTCATTCATAGATTATGGATCCCCTTACAATCCCATTGGTGAACCAAAAATTATTCATTTAAAAGCAATCCAAATTCCATAGATAAAGGAATAAATTCATATTATATAGTTTCTCCCAAAATAATAAATGATGATTACAAAGGTGAAAAAGAATTATAATTTTGGCCTCTGATTCCCTAAGTCCCATTACTAGAGATTCATGGAAATTGACCTCTAAAATAAAAATAGTAACACAAATATCATATAGTAATCAGGTATTTATATAGTAATAATGTAATAATAATTATAATATAAGTAAAATATTTCTTTGGGGGAAAGACGATTTCACATCGTGAATTCTTGAGGTAGAAAATCTTCTAAAATTTAAGGTGTATTTTCCTTGAAATCCATAATACAATTCAGGTTGTGAATGATATTCATGTATTTAGAGGCCATATTTAATATATCTACCAAATATTCATATTAATTTCCCAAATCATTAATAGGAATCAACATTCTTAACTGGCTCCTCCATCGCACTTGTAGTTTGATATTGACTTACTCTTACAAAAACATCCCATTATGCATACCAAACATTCCATATATAAACAACAACATAAAATAGGTAAATAATTCAAACCTAGGGTGTTAGACGTTTCTACAAGATTCTTAATAGATTTTTATGGGATCATTAATCCTCACTGAATAATGATATATGGAAACGTTAAATCCTATGTGACTTCAAATTATTTTGTTGTTCAACCCGAGGAAGACTAGTTTAAAGAAATTTGATTCTGAATTAAATTTGTTTGAAATAAAATTTAAATAGTATTAAATTTCATATTTTTTTCTTTATAAAAACACGGATGGAGTTTAAATAATAAGAAACGTGTTTTAAATCCACAATAATCACTTCATAAATCAAGGAGTGTGTTTGTTTTACCAGTAAAAAATGGGGGTATAAATTAAATTTATAAAAAAATTATTTTAATAAAAAAATTTATTGATGTATGTATATTAAGATACCAAATGGTCAAACAAATCACATCAAAACATCACTATAAATTTATAAATTGTGTATGTAGTCCCATGTTAATAAGAAGGGTTACCTTGTAGAAAAAAAACACAAAAAAAGTATAAAAAATGTTTAAGTTGAATGAAGTAAGATTTATTTATAAATAGTTATATTAAAATATAATAATATATACTATTATTTATTAATATGTTTTATATAAAGAATGATTCATATAATATTGGTCAGCAAGAACTAATGTTGTGGGTTTTTTCATCATCTTGAATATTATATACTTATTATAAAGATGGGTTTTGGAATCACAATGAAACAGTAATTTAAGAAAGTATGATTACTAAAGAGTACTAATTAAAAATAAAAAGAGTTAAAAAACCTAATTAAAATAATAAAAATGTAATGAAAATTAATTATTATTTAAATAAACTTAATTACTCATTAAATAAAATGATATTTTAAGGAAATAATAGAAATTGGTAAACAAAAAACCACATCTTGATCAGTAAACATGGAGTTTTGATGGTAGTATTTTCCCACTAATATCCATTGTACCATATATAATAATTTTTCTCCAAAAATTTTAAATACATGTGAAGTAACTAGTTCTGGGTTATTTTTTTATTTCAAACTTTTTTAGGACCATATTGAGTGTGAATTATATCATTCTCCACCCACACACAACATCATTATTTGTGATATGATGTATAATATTCAATGTTAAATACTTTATGATAAATAATTACCTATTAATCATGTATGAGTTTTGATTTAGGTATCTCATGGAAAAATATTTATGTTTCACATTCCCATTGTTTCTATTGATATTAAATCTTCCAATGAATCTATTAGATATTTTGTAGCAAACACAATCAATCATATAATGTCTCAAAATTATTTTTTAATTTCTAGATTATACAAAATTCTATATCTCTAATGATGAATAATAATTTTTAAAATTACTATATATAATGACATAAGAGGAAAAAATTTATTCAAGGAAATAAATGGAATCAATTTTTGCATCATGAAAGAATTTCTGATCACTAAAAATTCTCCTCCACCTACCTAGATATTGTTAATGCCTTTAGAGTCTATTACAATTCATATTTTGAGGATGAAAATTTTCTATAATTTTCATTTGGAGAATATATACAGGATGTAAAATTTATTAACCTTAATGATATTACTTTATTAAATATAATTATATACTATGAATGTTTAAGTGCCACTACTTCATATGTTTAAATGAGGTGAATTATCAACAAAATTATTTCTAAGAGACGTACAAATTTTATTATAATTATAATGGTGCATTGTTAATACAATATATTTTTATTTCAACCAAGAAATTATATAACAAGTTTTTCCTATTATAGGAATTGTAATTACAACTCATCCTTATGAAAATGAATGAACATTAAAGGAAGATAAAATTATAAGTAAAGAATAAAATTTTAAGAAATTATTTAAATAAAAGGAAAAAGTGATAATTTATTTTTAATACATGCCATGAATATTTATAACTATACAGTATGATTAATATAATTATAATTTTTACATAATATTTAATACTTGTTATATTTTTAAATTTTATTGGGATAATTGAATAAGAATTATAATAATTCATATAATTTCATTTTTTTTAATTTTTTATATACAATACCAAGATTACCAAAATATTTATCACACATTATGTCCTATTTTAATTACTAAACATTATATATTCAATATTTAATTCTATTTTTTAAAATGTTATAAAATATTTCTTAACCATCAAATTATCTTTGGTGGTTTTTTGATAATGTATCTATTAGTAAAGGGTTTAAAGAAACTAAAAATAACTAATAAATTGATTGATTAATATAAATGGAATATTTTTCATAAATATATATATATATAGTTTTCTATTATAATATATATAATAAAGTACTTTTTTATAAATATCAATACTTTCACTATGTCCAAAACAACCAAATTACTAGGACCATGATTACTATATTAATAAATTTATAAATTATTTCATAGTACATAAAATAATTAAAAAATACTTAAAATAACAACTTATATCTGTCAAATTTTTAATATATTCAATATTATAAAAAATATTCATTATTTTTTTTTAAAATATATTATTTCATCATAATTTATATAGTTTTAATAAATAATTCGTAAGAGATTAAATAAATTCAATTCGTAATGAATGGTTAGGTTATTTCATTTACCTATGTTTATTAAATTCATGATTAGGTATTTTTCTATCAAAAATTGTTTTTTGTATTATTATCTAATTTGTGACATATATGAGGGAGTTGTATGTTCAATTATTAGTAATGTATCTTCTCATACTATAATACTATAGAAAACATATCAATTTATTTATTAAGTCAAATAATAATTTGAATGTCATATCAATTTGTAGTTAGGTTGGAATGAACTAAATCATATTTTTCATTTTATGTGTTTTATAAGTAAAAAATGCACATTACATGTTCATTTTGGAGAGAATATGAACTATTTGTAATGAAACATTAGGAAATTAATTTTAGATTTTTTTTATGAAATGAATTAATGAACAACACGTTATCTTGATGTGAAATGTGGTCAAAATGAAGTAAAATACATGTGTTCCTTTCAAAAGGCATATTTTAGTAAGATATGAAAATCACAGGGTAAAATTCAAAAAAAAAAGATCTTGTAACTTCCAAAATAATCTCAAAAATGATTTTTGATTATTTTTATACCTATAGAAATAAATATAATGTCATTATGATGCATGGTTTGTTCAAAATAACACAAAATTCATGGATTACATATAATTGGTATATTTTTGTTAAAAACATCATCACATTGTCAAATATGTTAAATTAATATTTTATTTTTATTATCCTCTAGAAAAATTATCAATCATTAATTTTTTATTTTCATAAATAAATATCACGACGTTCTAACATGCAGTTTTATTAAAATTACATCAAGTGAAATGATTCATTTAAACTGTTAAAGAAGTTCAAAATCTAGGTCACGTGACTAAAATTGATCTAACAAACTTATTTTAACATTAAAATCTTGGAAAAAGAATTTATTAATTTATGATTTGTATGAATAAATCATATATCATATTATCACACAAAACTGATCAGAATAATAGAATGTGCATGTTTTGAATTTAAAATTGAAATTTTAGTTCAAAACTTGTGTCGTAATCTCAAAACTGAAATAATTATATTTAATTTCATTGAAAATATGGGAAAATGATGTTAAATTCATTTTTACAATGTAATAAAAACCCTTATGTTAGTATAATTTATGATGTTTTATAAATTATGAAAACTACATGTTCTATATTGAAATGATATATTTTAGATAAAATTTTTTGTCACATGGTCAAAACCAAATGAACACAAATATATTATTATAAATTATGGGAAAAGGATCAATAATTAATTTTTTACAAATATGAATAAAATAAATATCATTTTAAAATATTTTATTTTTGGTGTGAGTAAAACCGTGTGTTTTCAATTTAAAAGTGGTATTTTAGTTCAAGACATGTGTCACATGATTAAAACTGAACAACTGTTCTTGAAATTTTATGATACTATAGAATAATTATAATTGATTAATATTTAACTTGTAGAAATAAAATAAACATTAATATTCCATGTGGTGTGGTAAAACTGACCTAACCATTATTTTTCCATATTTATTTTTTAACATTCATTAAGTGTAATAAATAAAACACATATTATTTATTATCACTTATTCATGTCATGTTTTAATTATATATATATATATATTCTATATTTAAATTCAAATGATTGGTGATTATACGAAAAACACTTATTGATGTTTTTATTTCTCTAAATCATTTATTTATATTTTTTGTAATAATAAATAATAGTCTTAATATGAGATTCTACACAGAGGGAGAGTGTCATTGGAATTTTCAAATTTATTGAGTGAGAGAAAGAAAAATTGTAATTAAAATTTAAAACTCATCAGGGGAATAAAATTTTACTAAAGATTTATGATATTCCAAATGCTTGTATTTTGGTCCATCAAGGCCAATAACAGAGTAATGCTCTATTTCCATAAACCCGAGAAACGAAAATTCAGACCATAAGAGAAAACCTTATGATTTTAATATTTTGATGATGTGAAGATACAACTCAAGAATTACTAAAATCCTAATCCCCCAAAACACATATATCATACTATTAAAGAAATTATTTCAATTTACTCATTGGAATATTCAAGGGTAAAAGAGTTGTGTTCATGAAGTATCCTACATCTGAGTTTTGACTTGAGGTTGGACTATTTAATATAATTTTTTTACCTTATGGTGTGTGAAACACTATTATGTAATTATGAATTATCTTGTAAAAATCACTTGGGTGAATTTTTTGAAGTTATTTAGTAGATATTTATAAAAGAATAAAAATATATGAAGTAGAATAAGAAGATAAAAGTTGAATTTTTTAAGTTAAAAAAAGAAAAAAAAAATTTCTCCCGTGGGAGAATAACGATAACAAAAATTTATTAATAAGTATTACTAATGTCTACTAGGGGAGTTACCAACATTAAATGATATTTGGGTTCATGGTTTTTGATCATGGGGTGGTATAAACCCCTTTAATTGTTTATATTTTAGATGGAGAAATTATTTTAGATATCATTATATGATTTTATATAATTGAATTTTATATATTATTTCAAAATTATGATTCTATTTTGAGAAATATAAAACCTTTCAAAATACAAAAAATACATATTATTTTACATAAAAATATATAATTAAATGATGAAATATATTTATAATTTTTATTTTTTCAGTTTTAGTTTGTATTATGTTGATTAGAATGATGTATTTTCTATAAATATATATTTTTCACTATTATATATTGGTATTTTATCGGTGTTAAAAAATTATTTTATAACCACTAATTGTGGAGAGATAATTTTATCATCACTGAAAAAGTACTGATAACAATCATCCTTTATATGCACTTATTTAGCATTGATAAAAGTAAAAATTTATCAATACTAAATTATTTCATTGATGGAATGTTTGTTTTGTCCACAATATTGTGTTGTAGTATAAAGAAAACTAAAACAACTTATATCAAGGAAAATCAAAATTTAGATTACATAATTTTAATATTTTCATATAATAGTAATTATATTTTATTTTCATCAATTCAGTACATATATATTTACATCATATCATTACAATAAAATTAAATAACAATTATATTAATTTATATCACTTAAAAAATTAAATAACCAGATAACTTCTCTAAGGATATAACTAACCATATACCAAAATGGAATGTACCTATAAGAAAATAATGTTTATGCAAGTAAAACTATGTTAAATAATTCATGGCCCCATCCCTAAAATGGTAACCCTCTAAGGATGCCCATGAAAAATGGGATATGATGACCACCAAAATCCACCCACAGCACGCCATAGTCTAGAGACTTACACTGAGGGTATGTCAATCACAAACATGAGAAGAATTACCCTTTATAATTTTAATGTATTAATAGATAAGATGAGAAAAAACATTCAACACTATTTATATATAAAAAAATACGCCAATGTACCTAATTTCAGACATAAAAGAAAAATAAAGGTTTTACATTGTCAAAATTAAGACTAATCAGTTACCATGAACTCTTGAAACACATGATAGTTTTGAAGAAACTCCAATGAGCTTGTAATGACCATACCAATAACTAACTTATTTATACTATCCTGAATAAGAATTCATATATATGTAGGGTGAGAATAACAAGAATACTCAGTTGGATCCTCCCAAAAACCACTCATGTAAAATGTGATATGATAAGCCATATGAATTAATTAATTAAACTGACCCATCAACTTAGTAGGTATTACAAGTTTCCCATCCTCACCATCCCTCACTCCTAAAATAATTCACATAATTATAACAATTACTATATCAAAATCATATATATAATGATGATACCTATCTTCTTCTTCTCCATTGGCTTATCACTCTCACTACCCAATGGCTATGTCATTTTCTCACCCCGCTAATACATCATCTAGTGCATTATGAAATATTATAACCACCATTATTTCATCTTGTGGATTTGAAAATATATCATCATCATAAAATCCAAATAATAACCAAATATATTCTGGAAGACACTATATCCAATGTTAATTTGTTATACCAAAATACATCAAATTATATATAAGTATACCTATAGTAAGTTGAAACCACCATGACCGGATTCAAGTATGTCCTATAGATAAAGTTGTTATTGTTCGTACATAAATATGTAATAAAATATGGGTATCACAACCCTGGTAGGAATTCACCCTATACTGCAAGCCATTGTAGTCTGAGATACTTATGTACATCTTTATCTTGAGGGAGGAAAGGAGAGAGTGAGAAATAATCCATATGTTTCCTCTAAATCTAGAATATTGTAGAAAAAATCCCCCAAAACATTTGTGTGTTGGTTTGCCTACCAACATGGGTGGGGTACCATATGAAATAATAATACATTGAATAACATCTTTCACCATATACACTAAGGAAAATAACTATATTATGTAATATATGAATCAATGAAAAGGAATTGAGTAGAAGATGTTTTTTAATCCCATTTATCCACGATTTGGAAGAAGGTATATTTTCTAGGGTTTTATCTAAACTAAGTAAAATCCAAACATAAACAATTATGGAATAAGTGAAATCATATGTGAGAGAAATTTATGCTCATAGAAATTTTCACGAGATATATGCTAGAAGAATCACCACCTCCAACATCCACCATAGATTATATGATCATTAAATATTATGTAGAGATCAAAGGGGGTTATATAATAATAAATCACAATTAAACTAATTTGAAAATAAAATATTAATATATTTGGATACAAAAATATTTTTTTTACTTTTTTGTGGGTAATTATTTTTTCTCAGATCACATTATGATTTAAAAATGTATTTCCATGAAATAAGAGTTTCATTTTAAAGAAATAATAATATTATAATTTAGTAATAACAAGATATATTGATATTAATATTAATAAGTTACCACTATATTAATTATTAAAATATATTTAAATGAATATTTAATCTAAAAAAACTTGTATTTCTATTAAAATAGTTTTCATCTAGGATTTATGTTTTCAATTATAAATAAAGATTATGAAATTTAAAATGTGAATTTAAAAAAATTAACTTGTTTTTTAAATTAATTATTGAAATATTATCTTATGATGTATTTTTTTATTCTCAAAAAAGAATAATTAGTATGTGAATAGTGAAAATAATGTTTTTACAAATAACATTAAATTTGTGACATTTTTAATTTTTAAGTATGAACTAAAAATTCATGAAACATATTTAAAATGAAAAATATGTATTTTATAAGTTAATTTATAATTTAAATAATATTTTTTTAAAACATTCAAACCCATGTTTTACATTTTGGAATTTATGTTATGTTTTTTCAAAACTTTGTTTAAATACATTATAAATTTAGTATTTTAAAATTAACTGATATTAAATTTATAAATTTAATAATATTAAATGGATTAAATTATTTTAATAATTAATAATTAATTATTTCATGAGGAATATTTTATTATTATGCATATAGACTAAGTTACCTTATGTAAAAAATAGTTACCATAGTAAAGACGTAAATGGAAAAGGTAATAATTTATGGTGTAAAGAACTTGAAATATGTAAAAATCAAGCATTTAATTAATTTTTTGTGATATTATCAACATTAAATCACCATAAACTCATATATATTTTAATTTTGTTTTCTATTTAAATTTTTGACATGTGATTTCTTAAAATTAAATTGAAATATTTACATAAGCGTCATTCTCGCCACTTATAAAAGGGATCTCTCACAATGCCATCAATAAAACTCTAATGGTTAGATTTACAAATAAAACACCACCATTTTGCTTCCCTATGAAATTATATTTATATATTTTGATTTATTTAGACAATATATTATCCAATTCCATCAATTTCTAACAGATCTATTAAGGAAATCTTATAATTATTGATTTGCATAATCAATTTTTCTTCACTTTTTTCTTTTCAGATTTTCTTTTCTGATAATAATTTTAATATATATATATATATTAAAATTATTATTGGTTGTATAATTAGTATTACTATTTTATATTAATAATCATAAATCATGATTTCCATTTATAACTTAATAAAAGCATAAAAAATATTTGTTTGTGTCTATATGGGTTACCACCTCAACAAAACATCAGGATTCATTTTTCTTAACCATCTTACAAAAATTAAAATAAATTTGAATGTGATAAACAAGTATGATATTTATACCATATATTATATTATATAATGGAAAAATATATTATACATATATATTGTTCTATGGAGAAATAAATCATCCAAAATATATATGTGTGGACTATCTCCTTCAGTGAGCGATTGGTTTCCATTTTTCATTTCATCACCACATAAAAAGGATTGTAAGAAGAATTGAATTATGGGAAGAATATGATTTTTATTATATTATTAATGTTTTAGTATGAATGATTTTGGAGCCTATTAATGATATGACCAGCAATGATCCTTGATAACTCAACCATTTAAGACAAGCGTACTTAGTGGAAAATGATTTATTTTTTATAAGTAATGACTATATATATATATATATTAAATATAGATTATAATTATTTAAAATTATAATATACCACTCTAATAATCCAAAAAAATAGACCATAATTCTTCTGATAAAATTATATTGCAACTTAATAGTTGGAACTGGACATGCAGCGGAAGCCTGAAATAAGTGGGACTTTAAAATTTTCCACCGAAGATTAACGTAAACATGTAGATGTCAGTGAAAAGCAACAAAGTATTAGCCAAGGATCACATGTGATGGATTTTAAGAAAAAAATAAACCATAAAAATACCTGGTTTATTTCTTAAGTCGCGCTAGACGCCTTCTCATTGTTGGTGATCACTACTCAAAGAATACGAAGTTGAATTCCTCTAGATCTTCCACACACGCTTCAAGGAATCCATGAGAGTGTTGTTCTTCATAATCTAGGTGCTAGATCAGAATTGAAATGATGCCTTTGATGCTCTAATGATCACTACATCTCTTTGCTAGCGATGCACGAGGGATATCTCCATCCGAGCTTCTTGGATCCATAGCCTCTCTCTCTAGATTATGGGAGAGAAGAGAAGAGAGAGAAGATCCATGAATAGTAATTAGAAATCCCCTCTCCTCTAATATTTATAGTGGTTAATTAATTACCCAAAAATGCCAACCCGGCCCCCAAATACTTAACACTTTATCAACGACGTTTTATGACTACTAAACTGAGTCAAAAATATTATTATCACTTACTTGTAATATATTAAAATATATTACATGATAATAATTAAGTCATTAACTCAAATCTTCACTCCCATAAATATTAATTAATCCTTGAATAATTTAATTTTCTTCAATTTATATTTTTCATGTATTTACGTAAAACTCATAAATACATTTAATAAATAAATTCAATACTCATTATTCTAAACTTGAATGATATGAATTTATTTATTGAATTGGTGATCATTTTACACTGGAAAAATCACAAACCCCTATAGTGGGGCCCACTATGTCCAAAACTTTTATTCAACTGAATATGGAAGATTCTTGAATACGCTATTGTGTGTGACCCTCTAGGCCATTATATCGACAATAGTGAATAGTATTCACAGACAATGATTGGGATTTGGAAACCCATCAAGGCCCTAGAAGAGATAAGGATTGTCATAGCAGCGACAACCAACCTACAAACATGCATTGTGTAATATAATATCTTTGTCAGTAATACCTCATAAAGTAGACGCACACTTATTTCATTGCCCTTTTCTTGGTTTATTATTTTCGGATGTAACTGGATGGATTTACCCTCGACCACCCTGGACATGGTCTTATAAAGGTACTACCATCCATATCAACATGGCGTGATATATATTACATCCGTAAATCGAAAGCGAAAAATCCTTTCTTGACCATTCATCCAATGCCATGCCACCAGTGACACACCCAACACAAACAACCTCACCATGACATCATTGCAATGGTTTTCATCTTGCATCAAAGTACGCAATAAAATGACATAAATTGGTAATGATCTCAAGTCAAGAGACCATTACACATGATCATATATTGGAACATAAAATGACACCGGAAACATGTGGTGTTCCTATTTGTGGGTCAGTCCTCATGATCTCACTAAAAAAGATCACCAAGTGAAAACTTCATGAGAAGAAGTCTCAATGCTTATGAGCCCCCAACACCTGATAGTCAAACATAAATTGTGTCCAATCAGTAAGATGTATCTAGACTATATAAGGTATATTTAAGATTAATGTCATAGTATCTCGAGGTTTTCATTATAGCCTGGGAACTGCTCTAACCTTTCAATACGACAATTAATATTTGGACATTACCATTTCAATAGTGGATGAAGAACAATCTACACTATAATAGTAAGATGACACCATTCATATCTAACTATCTACATGATATGGTAATCTATAGCACGGAATATTTGGGTCTATGGCACACAATATTTCAACATAAACAACCTCATAGTCATCCATTAATCATGGTTGTCCATGTTTCGGTCAGTTTAACCACATACTTGAACAACACGATGGATTTATATCATGGAGGAACATGAGATATATTTTAATGTTATATTATGATATAAATATGAAAATAATTTTTTATTTTTTTTGGTAATCTTACATCATCTTTAACCGGTTAATTAATAAATCATGTTTCGTGCATTAAAAATCCATAAAACATGCTTTTCGTTGATTTCACCCTTATGGACCGAAAAAAAAAGCTTCCCTAAATGGAAATTATATTTTTATAAAATACATAGGGATATAAATTAGTGTACCTTATATTATCTAATAATGATGTACATCATAAAAATAAAATACACCAACACTGATATTAAGAAACAAGTTCGAATCGATAAAAATTACTTATACCCGGTGTTGAAAATAGTTAAACACACATAAATAAATATATATATATATATAATTATCTTAAATGTGAGTATAAATTATTATTTTATAAGTTTTCTTCATGTTTATGTATTTAATGAACCTAATTTTATTATCGTTGTTTTTTGGAGAATGTTCATAATAAATCATCACTGATATAAGGGGTTCTGTATCGAATTCCTCCCTTTGAGATATATTTGGTATTACACACCTAATTTAATATATGTCATGTATATAATTCCTATTTAAAATATCATATCGTGAATTATATTTAAATCATAGTATTTTATGTTCAATTAAAATCTCCCGTTTTCAAGTGGTTTTGATTAAAATGTTACTCCAACCCCAAGGGTTCATTGTCTCAAACGTTAACTCCTCGAGACGTGATTATGTAACGTGATTCTTTTTAATTTTAATGGTGCTTTCAATGAATGAGGGGCTATATTTCTAATATATTTATTAATTCATTGGATATACTAATCCAAATAAATTCATTATCATTAGGCGGATTATACATAATTCTTACCCCAACTGTAAGGCTTTTTGTTAACTCAATTTTCAATCATTGTGTTATAATCATTTTTCATATACTTATTCCATATAATTTGGGTAAATTATACCAATTGATAATATTATGTGCTAATGTATTCATTCATATTGATACTAGATAAAATCCTATTTTTAGTATATTTTTTATTTAATGGATTATGTTTCTTGTAAATAAAATTGTTAACTCAAGTATACTATCATTGAGTTATATTGTTTCATTTGGAAATTATTTATTCTAAACATAGGTTATTCCACACTAAAATTTTATTTCATTATAATTTCTCTACATATTTGGGTAGAATTATATTTTTATACAAATTAATGTTCTATTACTCTTTTTACAATTTGTATTTTGAACAAATTAATTTCTAAAATAATAAAAATAGTTTTTCCTTTCACTTTTATGGGGTTTGTCCCCATATTTAAAAAGGAAAATAATTATGGACTTTACAGGATCAAATATTTGATATTATTTATAAATTTTATGTTTTTTCAAATTATTTCCCATAACCTATTCAAAATTTAGCTTCGAAGACGACATGGAAATTTTAATTTTATGTAAATGATAAAAATGTTTTCTAAAATAGATTTTAAATTTTCTCTTCCATTTCAATAATCATTTTCAAAATGATTTACAAAAATTATGTTTATGTATCAAGATTTCTCCTATAATATATATATATATATTTATCATTTTTTGAATTGACCTCATGGTATAAATTTTTTTTATTCTTGATCCCTTATTTTATGATACAGTTTGATGAAATATTTTTGTAAGGGTTGCTTTCATTTAAGTAATAATCCTTCTATGTTTCCTTTTTTCCACTGGGGATATGTTCATTTGAAACCATCCACCTTATTTCACTATATGAATTTTCATCATGTTAATCCTATATTGAATTAATGCTTTAAGAATTACCTTATAATTTGAACATCTTATTTTATAAAATGTATAGTGGTGGATGTTCACCTGTAAAAAAATATTATTTATTTGTTGGGAGTGTATTTAAAATATTAATGAGTATCTATATCTATCACAAGATTATTATGTTTTGATATTGTTTATTTTTAATTATATGGGTTTCCTTGATTTTATTCATCCATAGATTACTTAAGTAATAGTATATAATGTCTTTTTTAGTCTTACGGTTACTTAATTGGACATAATTAAGTGACAGGTGGGGCCAAAAATTATATAGCCTTGTGTTGCATTGACGTGTGTCATGAGACAAAACTACATGGGAATGGGAGTATATCACTCCCAATAATTCTATAGTGTATTGGAACAAGTTCTGAAAACAAATATTTATGTTCAAAATTATGTAATCCATCATTATGAGATTAGTAATTATTATTTTTCATTTTTCTATTTATTTCCATATAGATATCATTATCTTAGTTCCAACTGATTGTGACATTATTCAAATTATTTATTCCTATCATATTTTATATACCATAATTTTTTTTTGAAATATTTTTATTTATATTTCCCTTACGAAGAATTTGAGATCACCCCTTTCATGTGTTTTCATTCCCCATGTTATGAACAAAAGTAGTCCATATGAAAAATTTAAAAGGAAAGAACATGTTGAAGAATTGTTTGGTGATTTAAGACATATCATGAATTAAGTAGTTTTACAAATAGTGGAAAAAATTTGATTGGTTAAGAAATATATGATATTTATTAGTTTATTAAGTGTTTAATTATATAGAACTCTAAACCTATAATGATATTTGTGATACTAGAGATAAAATTATTTTTATAATTTTTATAATTAATGATAGTTATATCTATCCTTTTATAGTTATTATCAAAGAGAGTCTGTAAAGTATGTGTTTATGGATTTAGATCTCAAAATGTGGATCCAGGGAATTACAGTTGGTATCAAAGTAGTTTTTAGATAAATTTGGATATTATTATGTATTTAAGATACTTTAAGGGTTGATAAGTAATTTTTGATCATAATCTAAAAGGTAAAATTAACCCTTTATGATAGTATATTATTTAACATTAATGTAATAATACACATTTTTCTGGGGACTATAATAAGAAACCATTACTAAAAACCTAAGTGATATGTCCAAAAGAGAATTCAATGTATATGAAAATATCATGAATTTTTAGTAAAGTAAATATAGTGTTTTTAACCAATAAATTACATCCCAATATATATATATTATATGAGGATGTAAGATCTAGAATATTTATACATAGTGGAAGTAACTCCAAAAGTGTTCAATAGGGTATTAAATCATTTCACACCTCGTGCACCACAAATGCCTAAAATAAAGGTGTCATAGGGAATTACATATTTAGAATGATGTTTTCAAAATCTTTTTTTGGATATTATCATAACAATTTTTTAGTATTAGGGTTTAAATGTTCTTAAAGACAAAGGAAATAATTGTAAGTATCTAGAAACCAATTTGTCTTATAACTGAAAAGGGGAGCATACTTAAATGGTTGGGAGTTTTAGTATATGATTATTTTTATAGAAAAGGTTTGTTTCCCAGTCTTACCTGAATTAGTGAGATTGATATTTTAATATAAATTAATTCTTGATACTTTTAGTTATTTTCACTATTGAGTTATATTTATTAATTATATTCGGGTATTTTCTCAAATTAATGGTGGTTATGTGAAACATCTAAGGATCATTATTATATTGTTATTCTTTTAAGGTTTGGAAACATATATTAAATGGTATCAATAAAATTAAAATTGATATTATGAAAAGGTTATATTTTTAGTGATGTTTATCACATTTTTTGGATTATGATATATTCCAACTAGTTATGAATTTAAAAACTAGAAATTAATATATTTATGGATAATGATATAGTTAGTTATCTAGAGGGACATATGATTTCATTGTGGTTTAATTTATTTTAAATTCAAATGGTTTTGGAAAAATATGTTATAAAGAATATATAATTAGGATATATATATATATAATTTGGTAAATAATAATATGAATTATTAATGTTTCTAAAGAATTATAAGTAACAGTAAATATCCTAAGATAGTAAGGTATCTTCTATATTAGATATTTTGTCCTGAATTATGTATATGTTAATGTTACCCCCTCATACTTTCATTACTGGGTAATAATTAAAATTGTGATGACGAAATTTCTTTAAGGGGTTGAATGAAATGTCTTAGGATTTCACAATATAATACACTTAAATAAATATTTTAATAGAGTGTTTTGAATAAAAAACCAAAAAAAAACTATGATATGTTAAAATAAAATTCGACAATTATAATATAGTTGTTAAATTTACAAGGATGAAAGGAAGTCACCATATTATGAAATCTTGTATGGAAAAGATGACATCGAGTAGTAGAGGTATCCCTTATAATGTACATTTCTCCCAGATTGTAAAGGAATTAACTTATATAGGGTTTTCTCTAGACCAATCCCAAAAAAAACACAAACAATTATAATATGAGAAAATTTATATGTAGGATAAATTCAAGATCATATAAATTTCCATGATGTATTTTCTAGCATTATCACCACCTTAGACTACCACTAGATCATATCTAATGCTTAGGTATTTCATAGATATCATCTGGGATTATGTATATATAAATCAGGATTATATCAATATTAAATACAATATTTTCATTTTTAGATATATCATAAATTTTTTAAAATTTCGAAAGGCTTTTTTCCCTTAATAAAACATTATTATTTAAAAATTTATTTTAGAAAAATTGAACTTTTATTTAAAGGAAAAAAGTTTTTTTTCAAATATTCATATCCTGATATATTGATCATATCAATAATAAGATAAAACTATATTAATCAGTAATTAATATGAAAAAAAATTACAATTTTATTACAAAAATTTATATTCCCATAAAAATGACTTTTTACAATGTTTTATGTTTTAAATTTAAAACAATTATAAATTTTAGGTTATGAAAATAAAAGAATTAAATTAATGTTTTGGATTTAAATATAAAATATAATCTTATAATGAATTTTTTAACTAAAATAATGGTTTTTTGTTGAATAGTGGAAAACAACAGTTTTACAAATAACATGAATTTTATGACATTATATGTATATATGAATGAATTGGAAATTAAGTAAACCATATTTTATGATCATATTTATTTTTATAAGTGACCTTATAATTTTGAAAATGTTGATTTTAGTATAGAATCCCAAATTTTAAATTTTAGGACTTGGTAGTTTTTTTAAAAAAAATTGTTTTAAATAAAATATTCATTTAGTATTTTAAAATTTACTAATATTTCATTTAGAAACATAATATAACTAAATTGATTCCTGATTTTGAATTAGTGGGAAAAATTATGTAATATGTTCCTGTTTATTTTTATTTATAATGATTAATTAACCTAATATAAAAACTAGTATCTGCAAAAAAATATTAAATAGAAAATGTAAAAATTTAAGTGGTAAATGGATTGAAATGAGTTAAAAATATGTATTTAATTTATTTGTTGATTTAGATCAAACATAACTGACCCTAAACTCATTTATTGTCTATTTTATATTCACATGACATGTTTAACATATTATCCATTTTTATTAATTTCAAATATTTACACAAATACCATTCTCACCCCCCCCCCTTAATACAACTTTAAAAATTATGTTTAATCCTAAAACAAAGAAAATTTTAGACCCATAGAATCATATACCTCTATGTTTTTCCTTCTGGCCTCAAGATATTAGATTATGAAATCCATTTCCATGGGATCTTCCACGGAAATCTCAAAGTGATTAACGTTTGTAATCATATTTAATTAACTTCATTATTTTCCCTTTTTATTTTCTAGTTAAAATTTTCAAAAAAAAAAGTTTTTAATGATATCGGTAATGATTATGTATTCAATTATATTATTTCATGTTAATAATCATTAATCACCTTTACCAATTTCCCTTATGAAAAGAAGGAATGTCATTTGTGTTTGTGTCTGCGCCGACTACCACCACCCTAAAACATCATGCTATGTTTTCCTTAACCACATTAAAAAATTGGTAATAATGTTAAATTTAATAAATAATTATTATATATATATATTATTCTTAAATGTTAAAAAATATTATATATTTATATCTTTCTATATAAAATGAAATCATCAACCATGTGTACATATAGACTACCGCCTCCATCTAAAAAAATCAATTTTCTTTTCATAATTACAATACATGGAGGATCCTGAGAATGGTTTAAATGGATAATTATTATGGTTAAGATATAATTAATTTTTTGGTATGAAAACTTTAACAACCTTTTAATGACATGATCAATAAAACTTTCATTATTAATTCTTTATTTTAAACGAGGATACTATAACATAAATGATATATTATTTCTATGTAATAACTTTTATATATTATATTATATTTATAATTACTTAAAATTATTATATAACAAACTAATAATAACTAAATATGATCATTAGGTTTTTGTTAAAATGATATTACCTATAAACCACATCATAATCATCAATTAATCAAGTTAGGTTCATAGTTAGGCGAGTTTAACAATGTACTCGAACAACACTATAGATTTATATCTTGGATGGAAATATAAATTAATATAATTGTATAATATTATATAAATATTAAAATAATTTTTTCAGTTAGGTTATATAAGCATTTAGTTCATTAATTAGGAAATAACCCTTCGTTCATCAAGAATCCCAGAGATATGCTCGTCACTGATTTCATCATCATATATTGTAATTAAATATTCTAGGAAATGATATTATAACATTGTAAATTATGAAATAATAATAAATTTAGTACCTTATATGATCTTATAATTAATTAATTTGTAAAAACTAGAAATAAACACTGCTTTTATGAAACTAGATCAAATCAAAAAAAGATTTTGTACAACTAGTGTTGAGAATAGGTAAAAACTAATTAATATTTATATGAATATAATGATTCAAAATGAAGTGTATAAATTGATATAATTACTAATAAGGCTCTTGTTTATGAATTTAATGTACATAATTTATTTATTTGGGATGTCTGGTGCATGTTAAGAATGAATAAGGGCCAATGTAAAGGTTTTTGTCCCAAATTCCGCTCTTTTTGACATGTTTAGTATTATGAACCTAATTTAATTTATGTGGTGTGTATACTACTTATTTAAGATTTCATATCATGGATTAACTTATAATCAGTTTGTTTTGTGTTTAATTACAAGACCCGTCTTTCACGGTTTTTTTATTACAATGTTACTCAAATTGTACTAGTTCTTGGTCACAAACATTATTTATTTAAATCATGTTTATATTTTTCACCATTTTTTCCTTTGAATAGTGTATTAAATAATGTGAATTAATAATTATAATATATAATTTTATTCACTGGAAATGAAAATCAAAATCAGTTCCTTTTCATAAAAAATATTTTACTCAATTGATTCCCCAATTATATAACTTTTGTAACTCAATTTTCATTCATTGAGTTAACAATGTTTCACTTATAATTATTTTATATAAGTAGGGTATATTTTACCCTTTAATTAAATTATGTTATATTTCATTAATTAAATTTTTATCGGATAAAAAACATTTGCTTTAAATATTTTATAATTAAAGGAGTATGTTTCTCGTAAGTGATAATATTATAACTCAAGTCTCACTTACATGAGTCTTATAGATTTTTTATGCACTTATTTATACTATTTTTGGGTTCTCCCACCAAAATTTTTTATTGAAAAGTTATTTCTATGCCCCTATTTGTAAAATTATATTTTGAAACAAAATAATATTCAGTTACACTTTTTAGAAAGTGATTTTTGAACCAAGGTATTTTTAAAATAATAAAAAATTGTTTTCCCTTTCCTTTTATTTGATTCTTCTTCCACACCCATTTCTCTTAGAAAAAATATATTTATTTTCAAGTGTCCCTTTTTATATGTTATTTATACAATTAATATTTTTTCAAATATTCAGAATCATATTTTAATAATTTTCCTTCAAATAGAACATGAAAATTTTGATTATACATTAATGATAGAAAAATCTAAAATTTTTCTTAAATTTTCACTTCTATTTACCATATCATTTTTAAAGTATTTACCCAAATACAGTTTGGGTTTGATGATTTATCATTTGTTATATATATATATATATATATATTTCATTTGTGTGATTTAACTCATGGTATAAAATTGTTTGATTCATGATCACTTCTTTTGTGATACCATTTGAATCATTCTTGTTACGATGGTTGTGTTCATTTATGTGAACATTATTTTATGTTTTATTTCATATCATGGGTATATGTTCATTTTAAACCATCCAAATTATTTATATGGGTGGATTATTATCATGTTATTCTAGTATTGACTTCACCGTATACTCATTGCACTATATGGTGTGAACATCTCATTTTAAAAAAAATCATATTGCAAAATGTTCTCCAAAAAATTAAATATTATTTATTGGTTAGGCTTATATGGAAATTATGGATGATTATTGTCTACTATGGTAGGTTGATTACGTGTTTTCATTATATATTTCTCATTATATAGATATCCATTCCTTATTTATCTATATTTTCCTTGGGGAATGGTATGAAATGAATTGTTGTATATTATGTTCAATGCATTGGAATTAATCTAGTGTCAAATAAAGCATGTCATTATATATAACCTAGATGCATCAGAAGATCAAATGATACATTGTAGATTGGGTTTTCATGTATACCTCTCCTCGTATCAGTATTGTGTCTTTTCACATGGCCTAGAAAATACATTTTTATATTTACAATTGTACATTACATCGTTATGAGATCAGTAATTATTGGTATCCATATTTTTATTTATTTTCATGCATATAGAATGATCTCAATTTTAGTTGATGATGGAATTATTAAAATTATTTATTCATGATATATTATTTATACCACGCTCTTGTTTTTTAAATATTTAATTATATAATACCCTTATTGAGTTTTTGATCTCATCGATTTTATTGTGTTCCCATTTCCCAGGTCATGTAGAAAACAATTACATGTTACATGTTTATTAGTATATCATGTGTGGAATAATTTGTGGGATATATTGAATAATTATGTAAGATCGTGGCCTTTTCTGGAGTCATGTCAGGTATTTTTTTCAGTACTTTTTATTTTTATTAAAGATACATTGGTTTGGGGAAGGACCAAGGGTGTGTTCGGGTGGGGTTTTTAATGAATTTGAGAAGACATGGGTTATGCACGGTTTGCAAATAGTTTCGCAAAACAGGGTGCAAGCTAACTATTCAGATAGTGAAGGTCGGTATGGTTGGTGCACGTTTTGGCAAACTGTGCTCTATAAATCCATCCGAACAATGGAATACCACACAGTTGCTACATAGTTTTCCCAAACAGTGTGAACTACCAGGTGAAATCGTGTGCGCGGAGCAGTTTATTCCTAAAACTGGTTTTAAAACCACCTGAACCTTCCCCCCCCCCCTCGAAACCTCTCATATTCAACCTAGGCTCGAGCTTGACAATTTCTAGGTGTTCCCAATGCCTTTTGGAAGGATTAAAACATGATCTGAACACCAGTTTTCTAGATCAAAATCCCGGATTAAAGATCAGATCTCCTCTCTTTAAGTGGATTTTATCCTGATGCTTATCTCGTGCTTTCTCTTATCATTTATAGAAATTTTCATAGAATATCTACACCATTTTCATGTATGTAAACCTATGAGTTCATATCTAGACATAGTATTTTGTATCTAGATATATATTTTCAATATCTTGATGCCTTTGATCTTAATTCTAGTTTACTGATTTAGATCTAAAGCTTGATCGACGATGTTGTGTTGCTCGGATTTTGGGTATATCCATTAAGCTAAACTATTTCAATAAAATGAGCTAGGTGGCCTAAATAAAACTCTAATAGTTATTATTTATGATATTTGAATGTGATTTTATGATTTCTAGATTCCATTGATAAATTATTTTCTAAATTAGTGTAATTGGGAAAGTGGAATTGAATTGTGTTTTCCTTAGTGGTTAATTGATGAGCTAAATCATGGAACAAATAAAGGGGGTTTCCAAAATAGATATTTTGGATATTTTTTATCAGTTTATATATTGTAATTTAGATATTGAATTGTTGTGTTAAGATAATTAATTTGGGGGAATTAATTATGAAATAATGATGTTGGCTTTGTAAGATAATTAATAGTGATATTTAATTATGTTCTATAATGTTAACCAAAGATAATTAATTAAGATAATTAATTATGTGTCACGATGTGATCAAAGAAAATTAATTGTGAGAATTAATTATGACATGTTGATATTTGGTATAGATAATTAATTTTGAAGAATTAATTATGGAATGGGAATTGTTTTGATTGATTAATTAATGGATTATTTAATTAATGGGTTACGTTCTTAGTTAATTGTTGAATTAAATAATGGAATTTGAAATTATTAACTAATAATTGGATTAGTAATGGAATAATGTGTAAATTATTGTGAATTAAAGAATGATTAAATGAATATGATTTTTTGGTGTTGGAGATGGGTTTCTAGACCAATTTGAATTTGGCACTTGGACATGGAGTTCCTCCCCAATAGTCATCTAAGCTTGAGATTGTTGAGTTCTAGGCATAAATACCTACATAGAATAATAAAAGGAGTTTTAATAATGGTGAAATACACTCAACGAGATTGTGGAGCAAGGCCTGATGACCTATACCAAATGAATGATAATAACGAGTGTTGATTTAACTGAGATTTTGGGTGCTAGGTATGACTACCAACAACAAATGATTAATGATATTTAATGATGGTTCAAATGGGAAATATCAGTTGAAATTGGGCCTAATGTGATGATTTAAGATTAAATAACTGTGACAACTTTTTAAATTGTGCATTATATTTATTCCTTAATAAATCTACATACAGTATCTTTTGACTACATTCGTTTTAGAATCCATATGTGGGGGCCAACTGAGTTGTACTCACATCCTATCTGGGTTACCTAATTAGAACCTGAGAAGATATAGTTATAGGAGGAAAGGATAAGGGCAATGTCTTTGGATGGGTTTTTATTTGGTATTGGAGAATTGGAGGGGGAACCAGATATGGTTCTGGACCCATTTTGAAGTTGTTGTATCTTTACATTAACTCTCATTTAAGTCACATGACATTTTCTTTGTCATATCATTATTTAAATTTTAATTGAATATTTAATTATCATGTTTCGGTTATCATATGACATGGGTTTGTTTTGGTTATTTATATGTTTCTTCACATGGTTATTGTTATTAAATTTTTTTGGTGTTTTATTCTGATTAAAGATGGTATAGTCTCCCCAAGACTGACTAAACATACCCTCGCTACTAGTCAGCACCCACTGAAATATGGAAAGGCACGCTTGAGGTAATGTGGCCAACCGGACTGGGGCACTGTTTAGTGGCTCTAGGGTAGGGGCGTCACAAAGTGGTGTCAGAGAAGTTTTCTTTTCATTCTTATTCTTTTGTCTTACTATATTGGAAATGTTAGAAAAGAGACTAGGAAGAGTTGAGGCTTGGTAATGAGCTCGTGCCTGGGAGTTGTAAACCCATGTATGGGGGAAAATCCTACTACTCAGGGTGAGATTCTCATGATTGATGTTTTTGTTAAAGTTGGATGTTATGTCACCTTGGGCGTGACACAGTTGCGGTGTGATGTTATATTTTTTTGGAAAATTGTTGAAATTTGATTTGTGTCCTAAATAAGCATGATATTTGATTCTTCATGCATCATTCGAGGAACTCAGGGTTTTTGTGACATGCATCATTCTAGGAACTCACAGGAAAATGGGTTACAGGAAAGTTGTTGGACTTGAACTATTTTTCCTTGATGTGAGATTGAAATAATGATGTAAAATGAGAATAAATGGGTGTCCAATGAGAACCTTATTTGATGAAATGATTATGATAAATTAATTAATTATGGAATTAATTAATTTCATTAATAATTGGTTTGATTAATTAATGAGAATGAATGTACCCTTTTTAACAAATACCAAGGAGTAATATGGTAATGGGTAGTGATAAGGCCTTAGTGTTGAACATGTGGTGACAAAAATGGATAAAGTTTGATTGGACAGAAGCATGTGAGAATGATTTGTATGAGTCAAAGAAGAGATGAACATCAGCACCAATTTTGATCTTACCTGAGTCAGTTGATTAGTACAAGATTTATTTCGACACATCTATGGTCGGACTTGGAACTGTGTTGATGCAAGGGGATCAAGGCGTTTCTTATGGGTCTCGGAAATTGAGGCCACATGAATAAAATAACCCTACGCATGTCCTTGAGTTGGCAGTAGTATTTTATTCTCCTAAGTGTTAGTGAAACTATCTTTTGGGTGAAAAGTTTACAGTTTTTAAATATCACAAAAGATTGAAATATATCTTTTCATAGTACGACTTGAATCTTCGTCATTGAATATGGGTAGAGTATTTGTAGTCCTTTGATTTTGAACATGAATATACCCCCAGAAATGGAAATAGGGTGGATGATACCTTGAGTATGAAAACTCAGAATCAGTTGGAACATGACTTGAGTAATGAATGCAAGATGATGACTTTTCTGGTGGAAATGCATGTGATAGTTCAGGATAGTCAAGAGTGGATGACTTTGGTCTCTGTAGCAATGGAGTCTACACTCTTGAAATGGATCGGGGACATGTAGAATGAGAATCAGGTCTGTCTATCATTGAGTGGAATCTTTGAATGTGGGGAGATACCTTCGTAAAAGGTAATAATAGAGGATGAGATCATCTATGTGAAAAATCGGGTTGTTGTTCCTACAAGTATGAGCGAGGAACTCATATGATAATTTCATGCTTCAAGGTGTGTGGTACATCCTATTGTGAAAAAAATGCACCATGACCAATGATGATAGTTTTGGTGGTCAGGAATGAAAAAGGAGATAGTAGAGTTCATAACATAATGATTCACATAACAGAAGGTGAAGGCAGAGCATCAATGACCTGGATGCCTATTGTAGTCGTTACCTATTCCATATTGGAATTGGGATGACGTGACTATGGATTTTGTGGTAGGACTTCCAAATACTCTTAGGAATAATGATGCTATTTGGGTTTTTGTGGATCAAATAATGAAGGTAGCACACTTCTGGAATATTAAGTAAACCATTACTGTAGAATAGTTGAGAGAACTGTATGAATGAGAGATAGTTCATTTTCATGGGGTTCCACAGACTGTAACTATATATCGTGATTCACGCTTTACATAATGCTTCTGATTGGGATTAAAAAATAGTCTCCGTACATAGGTTCTTTTATGTACGGCATACCACCCATAGAAATATGGGCAGGTAGAGTGTACTATACTGGTGTTAGGGAATATGTAGTGGGCATGTGTGCTTGATTTTGATATTTCTTGAGAGAAGCACTTGTATTTAGTGGAGTTAGCCTATACCAATAGTTTCCAGGAACTATACAGATGGTACCATGTGGAGAAATTTACAGTAGACATTTTATATCACCGCTATGTTTTTTAGGGGTGGGTGATTCAGAGATGTTGGGACTGAGTCTCATTCAGAATACATCTAAGAAGGTGCAGTTGATTCGGAAACGTATGGCTATGGCTCAAAGTAGGTAGAAGTTGTATTCTGATATAATTAGATGACCCCTAGAGTTTACAGAGGTTGATATTGTATTCCTTCAGGTGTCACTTATATAGGTTAACCATTGGAAATAGAGCTTGGGAAAGTTAGCACCCAGGTTTGTGATACTATTTGATGTGCTTGAGAGAATCGGGCCAGTGGTGTAACGATTAGCACTTCCACATAAATTTAGCACTATTCATGATGTTTTCCTTATGTCGCAACTACAGTGGTATCACCCCAACCCTTCTCATGTGATTGATGTGGAAGAGGTTGATCTTGAGATAGATGCATCCTTTAAGGAGTATCTGATACATGCATTGGGTCACAGTGAGAAAGTGTAATGTGGAAAGACTATTTCATTTGTTAAGGTGTTATGGAAACATGTAAATGTTCAATTAGAAACTTGGGAATGGGAATAAGTCCTAAGGGATCAATGGAACAACGTTTTTTTCTCTGAATCAAAGAGAATTTCAGGATTTCGCCTCGAGGATAATCTATTATAAGGTGTGGATAGTGTAAGATCTCGGCCTTTACTAGAGTCATATTACGCATTTTTTAGGTGTTTTTTGTTTTTATTATAGTACCATTCTGTTGGGGTGTGATCTGGGGTGTTTTTTTGGTGAGGTTTTTAAGGAATTTGAGAAGACAGGGGTTGTGCACAATTTGCGCATGTTTTGGCCAAACCGTACCAAGTTTACTATACATATAGTGGAGGTAAGCATAGTTGGTGCATGGTTTGCCTAATCGTGCCCCATTAAACCATGCAGGTAGTAGAAGACTGCATGGTTACAACACAATTTGGCCTAATCATGTAGACTACCTGGTGAAACATTGCATGTGGAGTAGTATATTTTGAAAATTGGTTTTAAGACCACCCAAAACCTCTCTAATTAAACCTAGTCTCGAACTTGAAAATATCTAGGTGTTCCCAAATCCTTTTGGAGGGATTCCAAGGCAATATGAACATTTTTATTCAAGATCAAAAGCGCAAATTGAATGGATGTGCACCATTTTTAATTCTCAATCCAACCTAACCTAATTTCGAAATGTAATAAAAAGAGAATACCACATTTATATATAGATTAATTTTATACATAGAATATGGAACTTGGATTAATCCTTCATTCATTTTTGTCTTCATGAATGGTATTCAGGACTTCTAGGGTGATGTCGATCTTGGAAAATATACCCATCATGGATTCCTCTTGTGGACATAATGATTACTCCCACCTTTTTAACCTCCCACTTGTGGCGTGCTATATTTCCCACAATATAGTTACATCAATTTTAGTAGAGAATGAATCATTCTAAAAATATTTTCAAGGTGAAACCAACATTCTCATGGTGTGTAATATGTGATTTTTTAAAAATTCATAAATTAAAAAAATGTTACGAATTACATGGCTCATCAGAATTTATGTTTCGTGTATTCACTATAGTTTTCTATAATCCAATTATATTTTTTTTATTCAACCTAATTTTATACCTTTTGAAACTATTATATTTTTATTCAATTATTACTTTACTCTTCATTGGAATACTCAAAATTTATCTCAGCCTTAGAAGGTTCAACACTATCGTCCTTTCCTTTGATAATTCTATAATTAAACTAGCTAATTTGTACTATTGCCTTAAACACACAATCACGTATCCCTTTTATTTTTGACTTATTTTCATGGAATTTCACATCATATGAATCAAATAAATTGTTTCTCAACTTATTTCATCACCTATAGCCCCTTACATCATATGAAATCCCACAAAAACACCTTCCTCAGGTTTTTCATCAAAATTCAGAAATATAGATATTTTATCTTCTGTAATCATGGAATCTTAAAAACCATAAACAAATTTAAGATATGTTTTTTATTATATTATATCTCTTAAGGGGTTAATATTTATTTTATCCTCAACAATAGTCTATTCTAAATATTCACAGTAGTACTCACAACTTCTCTCCATAAGAAATTTACAAGTTATATTCAATGAAAATAGTTCTTCACTACTCAACCATGAAATAAATTATTATTTCTAAAACGCCATTTTGTTAAGGAGTATAATAAGAATTGTATTGATGATTAATTATATGTTTCTATAAATAGGGATCAATGGAATTTCTTATGAACTTATTTCCATTATTAATTCTCAAGATAAAATTATATAATTAATATTACCTTTCACAGACTTTCTTGAATATTTCAAACATATCCATATATTCATATTTAGGTTTCATAAACATTCCATTGATCATATGAGTGAAATAAATAGCAAAATTGATAAATTGTAGATTCACCATTATATATATACATCACATAGGACAACATAAATAAAAATTTATAATCTCATGTGGCATATTGAAATGAGTCTCTATTTTATTTTGAATTCCACTAATCTTCCTTCCCTTGAGGAATTTATCAAAAATCACATATTATTTCCTATTTAATTGTCATAAATATCTCACCACATCTACATTTTATATTCTTGTCATAGTTTAATGGATATCTTGTTGATGTTTTTTATTCCCTAAATTTTTTTGATCCACATCACTCAAATATAATGTGTCATCAGGGTCTCCAATTTTGAATAAAATTCCATTGTTTCTTTCTCCCTTAGTAATAATTTTTTTATTACAAGAATTGGATGATATATGAATCCTTTAAAAATATAAATTCATTCCCATCACAATGTTTTTTGACACTCAGTATGTTGTGTCAAAGACCATCCACAAATAAAACATTATTGTTCTCTAAGTTTTAGTCTTCTATTTTAGCATTACAAATTCCTTTTCTTTTTAATGAACTTTCATTCCCAAATGTAACTTCTCCATTATAATGGTCATTAATTATTTCAATAATTTCTTGTCACATATCATATGTGAGAAACCAATTCTATCATGTATCCCCGACATACCATTATACCTATAATTTAAGATAAATTCTATTGTGTTTACTATTATATCAATCATCTACTTCTCAATTTTTTTTCGGTATAGGTAACATATCCTAGAAGGTTATACATGAACTCTCCAACAGAGTGACACAATTTTTCAAATAATTGAAAACTCTCCCCTATGAAATGTTATCTATTTTGAATATAAAAATTAAATGAACATTTAGTCATAGATTTTACATTCCTTAAATACATATACATATTATTATAGTTTCCGTTGTTTCTTCCATATTTTCTCCCCCTTGATTCAGGCCTAGTCCATAGAAGAGAAATTTTTTTCTGCCATCTATAAACCTTGTTACCAAAGATTCCCCAACACCAACAATAGCCTCTAAATTTTTAACTCCCATATTGATATGATTTTAACATGAGAGAATGTTATTAGGCATTGTCAAAACATTCTAAATTTTTTAACTTCCAACATGGGGGAGTATGTTTATGGAAGTTATTATTAACTTCAAATTTCTCACAACTATTCTCATCCCATATTTTATTATTTTTGAATTTAGAAGTTTCATCATTAAAAAAATAAGTTTTGTTTTTATGTTTATAAAAATTTGATTTCTCCTATTATTTGGGTATAATAATCTTGATAACCTAAGAAATCTCTACATTAAATTTAGTTGACTTGTTGAAATCATCACTTTTCTTCTTCAACTTATTCTCATCTTCAAAAAACTTTGGTCATGTTTTTATTAAATGAACTTCCTTAATAAAAAAATTACTTATATCTTTCATCATCTTTTCTTAATTTGGAATAACTGCCTTGAGGTTTTTCATTTCTTCTATGTAAGTATCTAATTTTTTGTGGAAAATTTTTTCCCTTCATTCATATTTTGATTTTATTTATTCAATATCAATATTTATTTCTTGATTATGGTGTTTTCCTCAAGATTTTACACAAGTTAAAATTTCGACATGTGTTCCATGTAAGTTACATAACCTTCTTATTCTTAACAGCTTGAAATTTCTATATGTTTTTCAGTATGATGTCCTAATATTTTATAAAACTTCATCTTCATATGGAATAATTTCATTCTAGTGTCCTTCATCTTCGTTTCACAACATAATTTTTATTTTCCTTTTATCTATCGGTATCTTTCCTTCAACTGATTTTTTAACTTTTGTTGGACTTTTACTCCATTTTATTATTTATGATTTTTCATGCTAATCACTATCATTATACATTCCACCATTAATCCATGGATAAATTATTAAAAAGTGAAAAATTCCACCACAATTTAAGAATTTGATTGCGAGATTCCAATAATACTTATCATTTCATTTCTGAATGTTCCTTGAGATCAGAGAAATAATTGGATTATACACCTCATAGTAATATCCCTCATCTTATGATTCACTAGAGTGGCCATCTTCTAATTCATAGATTTTGATAGCTCCATAACATACAACCCCATCTTCTCCTTAAAAAAATTTACATATAAATCTAACAATGAATACAACACCTTAAATAATTCTAAATCACGAGTTCATTAATCCAATTCTTCTTATTTATTTTCAATAACAAAAAACCATAAATTTTTCAACCAAACAAAATTCTTTCTCAACTAAAAGTGTCCTACTATTGTACTGATGGATAAGGAATTTTTTTTTATGAAATTACATAACTAAATAAAAATATATTTTTTCCATGATTTTTATGTATTCCTCATCAATGAACATAATTTACTTTTCCCTATTTCCTGAAAAAAAAACTCTAGATTCAAAAAAAATGATCAATGTTGTCATATTATCCCACCATTTTACAATAGAATCCAAATAAAATTAGGGTAAAACCATAAATTCTATAAATTAGTGGTTAAGGATGAACATGAAGTTTCATTCATAATTAATCAAATACCTTCCCTAGTATAGAGTTGGTGATGGTACCTATAATTTGATCTTTAATTAATATATTCTATAAATATACCCCTATATTAGAAACTTTTTCCTTGATAAAATGATATTTAATATGAATTTATTTTGATATATAGTGATTAATTGGGGTTTAGAATGATAAATCACCCTATAAATATAAAAAATCATTTTTAATGGTTTCCCAACATCTGCATTCAAATCTACCAGTTGCACATTCACCAAAAACATATATGTATAGACAACTTCAAAAGAAACATACTCTATCCCAATTGTACTCAAATATACATAACTTTATTTATCAATATGCCAACACATAGCATTCCCCAAAAAAGTAAGTTCCAATAGATGTTGATTTTTAATCATTTCAATTTAAAATCTAATTATCATCCATGAATCCAAGCATGCCCAACATCCACTTATTATATATATGAAACGGTAGTTTTATGTTCATTTTATAAACATAAAATTAATTTTAGTAGAAAAAAAATGTATACCTTAAAGTCACATTATTATCCAATAAACATGGTTACTTTATACCATTTATTTTTTCTTGATACATTAAGATAAAGTAAGACTTAAATTAAATTCATGAAGTTTTTTATTTAAACTTCTTCCTCCATTATCTTTGATTAGTTTTATACTAACTATGATGAGTGTGGTATCTTCATTTTATTATTCCATTCCAAATATCTTCAAAAAATTCATAGTATATATTTCCTATAAAATAAATATTCAACTTCATTTTAGTTATTTTTTAATCCTAGAATGAAATTTATCAATCTAAGAATTGGCATCTCAATGTGCATCTCAATGTTTCATAATAGTCTCTCCCTAGTATTTTTCTATCACTGGAAAAATTGTTTCATCAATATTAATGATGAAAATATGGGTATGTGAGATCATCTCCATGATACATAAGTTGTTATCAAATATTCCTTTAGAAAAAATCAAAATTATTAGGAAACAACCACATTTGGAGTATCAGGATTAAAGAGACTTATTTAACCAATACATGGATTTTATCAACATAAAACCCAAATAACAAAAACATTCAAGTATAAATACTTCTGGTTAATTAATGAAAATCACTTTATAGAGATCTCTACTTAATAACGATTATTTTACTTCCATCTGATAAACATCATTCTACATGTGTGTTGTAATATCAAAAAAAGTATTGATGGTTTCTACTCATTCAATAGTTTAAAAACATTCTTCAAATTTTTCTACCTTTAACCTATGAACAAAATTTTTAAAATAATCTTAATTTATTTCATAATATCTCACTTTTTTTCTTGAGTTTATTTTTTACCACTAATTTAATTTTTATTAAATTATTTCCTTCTAGTCTGTGAAAAATATTCTTGGTGTTATTTTTTAAATATGGAAAAAAACAATCATTTATATATTTTATCCACTGATTATTCTCAAATTCCTATAAAAAAATTATGATTTGAATAATAAAATAAGATTTGTTTGATTTTTAATTCTTCACATTCTTCTCATATGAACTAGAGATTTTTATATTTTGATGATATATTTTTAAATAAACTATTTATTCAACATCCAAAACATTAATTTTTTCCTTCCATATTACTTTACACATCAATAAATTGGTCATAATTTATATCAAACTAAGAAATGTCTATACCATATTTCTTTTCACTAAATATTTAAAATTGGAAATATCTAACATTAATTATTTCTTCAGACTTACCTTCACCCATCCCATTTATGTTGGAATCATTTTCATGATATTTCACTTCTTTGGAATCAAAAAACTAATGTATACTCTTATTTCATCACCTATAGATACTTCTATTAAATTAATAACACATTAATAATCCTCCCTCTTATTTTTCATCGAAATTAAAAAATATATTTTATATATTAATACAGTATTGACCCCAAAAAACTAAAAACTATTTCCCTATTGGTTTTTCTCTTAAAATAAATCTTATTAGGTGTAAAATTAAATTATGTAATAAATAATAATCAGTTCATAATATTAACAAAAATAATCATAGCTTATCCACTAAATAACATTGAATGTTATATTCAGTGAGAATAGTTTTTCCCATATTAGCCATGTTTTTTTTCTTTCAACAACACCATTATTCTGAATGAGTGTAGGGATCACTATACCATTTTTAGTTACATGTTTTTTATAGTATGATTCAAAGTAATTTCTTCAAACTCCATTATAATATCTATTTTCTACTATGAAGAATATATTTTTATCTCCTATTAAAATAACTTTCTAAATATTTTTAACATCACCATTGTTCTAGATTTATGTTTTATAAACGTTATATTGGTAAAATCATGTGACCTCATCAACAAGAGAGAAAATTTAATGAACACCAATTTTTAATATATGTCTCCTCATTCTAGATAAATAAGAATCCATAAGATCAAGTGGTCTGGCGGACTGAATCACTTTTATCTAGTGGTGTCCACTAACCATCCTTCTCATCTAGAATGTCTCAAAAATTACATCTTTTCTTCTCTTATTATGGTAAATATCTCACAATATCATCTTTTTATATTCTAAATATATTTTTCTAGCCAATATGGATAATTTATTTCTTTCATACATTATTTTTATCCTAGGAACTCAAATATAAATGAATATTATGGTATCTAGTTTGGAATAAATTACCACTAGTTTTATCTCTATAAGTGATAATTATTTCATATTCTATGAACAATATTATAAAGGAATATTTTTTCAAGATAACCTCATTATAATCATTAAAAAAATTCTAACACATACTATTTTAATTTTATATCTCTCCAATAATAGAACATACTTATTATTTAACTTTAAAGATTCTATTTTAGCTGTATCAACTCTATTGATTACGAAATAATTATCAATCCTAAAGGTAGAAACTCTTCCATAATGTTACTTAATATTTTTATGGATTTTATTTTCATATTTCATCTATGGTGAAGATATATTATCTAGTATCCACGGATTAAATTTATGGAAATATTTTAATGTAACTTTAACTATAACTAATTTATCATATATCTTATGATTCCCAATTTCCTTTTATTTTCGAACATAATGGTCCTATATTATAATAGTATTTATTTATTTTATTATAGTGACTTGGTTGGTTTCTTATTCTATAACTATTCACTAGGTAATCGAAGTTTTTTCAGGTAAAAAGATTCTTGGAATTTTTAGTCACATGTTTTACCTTCTTTAAATGTTTATCCATCTTCTCAAAGCATATTCCATTTCCTTCATAGTTTCTGCCTCCTGATTTAGTCAAAATATATGTTAGTGACATGTTTTATCATATATACACCTTCTTCAAAACTATTCCATAAAAACATCAATATCCTCATAATTTTGATCTCCCATAGTGATATCAGTTTTCCATTGGAAAAGGTTTCTTTTTAATGATCTCACATGATCCTTCCATTGTCATCTCACATGGGGGAATATGTTTCAAAATTTAATCTTTGATTTTTATATCTTAGTATTCTTCTCATCCCACATTTTCCCATTGTTAATAATTAAATCTTCATTGTTAAAAAACCAGGTATATTTTTTTGTTTATCATAACCAAATTTCAACCATTGTTAAGGGATAAAAATATCAGTAGTATGATATGTCCCAGATTCAATTAGACTTTTATAAAATTTATTTACTTGATATTATAATTACTTATCTTCATCATAATACTCTCTAACATTATTCCTTAGATAATTTAATGAAAATTTACCAATTACACCAAACATAAATCATTTGAGTGGAACTTCACCTATTTTACAAACTTGTTCATTTTTAGAAGTTCTATGAGATGAGGGACATAATCCTCCTTATACTCTTCATATTTACCTTCCTAATTTTTTGATTAAAAAGATTTCCCATTTTTTATTTTCTATATTTTAATCTTCCTTGTTGTCTCAATGTTCATGTCCTATTAGATATTATTTTTAAATTTTGAGGACTTCCTCAATTTGTAAGTATTTATTATGAGATTCAGTTCATCAAGAGATGAGTCATCTATATATTCTAAAATAGAAACTTTATCATTAAAATTTCTAAAAGGTTTTCAAAAACTATTTTAAAATAGTTGAATCATCTAAAATATTACTAATCCCATTGATATTACGGGTTATTTCATTAATTCTTGTAAAAATATTCATCAACATAATTAGATTTATTTTTCCTCACATATTCAAATTTATCTATCCATATCAAAATCATATCTTCCCTCACATTCATAATTATATCAAATATGCTTCTATGTTTTCCCAAGTCTCCTTTGGCAGTTTGAAGACCCCTCAACTTCATAAAAAATTTATCTAAAAGAGACATGAGAATAAGATTAATTTCATTGAAATCAATATCTAAATTGCCCTTATCACAAACTTTCATGGGGTTATCTTTCTCTTTTGGTGGAAAATCCCCAGTAAATGAATCAACTACTTCTATTCCAAGTTAAATAATATAAGATAACAATATATTCTTCCATACATGAAATTTGTTTCCATCATACATTGGTATACGTCTTTGTTGACTGAATTTTGATAATTAATATTTTCTAAATTAGGGACATATGTGATGGAAATTTTTGTTTAATACCAACTCAAATCCCAAATAATATTAAACACCACTGATAATGGGATGTTAATTAGTGGTTTTCATTTTCAATTTCTATTTAACTTAAATTAACCTCTGCATATTGTTAAATTTTAGCTTCTATTAAATTTATAACCCACTGTTAACCATATAAAATTATAATAAATGTAAATGCATGGAATGATGTATTTTTACAAGGTTATATCCTGATGTAAATATTTACTCTAAAGATAACCAAGAATAACATATATAGATATTATATATTTTCAATAAATATTAAATATATTTCAAAAATAAACATGATTGAGAAACCTAAAGGTCTAGTGTACCAGAATAAAAGGTACATAAATATAAAAATTAATTATAATATTCATCATCTCTAATATATTTCATTCTATAAGGTTACCTTTTAGACTCATCATACTTATTACCCTTTATAATAACCTAGGGAAAAATTAAACACAAGAATGTGTGATCTTAGATGCTCGATAAGCGTAAACATGATAGATATAAATAAAGGACCATATATAATAATATAATAATCATAATGATATGAGAAAATGTTATTATCCACAAAAAATCATAAACAACAATTCCTAGGTTATAATCAAGAATAATGAAATAAAAAATTAGAATGTCGGAAAATTAGGGAATCATCAAAAATCAATCTTGATCCTTCATTTCAAATCACAAGAATATCAACCTATCATGAGAGTGGGTCACCGTCATTAGAATAGAAACCATATCATATATTATGGTTACCAATAGATACTGTTATAAAATATTTATCTCGAATCACCACAAGTTTCCAATATCATTGCGGATTAGGCATAACTACCTATTTCTCATAATGGATTAAGCACATAAACTAGTTTTCGATAACTACATCATGAGATATAAGGATTTACCCAATTAATTATAGGGAATTAAAATAAACACATATCATATAATTGAAATCATATTTATTTATTCCACCATATCATAAACTATTATTCATTTCAACAGATCATAACACATGAAAAAAAATTGGATTCATAAAGATCTAATTATAACATAATTAACGCATGGGAATGAAATTGGTTTCATAGAATCCTCATAACTATTATTAATACACAAAAGCGGACAAAATTGTAATATCATTTCCCCAGTGAAACATATAAATCCTTATAGGATGTTTAGATTAATAAAAAATACCTTTAAAATAACCTTCAACCCCTTATTTAAAAATATAAGAAAAATATCATTTTCTTCTGATAATATATAAACTAAAAATCCTAGAATATTTAAAAAATAATTTTCTAGTAAAATAAGTATGAAAACATTTATTGTAATAATCAAAGAAAATAATGTTCGAGATTTTTGGAAAATTCAATCATTCCCTATACATTTAAAGAAAAAATTCCTTTCATACCATTATAAAAAGTAAAAATTGACTTGTTTATAAACCAAAATTATATAAAAAGATTACTTTTAAAGTATATAAAAAATTAAAAGGTAATGAAAATTACATATTTAAAATATTTCAATTATAGGTATGAACATTCATCAAACACTTTTGAAAATTATGTATATGGAAGAAAAATATGGTCGACCAAAGAAGAAATATTGTTGAATATTCGTTAAAAACATGTTATCGATCATTTTTAGTACCATAGAGAGGAAAATTGTACTAATAAATAAAAATAATATGAGTAAATATATAAGAATATAATAGAAATGTTTTAAAGGATAATAGCTATAAAATTTCACTAAATGGAAATTTAACATAGATAATCCCAAAAATAAATAAGATTGTAACATAGACCACTTACTGTTTTCATAACATTGGAATAATAATCCCCATGATAGAAATAAACTCAAATAAAAAATTAAATAATAGGAAAAGAAGGATAATAATGATACAATTTATCAATTTGGTATTATATATACCTTACTAACATAAATATGTGAATAACATCAAATATGTATCAATAAAACAATATTGAGATGAAATCCCAAAAAAAAATGCAATCTCTGAATCAAAACCACATGAAAGTTCAAAACATAAATGAGTTTTTAAATAAATATAATCTTCAAGAAAATATTAAAAAAAATTATAATAATTGTGTACACCACACACAGAAAATGTGTGGTAAATATGGTATATGACTAACAGAAAAAAAGTTATACGACAAACCATTACCTCAAGTCTCGTCATGTTTCTCTTGAAGTAGAACCTCAAGTATAAGGCCCCAACCTTAAAAATTACTTAATATTGAATTAAAAGAATAATTCACATTGAGGAACTTTTCAGGTCTAGAGTTTTAGAGAATTAGATCATAACTATTACATCTCAAAAGATTACACAGTGGACACTTCTACAAAGATTCCATTTTTTTACAAAACATGAACTTTTAAAAAAAGAGTCACAACTAGTTCCATGTTTAAGACAACATGACTTTTCCTTGATCCCATCCTCGACTCTATTCCACATTATGTCCTGTGAAAAACATTTCAAAAAAACTTGAGATGAGCATAAAAACCTAAGTAAGGGATACACAAAGAAGGAAACTGTTAGTTTTTCATAACAACAAGTAAACCATTAATACTTTATCAAATTAATACTTTTCACCTTTATGAATTAGTAAATAATCTTCACTGAATAAAAGATCGTTACATACCCTTTTGTAACCAAAATATTACCATACAACCCATATAAATAACACATAACATATAAAGGTAACTTGGGACATAAACATACTTAAATGGAATAACTATACGGTCGACTTCCACACATATCACTTAATGGAATATCCATACGGCTGAATTCCATACCCAATGCATTGAAGGTTATAAAGTAACCACCCGTCCTGGTATTCTCGGCACCTCCCGTCATATGGTTTATCATATAACCACCCGTCAAAAGTCCAAGTACCATTATAAAATCATAAGACATAAAACAAATATAATGGAAATAAAACAACACTTAAATATATTGACATAAAAAATAAATTATAAAAACCATTCTCAATACCAAAATACATAAAAGATTATATGGTATTTATTTCATTTTAAAAACATTTCGTCTTGTTGAGGAAGCCAAGGACCAAATAATACTCGCGGCGGCGGAAAGGTCGTTGTCACCGCGTACGTTAAAAAGATATATTCCTTTTTTCATTTAGTAAAACGCTTCGTAAAAAAAGATTCACTTTGAATGAAATGAAAATTCAAAGGTATTTTATACAGCTTATAAAAGAACATCTTATATTAGAACAAAATATGCCTCAATGAAAGGATATTGAGACGAAGTCCCTTACCTCGTGTCCGACTTGACTCGATCGCTCTTTAATCTCCTAAATAATAAAATAGTGTTAATTTATACTTTATTAATAATCTTTTTCAATCTTATTATTCCTTTTATATCACGTATTTCCATGTTATAAACATTATGTAATCATTTAAGTTAATAATGTTCATTTTGTTGATAATTGGTTCTTAAGTCAAAAATGGACTTCTTACAATTACATGTTGTTCATGTGGTCAAAGTTTCATTATATCCAGAGAGATATTCCTGATTTTTATATCATATATATCATTTATATCTAGCATATACATGTATTTATAATAGTACATATCATTTAGAGGTAATAAATGAATTGCACCGTTCATGGAGACGGTAAGTCGTACGTACGCATGAATCCTACTTTCATTTCTATTTCGTATTTAATGGAGTGAAATCATAATGATATAAAGGTATATTATAATTACTGTATAATATCATTAACTCCATCCTTTATACGTCCCATATATGGCATTAACAAATCAAATCACTTTGAGGGGGCGGTAGTCCGCACTTCCTAAAATGAAATTATCGTGTTTACCCATAATGGAAACCATAAAGGTATTACATAAATGAAAAAAAACAGAGTCATAAGGAAAACATAGATATAATATATATCATATATAAAAATAGTGACATATTAATGGCCACCATGAAATGTGTTAAAAGAAGATTGAGCAATCATCGTTTCATGAGGTAGAAATTCACCAACCACAGAAACAGTATTTTCTTTAACCATTAGACGGAGGTGTGTGTAAGTGTAAATCAAATACTTCTCATAACAACATAATAGTATATTTAATATACTAGTGTTGTTACAAAAGTAAGGAATAAAAATAGTATAGTGTGATGGATAAGCAAAATAAAACAAAAGAACACAAGTGAAGACATTACCTTTAAATCGGGTAACTCTTCTTGGTTTGAACAAAAAAGGTTTCTTGAAGAGCTCTCTGCCTAAGGAAAGGCTTATAGGAAAAGTATAGGGATGGGGAGAGATAAAATGATCATATCTTTGCTGAGCCAAAGTCTTGAGAGGTGTGGGTAAGGTGGTAGAGGTGGGGGCCTTTTATAAGAGGGAGGAGGGGCACTCTTGGAAAGTTATAGAATGTTACTTTATTATATAATGAGTTTCGGATTTTAAAGGTCCCACAATTATATATTTAGAGTATAAGGTGACCAGAGGTCTAAATCTACCCATACAATAGGATTTTGACTAGTGTAAGTCTTAGATTTTTCATTATCGTTTCATTTTATTTAAATTGTTAAATAATGAGGTAATCGCTGCATCATCATGGTGTCGTAAATAATTTAATTTATTTGATGTCTAAAAATTATAGAAAAAATATCATGATGTAATAAATCCTTTTACCATTCTAATTAATATTTATAGTCAAAAATATAACTTGTATAACCCCATGTAAAAATTGTTTTAGTAAAACAATATATGTTTGTGACATTTTTATTTTAACTTTAAATAAAAAGTTATTAATGTCATTTTCTTACCCAAGTGGATCCATGAGATCCCCAAGTTGACCCATGGATTATCTTGGTCGGACATGAAACATCCAATAAGGTTAGGACATGTTTCAAGGTAATTTCATATTATTTTAACATTATTTCTACCTAAAATTACACTAATTACCTCTAATCACGATTAATAAAACTTAAAAGTTATTATTCACCAAAATATTATTTTCATCTCATTGAACCTCATTTTACACACTAAATAAAACCATGTATTTTGGATTTTTCAAATTTAATTCACAAAAGTGTTAAAGTTTTATTTAAACGAAAAATCAGTTTTTTAACTACCACTTAGTGGTTTCACTATTCATCAAAAAATAAAGTTTTTCAGAAAAATTCCAAAAATTCACCCTAAGCTATATTTGATATTCTGAATTCAAAAATGATGTCTATTTTAGAAAATTCTAAACATATAAGTTTCATTAATTAATTTAATAATTAATTCCCGTTCTCAAAACAAATAGCGTGTTTTTGTGAAACAATATATATCAAAAGATTGACACTAGTTTAAGCCCAATTTCAAAGTGAAATTAATTCCAATGACCACCATTGGACTAAATGGTAAAATTATATTCTAATTGCACCTAAAAAAATTCAAAATATAATATAATCATATAAGTAGATTATATTAAAAAGAGGTTTCGAATTTAAATTCATCATTTTTCACTATTCATTAAAAATGAACTTTATCGGAAAAATACCAAAAATTTACACAAAGTAAATTTTGATGTCCCGATTCTAAAGAAGATTTTTATTTGGTCCAATATAATGTATAAGAGTGACCAAAACTATATTTAAAGAGGGTTCGCCCTCAAAAAGTGATAAATTGACCTTTTAGTGAATGTTAGAGTATTTATGCTTAAAATTGAATTCTTTTCATATTTTAAGCCTTTATCTTTTATTAGATAAATGTAAAAACATTTAAAAACATATAATATCATATTTTAGTTATTTCTATTAATTCCCGCCAATACAAGGTGTAACACCCTGATATTTTATGAGAAGTATATTTTTTTTATGTAATATGTTATACAGAAAGAAATCTTCCACTACACACAACACTAGCTTGGCTTGCGTTACATACAACTGCGACCTTCCTCGATAGCGTGTGTAGTACGCAATACCGAGTTTCACTAAACAATGATATATTATAATATTATAAACTAGACGTTATGAATAGTATTAACTGAATTTTTAATTTTATAACATTTTAATTCATCTTATACATTTTCTAGAATGAGGTATGAAAACAAAATCAGTTTTTTTTTTGATAAAAGAAGTATTTTTCAAAAAATGCAGTTTTACCGCCTTTTGATGGCGCACCCACATTAAATCTAGTTTCTGACAAGTTTATAAGTTCAATTTTACAAAATAAAATTCTTCTTTAGAATCAGGATATAAAAATTTACTTTGGATAAATGTTTCATATTATTCTGATAACTTTCATATTTTAATGAATAGTAAAAACCCCCTATTTTTTAATTAGAAACAACTTTTTTCATCGCAATACATTATATGGTTAAATTCTAATATATAATGTTTTTAAAGTATAAATAGAATATATTTTTACCATTTAATATAATTTATGTAATTAGCATTAATTTTACAATGAATTCATAGGTAATAACATTTCAATCTTTGGCAATGTTTTAACTTTTAAAACCCGTTTTCTTAACAACGGGATTAATTTTAAATTAATTACTGCAACTTCTGTGTTTTGAATTTTGGAAAATGGATTCCATATTTGGAATCAGTGATTCCAAATTATGTTAATAGGTTACTTTTTTTTGATATTATGAATAGTAACTACGATAATTTTTATTTACTACGGTTAAAGGTAAATAGGGTAATTTAAGGTTAAAATAATATTATAATAATTCAAAATTACCTTGAAACTTGTCCTAACCTTATTAGATGGGTATTGTCAGACCATGGGTATCCTTGGGTTGATTTTGGGACCCCATTGATCCACTTGGTAGTGACAATGACAATTAGGATTAATTAAATTAATGTAAAGACAAAATTGACATTAATAAAAATCTTTTAGTAATTAATTTCTTACAAGAGTTTATATAAATTATATTTTCGACTATAAATATTCATTGGAAAGATAAAAATATTTCCTATAGAATTATATTTTTTCTATAATTTTTAGACACCAAATAAATTAAATTATTTTTGATACAATAATGATGAAGTATTTACCTCATTAAGAAATGATTTAAATAAATAAGATTATAATGATTAAAATATTTTCCAAAACATGTCCAATTCTGATTGGATGATTTTATTTCTACCATGAGTCATATTATATTCATCTTTATTGATTTTTGTCCCTTTTGAAACTGAAGATAAGTTTATAATAAAATAATATTTCCACACTTTCCAAAGGTGCCCCTCTCCTCCCTTATAAAAAGAACCTCCTCCCTCTCTTACTCACACCAATTTGAGCCTTCAAGCTCGGTCAACCCCTGCCCATTTCACTTCCCCACTTCCTTATAAACCTACTAGAGGTACTGGTCTTCTCAAAAGATCAACTCTAGTTCCTTAAGAGAAAGTTTAAAGGAGGCACTTTGAGAAAGAGGTAATATCTTCTACCATTTTCTTCAAGTTCAATTCTTCTCATACTCCCTATTCTTTAGTTGTTTCATTATGAAGTAATAACCTCATTATCCCTCATATACTGATATGTTTTTATAAATATGAAACAACCCTATTTCACCTCTTATCCATCCTACGGAAAACGAAATCACCGCACGTGCGTACGTACGGAATACCATCTCCACGCCATGGTGTAATCTGTTTTCCACCACCACCTTACTTGGATGGGTATAATGGTGCAAATAAATAACTCTATATGATTATTTTAAAGTTTTATTGGTTCTGAAATAGTATACATACACTCCAATACAATTCCACGATCATGGGAACGATATCATCGCTCGTGCGTACGTACGGCCTACCGTCTCCACGATGTGATGCGACTCGTTCTATATGATCTTCATTGAATAATGATTATATAAATGAATTGAAGGAATTAATATGATATAAATTACACTAATAACATTCTTTAAATTATGTATCTATATCCTATAAAGAGGAATAAGAATTTATTCGACAAAACACGCATAAGAATAAAAAGTAATAAACACCCGAATAACAAGTAGTAATGAAATATTACTTATAAGAAGCTAAGAATATGACCATATATGATATCATAACAATAATTATGATTCTGGAATAAGTCAATAACATTATTTAAATCATTATACAGGAGTTTCGGACACTTACGAAGCAAATCGGACCTAAGGTAAAGGACAATCTCGCAATCTCAATTTTTATCTGAGATTGTTTATACTTCAGAATTAACTGGGGAATATTTATCATCCACATCCATGTTTCCTCAATATGTAATATTATTTATATCCTATTAAAATTGTTTAAATCCAATTTTACCCTTCAGTGAGTTTTTAGTAAAAGATATGAAAGGAATATTTTGTCATTTTTTGTATGAGGTACTTTTTGACTTTTCCGACAAAAGTACGAGAAGAATGTTTTTTTAAACATATACGGTATTAATGGATTTTTTTAAAAAATTATTTCCAAGAATATTACTTTACAATTTTTCAAGTTGATTTTTAATCAACTTCTTTTAGTTTAAAATTGTATGACATGTTAAGAAAGGAAAAATGTTTTTGAAGTAGAAATGATATTTTCTTCAAGAATAGAGTTCAAGTGTTTTATCAAAGTTATTTTCCATCTATGATAATATAGGGTTCTGTTTCTATCCCTATTATTACATTGATTTCATTATGTTGTGATGGAAATATTTTTATGAATTCCTTTATCTTATATGAATTGTTTTATGATGTCACGATGTTTAAGATTCCCATTTTTTATTACATGGGTTATGCTATGATGTATGGTTTATGATTTTGTGGAACACATAAGAATGGTATCATTATGATATGGGTGGGACCTGTATCTCCCTCCAATGTATTGGGTAAAGGTTTTATATCTCATGAGATATACACGTATGAAACGGCAGGTCAAACCGGTTCAGTGAAACAGGACTGAAACGAGGAGTGAACTCGGTTCAGAAATGGACTTTGTCCACTAAGATAGTCTTGGAAATGAGTCTTGACTAATAATAAATTATTCTCTACGATTATTTGTTTATTCCACAAAGTTTAATGTTTTAAGTTATGATTATTGGGATTACATTTCACTACCATGATTTATTCCATGTTATGAAATTATGATCTCTTTTGCAGGGTAAGATTTCCAAAATGTTATGTTCTTATGAATTTGATGTGATTGATATTTCTTTTGTTTACCCTTACTGAGCATTTGATCTCACCCTTTTGTATGTTTTCTTTCCCCAGGTCAAGTAGAAGGTTATTAAGTAAGATATTCCAAAAAGGTACTATAGATATGCTGAAATAAATGGGAGACAGTGTAGATGCTTTATGAACCAGTTGTTTATGTTTCCCTGTTTCTAAAGACACTATACCTATACGGTCCATTAATGGTTTTGTTATATATTGTAATAAGTATGCTTCAATTTTGAAGTATTAACCATGTATGTAATGTATTGTTCGCTATAGTTGGTATCAGAAGAAAGGTAAAGTCAACCTTTGGAAACTAGGATGTGAAAGCCTTAGTAAGAAACCTAAGGATATGTCTAAGAATAGAACACAATCTTAGTGTTTTAAAAATGGCCATGAACAACCTATGATAAGACCCTAAGTGTGAAACTGTATTCTTGATTATGTGGTTTTCCTATTATAATTAGTGTTGCTCACACTATTCTTCTGGGTTTTCATCAATGGTCGGAACCCGAAAGAATCGGGTTAATGCAGAATGCGACAGGAAATGCAATGATTGTCCCCCTGAGCAACCAAACGTTATGGGAGCTGGAATGCAAAATCTTGTAGCCATGCTCACACAACTTTCTCAAGCTATGAATCATGCAGGACTTCCAAATGTGCAAAGGAAGGAGCATCATTCTGTTGAATCCTTCATAAGGCAGCGTCCACCTTCATTCAGCGGGTCTTCTAATCCATTAGTGGCTGAAAATGGATCAGTACCACTGAAAAGATATTTTCAGTTCTTCAATTTTCTGAACATGAAAAATTCATTTTAGCAGTGTATCGTTTGGAAGGTGATGCTAATAAATGGTGGAATCATATTAAGAATATGTGGCAAAGAGATGAAATTGAGTTCATGGAATGGGATGAGTTCAAGAACTTATTTTTCAATAAGAATTTACCTCGTATTCTTCGAACAAATATGGAGAAGGAGTTTCTTGAACTGAAGAAAATGGATGATGAATCTGTTGGTACCTATGAAGAAAATTTTACAAGACTTTCAAGGTACGCTTCCGGAATTATTATTCAACCTGAGAGTAAGATCGATCGATTCTTTAGGGGCTTAAAACCAAGTCTTAGAAGGTTGTTATCCATAAGGGACTTTAATAGCTATGTGGAAATTGTTCGATGTGCTCTCAAGGTTGAGATGGAGATTGGTGTAACCCATCAGTCACATGGGTTTGATAAGAAGAGGAAAATGGAATTCAAAGGAAAATCTAAAGACCACGCTGAAAAAGAAGATGAGTTTTCCCTTATGCTCAAAGTGTGGAAAGAAACATGGAGGAAATTGTCTTACGGGGACAAGAAAATGTTATAATTGTGGAAAAGAAGGTCATCGGGAAATTGAATGTCGAAATAATGGTAAGAATTTGTCTAATAATGAAAAAAATGGAAGGGATACACAGAATTAACCTACTACACTTCAATGTTTCAAGTGCAAGGAGATGGGGCATTATGCCAACCAATGCCCAAATCCAAGGGTTGATGATGATGATCGACGTCAACAAACTTTTAAGGCCAAAGACAAAGGAATGTCACATGCAATTACTATTGGCGATGTGGAGTACGACAACGAAGTGGTGAGAGGTACACTTACCATCCACTCTAAAGTAGAAAATGTTTTATTTGATTCTGGATCCACCCACTATTTTATTTCTGAAGAATTTTCTAAGGGTATCGCCGTATTACCTCAAAAATTTTATGTTGAGTTGGCTGTGACAACTCCTAATGGCACAACAGTTGCATCAAAAGTTTACAATTCTTCTCCGATTGATGTTTGTGGGAAAGTTCTTCCTGCAAATCTTGTGATCATTCCTATAGTGGAATTTGATGTGATTCTTGGAATGGATTGGATTTCTTTATATGGAGCTCATATCAATTTCCAGAGAAGGGAAGTCACATTTCATATTCTAGACCAATCTATGATCGTCTATCGATGCAATGATGAACATAACCTTCCAGTGGAAATTTCTTCTATCTTATGGGTATTCATTCCGCTAAATAAAGGTTATTTATCTCAAATGGTTGGAGAGAAACTCACGATTAATAATATTCTCATTGTACCGGAATTTGATGATGTCTTTCCGGCGGAATTTCCAGGTCTTCCATCAAATCGTGAAGTTGAGTTTTCAATAGAACTCGTACCAGGTGCTTTGCCTATTTCAAAGACATCTTATAGAATGGCCCCAATTGAGTTACAGGAATTGAAGAAGCAACTCCAAGAGAATCTTGATAAAGGATTCATATTCCCTAGTGCGTCACCTTAGGGAGAACCTGTTCTGTTTTTTAAGAAGAAAGATGGATCAATAAGACTCTTCATTGATTATCGAGAACTTAACAAGATCACTATCAAGAACAAATATCCTCTCCCACGCATTGATGACCTATTTGACCAACTACATGGAGATCAATACTTTTCCAAGATTGATCTTCGTTCAGGGTATCATCAATTAAGGTTCAAAAGGGAGGATATACCAAAGACGGCTTTCCGTACAAGGTATGGACACTTTGAATTTATAGTGATGCCATTTGGTCTTATAAATGCCCCTGCTTCTTCATGGATCCAATGAATAGAGTCTTTAGAGACTATCTTGATTAGTTTTTTTTAGTCTTTATAGATGTTATTCTTGTCTATTCAAAGATCAAGGAAGAACATGAATATCACTTGAGAATTGTATTAAAGACACTGATAAAGGAGAATCTTTATGCCAAATTTACCAAGTGTGAATGGCTTCACAAATTTTCATTTTTGGGTCACATAATCTCAAAAGAGGGGATATCTGTGGATCCAGCAAAAACAGAGGTTATCGAAAGATGGTCGAGACCAACAACAGTAACTGAGATCCGATGTTTTCTTGATTTTTCTGGATATTATTGACGTTTTGTGATAGATTTTTCACGATTATCCAATCCACTCACCAGGTTGACTCAAAAAGGAGTTAAGTTCGTGTGGATGGAGGAATGTGAAGAGAATTTCAAGGAGTTGAAAAGAAGGTTATCCAGTGCACCTGTACTCACACTTCCTTGTAGTGGAGAAAGGTTTGTGATCTATAGTGATGCATCCAACAAGGTCCTGGGGTGTGTTCTTATGAAAAACGATATCGTGATAGCTTATGCCTCACGACAGTTGAAAATCCATGAGCAAAATTACCCAACTCATGATTTAGAGTTAGTTACGGTAATCTTTGCATTAAAGATTTGGAGGAATTATCTTTATGGGGAAAAGTGTGACATTTATACTGATCATAAAAGTTTAAAGTATATTTTCACAAAAAAGGAGCTGAATATGTGCCAAAGAAGATGGTTGGAGCTGATTAAGGATTATGACTGCTCAATTCATTACCACCCTGGGAAAGCAAACAAGGTGGCAGATGCATTAAGTCGACAAGACCATGCTAGATTATCCATGATGAGGATCACAAAAGATCCAATATTTATGGATTTACAAAGGATAGATCTTGGAATTATAATTAAAGGGGAAAATTGTATCTTTCTCAAATGAATGTTTAACCATATATACATGTGAAGATTAAAGAGGCGCAAAAAGAAGATGTCGAGTTACAAAAGAAGGTGAGAAATGTTCCTGAATTCAACCTTGATTGTGATGGGATAATAATGTTCAGGAATCGGGTTTCTGTTCCTCCCACCCCAAAATTAACGAAGGAGATGCTGGATGAGGCTCATAGTTCTTCATTCTCTATTCATCCTGGAAGCACAAAGATGTATAGGGACCTGAAAGAGTACTTATGATGGGATGGCATGAAAAGAGATGTTGCTGAATATGTCTCTCGATGCTTGGTTAGTCAGCAAGTTAAAGCTAAGAGACAGAATTCTAAGGGGATGTTACAACCATTACCCATACCTAAATGGAAATGGGAAAACATCACTATGGACTTTCTCACTGGACTTCCTAAAACATCCAAAGTCAATAATGCTATCTGGGTCATAGTTGATCGTCTTACAAAGTCTGCATGCTTCATTGCTATTAGAGAGGATTTCTCTCTAGATCAGCTTTCCAGGATATATGTAAAGGAAGTGGTAAGATTTCATAGAGTACCACTTTCTATTATATCTGATCAGGATCCGACGTTTACCTCAAAGTTCTGGCGAAGCATTCAGCATACTCTGGATACAGAGTTAAGTTTCAGCACTGCTTATCATCCTCAGACAGATGGTTAGTCTTAGAGGAAAATTCAAACTCTAGAAGATATTTTGAGAGATTGCTCTATAGATTTCAAAGGTGGTTGGTATCAACAACTACCTTTGGTGGAATTTTCTTATAATAATAAATTTCACTCCAGTATTCAAATGGCTCCTTATGAAGCACTCTATGGAAAGAAATACAGGACTCCAACTTTCTGGGATGAAGTTGGGGAAAGAAAGCTATTAGGACTTGATCTTGTTGATGAAATGGCAGAAAAGGTCAGATCTATTCAACAACACATAAGAGTAGCTCAGAGTCGACAAAAAATTTATGCCGACAACCAAAGAAAAGACCTAGAGTTTGAAGTGGGTGATAAAGTGTTCTTACGAATATCTCCTTGGAAGAGAGTAATGAGATTTGGAAAGAAAGGAAAGTTGAGCCCTAAATATATCGGTCCTTTTGAAATTCTGGATCGTGTTGGGAAGGTATCGTACCCATTGGCGCTTCCACCAAATCTCTCTCAAGTTCACGATGTGTTCCATGTATCTCTCCTGAGAAAGTACATACCTGATCCTTCACATGTACTCAACTTAGAAGTTGTACCGCTGGAACAATATATTCCTTATGAAGAACAACCGATAGAGATTCTGGATCGTAGCGAAAAAGTAATACAGAACAAGACCACTTGCTTGGTGAAAGTTTTATGGAGAAACCACCAATTAGAATAAGCTATATGGGAACTTCAGGATATGATGAGGAAGAGGTATCCTCATCTGTTTGTTACGAAGTGATGAATTTCGAGGGCGAAATTCATTTTAAGGGGGGTAGAATGTAACACCCTAATATTTTATTAGAATTATATTTTTTTTATGTAATATGTTATACGAAAAGAAATCTTCCACTACACACAACACTATCTTGGATTGTGATACACATAATTGCGACCTTCCTCGATAGCATGTGTAGTACGCAATACCAAGTTTCACTAAACAATGATATATTATTATAATATAAACTAGCCGTTATGAATAGTATTAACTGAATTTTGAAATTTATAACATTTTAATTCATCTTATACATTTTCTAGAATGAGGTATGAAAACAAAATCAGTTTTTTTATAAAAGAATTATTTTTCAAAAAATGCAGTTTTACCGCCTTTTGATGGTGCACCCACATTAAATCTAGTTTTTGACAAGTTTATAAGTTCAATTTGACAAAATAAAATTCTTCTTTAGAATCAGGATATAAAAATTTACTTTGGATAAATTTTTCATATTATTTTGATAACTTTCATATTTTAATGAATAGTAAAAACACGGTATATTTAATTAAAAACAACTTTTTTCATCACAATACTTTATATAAATAAATTATAATATTTAATGTTTTTAAAGTATAAATAGAATATATTTTTACCATTTAATATAATGTATGTCATTAGCGTTAATTTTACATTGAATTCATAGGTAAAAACATTTCAATCTTTGGCAATGTTTTAACTTTTAAAACCCGTTTGCTTAAAAACGAGATTAATTTTAAATTAATTACTGCAACTTCTGTGTTTTGAATTTTGAAAAATGGATTCCATATTTGGAATCAATGGGTCCAAATTATGTTAATAGGTTACTTTTTTTGATATTATGAATAGTAACTATGGTAATTTTTATTTACTACGGTTAAAGGTAAATAGGGTAATTCAAGGTTAAAAGATTATTATAATAATTAAAAATTACCCTAACACCTGTCCTAACCTTATTAGATGAGTAGTGTCCGACCATGGTCATCCTTGGGTCGATTTTGGGACCCCATTGAGCCACTTGGTAGTGAAAATGAAAATTTGGATTAATTAATTTAATGTAAAGAAAAAATTGACATTAACAAAAATATTTTAGTAATTAATCTTTATAAGGGGTTATATAAATTATATTTTAGACTATAAATATTCATTGGAAATCTAAATATATTTCCTACATAATTATATTTTTTTTATAATTTTTAGACACCAAATAAATTAAATTATTTATGACACAATAATGATGAAGTATTTACCTCATTAAGAAATGATTTAAATAAATAAGATTATAATGATTAAAATATTTTCCAAAACATGTCCAATTCTGATTGGATGAGTTTATTTCGACCATCAGTCATATTATCTTCATCTTAAATTATTTTCGGACCTTTTTAAACCGAAGATAAGTTTATAATAAAATAATATTTCCACACTTTCCAAAGGTTCCCCTCTCCTCCCTTATAAAAGGCACCTAATCCCTCTCTTCCTCACACCAATTTGAGCCTTCAAGCTCGGCCAAACCCTGCATATTTCATGTCCCCACTTCCTTAGAAACATACTAGAGGTTCTGGTTATCTAAAATGACCAACTCTAGTTCCTTAAGAGAAAGTTTAAAAGAGGCACTTCGAGAAAGAGGTAATACCTTCTACGGTTTTTTTCAAGTTCCATTATTCTTCTACTCCCTCTTATTTAGTTGTTTCATTATGATGTAATAACATCAGTATCCCTCATATACGGATATGTTATTATAAATATGAAACAACCCTATTTCACCTCTTATCCATCCTACGGAAAACGAAATCACCGCGTGTGCGTACGTACGGAATACCGTCTCCATGCCGTGGTGTAATCTGTTTTACACCACCACCTTACTTGGATGGGTATAATGGTGAAAATAAATAACTATATATGATTATTTTAAAGTGTTATTGATTCTAAAATAGTATACATACACTCCAATACAATTTCACGATCATGGGAACGATATCATCGCTCGTGCGTACGTACGGCCTACCGTCTCCACGATGTGATGCGACTCGTTCTATATGAACTTCATTGAATAATGATTATATAAATGAATTGAAGGAATTGATATGATATATATTACACTAATAACATTCTGTAAATGATGTATCTATATCCTATAAACAAGAATAAGAATTTATTCGACAAAACACGCATAAGAACAAAAAGTAATAAACACCCGAATAACATGTAGTAATGAAATATTACTAATAAGAAGCTAAGAATATGACCATATATGATATCATAACAATAAGTATGATTCTAGAATAAGTCAATAATATTATTTAAATCATTATACAGGAGGTTCGGACACTTACGAAGCAAATCGGACCTAAGGTAAGGGACAATCTCTCAATCTCAATTTTTATCTGAGATTGTTTATACTTCAGAATTTACTGGGGAATATTTATCATCCACATCCATGTTTCCTCAATATGTAATATTATTTATATCCTCCTAAATTTGTTTAAATCCAATTTTACCCTTCGGTGAGTTTTTAGTAAAAGATATGAAAGGAATATTTTGTCATTTTTCGAACGAGGTACTTTTTGACTTTTCCAACAAAAGTACAGGAAGAATGTTTTTTAGACTTATACGGCATGAATTTATTTTTAAAACATTATTTACAAGAATCTTCCGTTACATGTTTTCAAGTTTATTTTTAATCAACTTCTTTTAGTTTAAAAATGTATGACATGTTATGAAAGGAAAAATATTTTTGAAGTAGAAAGGATATTTTTCTCAAAAATGGAGTTCAAGTGTTTTATCAAAATTATTTTCCATCAAAGATAATATAGGGTTCTGTTTCTATCCCTATAATTACATTGATTTTATTATGTTTTGATGGAAATATTTTTATGAATTCCTTTATCTTATATGAATTGTTTTATGATTTCATGATGTTTAAGATTCCCATTTTTATTACATGGGTTATGATATGATGTGTGGTTTATGATTTTGTGGCACACATAAGAATGGTATCATTATGAGATGGGTGGGACCTATATATCCCTCCAATTAATTGGGTAAAGATTTTATATCTCATGAGATAGACATGGCTGGAACGGCAGGTTAAACCGATTCAGTGAAACAGGACTGAAACGAGAAGTGAACTCGGTTCAGAAATGGACTTTGTCCACTAAGATAGTCTTGGCAATGAGTCTTGACTAATAATAAATGATTCTCTATGATTATGTGTGTATGACACAAAGTTTCATGTTTTAAGTTATGATTATTGGGATTACATTTCACTACCATGATTTATCCCATGTTATGAAATTATGATCTCTTTTGCAGGGTAAGATTTCCAAAATGTTATGTTCTTATGAATTTGATGTGATTGATATTTCTTTTGTTTACCCTTACTGAGCAGTTGAGCTCACCCTTTTGTATGTTTTCTTTCCCCAGTTCAGGAAGAAGGTTATTAAGTAAGATATGCCAAAAGGGACTATAGATATGATGAAATAAATGGGAGACAGTGTAGATTCTTTATGAACCAGTTGTTTATGTTTCCCAGTTTCTAAAGACACTATACCTCTACGGTCCTTTCATGGTTTTTTTATATGTTGTAATAAGTATGATTCAATATTGAAGTATTAACCATGTATGTAAAGTATGGGTTGCTATACAATGGAAACGTGTTAACTACCATTTAAAATAACATTATTATATTACTAGTGTGCAACGTAAGATTTTAAAGAAACTCGTTGTTGTGTATCGGGTATGCTATCGAACATAGAAACCCCTATAAAGTAAAATTAATATTTAGTTTGATAATATTAATAAATATGAAAATGTATTATTCTTTATTTACCTGGGATGATACATCCTTCCCCCCTTTTGGCACTTGTATCCTCGTAATTTTTTTCACTTATCAAAATAAGTGGGGGTATTTATCCCTCATAGTATTTTCAGATTCCCACATTGCATCTTCAACCATTTAGTTTTTCCACAAAACCTTTACCTGGTAAATTACCTTATTCCACAACACTTTCTCTCTTTGGTCAAGAATCTAGACTGGTTGTTCTTCATAATAGAGATTCTCTTCCAACTGAACTACATTTGGGATCAAAACATGAGATGGATCTGGCATAAACATTCTCAACATCGAAACATGAAAAACATTGTGTACCTGGGATAAACTTGGAGGTAAAGCCACTCAGTAAGAAACTGATCCAACTCTCTCCAAAATTTCATATGGTCCAATGAACTTTGGACTCACCTTTACTTTCTTACCAAATTGCATCACACTTTTCCATGGTGAAACTTTGACAAAAACATGATCAACTACCTAGAAATATAGATCCTTCCTCTGGTTATCCGCGTAACGTTTCTGCCTACTCTGAGCTATTATCATGTGTTTCTCGATCAACTGAACTTTTTTTCCATCTCTTCTACCAATTCTGGTCCTATCAGCTTCCTTTCCCCTAATTTATCCCAAAAAGCTATAGTTCGACACCGTTTTCCATATAATGATTCAAACGGAGCAATCTGTATACTGGAATGAAAACTGTTATTATATGAAAATGAAACCAAAGAAAGATGTTGGTCCCAACATCCCTGATAATCCATCGAGCAAGAATGTAGCATATCCTCCAAGGTCTGAATTTTTCATTCTGACTGCCCATCTGACTGAGGATGAAAAGTTGTACTAAAATTTAATTAAGTACCCAATGACTTTTGAAGGCCTTTCCAAAAGTTAGAAGTAAACCTGGGATCGCGATCAGATACAATGGATAGAGGAACTCCATGCTACATGATTATCTCTTTAAGATACAATTGAGAAAGTTGATCTAGAGAGAATGTATCTCGAATAGGAAGGAAATGAGTAGATTTAGTCAATCGATCAACAATAACCCAGATTGCATTATTCCCTCGAGATGTCTTTGGTAATCCCACAATGATGTCCATGGATATATTTTCCTATTTCCACTCTGGCAACGGTAATGACTGCAGCATCCCTTTTGTTAACTGCCACACTGCTTTAAACTACTGACATGTAAAACACTTCACAGTAAAATCGTGAATATCACTTTTCATTCCATCCCACCAGTAATACTCCCACAGATCTCTGTACATCTTAGTACTATCAGGATGAACTAAAAACGGGGTACTATGAGCCTCACATAACAACTCATTCTTCAACTGTGAATCACAAGGCACACATAATCTCTTCCCAAACCTCAAAACACAACCTTTATCAATGTTAAATTCAGGCAACTTACCCTTCTGAACTAGCTCTACCTTTATCTGCAACCCACTGTCTTTCTTCTGCGCTTGCTTAATTCTGTCTGATTGAGATCATCTTACTGACACCTGAATCAATATAGAAGAACATCCTGCACCAACAACTTCTATGCCAAGGTTCATCAAATCCTTAACCAAAGGATCACGTTCCAAATATAACATGGTTAATAAAACATTACTTTTTCGACTCAAAGCATCAACCACTTTATTTTCTTTCCCCGGAAGGTAGTGAATTGTAAAATCAAAATCCTTGATTAATTCTAGCCATCTTCTCTATCTCATGCTCAATTCTTTCTGAGTGAATATATACTTTAAAATTTTGTGATCTGTATATATTTCACACTTTACACCATACAAATGATGCCTCCAAATTTTTAAAGCGAAAACCAAAGAAGTTAATTGCAAATCATGTGTAGGGTAATTTACCTCATGAGTTTTCAACTGACGTGAAGCATAAGCAATTACCTAATCATTCCGCATAAGGACATAACCATGTCCCTTCAACGAAGTATAACTATAGATAACAAAGTCACCATTCCTGGATGGTAGTTCCAAAACTGGAGCATTCACCAATCTTCTTTTAAATTCCTGAAAACAATCATCACATTATTTTTTCCAGATAAACTTAACACCAATCCGAGTTAGCTTAGTCATTGGACTAGATAACCGTGAAAAATGTTCAACAAACCTTCGGTAGTAACCTGAAAAACAAAGAAAACTACGAATCTCAGTTACATTTGTGGGTCTTGTCCATTCTTCAATAACTTTTATTTTAGCAGGATCAACAGTTATTCCATTTTTTGTTATAATGTGACCAAGGAAAGAAATTTTTTGTAACCAAAACTCACCCTTGCTGAATTTTACATACCGTTTCTTTTATTTTAAGGTTTTCAAGATAACCCTTAAATGACTTTCATGCTCCTATTTACTTTTATAAAACACCAAAATATCATTAATGAAAACAACCACAAACTTATCCAAGAACTCATGGAAAATTATATTCATAAGTTCCATGAATACAGCAGGTGCATTGGTTAACCCAAAAGGCATAACTACAAATTCATAATGGTCATATCAAGTACGAACGCAGTCTTAGGAACATATTCTTCTTTTACTTTCAACTGATGGTACCTTGACCTCAAGTCAATCTTCGCAAAATACTCAGCTCCCTGGAGCTGATCAAACAAATCATTGATATGAGGCAAAGGATACTTGTTCTTAACAGTGATGTTATTTAAGGCTCTGTAATCAATGCAAAGTCTCATTGAACCTTCTTTCTTTTTAACAAATAAGACAGGAGCACCCCATGGTGATGTGCTAGGTCAAATGAAACCTTTATCTAATAACTCTTGTAATTACTTTTTTAACTCTAAATGTTCGTCTTGGGCCATTCGATAAGGGGGTTTTCAAATTGTCTTAGAATTAGGAACTAAGTAAATAGTAAATTCAACTTCCCGATCATGAATAATACTAGGAAACTCATCAGGATAAACATAAAGATACTCATTTACCACTGGCACATCATTAATATGAACAGCTCCTTTATTTTCAACAATATGTGGAAGGTAATATTCATTTACATCTTTTACTAGTTTCTCAACTTCCTGATATGTTATCAAAAGCAAGGGTTCATTCTTTTACACAAACTGAAAATCTTTCTGAAAAGAAACCATTTTAGCTCTACATTCAATCTTATCATGATAAATAGAAAGTCAATCCATGCCCAAAATTATATGAAACTCTACTAGAGGCAAAACAATAAGGTTTTCAGGTAGATTCTTTCCGCACACAAGGATAGGAAGGTTCTTATAATTTCTTTTTGTCTCATGGTTTCATCAAGGTGTTTTTACCATAAGTTCAGGATTCATATCTTGAGATAGAATTCCCAATTTACTAGAAAAAATCTCATAAATGAAAGAATGTGTAGACCCTGAATCAAACAACATATTGGCATAATCTTAACAAACAAACAGTGTACATGATACTACTTCGTTCGATGGCCCAATATCTGCTGAAGTAGTTGCAAAGGATTTCACCACCCCTTTCTGCTTGTAGTTTGTCTTCCTTCCCTCAATTGAGTTCTTCGTTAGACACTCATTTGCATAATGACCCATATCATTACACTTAAAACATCTTACCGCTGGCTTTTCATTACCTCCTTGATCATCTTCCTTACAGTTATGAGCAATATGACCAGACTTACCACACTGAAAGCACTATCCAGACTTGGATAAACATTCTCCAGGATGCATTTTACCATACATCTCATAGGATTGATATTTTTTTTTCTTATCACCTTGCTTCTTTGAGTAATTCTTCCCCTTTTCCTGCCAACTGGACCTATTATTCTGTTGTTTGTTGAAGAACACCTGATCATCAGCAAACTCCATTTCCACCTTATCTGCACATCGAACAAGTTTTTCATAACTTTTGAACTCACGAGAAGCTAAAGCCCTTCGATACATTGGCTTTAATTCTGAGTAAAAATGGTTGATTTTACTATCAAGATCTCGTATGAAATTTGGAGCATGCCTTTCCAGTCGAGTGAACTTTGCTACATAAGCAGTCACTGAGTCATCCTCCTGCCTCAATTCTAGGAATTCTTTTTCCAACCTAAGACGAACCACCTTAAGAAAATATTTCTCAAGAAATATACCTTTTAATTCATTCCAGCGAAGATCATCAATCTCATCACTATCCCTAATATTTTTCAGCATTGACCACCACTGATCAGCATCACCTTCAAAATGGTAAACAGCAATCCTAACCTTTTGATGTTCTGAACACCCCATGACATCAAAAATCTTCTCCAGTGCTTTAATCCACCCTTCAGCTAGCACATGGTGAGATGATCCCTTGAATGATGGGGGGTGTTGCCTCATGAAATGTTCCACCACTGACATGTTTCTCTACAGTTGATCTGGCGAATCTCGTGCATAGATACCACCACCATTTATAGCCTGAGTCAACTATGCAATCACTACAACAAACTATTCAGTTCCAATTCCGACCATCTCAGGTTGCTAATTTGGAAGGTTGTCTTCCTCTTGATGTTGTCCCAACATAACTGCAATGTTTCCTCTGCGGAAAACCATTCTGAACACAGAAATATCATAGGCAAAGCAACATGGTAATCTTTAAATTCTATATCATTTCAATCATACCATAAATTAATTTATAATTTAACAATTTTCTAACTCTTAAAGTTGTCTAAATCGACCTTTGATAGCAACTATAAGGGCTCGGCCTTAAACATTACTTAAAATTGAATTAAATGAATAATTCACATTGATGATCTTTTCAGGTTTAGAGTTTTAGAGAACTAGATCATAACTATTACATCTCAAAAGATTACACATTAGACACTTCTACAAAGTTTCAATTTTTTTACAAAACATGAAATCTTAAAAAAAAGAGTCACATCTAGTTCCATGTTTAAGACAGCATGACTTTTCCTTGATTCCATCCTTGACCCTATTCCACATTATATCCTGTGAAAAACATTTCAAAAAAAACATGGGATGAGCATAAAAAGCTCAGTAAGGGATACACAAAGAAGAAAACTATTAGTTTTTCAAAACAACAAATAAACCATGAATACTATATCAAAGTAATACTTTTCGCCTTTATGAAGTAGTAAATACTCTTCACTGAATAAATAATAGTTATGTACCCTTTTGTAACAAAAATATTACCATAAAACCCATATAAAGAACACATAACATATAAAGGTAACTTGGGACATAAACATACTTAAATGGAATAACCATACGGTCGACTTCCAAACATATCACTTAATGGAATAGCCATACGGCTGACTTCCATACCCAATGCATTGGAGGTTATAACGTAACCACCTGTCCTGGTATTCACGGCACCACCCATCATATGGTTTATCACGTGACCACCCATCAAATGTCCAAGTACCATTATAAAATCATAAGACATAAAAAAAATCTAATTGAAAGAAAACATCACTTAAATATATTGACATAAAAAATCCATTATAAAAACCATTTTCAATAACAAAATACATAAAAGAGTATATGGTATTTATTTCATTTTAAAAACATTACGGCTTGTTGAGGAAGCCAAGGACCAAATAATACTCGCGGTGACGGAAAGGTCGTTGTCACCGTGTATGTTAAAAAGAAACATTCATTTTTGTCTTTTAGTAAAACGCTTCGTAGAAAAAGATTCCCTTTGAATGAAATGAAAAGTTAAAGGTTTTTTATACAGCGTATAAAATAAAGTCTTGTATTAGAACAAAATATGCCTCAATGAAATGGATTGAGATGAAGTCCCTTACCTCGTGTCCGACTTGACTCGATCGCTCTTTAATCTCCTAAATAATAAACTATTGTTAATTTATAATTTCTTAAGAACCTTTTTCAAGCTTATTATTCCTTTATATCACTTATTTTCATGTTATAAACATTATGTAATCATTTAAGTTAATAATGTTCGTTTTGTCGATATTTGGTTCTTAAGTCAAAAATGGACTTCTTACAATTACATGTTGTTCATGTGGTCAAAGGTTCATTATATCCAGAGTGATATTCCTGATTTGGATATCATATATATCATATATATCCAGCATATACATGTATTGATAATAGTACATAACATTTAGAGGTAAGAAATGAATTGCACCGTTCATGGAGACGATAAGCCGTACGTACGCATGAACGCTAATTTCATTTCTATTTCATATTTAATGGAGTTAAATCATAATGATATATAGGTATATTATAATTCTATTATAATATCATATATAATATCATTAACTCCATATTTTATACATCCCACATATGGCATTAATGAATCAATTCACTTTGAGGGGGCGGTAGTCCGCACTTCCTAAAATGAAATTATCGTGTTTACCCATAATGGAAACCATAAAGGAATGTCATAAATGAAAAAATACAGAAGCATAAGGAAAAAATAAACATAATATATATCATATATAAAAATAGTTACATCTTAATGACCACCATGAAAGGTGTTTAAAGAATATTGAGCAATCATCGTTTCGTGAGGCAGAAATTCACCAACCACAGAAATAGTATGTTCTTTAACCATTAGACGGAGGTGTGTGTAAGTGTAAATAAAATACTTCTCATAAAAACATCCTAGTATATTTAAGATACTGGTGTTTTTACAAAAGTAATGAATAAAAAGAGTTTAGGGGGATCGAGAAGGAAAATAAAACAAAAGAACACAAGTGAAGACATTATCTTTAAATCGGGTAACTCCTCTTGGTTGGAACAAAAGGGGTTTCTTGAAGAGCTTTCTACCTAAGTCAAGGATTCTAGGATGATTATAGGGATGTGGAGAGATAAAATGAGTAGATATTGGCCGAGCCAAAGGCTTGAGAGGTGTGGGTAAGGTGGTAGAGGTGGGGGCCTTTTATAAGAGGGAGGAGGGACACTCTTGGAAAGTTATAAAATGTTACTTTATTATATAATGAGTTTTGGATTTTACAGGTCCCCCAATTATATATTTAGAGGATAAGGTGATTAGAGTATTAAATATACCCGTCCAATAGGTTTATGACAAGTGTAGTTTTTATATTTTACATAACTTTTCATTTTTTTTTAAATTGTTAGATAATGAGGGAATCGCTTCATCATCATGGTGTGATAAATAATTTAATTTATTTAATGTATAAAAATTATAAAAAAATATTATTATTTAGGAAATCTTTGATCCTTTCTAATTAATATTTATAGTCAAAAATATAACTTGTGTAACCCCATATAAAAATTGTTTTAGTAAAACAATACATGTTTGTGACATTTTTATTTTAACTTTAAATAAAAAGTTATTAATGTCATTTTCTTACCCAAGTGGATCCATGGGGTCCCCAAGTTGACCCATGGATTGTATTGGTCTGAAATGACACATAAAATAAGGGTAAAACATATGTAAAGGTAATTTCATATTATTATAACATTATTTCTACCTTAAATTACACTAATTACGTCTAATCGCGATTAATAAAACATAAAAGTTACTATTCACCAAAAAAATTATTTGCATCCCATTGAACCACATTTTACACACTAAAGAAAACCATGTATGTCAGATTTTTGGAATTCAATTCAAAAAAGTGGTAAAGTTTCATTTAAACAAAAACTGAGTTTTTTAACTACCACTTAGTGGTTTCACTATTCATCAAAAATTGAAGTTTTTCACCAAAATTCCAAAAAATCACCCTAATCTATATTTGATATTCTCAATTAAAAAATTATTTCTATTTTAAAAAAATCAAAACATATACATTGAATTAATTTATTTAATAATTAATTCCAGTTGTCAAAACAAATAGCGTGTTTTTGTGAAACAATATATATCAAAAGATTGACACAAGTTTAAGTCCAATTTCAAAGTGAAATTAATTACAATGACCACCATTGAATTAAATGGTAAAAGTATATTCTAATTTCACCTTAAAACAAATTCAAAATATAATCTAATCATATAAATAAATTAGATTAAAAAGAGGTTTGGAATTTAAAATACAACATTTTTCATTATTCATTAAAAATGAACTTTATCGGAAAAATACCAAAAATTTACACAAAGTAAATTTTGATGTCCCGATTATAAAGAAGACTTTTATTTGGTCCAATATAATTTATAAGGGTGACCAAAACTATATATAAAGAGGGTTTTCCATCAAAAGCCGTTAAATTGACCTTTTAGTGAATATTAGAGTATTTATGCTGAAAATTGAATTCTTTTCTTATTTTAAGCCTTTATGTTTTATTGGATAAATGTAAAAACATTTAACAAACATATATAATCATATTTTCGTTATTTCTATTCATTCCCTCCAATGAAACGGCTACGTTTTAACTACCATTTAAAATAACATTATTATATCACTAGTGTGCAACGTAAGATTTCAAAGAAACTCGTTGTTGCGTATCGAGTACGCTATCAAACATAGAAACCCCTTTAAAGTAAAATTAATATTTAATTTCATAATATTAATAAATATGAAAATGTATTATTCTTTATTTACCTAGGATGTTACATCCATCCCCCCTTTTGGGAATTGCGTCCTCACAATTTATTCACTTATCAAAATAAGTGGGGGTATTTATCCCTCATAGAATTTTCAGATTCCAACATCGCCTCTTCAATCATATGGTTTTTTCACAAAACCATTACCTATTGAATTACCTTATTCTGAAACACTTTCTCTCTTTAGTCAAGAATCTGGACTGGTTGTTCTTCATAAGAGAGATTCTCTTCGAACTGAACTACATCTGGGCTCAAAACATGAGATGGATCTGGCATATACTTTCTCAACATCGAAACATGAAAAGCGTTATATACCTGGGACAAACTTGGAGGTAAAGCCACTCGGTAAGAAACTGATCCAACTCTCTCCAAAATTTCATATGGTCCAATGAACCTTGGACTCAGCTTTTCTTTCTTACCAAATCGCATCACACTTTTCCATGGTGAAACTTTGAGAAAAACATGATCACCTACCTCGAAAGATAGATCCTTCCTCCGATTATCTGCATAACTTTTCTTCCTGATCTGAGCTGTTCTCATGTGTTTCTGAATCAAATGAACTTTTTTTCCATCTCTTCTACCAATTCTGGTCCCATCAGCTTCCTTTCCCCTACTTCATCCCAAAAAGCTGGAGTTCGACACCGTTTTCCATATAATTCTTCAAACGGAGCCACCTGTATACTGGAATGAAAACTATTACTATATGAAAAATCAACCAAAAAAAGATGTTGGTCCCAACATCCCTGATATTCCATCGAGCAATCACGTAGCATATCCTCCAAGGTCTAAATTGTTCATTCTGACTGCCCATTTGACTAGGGATGAAAAGCTGTACTAAAATTTAATTCAGTACCCAACAACTTTTGAGGGCCTTTCCAAAAGTTAGAAGTAAACCTGGGATCACGATCAGATATAATGGAGAGAGGAACTCTATGCAACCTGACTATCTCTTTAAGATAAAATCGAGAAAGTTGATCTAGAGAGAATGTATCATGAATAGGAAGGAAATGAGCGAATTTAGTCAATCGATCAACAATAACCCAGATTTCATTATTACCTCGAGATGTCTTTGGTAATCCCACAACGAAGTCCATGGATATATTTTCCCATTTCCACTCAGGCACCAGTAATGACTGCAGCATCCCTTTTGGTAACTGCCGCTCTTCTTTAACCTGCTGACAAGTCAAACACTTCACAGTAAAATCGGCAATATCTCTTTTCATTCCATCCCACCGGTAATACTCCCGCAGATCTCTGTACATCTTAGTACTGCCAAAATGAACTGAAAACAGGGAACTATGAGCCTCACATAACAACTCATTCTTCAACTATGAATCACAAGGCACACATAATCTCTTCCCAAACCTCAAACACAATCTTTATCAATGTTAAATTCAGTAAACTTACCCTTCTGTACCCGATCTACCTTTTTCTGCAACCCACTTTCTTTCTTCTGTGCTTGCTTAATTTTGTCTGATAGAGATGATCTCACTGACACCTGACACAAAACAAAAGAACATCCTGCATCAACAACTTCTATGCCAAGGTTTATCAAATCCTTAACCAAAGGATCATGTTCCAAACGTAACATGGTTAATGAATCATTACTTTTTCGACTCAAAGCATCATCCCCTTTATTTGCTTTCCCCATATGGTAATGAATTGTACAATCATAATCTTTGATTAATTATATCCATCTTTTCTATATCATGTTCAATTTTTTCTGAGAAAATATATACTTTAATGATTTGTGATCAGTATATATTTCACACTTTACACCATACAAATGATGCCTCCAAATTTTTAAAGAGAAAACCACAGCAGCTAATCCAAATCATGTGTAGGGTAATTTACCTCATGAGTTTTCAACTGACGTGAAGCATAAGCAATTACCTGATCATTCTGCATAAGGACACAACCATGTCCCTTCAACGAAGCATCACTATAGATAACAAACTCATTATTCCTGGAAGGTAGTGCCAAAACTGGAGAATTCACCAATCTTTATTTCAATTCCTGAAAACAATCATCACAATCTTTTGTCCAGATAAACTTAACACCCTTCCAAGTTAGTTTAGTCATTGGACTAGATAACCGTGAAAAATGTTCAACAAACCTTCGTTTGTAACCTGCAAAACCAATAAAACTATGAATCTCGATTACATTTGTGGGTCTTGGCCATTCTTCAACAACTTTTGTTTTAGTAGGATCAACAGTTATGCCATTTTTTGAAACAATGTGACCAAGGAAAGAAATTTGTTGTAACCAAAAATCACACGTTCTGAATTTTCCATACAATTTCTTTTCTTTTAAGGTTTTGAAGTTAACCCTTAAATGACTTTCATGCTCCTCTTTAATTCTATAAAACACCAAAATATCATCAATGAAAACAACCACAAACTTATCCAAGAACTCATGGAAAATTCTATTCATAAGGTCTATGAATACAGCAGGTGCATTGGTTAACCCAAAAGGCATAACTACAAATTCATAATGGCCATATCTAGTATGGAACACAGTCTTCAGAACATCTTCTTCTTTTAATTTCAACTGATGGTACCCCTACCTCAGGTCAATCTTTGAAAAATACTGAGCTCCCTGTAGCTGATCAAAAAAATCATCGATATGAGGCAAAGGATACTTGTTCTTAAAAGTGATGTTATTCAAGGCTCCATAATCAATGCAAAGTCTCATTGAACCATCTTTCTTTTTAACAAACTAGACAGGATCACCCCATGGTGATTTTCTAGGTCGAATGAATCCTTTATCTAATAACTCTTGCAATTTCTTCTTTAACTCTAAAAGTTCAACTTGAGCCATTCGATAAGGGGGTTTTGAAATTGGATTAGAATTAGGAACTAAGTCAAAAGTAAATTCAACTTCCCGGTCATGAATAATACCAGGAAACTCATCAGAAAAAACATCAAGATACTCATTTACCACTGGCACATCATTAATCTGAACTATTCCTTTATTCTCAAAATTATGTGCGAGGTAACATTCATTTCCATCTTTTACTAGTTTCTCAAATTCCTGATATGTTATCAAAAGCAAGGGTTCATTATTGTACACAAATTGAAAATATTTCTGAAATGAAACAATTTTAGATCTGCATTCAATCTTGGCATGATAAACAGAAAGCAAATCCATGCCCAAAATAACATGAAACTCTACTAGAGGAAAAAAATAAGGTTTGCAGGTAGATTCTTTTCGCACACAAGGATAGGAATGTTCTTATAATTTCTTTTTGTCTCAACGTTTCCGCCTAGTGTTTTTACCAAAATTTCAGGATTCATATCTTGAGATGGAATTCCAAATTTACTAGAAAAATTCTCAGAAATGAAAGAATGTGTAGACCCTGCAAAAGAAAACACATTGGCATAATCTAAACAAACAAACAGCGTACCTAATACTACTTCATCCGATGTCCCAACATTTGCTGAAGTAGTTTCAATGGATTTCACCACCCCTTTCTTCTTGTAGTCTGGATTCTTTCCCTCAGTTGTGTTCTTCATTAGACACTCATTTTGATAATGACCCATTTCATTACACTTAAACCATCTTACCGCTGGCTTTTCATTACCTGCTTGATCATATTCCTTATAGTTATGAGCAAAATGACCAGAATTTCCACACCAAAATCACTTTTCAGACATGGATAAACATTCTCCAGGATTTATTTTACCACACTTCTCACAGGATGGATAGTTGGTTTTCTTACCTCCTTTCTTCTTTGATGAACTCTTCCCCTTTTCCTGCATACTTATAGAGATCCAAAGCTTGACATACATGGACATTACATTACTTTTTTGTAATACTTAGTACATAACAAAAACAGACACACAAGGACCGTAATAGTTTACTGTCTTTGGAAACTCGGAATATAATCTTCTAATCGTGGTGAAAGATCTTCAACATCTCCCATAAGGATATTCCCCTTTTTTTCATACCTAAAACCTTTCTTTATATCCTGGGGAAAAGAAAACATAAAATGGGTGAGCTCAAATGATCAATAAGGGTAAGCATAGAGAACATAAAACAATCCTTAGACATTTGAATGTAAAAAAACATGAGCATAAAATCTAAACATCAAAATCTTGAGCAATGACATAAAACATGGCAGTACGTAAGGCATAGATCATGAAGAAACATTAATCATGATAAATTAGCGTGTGAATAAAACATGTAATCATGGAAACCATTAAGCACATGATATGATTTCCATAGTAGTCAAGGCATTGCTACCAAGACCATCTGAGTGGACAAAGTCCCTTTTTGAATCGAGTTCACTCCTTGTTCCAGTCCTGTATTACTGAACCGGTTTAACCTGCCGTTCCAGCCATGTCTATCTCATGAGATATAAATCTTTACCCAATTCATTGGAGGGAGATATAGGTCCCACCCATCTCATAATGAAATCATTCTTACTTTTTCCACAAAATAAACATACATCATTCAAAATAACTCAACATATAAAATGGGTTTCATAAACATCATCCCATCATCACAAAATCCATATAAACGAAATGGATATAATTTCATAATAAGAAAAGTGAAACCATTTAAATCATAGAGAATTTATACTTGAGACATACACATATGAAATAATGTCATCTTAGATGAAAATGGTTTTGATAAAACACTTGAAATGAATTCTTGAGGAAAATATTCTTTTTTCTTCAAAATCATTTTCTTTTAACAAAATGTCTTGCAATTTTAAAAGAAATAGGATTTTGTTGAAAATAGTCCTGAAATATTTTGGAGGAAGCTTCATGAAAATAAGGCTTTATAAAACCATAAAATTCCTTTCATTCGGTATACGTTAAAAAAACATTCTTCTCGTACTTTTGTCGAAAAAGTCAAAAAGTACCTTGTAGGGTAAATAAAAGAAAGATTCCTTCCATACCATGGGATAAAAGTAAAAATGGGTAAGAAGGACTTTAAACATACATGAATACACTTTTATAAAACATGGATATGGATGATAGAAATAACCCCATTAAATACTTACGAATAAATAATCTCATATAAGAATGATATTGGAATAGTTATCCCTTACCTTAGGTCTGATATGCTTCGTACGTATCTGAACATCCTCTATAATGATTTAAATAATGTCATTGACTTATTACAGAATCATATTTATTGTTATGATATCATATATAGTTCACTTATGACTTTATATTACCTGTTATTTTGTAAATTCGATGTAAAAGCAGTATTTTGGGTAAAATCGTTTCATTTATCATACGTGTTTCGACTTGTCGTTATTGATATTATTACTTATATCTGGATTTAAATAATTCCAGAATGTAAAGCATTATTTATATATAATATATATTCATCATGTACATATATATATTATTGATCGATAAAAGGAATGAAATACACCGTTCATGGAGACGGTAGGCCGTATGTACGCATGAACGTTGTTTTCATTTCCTGATTGAATGAAACTAAATAGATGACATAAATATATATATAAATAAATCCAGTAGAATTATTATTTCATATATTTCATTAATATTCATTATATAAACTTTATGATCATTCATGTATGGTTAACATGTAGAATGAATCTCATCGCATCGTGGAGACGGTAGTCCGTACGTACGCACGAGCGATGATATCATTTCCATAATTATTGAATAGAATTGGAGTGGATGGTATAATATATCAGAATCAGTATGATGTTGTAATAACCATATATAGTTATTCTTTACACCATTATACCCATCCATGTAATATGTTGGTGGAAAAATAGAGTTCACCACGGCGTGGAGTCGTTATACCGTACGTAGGCAAGCGTGGTGATTTCGTTTTCCGTAGGATGGATAGATGGTGAAATAGGGTTGTTTAATAGTTATAATAACATATCAGTATATGATTTATGCTGATTTTATTACTTCATAATGAAACAACTAAAGAAGAAGATGTGGAAGAAGAAATAAAGTTGAAAGAATCGGTAACGGACATTACCTCTTCTTTGAAGCGCCTCTTTGAGACCTTCTCTTAGGGCACTAAAATTGGTCTTTGAAGAAGACCAGAAACTCTAGGATGTTTCTATGGAAGTGGAGAAGAGAATTTTTCAGGGGTTGGCCGAGCTTGAAGGCTCAAAGTGCTGTGAGGAAGAAAGGGAGGAGGTTCCCTTTTATAAGGGAGGAGAGGGGCACCTTAGGAAAAACTAAAAATATTATTTTATTATAACGTCATATTCGGTTTTTAATAGCTCCAAATTGAGTTATTTCGAAGATAAGGTGGGTATGGGTCGAAATCGTCTCATCCAATAGAATTTAGAGAGGTTTAGGTTTCTATTTTAACATTATCATTTAGATTTATCCTTCAGTTAAATAATTTTACTTTTACCGTTTCTTCTTGTTTTCATACACTATAAGGTTAATAAACTTACTATAACAATCCAAACGAACCCCAAGTTGTTTATTATTAATATATATAACCTTATATAAGTTATTTGGCCTAACCTTAGATTTCTAGGAATAAAATAACAATTAATAATATAAAATTTGTTCTAAAAACTATTTTACGTCAATTTTGACACTATTTGGTAATTGATTTTTGTGAAAATCATAACAGAATGATTAGTTCGACCAAAGTTAGTTAAATCAGAACTAACATGTCATATTAACCTATAAAATTAGTGAAATTCATAAAAAGTCTCAAATTACATTTATTTGTGTATTTATAACATTAATGATGTCAATATTTCACTAATAAGATAATTACTGCATCATTGTTGTGTCAAAAATAAATTAAATTATTTAATGTCTAAAAATTATAAGTAAAATACCATTATGTAGGAACTCCTTTTATATTTCTAATGAATATTTATAGTCGAATTTATCTTATGTATAACCCTATATTAAAAATTATTTACTTATTAAACATTGATTTTAACTATTTTAACCCTTCTTTAAATAAATTAATATTAAATGTCCTAATCTAATCCAAGTGGGCCTAAATGGTCCTATTTTATTTCTAATTTTGTTTTTGGTCGAATTAAACTTATCCAATAGAATTAGGACATGTGTTAGGGTAATAATAATATCATTTTTACCCTTAATTACCCTATTTACTTTTAACCGTGGTAAAAAAAAGTAAAAAGTTACAATTCACCAAAAATTATTTTCATCTCATTGAACCACATTTTAGTCCTTGATATTAACCGTGTCTCTCGGATTTTCGAAATTCCACTCACAGAAGCGGTAAAATTAAGTTTTATGTGAATTTTCAAATTCTCCTAGGAGGTGGGTAAAAGACGGTTAAAAGTTCAATAAAATTTTTATATATCTAAAATTATTATAAAATGACTCCAATGACTTAAATTGAAATTATATAGGTATTATGTATCAATTTTGACCTAAAATAAATTTAAATAAAATAAATAATTATTTAAATAAAAAGTCTGTTTTTGAATAGTAACCCAGTGTTTTCACTATTCATCAAAAATTGAAAGTTTTCAGAAAAATACCAAAAATTCACCCTAGGCTAATTTCGATATTCTTTATCCAAAAATGAAGTCCATTTTAAAAGATAAAATTTATAAAATTTCAAAAATTTGGTATTACTATTCATAATGGCTAGTTTATATAACATATTGTTGTTTAGAGAAACTCGGTATTGCGTACAACACACGCTATCGTGGAAGGTCGCGATTGCATGTAATGCAAGCCAAGTCAAAGATGTGTGTTTTGCAAGCTCCTTTTGGTGTAGCTTACAACAGAAGACATTAATGAAATTAAAAGGAATATTTTTTATAAAATCTCGGGGTGTTACATTCTACCCCCCTTAAAATGAATTTCGCCCTTGAAATTCACCGGGGTTATAAATGGTTTACTACTCGAAATTTTCTTTAATAGAAACCCACATCGAAAAAAGGAATACTAAAACTTAATTTTAAAAACTAAAGTATGAAATGTAACGATTACCCAAAAAAACTCATCACTGGGTTTCCTTATAGGAGAACACAGGTGAAAATATGGATATGGATGAAAAATCTAACCATCAAGTTCTGATGGAGAGTGGTAGAGAACATGGATATGAAAAATCCTTCAATAACAAAGCCATAGATTTGTGATGATCTAAGGTATCATCTGATTCATTGGATATAAGGGCACTGGGACAACATTTTTGGTTTTCAAGATCATTTCCCTAAAGTTGATGAAATTGGAATTAGAAGAAATACTTTCGTGATTTTGGTACAATCTCACCGTTGGTCGTTCTTTGGACAATTTCCACTTCATCTCTTAAAGAAATGAAGTTTAATTTATCATTCGTGAAGTGTTAGCAGATCATGTGATAGAATGATGGGTTATTCCATCTGTATCAATCAAAAGGTTATAAAAGTTATCAAAAATACATAAGTCCATCCATAGTGAGATTAATCATATATGGTTCCTAAAATGGACTTATACTTCATATATAATACTGCTTAATATAATAAAACTAGTTTCTACTAAACAGGGAAATCATGTAGGCCAGTGGTCGGCGATAAAGTCCAATCACACTTCGGTTGTAGGTTCGATTCCCACAGCCTTGTCTGACGCAATGGGTTGTCTCCCATCCTGCAGGTTGTCCTTTTTCTAAAACTACAATACTATTACATCCCATAAATAATATCGAAAAAACATATATCCTTAAACAATACTAACTGATTTCCAACATAATCCATTCCAATATTTAGGCTTATCCATAATACTGCAGTCCACTCACATATTATAGTGAAAACGATTACCATATATTTCATATAACAGGCTTGTTAATACCATCGTTTATTGCCATATATCATAAGATATGTCTTGTTGGTCGCATTCCAAACATTCGAAGGCCTTAATCCTGTATTGTCTTGAAAAATGAATACCCATTGAATCATAGTGAAAACATGAGTGCTGTCAAAAGTTAACTCTTTCAACATACCAAAACTCCAAAATTCTATATACTCAAACCATGATGTAACTATTTCCTTATATCAGTCTTGAGCTCATGAATACTGTAAAACATTTCATTTTCTCCTTATACCTTCATTATGCGCATATCATCTTTCTTCCAAAAATATCTCAATCACTTTCCATGGTTACCGGTACCATAAAATTATTGAAAACCACAATAGACCAATACATAAATATTCCAATATTCCACGATACTATATACAACATTATTTTGGAATCCCATTACATAAACACTTAATCATTCCACCACATCGTTTTCATATTCAACATCGCCAATAGTGATCGCATGTGACTTCCCTTTGTCCTTCGCCTTAAGTGGTCTCTCATGTCGATCATCACTAACCCTTGGATTAGGGCATTTATTAGAATAATTCCCCATTTCCTTGCACTTGAAGCATTGAAGTGTTGGTGGTGCGTTCTCTGCAGTCTTTTCTTTATTCACATCATTAGCAACCCTTTTTCCATCACTTCGACACTCAGCTACTCGATGACCTTCTTTTCCACACTTAAAACATTTTCTAGTCCCTTTAAGACAATCTCCACCATGCTTCTTTCCACACTTTGAGAATAAGGAAACATTCATCTTCTTTTCACCATTATTATAGGATTTCTCCTTAAACTCCATCTTTTGCTTCTTGTCAAAACCATGAGATGGATAAGTAACACCAACTTACATTTCTACCTTGATAGCACAACGCACAATTTCTTCATAGCTACTGAAGTCTCTTATAGCTAATACCCTTCGAAGATTTGGTTTTAATCCACTGAAGAATCGATCAACTTTACTTTCAGGTTGGATGATAAAGCTAGATGCATACCTTGTAAGGCTTGTAAAATTCGCTTCGTATACACCAACAGATTCATCATCCTTTTTCTTTAGTTCAAGAAACTCCTTCTCCATCTTTTTTCGAAGAATACGAGGGAAGTACTTATTGAAAAATAAGTTCTTGAACTCTTCCCATTCCATGGACTCAATTTCATCTCTTGGCCTCGTATTCTTGATAAGATTCCACCATTGATCAGTTTCATTTTCCAAACGATATACTTCTAAGAAGAATTTATTATTTTCAGAACATAGAAGAACCTAAAATATATTTTCAGTGGTACTGGTCCATTGTTCGGCAACAAGTGGATCAGAAGACCCACTGAAAGAAGGTGGAGGTTGCCTCATGAAGGACTCAATAGAATATTGTTCCCTTCTCTGCTCATTTGGATGTCCAGAATGATTCATAGCTTGTGTAATTATAGCAATAATATTTTTCACTCCATCTCCCATAACATTTGTTTGTTTAGGAGGACAATCATTACATTGTCCATTGCATTGATCAACACAGTTCCTTCGGGTTCCAGCCATCGTCTTAACACCCAAAAAGAATTGTGTGAGAGGAAAAAATCATGCAAGGGAAAACAACATAATAAAGGGGGAGTACCTTCAATATCTAAAATCTTAGGTTTAATTCTATTATCGTTATAGTAATTCTAGGACTATAACATATACTTATACTTAACCTTAGGGACATCCCTAGACATACACCTTAGAAATATCTCTAGGGATCTCACTAAAGTTCTTGCATCCTAGTTTCCAAAGGTTGACTAAACCTTTCCTCTGATACCAACTGTAGAGACCCAAAGCTTGAAGTATATGGAAATTACATTACTTTTGTGGAATACTTACTTCATAACAAAAACAGACACACAAGGACCGTAATAGTTTAATGACTTTGGAAACTCGAAATATAATCTTCTAATCATGGTGAAAGACTTCAACATCTCCCATAAGGATCTTCCCCTTTTTTTCTTACCTAAAACCTCTCTTTATATCCCGGGGAAAAGAAAACATAAAAGTGGTGAGCTCAAATACCCATTAAGGGTAAGCATAGAGAAAATAAAACAATCCTTAGACATTTGAATGTAAAAAACATGAGCATAAAATCTAAACATCAAAATCTTAAGCAATGACATAAAACATGGATGTACGTAAGACATAGATCATGAAGAAACATTAATCATGATAAATTGGCATGGGAATAAAACATGTGATTGTGGAAACCACTAAGCACATGATATGATTTCCATAGTAGCCAAGGCATTGCTTCCAAGACCATCTTAGTGGACAAAGTCCCTTTCTAAATCGAGTTCACTCCTCGTTCTAGTCCTGTATTACTGAACCAGTTTAACCTGCCATTCCAGCCATGTCTATCTCATGAGATATAAATCTTTACCCAATGAATTGGAGGGAGATATAGGTCCCACCCATCTCATAATGAAATCATTCTTACTTGTGCCACAAAATACACATACATCATTCAAAATAACCCAACAAATAAAATGGGTTTCATAAACGTCATCCCATCATCACATAATCCATATAAAAGAAATGAATATCATTTCATAATAAGAAAATTGAAACCAAGTAAATCATAGAGACTTTATACTTGAAACATACACATACGAAATAATGTCATCTTAGATGAAAATGGTTTTGATAAAACACTTGAAATGAATTCTTGAGGAAAATATCCTTTTTTCTTCAAAATCATTTTCTTTTCACAAAATGTCATGCAATTTTAAAATAAAAAGATTTTGTTGAAAATAGTCATGAAATATTTTGTAGGAAGCTTCATGAAAATAAGGCTTTATAAAACCCTAAAAATCCTTTCATGTCGTATACGTTAAAAAACATTCTTCTCGTACTTCTATCAGAAAAGTAGAAAAGTACCTTGTAGGGTAAATAAAAGAAATATTCCTTCCATACCATGGGGTAAAAGTCAAAATGGGTAAAAAGGACTATAAACATACACGAATAAACTTTTATGAAACATGGATATTGATGATATCAATAACCCCAGTAAATACTTACGAATAAAAAATCTCGGATAAGAACGAGATTGGAATAGTTATCCCTTACCTTAGGTCCGATATGTTTCATACATATCCGAAAATCCTATATAATGATTTAAATAATGTCATTGACTTATTAAAGAATAATATTCATTGTTATGATGTCATATATAGTTCACTTATGACTTTATATTACCCGTTCTTTTGTAAATTCGATGTAAAAGCAGTGTTTTGGGTAAAATCGTTTCATTTATCATACATGTTTCAACTTGTCGTTCTTGATATTATTACTTATATCCTGATTTACATAATTCCAGAATGTAAAACATGATTTATATATAATATATATTCATCATATACATATATATATTATTGATCGATAAAAGGAATGAAATACACCGTTCATGGAGACGGTAGGTCGTACGTACGGATGAACGCTGTTTTGGTTTCCTGATTGAATGAAACTAAGTAGATGACATACATATATATATATACATAAATCCAGTAGAATTATTATTTAATATATTTCATTATTATTCATTATATAAACTTCATGATCATTCATGTATGTTTAACATGGAGAATGAATCTCATCACGTCGTGGAGACGGTAGTCCGTACGTACGCACGAGCGATGATATTGTTCCCATAATTATTGAATAGAATAGGAGTGGATTGTATAATATATAAGAATTAGTATGATGTTATAATAACCATATATAGTTATTCTTTACACCATTATACCCATCCATGTAAGGTGTTGGTGGAAAAACAGATTTCACCACGGTGTGGAGACGGTATTCTGTACGTACGCACGCGTGGTGATTTTGTTTTCCGTAGGATGGATAGATGGTGAAATATGGTTGTTTCATACTTATAATAACATATCAGTATATGAGTTATACTGATGTTATTAATTCATAAGGAAACAACTAAATATGAATAAGTGAAAGAATAAATAAAGTTGAAAGAATCGGTAACGAACATTACCTCTTCTTTCAAGCACCTCTTTGAGACCTCCTCTTAGGGCACTAAAATTTTTCATTGAAGAAGACCAGAACCTCTAGGATGTTCTTATAGAAGTGGAGAAGAGAATTTTTCAGGGTTTGGCCGAGAATTAAGGCTCAAAGTGGTGTGAGGAAGAGAGGGAGGAGGTGCCCTTTTATAAGAGAGGAGAGGGGCACCTTTGGAAAAACAAAAAATATTATTTTATTATAAAGTCAAATTCGGTTTTTAATATCTCCAAATTGAGTTATTTAGAAGCTAAGGTGGGGATGGGTCGAAATAATATCATCCAATATAATTTAGACAAGTTTAGGTTTCTATTTCAACCTTATCATTTAGATTTAACCTTAAGTTAAATAATTTTACTTTTACCATGTCTTCTTGTTTTCTTAAACTATAAGGCTAATAAACTTACTATAACAATCCAAACGAACCCAAAGTTGTTTATTATTAATATATATAACCTTATCTAATTCATTTTTACGTACCATAGTTTTTTAGGCATAAAATTACAATTAATAATATAATACTTGTTTTAAAAACTATTTTATGTCAATTTTGACACTATTTGGTAATTGATTTTTGTGAAAATCATAACAGAATGATTAGTTCGACCAATGTTAATTAAATAAAAACTAACATGTCATGTTAACCTAGAAAATTATTGAAATTCTTAAAAAGACTCAAATTACATTTATTTGGGTATTTATAACATCAATTATGTCAATATTTCACTAATAAGATAATTACTGCATCATATTTGTGTCATAAATAAATTAAATTATTTAATGTCTACAAATAATAAATAAAATACCATTATTTAGGAACTCGTTTTATATTTATAATGAATATTTATAGTTTAATTTATCTTATGTATAACCCTATATTAAAAATGCTTTACTTATTGAACATTGATTTTAACTATTTTAACACTTCTTTAAATAAATTAATATTAAACATCCTAATCTAATCCAAGTGGGCCTAAATGGTCATATTTTATTAATAAGGTTGTTTTTGGTCGAATTAGACTTATCCAATAGAATTAGTACATGTGTTAGGGTAATAATAATATCATTTTTACCCTTAATTACCCTATTTACTTTTAACTGTGGTAAAAAAAAGTAAAAAGTTACTATTCACCAAAAATTATTTTCATCTCATTGAACCACATTTTAGTCCTTGATATTAACCGTGTCTCTCGGATTTTCGAAATTCCGCTCACAGAAGCGGTAAAATTAAGTTTTATGTGAATTTGCAAATTCTCCTAGGAGGTGGTTAAAAGAAGGTGAAAAGTTCAATAAAATTTTTATATATCTAAAATTATTATAAAATGACTCTAATGACTTAAATTGAACTTATATAGGTATTATGTATCAATTTTGACCTAAAATAAATTTAAATAAAATAAATAATTATTTAAATAAAAAGTCGGTTTTTGAATAGTAACCCAGTGTTTTCACTATTCATCAAAAATAGAAAGTTTTCAGAAAAATACCAAAAAAAACACCCTAGGATAATTTCGATATTCTGAATCTAAAAATAAAGTCTATTTTGAAAGATAAAATTTATAAAATTTCAAAAAGTGGGTATTACTATTCATAACGGCTAGTTTATATAACATATCGTTGTAGCAAAACTCGGTATTGCGTACAACACACACTATCCTGGAAGGTCATGATTGTGTGTAATGCAAGCCAAGTCAGGGATGCGTGTTTTGCAAGCTCCTTTTGGTGCAGCGTACAACACAGGACATTAATGAAATTAAAAGGAGTATTTTTTTAAAAATCTCGGGGTGTTACAAAACTGGACCTCTTATTCTGTTGTTTGTTGAAGAACACATGATCATCGGAAAACTCCATTTCCACCTTCTCCGCACATCGAAAAAGTTTTTCATAACTTTTGAACTCATGAGAAGCTAAAGCCCTTCGATACTTTGGATTTAACCCTAAGTAAAAATGGTTGATTTTACTATCAAGATCTCGTATGAAATTTGGAGCATACCTTGCCAGTCGAGTGAACTTTGCATCATAAGAAGCCACTGAGTCATTCTCCTGCCTCAATTCTAGGAATTGTTTGTCCAACCTAAGATGAACCACTATAGGAAAATATTTCTCAAGAAACATACCTTTCAATTTGTCCAAGTGAAGATCATCAATCTCATCACTATCCCTGATATTTTTCATCATCGACCACCACTGATCAGCTTCACCTTCAAAACAGTAAACAACAAGACTAACCTTTTGATGTTCTGAACACCCCATTACATCAAAAATCCTCTCCAGTGATTTAATCCACCCTTCAGCTAGCACAGGGTCAGATGATCCTCTGAATGATGGGGGATGTTGCCTCATGAAATGTTCCACCACTGACATGTTCCTCTACAGTTGATCTGGCTGATCTCATGCATGGATACCACCACCATTTATAGCATGATTCAACTGTGCCATCACAGCAACAAACAGTTCATTTCCAATTCCGACCATCTCAGGTTGCTGATTTGGAAGGTTGTATTCTCCTGATGTCGTCCCAAGATAGCTGCCCTGTTTCCTCTGTGGAAAACCATTCTGAACACAGAAATATATTAGGCTAAGAAACATGGTAATCTTTAAATTCTATATCATTTGAATCATACCATAAATTAATTTATAATTTAACTATTTTAAAACTCTTAATGTTTTCTAAACCGACCGTTGATACCAACTATAAGGCCCCGACCTTAAACATTACTTAATTTGAATTAAATGAAAAATTCACATTGAGGATCTTTTCAGGTTTAGAGTTTTAGAGAATTAGATCATAACTATTACATCTCAAAAGATTACACAGCTGACACTTCTACAAAGTTTCAATTTTTTTTACACAACATGAACTCTTAAAAAAAGAGTCACAACTAGTTCCATGTTTAAGACAGCATGAATTTTCCTTGATCCCATCCTTGACCCTATTCCACATTATGTCCTATGAAAAACATTTCAAAAAAACATTGGATGAGCATAAAAAGCTCAGTAAGTTATACACAAAGAAAGGAAACTGTTAGTTTTTCAAAACAACAAGTAAAACATGAATACTTTATCAAATTAATACTTTTCACCTTTATAAAGTAGTAAATACTCTTCACTGAATAAAAGATCGTTACATACCCTTTTGTAACCAAAATATTACCATAAAACACATATAAATAACATATAACATATAAATGTAACTTGGGACATAAACATACTTAAATGGAATAACCATACGGTCGACTTCCACACATATCACTTAATGGAATAGTCATACGGCCTACTTCCATACCCAATTCATTGGAGGTTATAACGTAACCACCCGTCCTGGTATTCACGGCACTACCCATCATATGGTTTATCACATAACCACCCGTCAAATGTCCAAGTACCATTATAAAATCATAATACATAAAACAAATATAATGGAAAGAAAACATCACTTAAATATATTGACATAACAAATCCATTATAAAAACCGTTTCCAATAACAAAATACATAAAAGATTATATGGTATTTATTTCATTTTAAAAACATTACGGCTTGTTGAGGAAGCCAAGGACCAAATAATACTCACGACGGCGGAACGGTCGTTGTCACCGCGTACGTTAAAAAGAAACATTTATTTTTGTCGTTTAGTAAAATGATTCGTCTAAAAAGATTCCCTTTGAATGAAATGAAAAGTTAAAGGTGTTTTATATAGAGTATAAAATAAATTCTTTTATTAGAACAAAATATGCCTCAATGAAAAGAGATTGAGATGAAGTCTCATACCTCATTTCCGACTTGACCTGATCACTCTTTAATCTCCTGAATAATAAACTAGTGTTAATTTCTAATTGCTTAAGAACCTTTTTCAAGCTTATTATTCCTTTTATATCACTTATTTCCATGTTATAAACATTATGTAATCATTTAATTTAATAATGTTCGTTGTGTCGATATTTGGTTCTTAAGTCAAAAATGGACTTCTTACAATTATATTTTGTTCATGTGGTCAAAGGTTCATTATATCCATAGTGATATTCCTGATTTGGATATCATTTATATCATATATATTTATCATATACATGTATTTATAATAGTACATAACATTTAGAGGTAAGAAATGAATTGCACTGTTCATGGAGACGGTAAGCCGTACGTACGCATTAACGCTACTTTCATTTCTATTTCGTATTTAATGGAGTGAAATAATAATTATATAAAGGTATATTATAATTCCAGTATAATACCATATATAATATCATTAACTCCATCCTTTATATATCCCACATATGGAATTAACGAGTCAAATCACTTTGAGGGGGTGGTAGTCTGCACTTCCTAAAATGAAATTATTGTGATTACCCATAATGGAAACCATAAAAGTATGCCATAAATGAAAAAATACAGAAGAATAAGGAAAACATAGAAATAATATATATCATATATAAAAATAGTGACATCTTAATGGAGACCATGAAAGTTGTTAAAAGAATATTGAACAATCATCGTTTCGTGAGGCAGAAATTCGCCAACCACAGTAACAATATGTTCTTTAACCATTAGATAGAGGTGTGTGTAAGTTTAAATCAAATACTTCTCAAAACAACATCCTAGTATATTTAATATACTGTTGTTGTTACAAAAGGAAGGAATAAAAATATTTTAGAGGGATGGATAATCAAAATAAAACAAAAGAACACAAGTGAAGACATTACCTTTAAATCGGGTAACTCCTCTTGGTTTGAAAAAAAGGGGTTTCTTGAAGAGATTTCTGCCTAAGGAAAGGATTCTAGGATGAGAAGAGGGATTTTTATAGATAAAATTATCATATATTTTCCAATACAAAGGCTTTAAGGGTTTGGGTAAGGTGGTAGAGGTGGGGGCCTTTTATAAGAGGGAGGAGGGGCACTCTTAAAAAGTTATAAAATGTTACTTTATTATATAATGAGTTTCGGATTTTAAAGGTCCCAAAATTATATTTTTCTAGGATAAGGTGATAAGAGTTCTAAATATACCCCTCCAATAGGTTTTTGACAAGTTTAGGTATTATATTTTACATTATCTTTTAAATTTATTTGAATTGTTAGATAATGAGGTAATAGTTGCATCATCATGGTGTCATATATAATTTAATTTGTTTAATTTCTAAAAAATATAAAAAAAATCTTGATGTAGGAAATATTTTTACCTTCATAATGAATATTTATAGTCAAAAATATGACTTGTATAACCCCATGTAAAAATTGTCTTAGTAAAATAATACATGTTTGAGTCATTTTTATTTTAACATTAAATAAAAAGTTATTAATGTCATTTTCTTACACAAGTGGATTCATGGGGTCCCCAAGTTGACCCATGGATTTTCATGGTCGGACATTAAACTTCCAATAAGGGTAGGACATGTGTCAAAGAAATTTCATATTATTATAACATAATTTCTAACTTAAATTACACTAATTACCTCTAATGGCAATTAATAAAACTTAAAAGTTACTATTCACCAAAAAATTATTTTCATCCCATTGAACCAAATTTTACACACTAAACACTACCATGTTTGTCAGATTTTTGAAATTAAATTCACAAAAGTGGTAAATTTTCATTTAAACGAAAAATCAGTTTTTTAACTACCACTTAGTGGTTTCACTATTCATCAAAAATTGAAGTTTTTCAGAAAAATTCCAAAAATTCACCCTAAGCTATATATGATATTTCGAATTCAAAAATGATGTCTATTTCACAAAATTCAAAACATATAAGTTTCATTAATTTATTCAATAATTAATTCTCGTTGTCAAGACAAATAGCATTTTTTTGTGAAACAATATATATCAAAATATTGACACTAGTTTAAGTCCACTTTCAAAGTGAAATTAATTATAATGACCACCATTGGATTAAATGGTAAAATTATATTATAATTTCACCTTAAAACCAATTAAAAATATAATCTAATCATATAAATAAATTATATTAAAAAGAGGTTTTGAATTTAAAATACAACATTTTTCACTATTCATTAAAAAATGAACTTTATCGGAAAAATACCAAAAATTTACACAAAGTAAATTTTGATGTCCCGATTCTAAAGAAGAATTTTATTTGGTCCAATATAATGTATAAGAGTGACCAAAACTATATTTAAAGAGGTTATGCCATCAAAAGGTGATAAACCGGCCTTTTAGTGAATATAAGAGTATTTATGCTTAAAATTGAATTCTTTTCTTATTTTAATCCTTTATATTTTGTTGGATAAATGTTATAACATTTAACAAACATATATAATCATATTTTAGTTATTTCTATTCATTCCCACCCTTAAAATGGCTACGTGTTAACTACCATTCAAAATAACAATATTATATTACTAGTGTGCAACTTACGATTTCAAAGAAACTCGTTGTTGTGTATCGGGTATGCTATCGAACATAGAAACCCCTTTAAAGTAAAATTAATATTTAATTTGATAATATTAATAAATATGAAAATGTATTATTCTTTGTTTACCTGGGATGTTACATCAAGTATGATAAATATATAATTTTATAAAAATAATATAGAAAAATAGAAATATATGTCATTCCACATGTTATTTACTTCAAACATTTCATCACCAACTTATTAACAATTCTTTATTAAAATTATTATTCTAGATGACAACTGATTTGTTTTTCATACATGTTTCAGTTTTTAAATCACAGTCCTTATACATTGATCATGGTTACATAATCTCCATAATTTTAACCATTCCATGATTATCATATTTAATAATTATATACACTTTAAAAATTATATAAATAGTTCATAAAAATTTATTGCACCACTTCTTGGAAACAGCAGTATGTACGTACTCATTAGGTATGCTTCAAATTTTGGATGTTTGGAATGAAAGGAAAAGTAAAAGAATAAACCAAATTTAAAAAACTATAATAATATTATAAATATCATATATATTCATTAAATACACCATTAAAACCATTAATGTGATGTACTTATGTAAAATGGAATGCATCACTTCGATGATGTGGTAATCCACACGTACACCAAAGCGATGTTCTGTTTTCCCATAGGATAGAAATAGGGTTGATAATGGTTATTAAATAATAAAAATAAAAATTCATTATATTTAAGATACATAATACATTATTTTATAATAGATACCATATATTTAGTGGAATTATAATAAGAAAAAAATATATAATGTAATTGGTTAAGAGTTATACCTCTTTGATGAGAACCTCATTTGACTTCACCTAATCCCTTGAAAGGATGGTATTTTTTATAGATCGAAAACTCTAGAAAGTTTGGAAGGAATATATAATGGTATTAATTCATGGATTTTATATAGTAACCCAGGTTCTTCATACATTGACATTACATCATTTTTTTAGAAACTTTCATATATTACACAAACACATGCCCTTAGACTATATTAGTTTAGTGATTTTGGAAACCTAGAACACAAACATCCAGTATAGTGGAAGATCATAAATGATTCCCAAAATAAATCACTTTATTACTCCTACTTAAAACAATTCCTTATAACTTTGGTAAAGGAAGCATAAAAATAGGGTGACCTCATATGCTCAGTAATTATAAATAAGGAAGATATGTAAGCATAACAAGAACATAAGGGTATGAAAACATGAGTATAAAATTTGAATATCATAACCCGAATATCGAAAGATCATATGCATGAGTCATGTAATAAATGTTGTTATTTCATAAGATAATAATGATAAAGAAATAAATAATATAATCCATGAAATCAAAACATAGGAATAAGACATATAATTTTTGGAATACACATAAGCATATAATATGATTTCCATAGTAGTCATTCCATCACTGCCAACACTATATTGGTATTATGGGTTCGCTCTCCATACCATCTTGGTTGTAATAGTTCACTCACATGGAAATATTAGTTTTATGAGTTTTTTCCACATATCATCTTGGTAGTCATGGTTTCCTCTCATGGCCATTTTAGTAGTCAATTTTAACTCCCAACACCATCTTAGACTATCTCATAAGATGTAAGTATTTACTCAATGCATTTTAGGGAGATATATATCCCCCCATCTAATAACAAAATCAAACAAACATATTCCACAAGATCAATAACACTCATATCATAACCAATGAAATGGGATGGGATTTATAAATCTGTAATCACAATATAAACTATGGAAATGATATAGGTTTCATAATCATTTCATCAAAAGCATAACCAATGAAAAGAAGTGGGTTTCTAAAAAATTATTTCAACAAAACATCAACCATTAAAATAAAGAATATTAATGGTATTATGAAAATATAAGAAATTATGTCATCTTATATGGGGAAGAAATTTGAAAGATAATTTGGAACATGGTTTTCCCTTAAAAATCACTTTTTAAAACATAAAACATTTTCAAAACCCTTTTCCATGAATCTAATTTGAAAACATATAATGGATCATTAAACATAATTTAAATGTTTTTCGTGGAAAGTATGCTTCATTCTTTGAAATTTTATTTTTGAAAAATAAGACCTTTATAAAAACCTTTTCTTTTAAAATAAACATGAAAATTATAAAGAAATCATGAAAAACATTTTGAAAACCTTTTTCCTTGAAAACATAATAAAGAAGCTTGAAAAAAAATTCGATCCATTTTCATAGAAACAAATATCTTTTGAAATGTATAAATGAATCCTAGAAAAATGTTTTAAAACATAAAACATTTCTTTAAAATCATTTTCCATGAAAACGAACATAAGATATAATTGGAAAACATTTCTTGAGGAAAATGATCATTAAACATTTCAATGCCTTCCATACCACTTTGAAACATTTGACTAAAAATACCAATGAAATAATAACATTAAAATAAGCATAAACTATCCTAAAAATAATTATGTTCCTAATATAAATTGTAAAATTTTATTATATACACCACGTAAAATAACATTGGTTCATAACAAAACAAGTGTCTCAAAGAAGTAAAATTGACACAAAACTACAACACTCATTTGGAAACTTTTGAACCATAAAACTCGCATGAAATAGATCTAATAAAAAGGATATCTAAATAATAATAAATTAACATATTAAAATATCATTAAATATATTCATGGTAATTATGTACACCACACAAAATAAATGAGTGGTGAATATGTCATATATCTCACAGAAATAACAAGTGAGATGAAATTCTCTTACCTTAAGTCTTGACTTCATACGTATATATTAGAAACTCATGTAAAATAAATATAATATTATTATACATTTAAAAAATAATATTATTCAATTATATAATACCATATATGGTTCTATTATTTTCTTTTATTACCCACTTATTAATTTTTCCATGTTAAAGTTACGTTTTATGTAATAATTGCTTCGTTTATCATACGTGTTCTAACTTTTTGTTCTAAGTATTCTAACATATATCATGATTTACATACTTAAAATAATAAAACATCATTTATATATCATAGATATTTAGTATATAAAAATATATATATAATATAGATATACGAAATAGAATACACCATTCATGGAAACGGTAGGTCGTACGTACGCATGAACATTATTTCCATTTTATTCTCATATTGAAAGAAAAAATTAATGATATATATGTATATACTTATATAATATCAATAAATTATAATTATTATTTCATATTTATTTTTTATATACATTTTTATAATAAATATTGAATGGTTAGTGTGGAAGATAAATCTTATCATGTCATGGAGATGGTTGGTTGTACGTATGCATGAGTGACCATAGGATTCTCTTAATGGTTAAAGGGTAATCAATTTTATGGCATATTAATTATAAATAATAAATATCATTACATTTTTATTATTTATATCAATTATATTCCTCATTATATGAATTCAAAAAAAGTGGTGAAGAAAAATAGATTACAACATGATGTGGAGACAATAGGTCGTATGTACGCATTTGTGGTGATTTCATTTTACATAGGATACATAAAAATAGAATATGGATATTATATAACCATAAAAATATATCATCATATAATTTATAGTGTATTTATTACATTATAATGGAAAAAATTGATGAATAGGAATTATAAGAAAAAATGAACTTGAATAGGTTGGTAAAATAATTACATCTTCTTCAGCGGACTTCCTTTAGATATCCTCTCAGGGACACTAGGGTTGGTCTTTTTTATTCACCAAGATCTATAGAAAATGGATAATAAGGTTCCTAGATAAAATTTATAGGTTTTGGTCTAGCTATAAGGCCCCAATATTTGTGAGTAAGTGAGGGAGGAGGTACCTTTTTATAAGAGATGGGAGGGGAATTCTAGGAGTCCTTTAAAATATGAAATTAATATACATTTATTTTCTATTTAAAATTTTTCCAAAGAGATTTATTTCAAATATAAGATGATTATTGTTCTAAATACTCACATCTAATAATTTATACAATTTTAGGTCTCATTATTACCATTATCATTTGTGTGTAACCCTATGTTAAACTCTTTAATTCTTATCGTGACAACTTTTGTTTTTCTACTTATGGGTTAATATAGTTGCAATAAAATGCCAGAAAAACCCAAAAAAAGATATTTAATGTAATATTTATCCATATTATAGTCATTTTAATTTTTTTTATTTATATTAATTTTATATCATTTAATAAAATCTTATTTATTTTAATGCATCATTTATGTCAATTTTGATAATATTCATTATTTAGCTTTATAAAAATATCCAAAAAAACATGGTAAATTCAAAAACTCAACTATAATATAGAACTAATATAACCATTTTATCTATAAAATTATTTGAGTTCATTAATTAACATAAATTATATTTATTTTAATATTTTTAAATTCATTTATTTCATATTTCCATTAATTAAACAATTATCGCATCATCATTATTAAATCATTTAAATAAATTATTTCTTCTTTAAAATTTAAAAAAAATATCATGGTAAAGATTAATTTTTTATATTTCAAATCAAAATTTATAGTTTAATTTTTTTTCCTATGTAACCCTATATTAAATATGATTTACTTATTAAAAATATGAGTCTGACTTTTTTAGCTTATCTTTAAATAAAATATTATAAATGTTATATTCTTATCCAAGTGTATTAAAATGGTTATAATATTTTCCTATAGTTTATTTTGATCTAAAAACACTAATCCAATGAAAGTGGGATATGTTTTTGAATAATTTTATAATATTAAAAAATTATTTTTATATTTAATTACCTGATTTTTCCTTAAGAGTGGTAAATAAAAAATTACTAAAGTTATTCTTCATAATATCCAAAAAAATTAAGTTGACCCCACTATAATATAAATATATTACTGATAAAAATAAATTATATCCATTTTGTTAAATTCAATTCATAAGAATGGTAAAATTAAGTTTAATTCTAATCTTACAGATGTGGTGACATAGTGGGTAAAAAGAACATTCAAAAGTTTAATAATGTTTTATATCTATTTTCAATATAAAAATGATTATAATGAAATAAATTGAGTTAATATATGTATAATTGATATTTTTTTACTTTAAAACCCAATTTGAAATATAATTGAACATTAATAATTATTTAAATGAAAAGATAGTTTTTAACTATAATACATTATTTTTCACTGTTCGTCAAAAATTAAACTTTGCTGAAAAATACCTAATATTAAACCAAAGTAAATTTTTATGTCCCTATTTTAAAGAATAATTTAACTATTTTATACAAAAACTAATAGTTTCAACAAATTTATTAAAAATACGTTTGCCATTAAAAGGGTATAAAACAACCCTTTTGAAAAATATTGGTTTTTATGCATGAAATTGGGTTGGCCATTTTATTATTCCTATAAAATATATTGGATAAATATAAAAAATATTATAATATATATATATTTCACTAATATCATTCAATAATTTTAATTTATTTAATTTATTAAGACAAAATGTCTTTAAGAGGATAAAAATAAAAAAAATCCTTTATAATCAATTATATATATTTTTCATTCCTAAATAATTAGTAAACAATAAAATTATATTATAAACCTTTTATTTTTATAATTTAGTTAATAAAAATCATAAAAACTACTTTAATGGTAAGTTTATATCTTACTCTATTAATTAATAATATATTGTTGCTTGGGGAAACTTAGTCTTGGGTGTGGTGCAAGATATCGAGGTAACTCGACATTATGTGTAAGAGAAGGCAATAATAGTGTTGTGTATATCTCAATCTAATCTGGTGTAGTGAGTAGTGAAATATTATCTTGGTTAACAAAAGTCAAAAATATTTTTTTTCATATAAAAAAATCTACATTAATTATTGTAAGAAATGAAAATTATGGAAAATATTAAATTAATTCAAAAAAAATTATTTCACAAAAATATCTGATTGTTACATTCTATCCCCATTAAAATGAATATTTCTTAAGAAATTTTATATGTTATTAAAGGATTAATACTTGATATTTTCTTCCATAGAAACCCACATCTTAAAAATTAATACTAAAAATTCATCTTAAAAAAAGAAATTTTTCAATGTAATGATTAGCCAAAGTAACTCATAATTGGGTTTCCAAATAGGAGAACAAAGGTGGAAAGTTAAAACATGTACGTGAAATATAAATATAATGATCACATTCTGAAGTAGAGTGACATAGAAAATTTTTATGATAATGTAAAAAATCACAATGGCATAAATTTTTGATGATGTAATTGACTATTTGATTCAACAGAAAAGAAGGTACTAGTATAATATCTTCAGTTTCAAGAACCTTTCTCTAGAGTTGAATAATTTTTACGAGAATATATACTTACTTGGTTTCAGAAAAACATCACCCTTTTTGTTCCTTGATCAATTTCTACTTCATCTCTTATTCCAAAAATGAATATTAATTTTTCATTCCAGATGTATTAGCAAATCCTGAGATTCATAAATAGAATGATAGTTCATTCAATCTATCATTATCACAACAAAAATGTTTTCACATGTTATCAAATATACATAAATACTCATATGGAAATATAATACCTTAATCTCTAAAACCTCATATGATGTTAATCAAAAAACATTCCATAAATGGAAAACCTTATTACCATTCTAAAAGATAAAAGTTGGAAACTTTATAAATAAGGTCACTAAATTTCTAAAAAGCATTTCATCATTAATCAATTATGTATCATAAAGTATCTCTTTGTTTCATATACAAAACATGTTTATACCTTTATCATGTATTATCTTGAAACATGGTATTAACCATAATTATCATATATCCCTATTGATAACATGCATTTTTCCTTACTCCAATGTTTATTGGATATATTTCATTAATCCAAAAATTTTGTAATCATCATCAATGATTGTATAACAACTTCTAAACAAGTCCTTAATTAGTTCCATGCTAACTTTTATCATCCAAATTACTTATAAATATCCAACATATACTTATATTATCAAAATTATCATATTAATGGTTATATTCCCTTATTCAAAATGTCTCCTTTCCATTGAATCACTTTTCTGGTCCATTTGAAACATTCAACATAAACATGTAAATATCAAGCGAGGAACACAAACTGAACAATCCTTATTGATTTCACCATTCATATAACATAATTATTAAATTAAAATACATAAAAACTTCAATTATCACACTTCATCCTTAATCCATTATAAGGATACCTCATCCTATTATATAATACCTCTTTCCTATCACATTTCATCTGTAGTCTAATCATTAGTAGCAATATAACAATTACTCATTCTATCTCTATTATTCTCTTTAGGATTATTCCACATAGAAAATTGATTTTCATTATGACCATTAATTATACATTTAAAGTATTTGACCATTGATGATGTTATATAAAGGCCAATATTCCCATGCATTTTTTTAACTAAACCCTTCATTTTCCATTTTATTTACCTGATTTGTGTCATTGTCTGCAGTCAAAAATTCTTGTTGTTCCTCTAAGAGATTCACTAAGGTGATTCTTTCAAAATTCATGGCACAAAGGAAACTTGATCTTCTTTCTTCCATGGTCTCTATTACCCAAAATCTCACAAAAATCCCTCATTCTATTCTTTGTGGGGTTCAAGAGTTTTTTTGTATATCTTTTTTTTCATGTTCTATGAAAATTGAATAAGCATGATCACCACATCCTTAACTCCAGTTATCATCCCATATGACTACTCATTAAAAAATATTTCAACACATATAATGTTAATATAGTTCTTTCTAGTTCCGTTCATTTACTATAACCCAGAATAATTGAGTAAGAATTGGTTATCAAGGTGAGGAACCACGTATCGTGAAAAACAACTTATATGATGTCTAATTTATAAAAAATTATTTATTATATGAAAACGTAAGTTTATAGTAAGTTATTCATAGCCAACATAGATTTAAATCTTTCATGATGGTTCTTAAAGAGTTTGTGAATTTCCAAATCATATCCCTAGTGAGTGTCAAACCCGGTGTGCAGTAAGGCCTTTTTTCATATACCAGGTTACGCTCTAGTAAAGCCAAACACACCTTTTCAAAGATATTATCCCTATGTATATATATTATAGAGACAAATCCACTTGTAGTATCTAGAGAGGGATTTAATTATATTAATCCACTCACTATATCCTTTACCAAAATTCCAAGAGATTTTCCTAAACATTAACACATCCTTAGACTCATCCTTAGAGACACCACTATAATTATCCTTATAAATATCAATATGAATATATCTAAAGTGTTCTAATCCTAGTTTATAAAGGTTGTATAATCTTTTTTTTATGATACCAAATATAGTATCCTAGGCTTTTTATACATTGAAATTATATCATTTTTTTAGAACCGTTCATACATTACACAAACGCATGCCCAAAGACCATATTAGTTTAGTGCCTTTGGAAACTGGTAAAAAAACCTCTAGTCTAGTTTAATATCTTCAATTTTTTCCAAAAATATCACTCACTTTATTACTCCTACTTAAAAAATTTTCTTATATCTTGGGGAAATAAATCCTAAGAAAAAGGTGAGCTTAGGAGCTCAGTAAAGGTAAACAAGGAAGATATGAAAGCATAACAAGAACATAAGAGTATGAAAATATAATCGTAACATTTTAAGATCATAAAATTCATATCAAAAGATCATATTAATGAGTTGGGGAATAATTATTGGTAGTTCCTAACACATTAATCATACGGAAATAAAGAACATAAGCCACAAAATATCAATATAGGAATAAGACATATAATTTTTAGAAGACCCATAAAAATATATTATGATTTCCATAGTAGTAAAGGAATCACTTTCAAGGCCATCTTGGAAGAATTTATTCACTCCCCATACCACCATGGTAGTAATGGTTCACTCCAATGGCCATATTAGTGGTATGAGTTTTCTCTACATACCGTCTTGGTAGTCATGGTTTACTCCCACGACCATCTTTATAGTCAGGTTTAACTCCAAATACCATCATAGACTATGTCATAAGATATAAATATTTACTCAATGCATTGGAGGGATATATATTTACCTCTTATATAATAATTAAATCATACATATATGTTCCAAAAAATTAAAAAAAATCAATTCATAACAAATAAAACGGAATGGGTGTCATAAACATGTAATCATATCATAACCTATAGAAAAGATATATTTTTCATAATCATTTTAGCAAAAGATTAATCATTGAAAAGAGGCAGGTTTACTAACCATAATTCCAAAAAAACGTATAACATTAAAAAAATGTTAATGGTAATCCTAAAATATAAAAAATTATGTCATCTTAGATTCTGAAGGATTTTGAAATATCATTGGGAACATGGATTTTCTTTAAAATAAATTTTTAAAACATAAAACGTTTTTGAAACCCTTTTCTTAGAAACTGCTTTTAGAACATATAAAGGGGTAATGAAAATCATTAAAAATTAAATTATGAAAAATATTATTTCTTCTTTGTAAATTTATTCTTAAAACATAAAACCTTTTGAAACCCATTCTCATTGAAAATAAATATGATAACTAGTAAAGAAAACTTGAAAAATATTATGAAAAAAAATTCCTTGAAAAAATATGAAGTACGTTTGGAAATAATTTAAAATTATTTTTCCTTGAAAATATATATCTTTTAAAACTTATGATGGAATCCCTGAAAAAAAATATTAAAACATAAAAAATTTCTTTAAAATCATTTTCCTTGAAATTTAGCATAAGATTGCTTTTTAAAATATTTCTTAAAGAAAATAATCTTTAAACATTTAAAAGTGTCTCATACCACATTAAAACAATTGAAAAAAATACCCATGAAATAACAATGTTACATGAAGCATAAACTATAATGAAAAGACTTATATTCTTAATATAACATAGAAAATTTCAGTATATATACCTCGTAAAAGAATAGATGTGAACAACAAAACTTGTATCTCAAAAAAGGAAAATTGAGGAAAAACTACCTTACTGATTCAGTAACTTTTGAACCATAAAACCCCATGTAATAGATTTTATCATATTGATATGTAAATAACAATAAATTAAATTACTAAAAATAATTTAATACATTCATTGTTAGTATTTACACCAAAAAAAAATAAAAGAGTGGCGAATATGGTACGTATCTCCCAGAAATAACAAGTGGGATGATATTCCCTTACCATAAGTCTTAACTTCATTCATACATGTTAAAACCAATTTTATAGTAAATATAATTTTAGTATAATTCTTCCATAGAATCATATTCAATTATATCATACCATATGATATTATATTATGTTCTTTTATTTTCTTCTAATTAACTCATCCATGTTAAAGTTACGTTTCAGATAACAATCGCTTTATTTATCATACATGTTTTGACTTATTATTATTGTCATTATTACATAGATAATGACATACATACTTCTATAAATTAAAACATGATTTATATATCATATGTATTCAGTATATAAATATATATACAATATAGATATATGAAAGGGAATAAACTTCTCATAGAGATGGTAGGATGTACGTATGCATGAACATTGTTTCCATTTTATTGTCATATTAAAAGAAAGTAACTAAATGAAATATATGTATATAAATAATTATATTATAATTAATATTTATTATTTATTCATTATATTTATTTTTATAATCATTCTTTAATGGTTAATGTGAAGATGATTCTCATCCTGTCATGGAGATGGTAGGTCATACCTACGAACGAGCGACAATATCATACCCATATTGGTAAAAGGGTAAGGAATTAGATTTTAAATTAATTATAAATAATAAATATCATTTCATATTTATTATTTATATCCCTTATATCCATAATTATACCCATCCATATAAAGTGGTCATGAAAAAATGATAACACCATGGTTTGGAGACGGTAGGTCATAGGTACGCACACATGGTGATTTCATTTTTCTTAGGATGGATAAAATGTGGAATATATTTACTTCATAATAATAATAACATATAATAATATATTTGATATTGGTTTTAATACCTTATATAAGAAAAAACATAAAAAGAGGAAGTAGAATAAGAAATGAACTTGAATGAGTTGGTAGAATAATTACCCTCTTCTTCGGTGGAATTCCTTTAGATCTCTTCTTACGGACACTGGGTTTGGTCTTATTTGAAGAAAAATACCTCCATAACATGGATAAGGATTTTGGTAGAATAAATGGGTAAGGTTTCGTTGACCTAAAAGGATCAATGTAGTGATAGGAGGTGAGGGAGGAGGTTTCTTTTTATAAAAGAGTGGAGGGGTATTCATGGAATCCTTTAAAATTTTAAATTAATATAAATTTATTTTCGATTTAAAATTGCTCCAAAGTGAGTTATTTTTAATATACAATGATTATGGGTTCAAATACTTTCAATTAATATTTTTTATACTAGTTTTGGTCTCCTTCTTATCTTTATTAGTTGGATTTATCCCTTAGTTAAACCCTTTAACTCTTACCATACCAACATTGTTTTTACTTCTTATGTGATAATATAATTACTATAAAATTCCAAAAGAACCCGAAATGGATCATTTATAGAATATTTAACCTTATTATATCCATTTTTTATAATTTTATATTTTTATTAATTTTAATATCACTAAATAAAACATTATATTTTTTAAAGTATCATTTTTGTCAATTTTGATACTATTCATTATTTGTCATTTTTAAAAAATCATAACATGATAAATTCAAACCAATACTTGTAATGTATCTATAATATTACAATTTTTTTCTATAAAATTAGTTGATTCAATTAAATAAGATGAATTATATTTATTTTTAATATTTTTAATATCATTTATTTGATATTTCTAAAAATTAAACAATTATTGGATCGTCATTATGCAAGCAATTAATCAAATTATTTATTCTATAAAAATTAAAGATAACTTTTCATGATGAATATAAATTTATTATATTACAAATGGAAATTTATAGTTTGATTTATCTTCTTTATAAACCTATATTAAAAATGATTTTCTTATTGAAAATATGAGTATGGCATTTATAACTTATCTATAAATAAAATATAATAAATGTCATATTCTTACCCAAGTGTCTTAAAAAGGTTATAATTTAAGTCTAAGTTTTATTTTGTTCAAAACCCACTCATCCAATTAAATTTGGAGAATTTTTAGATTAATTTTATAATATTATAATATTATTTTTACATTTAATTAGTTGATTTTCATTTACCGTGGGAGATAAAAAAGTACAAAAGTTACTATTCATAATATATAATAAATTAATTTGATCCTATTATTCTATAAATATAATACTAATTACAACCATGTACATCCATTTTTCAAAATTCAATTCATAAAAATTGGAAAATTAACTTTAATACTAATCCTGATGACGTGGTGAGATGTCACATAAAAAATGTTCAAATGTTCAAAAAATATTATATCTAATTCCAACATAAAAATGATTCTAATGAACTAAATTGGATTAATATAGGTTTAATTTTTATATTTTCACTTTAAACCCCAATTTAAAATATAATTAAAGATTAATATTATTTAAATGAGATGGTAGTTTTTAACTAAAATATAGCATTTTCACTATTCATCAAAAAAATGAAACTTATTAGAAAAATTCAAAAAAATATAACAAAGTATATTTTTATATCCCTATTTCAAATAAATAGTTTATTTTTTACATTAAAACTAAACAAAATTCAATAATTTGATTAAAAATTGGTTCGACATTAAAAGGGGATAAAACTACCCTTTTAAAAATTATTGGCTTTTATGCATAAAATTGGGTTGGTTCTTATCTTTGGCCAATAAAATCTATTGGATAAATATAAAAATTATTTTAATGAATAAATCATATATATATATTTCATTAATTCCATTTGTTAACAGTGTTTTTTTTTAATTTATTAAGTTAAAAAGACTTTGGGAGTATAAAAATAAAAATTAAAAACATTATAATAAATTGGTATATATTTTCAATTATAATTAGTTGGTAACCAAGGAATTTATTTCATAAACCTTTTGTATTCATATTTTAGTTAATTATATTTATATAAAATAATTTTTTGGCTAGGTTATATTTTACTATATTATATAATAATATACTATTGTTTGGAAAAACTTTGTCTTGCGTGTATTGCAAACTATCAAGGGTACTAAACATCATGTGTAACACAATACAATCGTAGTGTTTCATATAACACAATAAAATATTATGTTTCATGTAGGGAAATATTATCTTACTATTTCATATAATTCAAGCCAAACATAGTGTTTTTTCATACAAAAAAGTTATATTCAGTATTGTGTGAGATGCCAAGTATTGAAATGGTTAAATTAATTCGAAAAAAATATTTAAAAAATATCAGGGTGTTAAATTTTCTAATCTATAGGGATATAAATTTTGGTATAAGTGAGGATAAGAGGTTCCCTTTTATAAGTTATGGGAGATAAACTCATGGAATTTCACAAATTAATAAATTTATATAAATTAATCTTCAGGTTCATGTGGCTCCAAATTGATATATTTTGAATCTAACATGATTATAAAATGAAATAATGTCATATAATAATATTAATATAAGTTTAGGTTATTTTTTATACCCTATCATTGAGTTTTACCCCATCATTAATTCTTTGGACAATAACCATGATATTAATGTTTTTTACTATTTAAGTCTCTATAATGTTATTATAAAAGGAAAAGTGACTCATAAGTGTATAATTTTTTATACTCAAGACCAATTTATATTAAATTGGTTGAATTTAATATTTTAATGAATTAAAATTTATCTAATAAAATATTATTTAATATAATATACCATTAAAGTTATTTTTAGGACTATTCCTATAGTTTGACTTTAAACACAAAAAATTAATAAGGAATTTAAATAAAAAATTTTATTATAAAGTTATTACATAATAGTTATCAATAAAATTCATAGAACATAATAATACATCAAAATTGAATTAATTTTTGTATTTTTAAAATAATTTATTTTATTATTTTATTATTTTATAACTTTATCAGGTATTATGTTGACATTGCATAAGCATTTAAGAGAATTATTTTTCCACTAAAAATTAAAAATAAATTAACCTGATAAAAAATTTCATATTTGAAATAACCATTTATATCCATACATAAGATCTTATTATTATTATGAAAATAATATAAGAGATATTAAAATAAAGAGAGGTACATTTTGTGTTTATACATTACATAAATTAATATTAAGGTTGTTATAAAAAAATGGTACTACATAGAATATATGTAAATATTGGAAATGATTCTTGAACTAAATTCATCATATATAAAAAAGTATGTTCTAGATATATTTGTAATGACTTATCACGTTATTTTTAATAATAATTACCTGATTTACCATTACTAAGGTGAAAAATATTAACCAAAGCTACACTTCATATTGGCCAAAAATAAAACTGACCTATTTAAAAATTTTGAACAACCTAATTAAAAATATAGAATCCATTCTTCAAGATTAAATTTCATTAATTTTTAGAAATTAATCTTAGTATTAAAGTTTAAACCACAATGAAAAAGAGATTTTAGAAAAAAATGTGTTTTTAAGCCTAAAATGAACTTTTACCAAAATCAAGTATAATATTAATTAACCTGTAGTTTATTTGATTATATATAATTTAAGGACAATTATGTTAATTTTAGATAAATGATAAATATAAATGGGACTTTTAAATTACATTATTTAATGAAATGAAATGATAAATTCACCAAAATTCGTATTCTTCACTATTTACTAAAAAATAGTTCTTTTTAGAATAATTATAGAATACAACCTATGATAATATTGAAATACTAATTTTAAAAATTATATTATTTTCCTTCCTTAAAATTTCTAAAAAGGGTATAAATTAATTATAATATTTAAACAAAAATTTCGATAAATAACATTTTTAAAGAAAACATGTTTTTGATGAATAAAAACACTTTAATAAAAATTGAGTACTTATTTAGTATGCATTAATAAATACATTTAAATTATGTAAAACATTTATATACGTTTTTAATAATTTTATTATTTTAGTTAATTACACCAATTTAATGTCTAGGTTATTATGGTCACATCAAAATAATAATTTATTTATAGAATAATTTTGTTCTCTATAATAAAAATGTTTCTTGTAAAGATCTATGTTTCTTGTAAAGAAATCTATAGAGAAAGGTATTATTTTAAACTATATTTTTGGGGTGTTACATTCTCCACCTTAAATAAATTTCACCCTCATAATTTTTATCATAGTAATAAATGGTTCTATATTTTCAAATACATTTATTAAAAACCCACATCATACAAAGGGATAATAAAAATTTATTTGAAAAGGGAATGTGGGTAACATAAAGGTTACCTAAAAAACACATAATAGAGTTCCAAAATAATGATAACATTGCAGGGAAGGGAAAATATGTATATTTAGTATAAAAATAATGTTACAGGAATAATTCTGTGTAATGGAGAAAGTTAAGGATCATAAAACCATAAATCAGAAAAGGATAAAGAAGAATACAAATTCATCAGAAATAAATATAAAAGGACAATATTTCTATTTGAAACCCCATTTTCAATAGTTGGGATATTCTTTTAATATCATTATAGTGTACACAAGAAAATATGTTTAAATTAGTTATTTTCTTTTTATAAGTTCAATTTGGTCCTCTGGTTGTGCATTGATCAATTACTACTTCTATCTTATCTCTTACTCCAAGAAATGAATATTCTAGATAATTTTTACCTACTGAAAGAAAGAAAATTAACTTTTAAAAGATTATAAGATTCACCATTAATAAATATTTCAGCTATATCTGTATATTTACCAATAATAAATTGTTTAGAATATGTTATATAATGAGGATAAATTTTCCGATGATGAAATAATAGATTAATACCAAGAACCTCAAAAATAATAACCAAATTTCAACATTAACCATCCCATAAATATTCATCCTTAAGAATCGTCCAAATTATATAGGTCCGAATTCAAAATATAATAAACCAAAAGGTTGGATAAATTATTTTTTCAAGATAAAATTTTGCAATCATCCCTAAATATGTGAGTACCATGATCATATATTCTCTCAAAACATGTTAGTAATTTCCAAAATATTCATGACATACCACAAAAACTAAATGAAAAATTAAATGCTCTGAAAACATAACTTTACATAAACTATGAAATATATTACAAAAATACAAAACAATCAGTAAAATTCAAAATTAATCACTTTATCATCAAATCACAAATAAATTTTTGGTTCACCAACACAATTAAAATTACTTTATCAATGTCAATCATCTCTTTATCCCTAATAAAATATTTTATCTCAAAATTATTCATATATTGAGGGTTTTCTATCCCTCAACCATGTGTTTTCCTAAAATATATTCTTACCACTAAATCACTTTTCTAGGTTATTAGTTCTATTTAGCATACTATTTCAAATCTAAAAGGAAAAAAAAACTACAGAACAATCCTTAGATGATTCAAGATTATTAAAACCAAAATATCATTAATAGAATAATTCCAAAACATAAACCTAAGATACCAAAATATAAACACTTAAATAATTAAAATTCAATGATTGGAATAACATAGGCATGTCCTTGGTCTAGGAATTAGCCCTTGGATTAGGACATTTACTCGAATAATGCTCATGTTTCCCATACATATGAATTTAATAATAAATTATATCTTAGTATGAACATTATTTTTATCCATCAAAATCTTAATTTTTTATCAGCAATTAATAGATCACTGCCTTTATTTACCACACATAAAACAACTTATTATTCATTTGAGATAATTCCTTGACTATTTCATCCCATATTCTTTACATGTAGAAAGTAGAACCTTGTTTCCACTATCATAATCATCAATTGCACTCCAATGAAGCTATGTTTTTACCTTGTTATGTATATTATAAATCTCACCCAATTCGATATTGTTAATCACATAATAAGGTACCTGATTCGGCATAATCACATGGTTTCAAATTCTAATACTTTTTTCATTTAGTTTCTTATAAATATAATCATTTTATTTTCTATCACATTTAGTGTTAACATGGATCCTTATGATTCCTTCAATTAACTAAAACTAAATGTTACAGTGTGATAAATAATAACAGTGTAAAATTATATATTAATGAATAATAATTCAACAGATGACTAAATTATAATAACTTCTTTTTAATATATGAATTATTTGTATTAACCTAGGTCATTCATGGTCATCTTCTATTCAAATACTTCAAAATGGTTGAAAAAAATGTTAATTAAAAAAATAATATCCCTAAGGAGTGTTTAACTTGGTGTCCAGTCTTAGGACCACTCATTATGAACTAGTAAAGATCTAGTTAATACAAAATCCACCCCATTCAGAGTTGTTACCCCTAGGTTCATATGTGTCACATATGCATCCTCTTTCTAGTATCAAAATAGGGACTTATTTTTTTGGAAAATCACACTTCTTTATTTACCATAACATAGTGTGTTCTCCTAAATATAGGATTATTATATGTATTCTCACTAAATTTTTATAATCCTAATCTCCAAAAATAACTAAACCCTTCTCTAATACCAACAAAACGGATCCAAGTATAACATACATTGATATTACATATTTTCAATGAATATTTAATATATCTCTCACATAAACATGATTGATAACCATAACGGATTAGTGTACTAAGAGAATAAATACATAACCATATTATTTATGTGAATTATTCATCATCTTTATTATATTTATTTATATAAAGTTCCCTACAATAATCATCATACTTAGTACCCTTTTTATTAATGAGGGGAAAATTATATATAAGAAGGGGTTAGTACAGATGATCATTAAGGTTAAACATGGGATATATATATCAATTATCATATGTAATAAAATCTAGAGAATTAGGGTATGAGAATATATATATATATATATATCAATAGAAAATTAAAACCAACAATTTAAAGATCCTAATCAAGAGTGATGATATAAAATATTAGTATGTCACAAGATTAGGGTATCATTAAAAATAAATTAGAAGACACAATTTCAAATCATAAGAATATAAATATATCATAAGAGTGGAACCATCAGAGGCATAAAAACCCAAAAATATGTTAGGATTGAAAACCAATACCATTTTATCACAGCAGTTTAGGAATCACAACATGTTTCTCATGTCATAGTGGATCAGTAATCCCTACATGTATCCTATATTGGATCAAGAACATCAACTTGTTTCTCATAATTATCTTATGAGATATATAGATTTTGGTATGACCCCCTCACACCAAAGATTCCCCTCATGAGCTGGAAATGGTGAAAGAGAGATAATGACCCCCGAGTCCCGCACCCAGTAAGCCCCAGAGTGTCGACTAGCACCAAGGGTATGATTTTTCACAAATATGGGGGGCATTACCCTTTTATTATTTAAGATCGATAAATAGGATGAGTCAAACAGAAAAAAAATGAACAAGTAAATGAAAATAAACCAAAAACCAAACCCATATACATGTTTTATACAATACTGAAACAAAAGTACAAGTACAAGAAAAGCTCCAATGTACCATTCCAAAAAAAAAGCAAAAATTGCAACTAGAAAAACTCTAATTCCCAACTAGCAAGGTCCCGCATGGGCCCTGAAGTCCTCCTAAAAACCTAAAAGTAAACGTAGGGTGAGCATACACGTATACTCAGTAGAGAAGCCAAAATCTCTCATGCATAGGTGGGGAGACATCCTAATGCCCCATGAGAAAACAAAAGGAACCAAAGCCCAGAAAGGAATCTATCCACACAACCTTACATGCCACACTCACCAAATATCGCAAGTCAATTGAGTAGTATAGTAATATTATCAAAGTATGGGTACCCAACACCACCTTCCCACTGAATACTTCTTAATCCCTCACGCCTAACACTCTGATGCTTCCCCCTCTTCCTGAGCTAGTGCCACTACCTAGCCATACGAAGCTCGAGCTAGTGCCGCAACCTGGCCATATGAAGCTCATAGAATACCACCGACACTCAATCCTCGAACATCATAGTATCCCACCGACACTCAATACTCGGCCATAACCACATCTCATCCCGAAGACAACTGGTAACTACATCACATCTTATCCTAAAGACACCTAGAAACATATCACATCCTCATCACGAAGACTCTTGGGAAACATCTTTTGTAACCTGCCCGAAGGATCTTGAGCTATAGAACCTAGAATAGGGAGCACAAGGAAGAACAGTAACCATCCATCTTTTAGATGTTTGAGAATCTCACCTCCCATCCCACGGGTGTTCGGCATGTAGTGCTCAACTTGGGTGTGGTGCTTAACATAAAACGTACAGATTTATATAATTATATCAACCACTCATCCCATCCTAATGACTCTACACAAAATATCTGAGCACATTCCTCGACACGGCTACCTCGAAGGTATGCACACAATAAATATCCCCAAACCCCATTAAGATTTTCATGTTTCAATAGTTTTAGTTTATCAGTTCCTAGACTACCGAGCAACTTACAATAACCAAACCAGATCAATCGTTCATAAAACATATCCTTGCCAACCACAAATAAAGTTAGGGAAAACACAAGCAACACAAAACCATTTTCTTTTATCAGCCAATCAATTACATTGATTTTATGTATTTAATCAACTACCATGCTCCACAATAAATTAGTTAACTCTTCCACTTTTATTCATATGCACAACCCATCCCTGCAGCCCTACTACCAACCACCATAACCACAAACACATTGGAAACAATACCCATACCACATAATCATCCCTTCGATACCATTTACCGCAGCTCTGCTACCCATCACAACCATATCATACATGCCAACCCATAACCATTCCAATCATAGCCCCGCTGCTCACCCGTTCCACAAAAACCCACGAAACACCCCTTCACATAATTAAACCCCAACCCACACCCAAAAAATTCATTCTTTCATTTAGTTTAACTGGGGTGATCATACAAGGGTTCCAGGTATTCATTTAATCATCCAACTTTACATGATTAACCAAATTTCTACATTATATGAAACTCCATCCACAAAACAATCCTGAAAAATAGGCCAACATAAAATTTCACAAGCAAAGGCCCCCAACGACCTTGATTTTCTGTAGGCATAAGCCTATTCAATTCACAACATAATAAAAGGATAAGCATTAATGAAAATAAAACAACAATATCAACAAAATTTCCCCAAATCCATTCTTTAACCAGTTATTATCTTTATTTACTGGTTCAACCATATCTCATGAAGACAAGAGGATACCCACCCCACATGATGCACAAAAGAGAGAGAGACGAAGGTAAGATCCCTACCTAAATAGGTTTTGATGTCCTTCTGCGAGAACAACCACCACGAGGATTTCGATCACTCCTCCTGACAACTACGTCTTCATGTGGGTGTTGTGGCACAACCGCACTAACAACCAAGAGAGACTCCATTATGTTTTAAGGTTTCACTTGTCATAGCATGGAAAAGAGGAACAAAAAGAGGAGATTGAGGAAGGAATAATAACGGGGTAGACCGTACCATTAAGATGATGTTCATCGAAGAGCGTAGTTCCTGTAAAATATCATAAATCTCCTTGGTAGGAAACTACAAAGAGGAAGTCTAGGAAGAGGGAATGGAACGAGGTTAACGATGTTCACCTCGTCGACACGATCCCGCAGCCACCGATAGTTCAACAACCAGAGTCCGGATGAAGAATATAGGAGGAAGGCTTCTGGGTCATCTGGGAGTGTCGTCGTGCGGAGAGGAATAGGGATTCGTAAATAACACGTGACCCACTCTTATATAGGCATTGAAAAGGTAAAAGGGTACGAAGCGTGTATTAATTAATACACGATGTTACCGTACACCTATTATGTTTTTTGATTGGTCAACACATGACACATCACACGATTTCCATGCATTTAATAATAATAATAACATTAATTAATAATAGGTGTTTTATTTACCCGAGACACGAACCATAATTCAATATCCAACATTGGACTTGAATTGATCGTATTAATGATAGGATCACATCACCACTGACGAGAATTCAATCGGACGTCACACGCGGGAGTTACGGCGGGTCAAAGATTTAATAAAAATATTAAATCTATTAATTCATGAGTGTTTTGGGCACCCAATTCGAAAACCCGAAAAAGACATCCAATATTAGACTCATAATTTCCCTCTCGAAGTCAGGGTCACATTACTGCTGATGGTTTGTAAAATCGAGATCACACAAAGTAATTATGGACTAAACATGGTTTTCCCATCAAATTAATAATTACATTATTATTTTATTTGGCCCCTTTTTTTACAAAAAAACCCACGCTCAACCTATTTCAAGGTTTTAAATGTGCAGTGCATTATCCCCCATAATTGGCTCCCCCTTTATCATTTATTTACTTTTTTTTTATTCATCATTATTTTTATTTTCTTCTCTCAAATCTTCCATCTTCTTCTTCAAGTTTCTCACGCTCCAAACCCAAAGTAGCACCTCCCCTTTTATTCCATACCCAACACGCCCCATTTTAAACTTTTATAAATATTTTTTTAACTCAAGTATCATAAATAATAACATCTCTCATCTATCCTTAAATCTCAAATTTCATTGGATTTAATTCAAAATTTAAATCTCATTAAATATTTATTAACGAGTCTTTCATAATTTAATCCAACATTATTATTATAATTATTTAGTATAATAATAATAAAAAATCCCCAATTAAAATTTATTAACTCGTCACCAATTATTATTAATAATAATTATTATTATTATTTAACTTCTCCGCATTGACCATGTCCGACCACCATTACGTCAACGCCGAGCAGCCTCCCATTACATGTCCATTACACAGATAATTTATTATTTATTAAAATTTATATAAATCAAAAAGAAACCATGCACCTCCACTCATTGAATTAAATACATTCAATTTTATTTCTTTCATTTCACAATGATTAAATTAAAATCATTTAATCTAATTAACACAAAAAAAAATTCACTCCACCATTATCAATTATTATTATAAAAAATTATTATTATAACATGCGTCGTGTTTGACCCCATCAAATTTTTACAAAATAATGGACCGGAGAGGTCCGGGCCATTACATCAGATACCTCTCAAAAAATTATCGTCCTCAATAATTAAAATCCATCCCATAAAATGGGGAAAGGTCTGAACAACAACCCCGTAAAATAACTCCCAGGGCTCTCATCATAACAGGAATCCAACCACTATCCTTATAATATGAGTCAGGGAATTCCTTCCCCCATGTCGAGATATTATCTGCTTTAGACGGTATTGACTCACCTGTACGGGTTTAATCGCATCCACATTAATGCGTCTCGATTAGGGATTAGGTCCTCCCACCCCAATAATTTAGGATTTCTCATACAGACACTGCCCCCAACACCGCAGAAAACAAGAAACACACAGCCCCAACACATGTATTGGTGAATTCCTTCTCCCATGTCAAGATACTATTCGCTTTGGGCGGCACTAACTCGCCTGCATGGTTTTAATCGCATCCACATTAATGCATCTTGATTAGGGATCAGGTCCTCCTCTCCCCACATGTTAGGACTCTTCACACACATTTAAGGGAAAGAGGGAAATAACTTAGCATTATAGACTCATGAAAAACAAGGTTCATGCCAAATCATGGGCGAGAATGAGTTTCAACAAAGGAGTGTGATGCTCATGAATTTAAACAAAACATAAACGAGAGCATTTAAGTAAACCTGAAAACATCTCTCTAAATCTCTGGCCTTGCTAGGGTTGTCGCTTCTATTGTGTGAAACTATCCACGTCCCACTCCTCTACCTTTTTGTTGACATCCACCTCCTAGACCACATTCCAGTTGGGGTCCTTGAGGAGCTCCCTGTGGTTGGCCCCCACCTTCTCTATACCCCTTTCGAGGGATTAGAGCATGTTGCTGATGGAAGTGTCGGGCTAAGAACTACTGCTGGGGCTAGGGATGAACTAGGCTAGTCCCTCTATACTGAGTCTGAAAAGGGCAATGTCTTCCAATATTCCCACGATTCCCACATGCAAATCACCTCAGTCCCTGGCCCGTAGAAAATAGGTTGAAATTTTGAGATTGGTATGGGACCTTCTGAAGTCTGCTCCCTGCCGGTCGAAACATGGAAGGTCATATTGCTGGGGATCTACTGCTGACCACCTCCTTCTTGGAAAAACTTGGGTGACTCCTCTCTCGTGATAAGCCTACTTGCGAGCACATCCTCTCGGTTTTATCCACCTTCTTATGTACTTCCAGGTACGTTGGTAAGGTGAAAGGGGACACCGCACACCGAATTGGTGCGGGGTACCTATACTTTGATAATATTACTATACTACTCTATTGACTTGCGATATTAATTCACGTGCGTTTCGGGTACCTGATCTGAAAACACAAAAAATACATCCAATATTAGACTCATAATTTCTGTCTCGAAGTCAGGGTCTCACTTCCACTGAAGGTTCATAAAACCGAGGTCACACGAAGAAGTTATGGACTAAACATGTTTTTCCCAACAAAATTAATAATTACATTATTACATTATTATTATTTTATTTAACCTTTTTTTCTCCAAAAACAACACACGCTCAATATATTTCAAGGTTTTAAATGTGCAGCCCATTATCCCCCATAATTGGAAACTCCTTTATCATTTATTTCCTTATTTTTTTTAATCATCATTATTTTTAATTTCCTCTCTCCAATCTTCTATCTTCTTTTTCAAGTTTCTCATGCTCCAACCCCAAATTAGCGCCTCCCATTTTATTCCATACCCAACATGCCCCATTTTAAACATTTATCATTATTTTTTTCAAAATAATTATTATAAATAATAACATCTCTCATTTATCCTCATATCTCAAATCTCTTTGCATTGAATTCAAAATTTATATATCATTAAATCTTTATTAACGAATCTTTTATAATTTAAGCCAACATTATTATTATAATTATTTAGTATAATAATAATAACAAATCCCCAATTAAAATTTATTAACTCGACACCAATTATTATTATTATTAATTATTATTATTGATGTTCGCCGCGTTGACCATGTCTGACCACCATTACATCATCACTGAGCAGCCACCCATTACATGTCCATTACACAGATAATTTATTATTTATTAAAATTTAGATAAATCATAAAGAAACCATGCACCTTACCTCATTGAATTAAATACATTAAATTTTATTTATTTTATTTAAAAATGATTAAATTAAAATCATTTAATCTAATTAACACCAAAAAAATTTCACGCCACCATTATCAAATATTATTATAAAAAATTATTATTATAACACGCATCCTGTTTGAGCACATAAAATTTTTACAAAGTAATGGACCGGAGAGGTCTAGGCCATTGCAAATTTACATAACGCATTGGAGGATTTTAATATACCCACTAGTAACATAATGAAAACTATACATATGTGTTCCACAAGATCATAAACCAATCATCATTTCAATACATCATAACTCATGGAAAAGGAATGGGTTTCATAAACATGATATCATAAATTAATTTACACATGGGAAAGAAATATGTTTCAAAGAATCGTCATCATCATAAGTCATCTAAAAAGTGTATGGAATCAAAATATAATATCAATAGTTAAACATAATACTCCTTAAAGTATGTTATCATTGATTAAAAATATCTTTAAAAGGATATTTGAACCATTATTTAAAGACATAGAAAAATATCCTTTTATTTTTTCAAAAAATAAACTAAAAATTCCCTGAAAATTGAGAAAAAACATTTCTTGGAAAATGAAAATAGAAGCATGCAGATAAATATTCTAATAAAATAGTCATCATAGTTTTGAGAAAATATTATCATGTCACATATGTTAAAGTAAAACTCTCTTTTTAGGTCTTTGCAAAAAATTCAAAAATGGCTAATTTGTAAAAAATGTTCCTCTAAAAAGAATCCTCTTTAAACATTCTTAAATAAATGAAAAGATAGTGAAAATAAAAAAAAATTAAAAAAATAAATTATAGGTATGAACATTCATAAAACAATTTTGAAGTGTCAAGACATGGAATAGAAAGTTCATCCAACAAACTGAAAATAAGGTCATCTTCTCTTCAAAAGCAATTTCTCAAGACTTTTTTGTAACAAAGAGGGGATATTTTTAATAATCCATAAAAATTATTTTTATAACAATAATAGAATAAAATTTATGTTTTTTAAAGATTAATATTCATAATATTCCCTTCAATTGAAATATATCACAGATAATTCAGGAAAGAAATGAAATTATAACATAAACTAATTACTTATTTGGTATGTTTTGAATCATAACCCACGGATATAAATAACCAAAAATGAAAATTTAAATACCATAAAAATAATTATATTCCTAATAAACAAAACCAAAGGTATAGTGGATAAATCACATAAACATAATCCTCTTTATAACATCCCACATGCTTCCATGAAAAAATATTTAGACGAAACCCGCTAAAAATTTGGTAATTAATAAATCAAAACATCATGAAAGATAGAAGCATATCTGTTAATTTAGATCATAATAATTTTCCTTAAAATAATCGTATAATAAATTAATGAAAAATATATACACCGCACAAACAAAACGAAAGGGGAATATAGAACATGTCTCATAGAAATATAAGTGAGATGAGAAACCATTGCCTCAAGTATTGTCTTTCTTTGTATGTCTTTAAAAATCATCTTTAATAAATATAAATTTATCATACAACTATTCTATAACCATAATCATATATATCATATGAAACTTTGAATACATATAACATCTTAACACCCATTTATCAACATTTCCTTATTAAAATCAATGTTTCGGGTGATAATTGCTTCATTTTTCATGCATGTTTCAGTTCGTAAATCATGATATGTCATCACCACCTCCATAAAATCTACTCCTATAGGTCTATAATTTAATAAAGTGAGATAATGATCTCTAATTACTACCTCTAGTAGCCCTTGGGTTGGTTACTAGCACCATTGGTAAAAAAATATCACAAATAAGTGTAACTACCCTTTATATAATAAGGTCGTGATATAGGATAAATCAATCACAATAAAATAAATGAAAATATGTAAAAAATGAAACCAAAACCATAACCAAAATTCATTTATAATATAAAAAAAATACATGAATCTATTAATAAATTCCCAAAATATAATCTAATGTAGGGATATAACCATACATCCAAAGACCAAGCTAAAAATTTCCAACGTAGTCCACAAATTTCTCTTGGAAACCTAAAAATATTTCTATATATGTAGGGTGAGAAAAAAGGTATACTCAGTTGGTTTATAAACAAGGATCACATGAAACTGTATAAAAGGGTATAATAATACAACCATGAGAAAAAAATCATAACTAACATTACCTAAGTAGATCAACTAACCAATCACATCCTCGGTAAGGCACAGTCACCAAATAACGCGTCCAAGTATAATAACATGATAATAAGAAAAATGATAAGGGTACCCACACATTGATTTCCCACTTGGATACCTATCTCACATCGTAATGATTTATGTCCTACTTCTCCCATCTCTTCTGAAGATCTTGTAATGTCAATCACCCATGTGCAACTCTTCATCACATCACATATCTCCCAAAGACATGTGGTCCATCACAACACATCTCACCCAAAAAACTCTATTCCATCACAACACTTAACAACAAAAGACACCAAGTATATCACATCATATCACATATCCCCCACAAATTTGTGGACCATCAAGACACATAAAATCAATAACTAGAATAGTAAGGTATCTTGAACCTGAAAGACATCAACCTTATTTCATCCTCTTACCATAAACAAAACCAAATATAAGATATCTAATCACCTTAATAATTATCACCAAAGTCCACTTTTTTACTTATGTCCATCACATATCATGTATTTCAATATCTTCTAGAATAAAGGGTGGGGAATATTGGTTTTCCATCCATTCAATATCACCACTGGGATATTGGGAAAACACCCCCAATGAATTTGGTTGTCAGCATGAGATTCCCAAAATTGGTACGAAACTTAAAAAAATGATAATGAAATGAAAACATATATATATATATATATATATATATATATATATATATATATATCCCCAGACAATCCCAACCTATGTGTTCACAAATGAGGAACTAACTAAACCATAGTATAACCACACAACCGCACAATGGTTCCACTTTTTCTACCACCACTAAATGCACAACAACACACATCCAGTCCCAGGCCACAATTTGTGTTTAATATTATTTCTCAATTTAATCCATTTTAATGATTTTTAATTACAAAAAACATTCCGTTATCTAGTATATTTATCTCACATCAACCATTAACCATATTTATCAACACAAAACATTTTAGTCTTTTTTATTTTTTAATCATTCAAAATATTCTATTACCATTTTTTATTAAAAAATTAATTCTGATACTATTTTGAAAACTAGAATAACACAACACCACACAACCTAAAAATCCCCTATATGGAGACTAGCCCACACTTCCACCATTAAACATAAACAACCAACTCTTAATCACAACTACCCCATCACCACCACTTTCCACCACAACCACCCATGTCATAACCAAAAAACTCATCACATCCTCTCCCACATCACAACCACACCTCTCATAACATATCACAACCACACATCATAATCATCACATACCATATTCCCTTATAATCACATAACCTCCCCACAACACAACCATAAAACAAAAAAAAATTAGACATCACATTCAAATAAATTTTTTTCAGATTTATCCTTACTATTTTATCACATTCAACTTATTTATTTCATGGGAATTATAACACAACCCATAGTTCCATGTGAAAAAAAAATTAAATAAATATTTTTGGTTTGATAATTTCATTTAATGTTATTTCAAATAATTACACAACATGGTTCCCCAAACAAATCAATTAGTGAAAAAAATGCTCCCACCATCCATGATTTTTGGTAATACATTAAGTATGAAAAGTTTCAGAATAAAATATAAAAGATGTAAAACATGAAAATCCGTCCCCCTTACCATTTTAATTTCAACTAAAACAATAAATTATCATTATTAGTCCATACATACTATCTTCCAAAATATAAACTAGATCATAATCCCTCCTACATGATTCAACTAAATGATAAACGAAGTATATCCTACAATAATGAATTTTTCTGATCCACTGCACAAGGTTTAAGTAAGAGAGAGGCCACCACCAAGAACCACAAAAAATTATAAAACACATAAAATCCTAGAACACAACAAAAAACTACATTATAAAAACCACATAGAACTAAATGATTCCCCTGATAGAATCCCTTTTCTTAACATAAAACAAGGAGAAAATAGGGGGATGTAAATTTGGGAACTCAACATCAAAACAACAATGATCGATCTCTGAAGGTCGGAATTGAAATAAATTAAAAAGGAAATGAAATAAATCTAAAGGACTCACTATTTTCTTCGATGAAACAAGAAAAAGTTGGAAAAAAATTTGTTTTGTAGGTTATTTGTGAATTTATACCTAGTCTTCAGAAAAAAACACCACGACATAACTTACAACACCTATCAGCATAACTGTGGGAATAGGGGAGCACCACAAAGCAATAAAATGAACTATACCGAAGCCACGATGGCCAAATCTTCATTTAAAAATTGTGGATATCTACATGTTATAGATCTAATAAAAATGGGAGAATATCATCATGAAACCATGACTACTACACCACAAATTCTTAACAACCTAGAAGGGGCTATGCTGCATCCTAGTTCCCTGAAAAAAGATTCCATGAAAACAAAAAAAACACTGAAATCACTTCTCATAGACACCATGATATAGCCAACACCTCGATACTCCAACCATAACCAAAATGGAAGAATGAATGGAATTAGACTTGATTCTCCACACTGCAACCTCTATCACCATTTTGTAGGTATTTTGAAGTTGTAAGTATCTCTGAAACAAGTCCCCGGGAACCCTAAACCATACTTGTCTCATCCATCATAAAAAATCATACTTATGGTGCATCTCCGTTCTCTATTTAGTGGAGTTCTTTTTATTTTCCCACTCCAACCCCCTTCTTCTCTCCAACTACCTAGAAACCTCCCATGAACACCTCGACCACCAAAATTCCCATAATGTTACCGGTTGGAATGTTTATACCATTACATAAAATACCTATTAAACTATTCTTTCTCATGATAATAAAAACAAACCCAAAAAAAATAGATAGAAAAAAAGTACCAAACCCATTCCATTAGATAAATCTTAAGGACCTCGTCACAACCAAAAACACCACCAATTACCAAACACACCAAACCCAGTAGGGAATGTTCACTAAATATCCCACACAACCACATTACTACACTATTTTACCATAAAATAGATACATCATTTTTATATAACAATCCAAACCACCATTCCATACTCCACACATCCCAAGACAAAATGTGTCACAATGATTACACAAAACAACCTCAAGCTAGATAAATCAAGGAATTTCATATTAAATGTTAATATATTATCCAGTTTTGGTAGAAATTTATCACCCACATAGTTTTAATCACATAATAATATAATGTGTACCGATTAGTTGTTATTTTTACTTATTCACCTGCTAAAAGAATTAACACATGCCACATATTAATGAAAAGGTACATCTAATAAAACAATGAGATCTAGATGTCCTATAATCAACGAAAAATAAGACAAGGAAAAATAAAAAATAACTCTATGTACAAGGCATGCATTTAGGTCCCATGTACCCAAGTAAATTCTCAAAGACACCAGGCCTCCAAAATATGAAAACCAAAATAATTTGTCATCCTTGAAACACCTTCTCCTGAAGATCTAGGATCTATAATGGCCATTACATGAATTTCACCTCTTCTCAGATATCCAACTTTCCCTATTCAATGACATGGAATTCATTAGGAAGATATAGATGGAGTTTAGATATGGGTAAGACATATTGAATCTAATCTAGTCAATGTCAATGTTCAAACCAATAATATACCTTACCCACACTACCCAACACCTCAAAGGGTCTAACAAACCAGGGTGAGAGAGTACTCAACCTACCAATCCAATATTACCCATGTCAAGGGGAGACCCTCAAGATCACATGGTCTCCAACCTTGGACTCCAATAGAATCCTTTGACAGTTAGTATAATAATTTTATCAGTCATATGTTTATTTCAGCCTCTCATGAACAAATTGAACATTCTCTATCATGATTTTCACCACATTGATGCCAAGAACTACTTAACCCCAACCATGACCCAGCATAATAGTGAATAACATGGCCTCTCATATAAAGTCTTTAATGGGGAATTTCCAATGGTTAAATTATAATGTTTTTATAAGAAAATTACACTAAGAAAAATGAATTTCCCAAGATCTTCTAAAGTATAGGACACATTCCAATAATATATCCTTTTGTGTATGGATTTTCCCCTCTGAATTTCCCTCCATATATGGATGGAAAGTAGTTTTGAGGCGTAATTAAGCCACACAATTTTTTTATGACCCCCCTCCATTATAGGAATGTTAAAATAGAATCTTGATCAATTTGAATCTCAGTCATAGTGAATAGAACTTGGGAATCCATGCATCTACACAACTCAATCCACATACCTCCTTGCCAAAACACCCATTATGACTGACTCATTGATTTATAGGAAGTTAGATGATTTCGAAAACGGATCCACTATTAAATAGATAGTATCTCAATCTCTATAAGCTTGAGGTAACCCTATGATTACATCCATAAATGTATCATCCCAATTCTTTTTAGGAATATCCAAGGGCTAGAACAAAATATGAAGAACATGGTGCTCAACCATTTCATCTTAGAAAAACATGACATCAATCCACAAACTCCTTCATTTACAATTTCATCTAGAGAAACAAAAATGGAATCCTCATGGAATGGTACATCTTATAAACTCATAGGTGTACCATAAAATGTGACATATGAAACTCTTGAAGGAACCCATCAGGCATTACTACTACAAAAAATAACTACCCAAAAACAACCTCGAGTTCCAATATTCCTCTTACCATCTCTATAGATAATTAGCATATCCAACATGATCATGAAACACCTATACCAATAATTCTACCCACGGAGACTCATCCATCTACTGTACTAAAGAAGACTTCACTATCTACTGAAAAAAGAAACCTCCACCATCAATCACCCTTACATCAAAATGTAGGGATTATGACTCCCCCATAACCCTCCAAGCATATATGATGTAATAACCAATATAAATTCCTTATTTTCTTCTCAAATCATTGCCCATAACATTCCCCTTTCTTGTCAAGTAGTAGATATAAAAGTTATAGTTCTAAATAAACTCCATCCACCAATATTTCCTCATATTTAGATCATGATTTGATAATATATAACTCAAGATCTTTAAATATATGAAGACCAAAAATAACCTCAAAATAATTTAATTTATCCACAACATCAACCCAAACACAACCACTACTAGATATTGATCACGGGTGGCATAGTTATGTGTGTGGGTATATGACCACCTAGAAAAATATGTGACCACCACACTCTACTTCATTAAGAAACCCCCAAGTATCAGATGGTAAGCATCACACAATACCTCAAATATTATCTCTTCCTCTAGAAACTGAATCACTAGAGAATTGATCAATCTTCCCATTAGATAGTCAAGTGTTTTCTGACATTAATCATTCTAGATGAAGAGTTTGGAATTCTATTCAAATATTTCATGGGGACCAAAATCGATGAGAAATATGATAAAACCTATAGTAATAGATTGAAATACTAAGGATGATACAAACCTATGCCACATTGTTAGGTTCTACACAAAAAGAAAAATTATCAATATTTTATGGGTCCATAGAAAAACCATTCTAGGGCTCTACATGCCCAAGGAAATTCACCACTCATGTCTAGAACATAGACTCAAAAAATATTCTAATGATATATTGATATCAAATAACATGGAATACATCTCTAAGAATATCAGCATGTTCCTCCTCTAACTTCGATAGGATCAAGATATCATTGAAAAACGTGACTAACAACTAGTCCAAGAATGTATGGAACACATATTTTAGGATCTACATGAACACAACTAGTGAATTTGTAACACTAAACGGCATGAAAATCAACATGATGTTCTCATAACTACATATGAAGGTAGGATTTGAGATATCATCCTCATTCAACCTCAACTATTGATTTCTACACTAGAAATAAAACTTATAAAAAAAACTGGATCCCCTCAGTATGATAAAAATATCAAAATTCCCCATAAGATGGTAATGATTATTGATCATCACCTAATTACACCTTTTTTCATCCATAATCATCTTCATAAAACCATCGTCCTTCTTAGAGAATAATACTATAGTACCCCACATCAACACACTAAGATGGATGAAACCCTTTTCATTAGACCATCTATATAAATCCTCAACTCACATGACACATAAGGTGTCATCACATATAGATCCAATGAAATTATAGAAGCATCATGCTGAAAGTATATTAGAAACTCAATATTGTGTTGACAAGGTAGTGTTAAATCATACTCTGAATAAACATCCAAAAACATGATGAAAATCTTAGATGACTCTACATTACCAACATCCACTGATTCCATAGACAAATTATTCATAAAATAAATGAGGGGCTTCATACATTTCCATTCTACCTAAGAACTCTACACAGTAATGAAAACCAAATGTTATTCATCCATATTTGAGAACATGACTCTCTTTTGTAAGTTCTCAGTAATAGAATGTATAAAATAAAACTAGTTGGTATTTCGAATAATAATGTACATTGAAATTTGTAGTATGAATGATCCCAAAATAACTAATGTAGCCCCATCATCAGTGAACACCCCCAAAACACATCAAACAACTGGTCAATCATATGACTGGCATAGTCAACACTACCAGAGTGGGAAACATCTCAATGTATATTCCTTGATAATGGACAAGAGTTTGTCATAAAAGGGAGTATAAATCTCTTCAATCAAACTTATCAAAAACAATAGTGAAATTTTGATCATACGTGTGACATTCTATAGCCCATCTAGTACTTCCACCCCCAATAAATGCAATTGACCACTCCCAGCACGTATTCCTCTCTACTGATGGAAAAAATCCAATTATACACTCATGTAAAGATCCCTGAAGATGAGGAACATCTTAATATCAACATATACCTTCCCCATCTCCTCTTGGTAGAACATAATCGTGTTTCCCCTGATATTGAAACTTCTTCCCTTGTAGTTGTTGTTGAGGATGACAATAAACCGTACCACCTCCAATATACTGAGTGGAAAGAACAACTAGATACTAATTATAATGATGAACATAGTCCCAAAAGATAAAGAAATGTGGGAATAATCCCCTAGGAATTAAATATAATCTGTTGGACCCAAAATATTAGAATGGAAGTTACTGAGTTCAATACCCCACTATTCTTATACTCAATGCCTTAGTCCCTGAGACATGCCAGGGACTACTCTACTCATAGATGAACCCTTTTGGATCCACTATTTTATATAACCTCATTACTAGTGTATGAGATCAGTAACCGATATATTCTTATACACCCCTAGGATATTTAGTAATGTGAATGGATAAATTACATACTAGATCAAAAGATGAAGTTCCCCTTATGACACCTTGCTTGGGAATCCTCATCAGTAAAACGACATGGGGAAATGTAAAACCTCCTTCTAGGAGATTCCAAACTCCCACTGTAGAGACCCAAAACTTGACGTACATGGACATTACATTACTTTTTTGGAGTACTTAATACATAACAAAAACAAACACACAAGGACCGTAATAGTTTAGTGTCTTTGGAAACTCGGAAAAAAATAATCTTCTAATCCCAGTGAAAGATCTTCAACATCTCCCATAAAAATATTCCCCTTTTGTTTTCTTACCTAAAACCTTTCTTTATATCTTGGTGAAAAGAAAACATAAAAATGGTGAGATCAAATTCTTACTAAGGGTAAACATAGAGAACATAAAACAATCCATAAACATTTGAATGCGAAAAACGTGAACATAAAATCTAAACATCAAAATCTTGAGCAAAGACATAAATCTTGGAAGTACGTAAGGAATATATCATAAAGGAACATAAATCATGATAAAATAGCACGGGAATAAAACATGTAATTTTGGAAAACCATTAAGAACATGATATGATTTCCATAGTATCCAAGGCATTGCTGCCAAGACCATCTTAGTGGACAAAGTCCCTTTCTGAATTGAGTTCACTCCTTGTTCTAGTTCTGTAACACTGAATCGGATTAACTTACCATTCCATCCATGTATATCTCATGAGATATAAATCATTACCCAATACATTATATGGAGATATAGGTCCCACCCATCTCATAATGAAATCATTCTTACATGTTCCACAACATAAACATAAATCATTCATCATAACCCAAAGAATAAAATGGGTTTCATAAGCATCATCCAATCATAACATAATCCATATAAAACAAATAGATATCATTTCATCATAAGAGAAGTTAAACCATGTAAATAATAGAGACATTATACTTGAAACATACACATATGAAATAATTTCATCTTAGATGGAAAATGGTTTTGATAAAACACTTGAAATAAATTCTTGAGGAAAATATCCTTTCTTATTCAAAATCATTTTCTTTTCCCAAAATGCCATGCAATTTTAAAAGAAAAGGATTTTGTTAAAAAGAGCCATAAAATCTTATAGAGAAAGCATCATGAAAATAAGGTGTTATGAAACCGTAAAAAATCTATTCATGCCGTATAAGTTAAAAAAACATTCTCCTCGTACTTTTTTCAGAAAAAATCAAAAAGTTACTCATATGGTAAACAAATGAAATATTCCTTTCATAACACGTGGTAAAATTGAAAAATGGGTAAAAAGGACTTTAAACATACATAAAAACACTTTTAGTAAACATGGACATGGATGATAAAAATAACACCAGTAAATACTTATGAATAAACAATCTCATATAAGAACGATATTGGAATAATTATCCCTTACTTTCGGTCCGATATGCTTCGTATGTATCTGAACCACCTCTTCTTCGACGCACCTCATTTAATCTTCCTCTTTAGGCACTAGAGTTGGTATTTTGAGGAGACCAGAACCTCTATAATGTTTCTAGGGATGTTGATAAGGGAAATGGGTAGGGGTTGGCCGAGATTGAAAGCTCAACATTGTGTAAAGAGAAGAGGGAGGATGTGCCCTTTTATAATGGAGGAGAGGGGCACCTTAGGAAAAACATAAAATATTATTTTATAATAAAGTCATATTCAGTTTTTAATAGCTCCAAATTTATTTATTTCAAAGATAAGGTGGGGATGGGTCGAAATCCTATCAACCAATAGGTTTTATACAAGTTTAGGTTACTATTGTAACCTTATCATTTAGATTTAACTCTAAGTTAAATAATTTAACTTTTACCGTGTCTTCTTGTTTTCTTACACTACATGGTTAATAAACATAACATAACAATCCAAAAGAACCGCAAGTGGTTCATTATTAATATATATATAACCTTATCTAAGTCATTTGGCCGAACCATAGATTTTTAGGAATGAAATGAAAATTAATAATATAATATTTGTTTTAAAAACTATTTTATGTCTATTTTAATACTGTTTGGTAATTGATTTTTCTGAAAATTATAAAACCAAGATTAGTTCAAAAAAAGTTAATTAAATATATACTAACATGACATATTAACCTATAAAATTATTTTAATTCATAAAAAGTCTCTAATTACATTTATTTGGTTATTTATAATATCAATTATGTTAATATTTCATTAATAAGGTAATTACTGTATCATCATTGTGTCATAAATAAATTAAATTATTTATTGTCTAAAATTTATAAATAAATTATCATTATATAGGAAATTGTTTTATCTTTATAATGAATATTTATAGTCGAATTTATATTAGGTATAACCCTATAATAAAAATTTTTTAGTTATTAAACTTTAATTTTAACTCTTTTAACTCTTCTTTAAATAAAATAATAATAAGTGTCCTAATCTAATCCAAGTGGACCTAAAGGGTAATATTTTATTCCAAAGGTTGTTTTTGGTCAAATTTCACTTATCCAATAGAATTAGGACATGTTTTAGGGTAATAATAATATCATTTTTACCCTTAATTACCCTATTTACTTTTAACCGTGGTAAATAAAAGTAAAAAGTTACTATTCATCAAAAATTATTTTTATCTCATTGAACCATATTTTACTCCTTGATATTAACTTTCACTTGGATTTTTTAATTTCAACTCATAGAAGCAGTAAAAATAAGTTTTATGTACAATTGCAAATGCTCCTAGGAGGTGGGTAAAAGACGATGAAAAGTTCAATAAAATTTTTATATATCTAAAATTACTATAAAATGACTCCAATGAATTAAATTGAAATTATATAAGTATTATGTATCTATTTTTAACTAAAATAAATTTAAATAAAATAGTTGATTATTTAAATAAATATTTGGTTTTAACCAATAACTAAGTGTTTTCACAATTCATAAAAAATTGAAAGTTTTCAGAAAAATACCAAAAGTTCACCCTAGGATAATTTCGATATTCCAAATCCAAAAATGAATTCCATTTTGAAAGATATAATTTATAAAATTTCAAAAAGTGGGTATTACTATTCATAGCGGCTAATTCATAATAATATTATAATAATATCTCGTTTAGTGAAACTCGGTGTTACGTACTACACACGCTATCGAAGAAGGTCTTGATTGCATGTAATGCAAGCCAAGTCGGGGTTGTGTGTAGTGAAATATCCCTTCCATGTTGCATATAACATAATCAGAACATAATTAAATTATACATTAAACAAAATCTATACTTAATGTTGCGTAGAATGATTTCCACAAACCGAACTTGAAATTATGTGTAACACAAGCCAAGAATAATGTTGTGTATACTGCAAGCTAATATCGTGTTGTATATAGTACAATATAATCTTGGTGTAGTGTATAATTGAAAACATCAAAAAAATTAAATAGAACATATCTCATAAAATCTCAAGGTGTTACATTCTACCCCCCTTAAAATAAATTTCACCCTCAAAATTCGTCAGGGTTATAAATGGTTGACTACTTGAAAGTTTATTTCATAGAAAACCACATCGTAAAAAGGAATACTAAAACATAATTTTAAAAATTTTAGTATGAAACATATCGGTTACCCAAATTTACTCATCACTGGGCTTCCACATAGTAGAACATAGGTAAAAATATTGATATAGAAGAGAAACTTAACCATCAAGTTCTGATGGAGAGTGGTAGAGGACATGGCCATGAAAATAACAACAATCACAAAGCCATAAATTTGTGTTGATCTAAGGTACCATCTAATTCATCAGATATAAGGGCACTAGGACAACATTTTTGGTTTGCAAGATCATTTCCCTAAAGTTGAATAATTTGAATTAGAAGAAATACTTATTTGTTCCGGTATAATATCACTGTTGTTCGTGCCTTGAAAAAATTCCACTTCATCTCTTAAAGAAATGAAGTTGAATTTGTCATTCCTGAAGTGTAAGCAGATCATGTGATAAAATGATGGGTCATTCCATATGTCTCAAACAAAATTTAATCAAAAGTTATCAAATATACATAAGTCCATCTATGGTGAGTTTAATCGTATATGATTCCAAAAATGGACTTATACTTCATCTATCATAGCTCTTAATAAAATAAAACTAGTTTCTACTGACCAGGGACTTCCTATAGGCTAGTGGTAGGTGATAAAGGCCTGTCGCACTTCGGTTGTGGGTTCGATTTCTGCATTCTTGTTCGACGCGATGGGTTGTCTCCCGTCCTACGGGTTGTCCTTTTTCTAAAAATATACTATTATAACATTCCAAAAATAATATCAAAAAGTTATAGCCGTAAACAATACTATATGATGTCTAACTTAATCTATTCCAATCTTTAGGCTTACCCAAACTCACAGTATAAGGAAAAATATTGATAGAGAGGTCATATACCAAGCATGTAAATACCATCATTTATCCCCATATATCATATGATATGTCTTGTTGGTCACATTCCAAACATTCAAATGCCTTAATCATGTATTCTCTTGAAAAATGAATACCCATTAAACCTTAGTGAAAACATGAATGCAGTTAAAAGTTATCCCTTTCCACATACCAAAATCCCAAAAATTATATATACTCAAACCATGATATCACTTAGTCCTTGTATCAATCATGAGCTCATTAATACTATCAAACATTTCATTTTCTCCTAATCCCTTCATTATGTGCATATCATCTACTTTCCAAAAATATTTAAATCACTTTTCATGGTAGCCTATAACATATAATTATCAAAAACCACAATAAACCATTACATAGATATTCCAATGTTCCACAATACTATAAATGAGATCCCTTTACATAAACACATAATCACTCCACCACATCGTTTTCATACTCAACATTGCTAATAGTGAACGCATGTGACTTCCCTTTGTCCTTTTCCTTGAGAGGTTATTGATGTCGATCATCATTAAACCATGGATTAGGGAATTGGTTAGCATAATGCCCCAATTCCTTGCACTTGTAGCATTGAAGTGTTGGTGGAGCATTCTCTGTACTCTTTTCTCTATTCACATCATTAGAATCCTTTTTCCCATTACTTCGACACTCAGCTACTCGATGACCTTATTTTTCACACTTGAAACATTTTCTAGTACCTTTTAGACAATCTCCACCATGCTTCTTTCCACACTTTGAGCATAAATAAACATTCATCTTCTTTTCATCATTTTTCTGAGATTTCTCTTTGAACTCCATCTTTTGTTTCTTGTCAAAACCACGAGATGGATATGTAACACCAACTTCAAGTTCTACCTTGATAGCACAACGCACAATTTATTCACAGCTATTGTAGTCACTTATAGCTAATGCTCTTAAAAGACTTGGTTTTTAGCCATGGAAGAATCGACCAACTTTACTTTCAGGTTGGATGATAAATCCAGATTCATACCTTGAAAGACTTGTAAAATTTGCTTCATATATACCAATAGATTCATCATCCTTTTTCTTAAGATCAAGGAACTCCTTTTCCATCTTTGTTCGAAGAAAATGAGGGAAGTACTTATTGAAAAATAAGTCCTTGAACTCATCCCATTCCACGGATTAAATTTCATCTTGGGGCCTTGTATTCTTAATTAGATTCCACCACTGGTCTGCTTCACCTTCTAACCGGTAAATAGCCAAAATTACTTTTTCATGTCCTGAACAGCGAAGTATGGAAAATATCTTTTCAATGGTACTGATCCATTATTCAGCAACAAATGGATCAGAAGACCCATTGAAAGAAGGTGGATGTTGCCTCATAATGGACTCAATAGAATATTTTTCCCTTATCTGCTCATTTGGAAGTCCAGAATGATTCATAGCTTTTGTAAGTATAGCAATAATATTTTTCACTCCATCTCCCATAACATTGGTTTGTTCAGGAGGAAAATAATTGCATTGTCTATTACATTGATCAACATAGTTCCTTCGGGTTCTAGCCATCATCTAAAACCCAAAAAGAACAGTGTGAGAGGAAAAAATCATGCTAGGAAAGTAGCATAATACACGGGGATTACTTTCAATATATAACATCTTAGGTTTAATTATAAGGTTGTTTCTATAATTCTAGGACTATTACCAAAATGTATACTTATCCTTAGGGACATCCCTCGACATACCTTAGAAATATCTATAGGTATTTCACTAAAGTTTTTGCATCCTAGTTTCCAAAGGATAACTAAAACTTTCCTCTGATACCAACTATAGAGACCCAAAACTAGACGTACATGGACATTACATTACTTTTTTGGAGTACTTAATACATAACAAAAACAAACACACAAGGACTGTAATAGTTTAGTGTCTTTGTAAACTCGGAAAAAATAATCTTCTAATCACGGTGAAAGCTCTTCAACATCTCCCATAAAGATCTTCACCTTTTGTTTTATTACCTAAAACATTTCTTTATATCTTGGGGAAAAGAAAACCTAAAAAGGGTGAGCTCAAATTCTTAGTAACGATAAACATAGAGAACATAAAACAATCCATAAACATTTGAATGCAAAAAACATGAACATAAAATCTAAACATCAAAATCTTGTGCAAAGACATAAATCTTGGAAGTACGTAAGGCATATATCATAAAGAAACATCAATCATGATAAAATAGCATGGGAATAAAACATGTAATTGTGGAAAACCATTAATCACATGATATTATTTCCATAGTATCCAAGGCATTGCTTCCAAGACCACCTTAGTGGACAAAGTCCCTTTCTTGATCGAGTTCACTCCTCGTTCTAGTCCTGTAACATTGAACCAGATTAACTTATCGTTCCAGCCATGTCTATATCATGAGATATAAATCTTTACCCAATTAATTGGAGGGAGATATATGTCCCATCCATATCATAATGAAATAATTTGTATGTGTGCCACAACATAAACATAAATCATTCTTCATAACACAAAGAATAAAATGGGTTTCATAAATATCATCCAATCATAACATAATCCATATAAAACAAATGGATATCATTTCATCATAAGAGAAGTGAAACCATGTAAATCATAGAGACATTATATTTGAAATATACCCATATGAAATAATTGCATCTTAGATGGAAAATGGTTTTGATAAAACACTTGAAATAAATTCTTGAGGAAAATATCCTTTCTTATTCAAAATCATTTTCTTTTCACAAAATGTCATGCAATTTTAAAAGAAAATTATTTTGTTGAAAATAGTCATGAAATATTGTATAGTAAGCTTAATGAAAATAAGGTGTTATGAAACCATAAAAATCCTTTCATGCCGTATAAGTTAAAAAAAATATTCTCCTCGTACTTTTTTCGGAAAATTCACAAAGTTACTCATATAGTAAACAAAAGAAATATTCCTTTCATAACATGTGGTAAAAGTCAAAAATGGGTAAAAAAATCTTTAAACATACATAAAAACACATTTAGAAAACATGGAAATGGATGATAAAAATAACCCCTATAAATACTTATGAATAAATAATCTCAGATAAGAATGAGATTGGAATAGTTATCCCTTACCTTATGTCAGATATGCTTCGTGCGTATCCGAACCTCCTCTTCTTCGATGCACCACTTTTAAGATACCTCTTAAGGAACTAGAGTTTGTCTTTTGAGGATAACAGAACCTCTATAATATTTCTAGGGATTTTTATAAGGTAAATGGCCAGGGGTTGTCCGAGCTTGAAAGCTCAAAATTTTGTAAAGAGGAGAGGGAGGAGGTGCCCTTTTATAAGGGAGGAGAGGGGCACCATAGACAAAACTTAAGATATTATTTTATAATAAAGTCATATTAGGTTTTTAGTAGCTCTAAATTGATTTATTTTGAAGTTAAGGTGGTAATGGGTCTAAATCTTCTCAACCAATAGGTTTTAGACAAGTCTAGGTTACTATTGTAACCTTATCATTTAGATTTAACTCTAAGTTAAATAATTTAACTTTTACCGTGTCTTCTTGTTTTCTTACACTATATGGTTAATAAACTTACTATAACAAGCCAAGATAACCCCAAGTGGTTCATTATTAATATATATATAACCTTATCTAAGTCATTTGGCTGAACTTTAGATTCTTAGGAATAAAATAACAATTAATAATATAATATTTATTTTAAAAACTATTTTCTGTCAAATTTGACACTATTTGGTAATTGATTTTTGTGAAAATCATAAAAGCATGATTAGTTCTAAAAAAATTAAATAAATCAATAATAAAATGACATATTAACCTATAAAATTATTTTAATTCATAAAAATTATCAAATTACATTTATTTGGGTATTTATAATATCAAATATGTTAATATTTCATTAATAAGGTAATTACTACATCATCATTGTGTCATAAATAAATTAAATTATTTAATTTCTAAAAATTCTAAATAAAATACCATTATGTAGGAAATTGTTTTATCTTTCTAATGAATATTTATAGTCGAATTTATATTATGTATAACCCTATACTAAAAATGTTTTAATTATTAAAATTTGATTTTAACTCTTTTAACTCTTCTTAAAATAAAATTATAATAAGTGTCCTAATCTAATCCAAGTGGACCTAAAGGGTAATATTTTATTCCTAAGGTTGTTTTTGGTCGAATTACACTTATCCAATATAATTAGGACATGTTTTAGGGTAATAATAATATCATTTTTACCCTTAATTACCCTATTTACTTTTAACCGTGGTAAATAAAAGTAAAAAAGTTACTATTCACCAAAAATTATTTTTATCTTATTTAACCACATTTTACTCACTGATATTAACTTTGTCTCTCAGATTTTTGAAATTCAACTCACAAAAGTGGTAAAATTAAGTTTTATGTACAATTGCAAATGCTCTTAGGAGGTGGGTAAAATACGGTGAAAAGTTCAATAAAATTATTATATATCTAAAATTATTATAAAATGACTCCAATGAATTACATTAAACATATATAAGTATTATGTATCTATTTTTACCTAAGATAAATTTAAATAAAATAAATTATTATTTAAATATAAAGTCGGTTTTAACCAATAACTTAGTGTTTTCACTATTCATCAAAAATTGAAAGTTTTGAGAAAAATACCAAAATTTCACCCTAGGATAATTTCGATATTCTGAATCCAAAAATGAAGTCCATTTTGAAAGATAAATTTTATAAAATTTCAAAAAGTGGGTATTACTATTCATAACAGCTAGTTCATAATAATATTATAATAATATCTCGTTTAGTGAAACTCGGTATTGCATACAACGCACGCTATCGAAGAAGGTCTTGATTGTGTGTGATGCAAGCCAAGTCTGGGCTGCGTGTAGTGAAAGCTCCCTTTGGTGTTGCGTATAACATAATCAAAACTTAATTCATTTATACATTAAACAAAATCTATACTTAATGTTGCGTAGAATTATTTCCACAAAACGAACTTGAAATTGTGTTTAACACGAGCCAAGAATAGTGTTGTGTATACTGCAAGCTAATATGGTGTTGCATATAGTACAAGCTAATCTTGGGGTAGTGTACAATAGAAGACATCAAAGAAATTAAATAGAATATATCTCATAAAATCTCAAGGTGTTACACCCACATAGAAATTATCCCATTGTAAAGAGATAAAAACTCATATAACTTCCCTACCTTCTTGTTCGAAGGAAGAAACACTGCTCATAACTACTTTTGAAAGATGACCTAGGAAACATTTTCCTCCCTCTCCTTTCCTCCTTCTGATAAATCCAATTATCGAATGGTTTATCCTAATAAAAATCCACTTCTGAATCTACATATAGAATATGAACATGAGCCATAGTTAAAAGGAGAAATAATGATTTCTTAATCCCGATAGTATGGGATTATATTAAGAACTGTTTAACAAATTTTAAATTTACAAAGCCACACAATTGAAACATAAACAAAATTCAATCATGATATATAAAAATATCATGGGTTTATACCCTGAATGAAGCATCATCACACTTAGTAATTTGGTAGTCTTAGAGTCATTGCGTGATATCACGGAGGTGGTGGGATAAAATACAATGTCCGAGACTATCTTTCATTAATTATGTCATACAAAAAGATCAATTAAAATCCTTTCATTACCATCACATGAAAGCCTCACTATGCCTAACTACTAACAACTACTTATCCCATGAATAAAGTCTCTCATACCACTCTATCATGACCCACTCCCTCCAAAGGTATGCTTCCTAGGCCATAGGTCAAGGAAGATAAATAATGATCCCAAATTACCACCTCCAGTAGGACCCCGATTAGAGACTAGCATCATGGTTATAAAAATCTGACAAATGGTAGGCATTACACTCTATTATAATAGGATCAGGAGATGTGACAAATCAACCATAAGAAACTCTATGTCATAATGTAAAAAATGAAACCAAAACCATGTAAGGATTCATTGATAATGATAAAAAATACAAAAACTTCCAAACAATTTCCCAAAATAAAAGATAATGCAATGACACAACAATAGTGTTAAGGTTGAAAATATAAATGTCCACCACAGTACATGAAGTCCTTTTAAAAACATGAAATAAGTTTTTATATACATGGGGTGATAATATAGGTACACTTAGTAGGATCATACCCCTTGTCCATTGTGCACATGTGAAAAAGATTATACTAACACATCAATGAGAAAATAATAAAACCAACATCACCAAGGACTATCAACTAACCAATCCCACCCCCACGAAGGAACACTCAGTAAATAACACATCCAAGTATAAAAACATGATAAGAATCATATAGATAATGATACCATGCATCACTTTCCCACAACAATGTCACTCTTACAGCCCAACAATATACATAATGGCACACTGATATCTCACTCGAAGACACTTAAGTCATCACAATACCTATCGTCTAAAGATACTTGGGTAATCAAAACACATCTAGCATGAGGACACTTGGGCTATCACATCACATCACATATCATCCAAATACACTTTTTCGTCATAATACATCATATCCATAACCAAAATAGTAGGTTACCACAAGCATGAATGACATCAACCATATTCCCTCCTATTACCATGCTTGAATCCTACCATAATCCATCCCATCACCTCACCGAATATCACCACATTGAACTATTGACTTTTTTAAATCATAGCACATTAATATCAACATCGCATGGTGAGAGAATAGGGAATAGTATGTGGATATTAATCCATCCTCAGGAATAGGTTATTGAGTAAAACACCTTCAAAAGATTAGGTTTTTGAAATCAGGTACTAGAAATGGGTGGGTTGTGAATAAAAATTACAATAAACCTACAAGGTATATGTGTGTGTATATATATACACACCCAATACCAACTTATGGGTTCATATCCAAAACAATAATAACTCAAAACATCATCATCCAAGCTCCCAACATCCCCAATTTCACTTCCTCCAGTACATGCACAACACCACACATCAAGCCACAATATTTATTTCATTTCCTTTATCAATTTAATCAATTTTAAATATTTCACATTAACACCCAATTTTCATTATCCAACACATTTATCTCACATTAAACATCAACCATATTTAACTTCAAAACCAAATTTAATCCATTCATTCATTAAACATTAAATCCATTCCACTGCCTATCGTTATTAACTAATTAATTATGATACTACTCTGAAAACTAGAATATCACAACACTAAAAAACAAAAAAATCATACCCATGAAACCACCCCACACTACCACCATCACATAGTCATAGCCACCTCCTAGTCAAAACTACCACATCACCACCACATTCCATAAAAATTTCCCCAAATCAAAACCACAAAACTCATCACATCTTCCCCCACAGCACAACCACACATCTTATCCCATATCAAAACCACATATCACCACAACCACATACAATATCCACTTATAATCACATCACCACCCCAAAAGAAAACCGTAAATCACAAAATGTTTCACATCACATTTAAATAACATGTTTTCATATTTATCAATGGTATTTCATCACAATGCACTTATTTATTTCAAGGGAATACTCACAACAGCCTTATTTATATGTGAAACCAATTATATACCTAGATATAAGTGGTTGGATAGTTTCAATAAAAGTTATTTTAAAAAATGACATTGCATGGTTTCACAAATAAATTGGTTCACATTATAAACAAATTTATATAACACCCATGATTTTTAGTTATACATCAAGCGTGAGAAGTATCAAAACAAAACATAAGAGTTATAAAATAAGATATTTAATTCACCTTCTCCTTTATATTTAAATTAAACCAATTATTCATATTTTTTTCAGATATTATATCTTATAAAATATAAAAAATATATAATAATCCATCTTGTATTATGTAATTAAAGGATAAATGAAGGACCTTGTATCTTAATAGAGCTTTCGGATCTACTGTACAATGTTGAAGTAATGAGAGGACTCCACCATGAACCAAGAGAATGGAAAAAAAAACTTAACATCCTAGAACATAACAAATCGAACACTTCCTTATCATAGAACCCTAAAATTAATGAATCCCCTAATAAGAACCCCTTACAAGACAAGAAATGGTGAGAATCCAAAGTAAAAGAATGACAGAACTCACTTGAAAACACTAATGGTTGATCTCCCAAGGATTTGGTTGAAAGATACGAAAAATGGGTTTAAAATGACTCCAAAGTATACACTTGTGTAGACCAAGAAATTAGATGAAATTGAACAAATTTACGGTTGTGGGGGATTTATGAATTTATACCTTCTCTATAAAACCCCACACCATTACACATTCTACAACACCATGTCACAGAACTGTTGAAAAAGGGATGGAACATGGATCAATGAAATGAATTATACCACATCCGTGAAGTTTAAAATCACGTCTAAGAATTATTTCTATATCTTTTTTTTAGATCTGAACAAATGGTTGAATATCATAATGAAGTTAGGACTGCTACACCGTAGACACCCAGTGAACAAAAAAGGTTTATATGATATCCCATCTCAACATCAAATGTACCTAGAAAAAAACCATTGAGGATACTCCTATCATACTGCACACTATAGAAAATACCCATTTGCTACAACCATGCCCAAAATGGAATAATGTCAAAAACTGCACCAGAGGATCCACTTTGTAGCCTATACCACCATGATTCATCTTGGCTGAAATTGGAAGTATCATCAAAACACATCCCTGGGAACCATATTCTACTATTGGATCCTCTATACTGCAGCATCCATGATTATTTTGGATCCCCATTCTCCACACCATAGATATATTCTCATTTTATATCTTCATCCCCCTTCTTCCCTCCAACTACCTCAGAACCTCCCCTACACACCTCCACAACTAGAATTACTATAATTTAGTGGGTCATTGGTCTAGATAATTTATGTAGTTCTTTTAATTTGATCATGTTTCAATCATATCCAAAATTTCAATAGTTAAATCAAAATCACATATAATAATCATAAATACTTTTATAACTAATCATATAAAGTAGTGATGAAAAATGAATTACATCACTTAATAGAGACAATAATCCATACATATTCATGAGTGACGTATCCACTTATTAATAGTTAAGATGAAATAAAATTCAATAATAATTATCATATATATCATATATATTTATTAAATCAATCATTATAACCACAAATGTGAAGTGGTGATGAAGAAAGAAAAGCATCAGTTCATGAAGGTGGGAATCCACACTTACACACTAGTGATGTTTTCTTTTCTATGGGATGAAAAGGAGGTGGATAATTGTTGTTCCAACATGAAAAAAAATTTAATATATTTATCATACATATTTCATTATTTTATAATGAATACCAAATATTTTTATGAGGTAGAATATGGAAAGACATTTAAAGTTATCAGTTTAGAGTTGTACCACATCATTGAGGAAGCTCTTCTTTCTTACACATTAATCCTTGAATGGATAGTATTTTCAAAATAAAAAAAATCTATATTAAGTGTAAAAGAAATATATGATTTTATAATCATTGTTCATGTCCAAGATAGAGTTCTCAAACATTGTGAAAATGGGAGGAGATGTGGTGCCCTTTTATAATAGTGGGGAGAGGCACCGTTGGAATTACATAAAGAAGTAAATTAATTTTTAGTCATGTTTAGATAATATTTTATCCCTTATCTCTTATTTTTGAACCTCATTATCGCTTTTGAGAATTATTATGATATGCATTTTTTTACACTCAAGATGTGAAGGATGTTATAATAAATAAATTACCCATTAGTGTATAAATCATTTTATTTCTTACCATATCCCATTAAATTTTCTTAAGATAATATTTTTATGAATTTTAATTAATTTAATAAAATATTATTTAACATAGGATACCAATAAAGTCATTTTATAGTATATTCACATATTTTGAATTTAAAGACATCATGATTCAAATGTAATTTGAATAAAAACATTAAAAACATCACTATTGTGATATATTTATCTAAAAAATTCATGTAAAATAATTTTTAAACCAAATTTAATTACTTTTAATATTTCTAAAATTATTTTTTTTCTATTACATGAACAAGTAAAATTTCAATGTTTCATAATCATTTAGGGTAATCATTCCATCACTTAAAGTTAAAATATAAATTACCATGATAAAAATAATTAATTAATATTAAAAATAACTATTAATAATTGTACATAAACTATTTTTATCCTTATGGAAAAATATTGTAGATATTAAAACAAATAGACAGTGACATTTTGTATTTATTCTTTATCTAAAATAATATTAAGTTAATTATCAAAAATAAATGGGAAACATCCTAACCTTTTCTATAGATTTATCGTGATTTTTTTCATGTACTCTTTTTTCTTTTTTAAGTATTATTTGGTTGGGGACTTTCTTGGGTGAATTCAAGTTAATTTTGGATGTTTTGGGAGGGTGTTTGGGTAGTGCACGGTTGGAACATAGTTTCACCAATCTATATTCCCGACCCTATAAACTGTGAAATCTAAATATAGGGGTTTTTCATGGTTGGTGAAAAGATTTTAAAATCATGTTCCCTATTAGAAGTAACATTGCACCCCACCAGATGGGGTGCATGGTTAAGGAACACGGTTTTCCAAATAGTGCACATGGGGTTTTAAACCCCCAAAATTTTATTTAAAAACATAAACCCCACCCCATGGCTATTAATCTCTAAACAACCCCACTCGAACCTAAACTCGTTAAAACATTATTTTGAAGCCTATGGAATGATTCCAAGGCCTTACAAACTCTAGTCTTGATGAATCGAACATCTAATTGAAGGACCCGTACCTCTCCTAGTATATAATATCTTCCAGATTTTTTCCTCCCTCTATATCATTTTTCTCTTATATTTTTAACGGATTATTTCTTCCATTAGTGATGAGTTTGGAACAAGGTTTTCATATATCATAATTTTATTGATCATGGATCTAGTTTCGGGGCCTAGATCTAGTTCTTTGTTGTTGGTTTGATCAATCCACTTCAATTTGGGGATTTCCACTTTGGTGAATTCTTGTCAGCAATCTTGAGGCAGGAGGTCTAAATTAAAAATCCCATAGTCTTAATTATAATTGTGTGTATATAATTATGGATTATAAATTTCCATGATTGAAAATTGCATATTTAATCTGATTAATTAAATTATTAACTAAATAATGTAATGATTTGATTAAAAAATTTATGGGATATTAGGGATATGGAATTAGTTAAATTATGGGATTGTGAAATTTACTAATTAATGTAATGTTAAATTGATTGATTAATTAGAATTAATGGGTGTTTTTCTTAACATGGAAGGTTTCATGTATTATATAATTACATGTTGATTAATGGTTTGATGGTGAATTATTAACATTATACAATATGAATTAATGTGATGAACCTAGATTGTTTTGATAGTTGAAATGGTACTACATGATGTGAAGTGTTTATTTGAGGGTAAAATATCATTAACCTTATTAAATGAGATGTCTGTGATGTATGGGTTTTATTAATAAATGGGTGTGGGATGAGGACTGATACTCCAAATATGAACAAGGTTCTAGACATGACCTTCTATGCTAAAATTAATTAATGTGAATATTAATTTATGGTAAAGTGGGTGATGCTCCAAATACCCATTGGGTGTGGGATAGGTATTAATGCTCTAAATACCCATGGGGTGTTAGGCATGATGTACTTCCCCAATGAGATTGTAATGGGACTATGGTTCCAAGTGGTTATGTTATTAAGTGAAAAGAAATGGACATTGAAAGACCATGTTTTGATGATTTTTTTTTACCTATGTGAAATGGTTAAGACTTCAGTACATGCCAAAGAATGCATTTATGACTCAAGTGACATCATGAACTTGGGATATTGTATGTGGTTAATTAAATGATAATTTAATTAGTAAACTACTTATTTTATGAATTTTTCTTTGTTATTTATAAAACTTAATAAACTATTATTGAATTGATATTATTTTAGATGTTATTGGTGGTGGCCTACTGATTTGTACTCACACCTTAAATGGGTAGCCTAATTAGTACTAGAATATACTTTATGGTTTTAGTAGAGTAATAGGGAAATAGTCATGTGTTAGATGGCTAACTTGGGATTGAGAGTGGATCAGTGAACTGGATGTGATGTTTGGATCAGCTAGGGGAGTTGTTAATGTGTCTTTATCATTTAGTTTTGTATAGAAACTTGACACATACTTTTCATGATATATCAATTATTTGGGTTTGGATTTTATATTCTTTTTTCATCATGTCATACTAGTATTGTTCTTTTTAGGGTTATTATCATTTGGTTATGTTTACTTATTTCCACTCTTATGATACTTTGATAAATAAGGTATAGTCTCTACTTGATATATATTTGACCCTCACTGCTAGTTAGCAGCCTATGGTCCACAGGAAGGAATTCCTAAGGTCCTGTAGAACACTACCTTGGGGCACCGGTATGTGGAACCTTGGTTAGGATGTTACAAAGTGTTATATAGAATATTAGGAAGAGTTATTCCTTGGTAATGGACTCATGTATGGGAGTAGCTAACACATTTCCATGGGGAAACCCAAGTACCCAGGGTGGGATTTTCATTTTTGATGTTGTTGTTACAGTAGGATGTTATTTCACCTTGGGTGATAAATTTTTTGTGTTATGTTATTATTTTTTTACATTTTATTCATGGAATGGTATGGCAGGAGAGTTGTGTATACATGAAATATTCTAGAAACTCAATATTTTATGTGAAATATATCATTTTAGTAACTCATTGAATATAATGTTTGTGGGTGAGTTATTGAAATGAAAATGATTTTCTTTACATGTGATGTTTAAATAAAATGGTGCCTAATTGGAAGTTGATAATTATAAATGATGAAAAAATGTGACAATTTGAAAAGGATAATTGGGTGTCTAATAATAAGCATGATTTGTAGAACTTTTTTACCCTATGTGATCCATGACAAATATAAGAGATGGTTGGGGGAGGTGACAACACCTCGGTTCTGACCATGTGGTAGAATTTAGGGGATGGATTGTAATTCCTTTATGTGAATCCATCTTGTAAAAATGTGATAGTGATGTGTTATGTATAAAAATAATTATGTTATAATTATAGATATATGCCTCTATGATGATGGGATTTTATAGGAAGGTGGGATGACATCGTAGGAAATATACCTCCAGTAGTAGAACTATGGGATCCAATAGTTCCGACTGAGGAATATGGAGAGAAAAAATGTGGGACCTTTTCTTGCTTTATGTAGTTTATGGAAAGGGGAATAGAGTGGGTTGTGGAGAGTATCTCTAACTTGAAATGGAAGTTCTAGTTAAATAACCCTATGACATTTTCCACCGAGAGAGGGCCTAAGGTAGTTGAGTTTAGATTAAGTCTATCTAGACTATCCTTGACAACTTAGAGACTCCTACTAAGAAGAGAGTAAAACTATCCACTTATATGTTACGCGGTCAAGAGAAGAATTATTGGGACCTCTAGACTCAGGATTCATAGCTAGAGAATATGGAGTGTATGTAAATTTCGGAGAAGTTCTTGGAGCACTTCAATCCTGAGACACTTAGCATGGAGATAAAAGCTGATTTTACGAGGTTGAACTTGGGGAATATGTCTACGATGGACTATACATATATATTTAGTGATTTTTTGTTCTTTTCCCCATAATTATAAGGGGATAAGGAAACTTTATGGAATCATTTTCATAATAGGATTAAATGTGATATAAATTCCCAAGTAAACATCTTTTGGATGAAAAATCATTTTGAAGTGGTGAATAAGACTCTCATTTATGAATAGAACCTAAAGGAGGTCTTAATTAGAGGACATTTAGTTTCTACTGAATTACTAGAAACTATGAATTCTAGTATTTATAAGCTCATCTATGATAATTTTGACCAAATATGTTGAAAGAAGAGTGTCTAGGGAGAGTATCGATTATATGGGGTCTTACTAGAGCACTCTTCCACCTGTACGGTAGACTAGGTCACTTTTATAGAAATTTTTTCTAACCATAAGTTGTCTTCCAAACTTGTGGAAAAAAGGAATTTTTTTTTATTTAATGAGTTTTCTCTCCTAGTTAGTGATTATCGTTTCAATTGGGATCTTTATATCCTTTACATTTCAGGATTTGACTTAATTTTGGGTATGGACTGGTTAAAAGCAAAAAAATACCACATTTATTGTCACCATAGTAGAGTAACATTCACATCACATGAGGGTGAGAATTATTCTCATTGTGGGCAGTGGGATATCAAATTGATTTGGGCATGGCTAGTTCATCAGTAACTGTGGGAGCTCATCACCCATGCTGACATTATTTTACTATATGATGGGGGTGTAAATCATGGTGTCTTTCCACCCATTATAGACCATTTATAGTAAGTTTTTCCTAGGGATATCTTTAGGCTTCCACCTGAGAGAGATGTAGGATTTATGACTCATATCTTGTTGGGGGATGATCCATTTTATATTCCATTCTATAGAATTGAACCAACAATGCTTTAAGAGATTATTACTCAATTGGAAGAGTTGATGGAGAAATGGTGTATCCATACAAGTACATCTCTTTAGGGGTCCTGAGTTTTGTTTTCTATGAAGGATGAGGGTAACTTATACTTATGTGTTGATTAATGGAAGTTGAATAAAATGAATGTGAGGAATCAGTATCATCTTCTGTATATTGATGATCTCTTTGACTAGCTGATAGGAGCTTGTGCTTTCTATAATATTGACTTGATATCAGGATATCATTAGTTGATAGTTCGATCTTTTCAAATACCATAGACTACATTTAGAAGAAGTTATGACCTTTTTTCATTTCATTTAGTTTTATGAATGCCCCAAAATTTTTATGGAGTTGATGAATAGAATCTACCACCCATACCTAAATGAATTTGTGGCAGTGTTTGTGGATGACATCTTGGTGTACTCCAAGACTCATGATGATCATTACCATTATCTTTACATCATCTTGATTACACTGAGAGAGCATATTATATTCACCAATATATATAAGTTTCAATTATGTATTGATTAGGTACATTTATTGGGTCACATCATCTTAGAGGAAGGTGTGTTAGTGGAGCTATAGAAGGTGCAAGTAGTTGTTTAATAAGAGGAGCCAAAAGAATGTCTTTAATTGCAAAAACATTTCTAGGCCTAGTGGGATTTTAATAGTGGTTCATCCAGGACCTATCACACATGGGAGCACTAATTTCAAGGTTGACCAATAAGGGACTTAAGTTTAGACGGTTTGAAGAATATGAGAATTCTTTCTTGAAGTTAGAGAAGCGTTTGACTACCACACTAATCTTGATCCTACCTAGGCTAGGGGAGGAATACAGAGTGGTTTTTAATTCATCTTGGATCGGTATTATAGTTATGTTGATGTAGGGTGACTGAGTTTTGGTGTATGGGTCATAGAAATTGAGGACACATGAATGTAACTACCCTATTCATGACCTCAAGTTAGCTGGACTATTTTATTCTTGGAAGTGTTGGAAGCATTATCTATTGGCTGAAAATTTTAATTTGTATACCAATCATAAAATCTTAAAGTATATCTTTTCGCAATAATATTTGAATCAACGGTAGTGGAGATGTTATGAGTATATATATTCATTTGAATTTCATCTAGCATATGCCTATGATAAGGGAAAAAGTGTTGCTAATTTTTTTCCAAAGAAAACATATACATGGGTAGTTAGAGAGTCTAGTTTTGAATAGATGATGATGCATTTTCTAGCAGATATGCATGTTGGGGTTCAAGATATCCAAGAGAATATGTCCCTTGTAACATTTTAAGTGGAGTCCACACTTTTGATTCACGTCCGGGAGAAAAAAATATGAGGATTCATAGTGTTTGGACTTGATGGAAAGCCATGGAGGTTGGGAGTCAAAATAATGTTGAACCATAGATGAGGATGAGATAATCTATGTTGGGAATCATTTTGTTGAGCCTAAAAGAATTTAAGAAGATTCGATACATGATTTTCATGCCTCGAAGTGGGTGGTGCATCTAGGTTTGACCAAAATGTATCGTAACTTGTATAGATAGTATTGGTGGCAAGGAATGAAAAGGAAAAATACAGGGTTCATGACCTAATGGTACACATTTTAATAGGTGAAGTTTGAGTGTCAATGACCTGGTGGTTTACTACAATCATTTCATATTCCTTAATGGAAGTGGGATGATGTGACCTTGTATTTTTCTTTGGGAATCCCAATAATTATTTGGTAGAATGTTGTTATTTGGTTGATAGTATATGAACTAAAAAAATATCCCATTTCTTTCCTATTCAAGAGAAGTTATTAGTGGATCAATTGGGAGATATTTTTATTCGGAATATAGTCCATCGACACATGGTTCCATTGAGAATAGTTCCAGACTGTGACTCATAATTCACTTCACACTTTTGGAAAGTCTTGTTGAAATCACTTAGTACACTGGTATGTGTGAGTATGCCTTTTCACCCAAAGAATGATGCATAGTCAAAACGTACTATACAGGTTTTAGAAGATATGTTGTGGGAATGTGTCCAAGACTTTGGTATGTATGGGGAGAATCACTTGGGGCTCATTGAGTTCTCCTATAACAATAATTGTCAGGTGACTATTTAAATGGATCCATATGAGGCTCTTTATGGAAATCCAAGCAGACCACCTCTATGATGGATGGAAGCATGTGATTCAGAGCTATTGGGACCAAGTCTCGTGTAGGAGTTCTCACAGAAGGTTTATATGATACAAAAAAGTATGAATATGGCTCACGGTATGTAGAATTCATATGTTGATAGATGTCGATGACCCATTTAGTTTATAGTGGGTGATAATTTGTTCTTTAGAGTGTCTCCTACATTGGGTCACTCTAGGATTTGGAGATAGGGAAAGTTGTTGCCTAGGTTTGTTAGATTTTTGAGCTTGTGGAAAGAATTAGACTGGTGGAAAACAAATTTTCTCTTCCATAGTGGTATAATTCTATACATGAAGTTTTTCATGTGTCACAACATCGGGGGTATTGCCTTGACCCTTCTCAGGGCATCTATGTGGATTATTTTGATGTTGAGACTAATGCATCCTTTGAGGAGAATCTGATACATGTTGTGGATCACCTTGAAAAGTGTTTTTGTGGAACGACCATGTTTCTATTTTTAATATTGTGGAAACGTGGATGTGTTTAGAAGGAAACACTGGATAGAGAAGAAGATATGTGGGCTCAGTGGCCCAGTGTTTTTATCTCAGAATATTAGTGATTCTAGGGATTAAAATTAATGGATGAGCTATTATAAGGTGGGGATACTGTAAAATCCAAACCATCTATTAGGTGAATTCAGGTATATTTTAGTTGTTTTTAAGAGGTGTTTTGGAAGTGCACAGATGGCACATGGTTTTCCTAAACCATTTTCCAAACCTAGAAAATAATGCAACCCTAGATAATGGGTGTTTTCTTAGTTGGCACATGGTTTTTCAAACCCTACACCCAACTATGAGTAATTGTAAACCCCACCAGTAGGGGTGCATGGTTAGGGCACATGTTTTTTCAAACTGTTGTCTCTGTATAGGAAGACATGCAAGAAGGATTTTAAATCATCAAAAATTTATAAAAAAATATCTATCCCCAACTAGTAATCGTTGAAATTACCCATTCAGGCCTTAACTCATTCTATTTTATTTTGAAACCTCTAGGAGGATTCCAATTCCTTATAAACTCTTCTTTTGATGAATCCAATATCTACTTGAAGGATTTGTACCTCTTCTGATATGTAGTCTATTTTTAATTAATTTCCTCCCTCTCTATCATTTGTCTCTCATAATTTTAATAGAAAATTTCGTCCATTGGTGATGGGATTAGATCTAGGTTTTGATAGATCTTAATCTTTTTGATATTGGATCTAGGTATAGGTTCTAAATCTCATTCTTTGTTTTGAATTTGATCAATACTCTTCAATTGGGGGATTTCCACTTTGGAAAATGATCGTTAGGGACCTTGAGGCAAGGGGTATAAATTTCAAATCATATAGTCTAGATTATAATTGTGGGTAGGTAAATTTTAATTATCAATTTATAGGCATGGAAATCACTACTTGAATATGATTAATTAATTGATTAATTAATTAATGGAGTAATGTGATTCTGAAATTTATGGGACATTTGGGTTATCAAACTGGTCAAATGATGGGATTTTTTAATTGATTAATTAATAGAATATTAAATTTATTTATTAATGGTAATTATAGGCTGTTTGTATTAAGCTTGAAGGGATAATTAATTATATTATTAAATGTTGATAAATAGTTTGATAATGAATTGTTAATATTATCCAATAAGGATTAAAATAATGAACCCTAATTTTTTTTAAAATGAAATTGTATATCATAATGCAAAGTATTTATGAAAGTGTTAATGAAAATTAACCTTGTTTTATGTGATGTGTGTGAAGTGTGTGATTTATTGGAAAAATGGGTGCGGGATAAGGAATAATGATTCAAATAACCACGGAGTGTTATCCATTACATTCTTAGCCCAAATGAATGGATTTAAATATTATTATATGGGAAAGGGATTGCTTCTCCAAACACCCATAAGGTGTGGGGTAGGTACTGATTCTGCAAATACCTATAAGGTGCTAGACACAACATTCTACACCCATGAGATAGTCATTGCACTATGGTTCCAAGTGTCCATGCTATAAAGAAAAATGAAATGGATAAATAAACTCCATGTTAAAATTATTTCTATTTACCTATGTGATATTGTTTATAATCTAGCAAAGGACGAAGAAGATAATGATCGTTTAGGGGTCATTGTAAACATGGTATGTTTTAAGTGTCTAATTAGGTTAATTGAATTGGTAAACAGGTTATTTTAACATGTGTTCGTTAATATTTATACAAATCCTGACAATGTTATTGACTGGATATTATTTTAAACATTGTTGTTGGTGCCTTCATAATTTGTACTCACACCCTACACCAGCTTCCAGATCAGTACACGAATAGACATCAAGTTTATAGGACTGGATAAGGGAATGAACCCTATGTTAGATGGAAAGCTAGGTATGGTGGATAGATGAGAGAACCAGACATGATGTCAGGACCCTATTTTGGATTTTCATTGTGTCTTTAATTTTTTGTTTTATTTGGACACTTGACCCATATCTTGAATGATATTTCTATTATTTTACTTTGGATATTGTATTAATGTTTTGGTCATCATGTGATACTGGAAATATTGTGGTATTGGGTTTTATCATTTTCTTAATGTTTATTTATTTACATTTTTTTTCTATATTTATAAAGAGGGTATAGTCTCCTAATGTAATATATTTGACCCTAGATACTATTCAGAATCATCTGGTATACGGGGAGGTGTGCCTGAAGTCATATGGTGAACCGACTTGGGTCACGAGCCTGCGTCACCCGGGTTGGGATTTTAAAAAATTGCACTATGTTTTTATATCTTCAAATATTATATTAGGATGTTAAAAAAACGCATTCATCAAAAATAACATACATATTAATTATACTATTGAAGACTTGACATTTTACCTTAATTGACTATTTTACTCTTACTAAGGTGATAAATATTTTCCACATTTATTATTCATAATGACCAAAAATAAAATAAATCTATTTAACAAATTTCAGCATCTAAATTCCAAATATGGAACACATTTTTCAAGGTTCAATTTCAATAATTATCAGGAATATATTGTTACATAAATTCATAAACTACAATAGAATATAGTTTTTAGGAAAAAAATTATCTTTAAAAAAAAAATGAACTTATACACAAATCAAGTATAATTATGAACTCGGTGTAATTATATAGATTATATATAATTAAATTATACTTATGTTACATTGTGATAAAATTATAAACCTATTGTTACTTTTAAATTATGTGGTTTATTAAAAAAATGATAATTTTATAAAAATATGTATTTTTCTCTATTCACTAAAAATAAAAACCTTTTAAAAAAACACAAAATTAACCCTAAGAAAAAATTTACATAGTAATTTGAAAAAAATACTATACTTCACAAATAATATTTATAAAAATGGGAGAAGATAATTATAATGTTCACACACAAAATAAAATAAATACCATTTTTGAATAAAACATATTTTTGAAACATAAAATGACTTTACAAAAAAATTGAGTACTTATTTATTATGTATTAATAAACAAATTTGAATTATATAAAAACTTTATAAATTTTTCTATAATATGGTAATTTCAATCCATACCTCTAATTTGACAACTAGGTTATAATGGTCACATCTAAATAATATTATTTTTTTAATATATTATAGTTTTATTAAAGTTATGTCTTACATATTAAGAAAGTTATCAAGCATATTATTCTTTTAAATTAAATTTTCACGGTGTCACATACTCCTTACAATATTCAATTATAACACTTTGACATAGATATTCACTATATGATGTAATATAATTTAAATAGACAATCCCAGGATTATCCCTTACTGTCTCTAGATTTGATCTTTATACTAGCCACCACCGGTTTACAATGGATACACAAATGTATCCCAAAATATCACTTTAACTCTAGTGTCCTTATATAATAAATAGTCCACCTTCCATTGAGCCTTCATAAATATATGAATCTTCACATTATCGTGAACTTAATATATAAAAATTAGTTTACCTGAACATTAATTACCCAAACAATAGTATTTGACCTAATGATAAAGAAATCATCTAAAATTTAGGCACTCTCACTTCTCTGCTCTAAATTTATTAAGAAACACTACTACAAAAAAGACCTTTCAAAATGTTGACCTTTATTAGTTCTCGAAAAAGTGCTGATAAAGGTCACCTTTATCGGTTCTAAAAATAGTGCAAAAAAAGGGTACCTTTTATCAGTGATAAAAACGATGATAAAAGGTTCCCTTTATCTACGATTTTTTAGAACTAATAAATGGTAACCTTTATCAGTGCTTTTCTATAGCACTGATAAATAGTACCCTTTATCAATGTAATATTTTTAGTCATGATAAAGGGTACCCTTTATCATTGTTTTATATTTTAGTGATGATAAATGGTAGACTTTATCAGTACTGATAAAAGTCCAGAATAAAATGAAATAATGAAACAAACAAAAATTTGAAAAAAAAAATATTAACAATTTATTGATTAAATATTTCTTGATAAAAGTGAATAAATTGAATATAAATGTATATAAATTACAAAAAAATGAATAGAATATTTTAAATATGTATATATGTAAAATTAATAAAATTTAAAAAATAATTAAAAATTTAAAAAGTGTAAATTAAAAAAAATATTAAACATTTTATTAATTAATAATTATTCATAAAAATGAATAAATTTAACATGTATATATATATATATATATATTATAAACAATATTTAATTGTATATATTTAATATATATATAATTAATAAATTTAAATAATTAAAAAAAATAAAAATGAATAAATTGTAATAAATAAAAATATATAAATTTAAAATTTTAAAAATTATTTAAAAAGTTATTCATGAAATAATTATTAATAAAAATGAATAAGTATAATATATATATATATATTAATTATAAATATTAATAAATAATATATATTAAATATAAATATTTAGAAAATGAATAAAATGTAATAATTACAAATATATTAATGTATTATTCATTTTTAATGTTTTTTCATTTTTCAATTTAAAAAATATCAAATTTATATTATATTTATTTCACACACACAATTTTAATTAATAAATTTTTATATTTAACGTACACACACAAATATTTAGGTAACTAATGAAATATTATATAGAAAAACACACACCAAATTTTTATCTAATATATTAAACGTATAGTATATTTTATAATTTCATTATAACATGATATATTAAATATATCATTTTTTTTATCCATTTTTATTTTTATTTCTTTAATATTACTATAGTTAGTTATTATTAATTCATTTTTTATATTTCTCTTTTTTCTTTTTTCTTTTATTTTTGAATTTCATAATTTTCAATTATTTATTTATATAAATTTATTTACTAGTTTTTATTATTTTCAATATATATTTATCTTTACTTAAATATATATTTACTTTTTATAATTTATATTTATTTAATAAAACATATCCATTTTTTTAATATTTTTAATGTGTAATCATTTTTTAATTATTCAATTCCATGCATTTTTTAAATTTAGGTATTTATGATTACATATTCATTGATAATGTAAAAATATATTTTTATATAAGTATTTATAAATAAATAAATTCATAAATGTATTTTTACTATATTTATAAAAAAATGGAAAAACCTCAAGACAACGTGGCAGTGTTTTTCGGTTGACTTTGTTTTCTGAAAAAATAGGTTTCCATTGTAAGTTATGGAGTTCTAGAGATATTATTTAAAAGGTATGTTAAAAAATATCCAATAAAAATGAATTGATGCTATGTATGTGGTATAGATAGTTTGTATAGATGGTGGGGTATTTTCCTTGTGTTTGTTAAATTTTTTGATCCAAAATTTGAAGATTGGAGGAATTTGTTTTTGGAAAAGGATGTTCCACCCATGGGTGGTGATGATGCACAAAGTTGGGTGCAAGTCAAGATTAGGGATCTCCACTTCAAAAAATGGCTAATGGAAATTTTGTGTGAAAGATCTAAAATTGGGTGAAAGGATAACTTGCACAACACAGGTTGAGTTGCGCGTAATGATTAAGTTATCAGTATGAAAGAGAGTTACATGCCAAATGAGACATTAAATTAGGATCCTCCATGATTGAGGAAATATTATTCATGTAGATGAAGTCATGTAATGTACCTACATGGTGGTCCGGTTGAGTCTATAAATTGGCGGTTATCCCATCATTTGAGTAGCTCGACCCTTAAAGCAAATCAGGGCTCTGAATCACATAAGAGTTGTGTGCAAAGAGAGTTTCACATAAAGAGAGTTTCACATAAAGAATAAAAGTTGGGTGAAATATGTTGTTCTCTAATAGTACATGGAGGTTGGGAGTACTACACATAAACTCAAATATTTCATGCAAAGTGTTAAGGTTGTGTGCAATACATTCCAAGGTTGCACAGAAGATTGAAGTTTCCTAATATTTTTTGTGGTAAAGGGGTATTCATCATGTGGATGAAAGGATTAATCTTACCTACCACAGCCGGTGAGTACCAGATATTCATTTAAGTGGGATCGTGGGGGTAATTCTTGCATTCAAAAAAGATAGATTGATCAATAAACCTTGCCCGATGCAGCATTCAATGGACCAGATGAGGAGCCGGAAGCAAAGGGATTATTATTTGAGATGGCATAAATCGGCTTCTGAATGGTAATAGGCTACAACAGAAGCAGACTCATGTGTGGGATATAGAGAGGACTATGGATATTATGATATGCAGTCCTGTGATGGCCTCTTTGGTTTGTGGTTGTACTACTTTTTCTTATTTTGTGAGTGTTGCAAGTCGTGATCTAGTATGTCTTAAGGTCTGTGTGGTTTCTCGCTTTTCCTAAAAGTGTATGGAAATAAAAAAATCTAATTTTCAGTCATTCCTTGGATGTAGCAAAATGAGTGTGAACCAAGTAAAATTTTTATGTCTCATTAGTGGTTTCATTTCTGTATATACATTGTGACGAGAAAGGGAGAAAAGAATGTTTTTTAACAATGAAACAAGATCGGAAAGGGAATCTATTTTAATCTGTTGTACCATGATTTACCCACCCACCCACCCCCCCCCCCCCCCATCAGGGTATTTACCTATTTGGGATAACAGTTATATATTTGTTGTTATTATATATAAAGAAACATATTTTTTTACGTATTTATATAATTATAAATAAATAATTATATATATTAAATAAATGAAATATTGTAATAAATTTATTTAAATAATGAATATATTACATTTATAATTATATCTATATTTATAATATATATATATATATATTAGGTTGAAACCTCTCTTTATTTAGGGAAAGAAGAAACATTACAATGAAAACAGGTAACATAAAATATAGGGATGTACTTGCCAAAACTCAAACTCGAGACCTCACCGAGACCCACAAGGGCAGCTACTGTTGTGCTTTACCCTGGGGGATATATATATATATATATATATATATCTAAATACATGAAAATATATTTTTTTATTATTCATATATTTATGAATAATTATTTATTTATATAAATAATTATAAAATTATAACAAATACATTTAGATAATAAATATATTTTTATTTATATATTTTTATTAAATATATGTAATGATATAAATATATTTATAAATTTAAAAATATAATAAATATATTTAAATAATGAATATATTTAAAACATTTATATTTATATATATTTATTAAATATATATATAATTATATAAATATATATAATGATACAAATATATGTATAATTATAAATATATTTATAAATTGATATATATTTATAATATTATATATTTATAAATATAAATATTTTTTTAAAGTATTAATGTAATTATAAATAAATAATGATATATTTAAATAATTATTAGATTGTGAAAATATATATATAATTATTGAAAAAATTTACAAATTATTTATTTATAATTATAATTATATATGCTTTATCCGAACTAAAGTTGTAGCATTAATAAAGGTTCATTTTATCAGTGTTTTTCAGTGTTGATAATGCTCTGTTATTATTACTGCTAAAAAAGTGTTGATAAAGATTCCTTTTATCAGCGGTTATCAATTTAGAACTAATAAAAGGGCTCTTTATCAAAACTATTTTGAAATCAATGATTAAATTGTCCCTAGTCTATTTAAAATAACCCTAACTACAACCCATTCATCTGTAATTCTCTAACTGTTGAGGAAATCCCCGGAAGCTAGTACTACTCCTCTTCATTCTCTCAGATGAATAAAGACTAGAAACCAAGGTATGTCATTTTCTCCTTTCCTCTTTAGATGTTTGATTTTTTAGGTTCTCTGGTTTTCCTTTTTTTTTCTTAACCATTACAAACTCTATATCACATATCATCTCTCCTCTCTCCTAATTTGAATTATACTTTTTTTATATGTCATAAAACCTTTGAAACATGGGTAACAATGGTGTATTATTTGATATTGTTCTTTTATTATAAGTATAGATTAATAATTCATAATAATTTTTAAGGCTACAAAGGACCATGGGTTTCAAAAATATGGTTCTATAAATAAGGATTATTGTTAAGATAGATATACAACAATATACGCTCCACGCATAAAATTTTACATTTTCATGCATATTTCATTAAAAATTTTATTGTATTCAATAGAGATATAATACTTCAATACTCTAGGATGACTATCCATCATGACCCTTATTTAATATATCCTCATATGGTTGATTTCCTTCCATCATAAGATGATGGATTGGACTCCCTCTTTCAAACTATCCTTACTCCTATTTTTGTGGTTCCAACTTTCCTTGATGACATATCTCCCGCTTAGATTTTATTCATTAATCTCTTTTAAAGAAATTATCATTGTTTTGAATACTATATCTCCCAACCCATTCTTCAAATTTTTCAACCCTTCATCCTTCTCATTTACAACTTCCTGAGAACACCAAATATGACACCTAACAATTAATTTATATATAATGAATTAATTTGTTTGGTTTCTTGATATGAATTTTCTTATGTGACTCACTGAGTTACTATTGAAAACATTTCATCAAAAATTACTTTTAATTTTAGTGTAGTCACATTAGATCCTAATAGGACTCCATAGTTAATCATACTTGAATAATAATACTATTGCAATGGGTGACCACCCAAAAATACCCATGTTGCACATTTTTCGTGAAAAATCAATCCAAACTCACCTTTTAATAATTTTTCCACTTTAGGCTTGAAAAATTTAAAATGGTACCAATCTTACTTTCGATGGTATTACTCTTACAATAATCATAGCTCTCTGGCTCTACTTTCAGATTCATCTTTAGGATACATTCTCTTGTAAGTTGGAGAAATGGTTGGTTGTCAAGCTCTCTCATACACCTTACACCAATACCCCCACAAGTTTGTATGTCCTCTAAGACCTAAACATCATAAATCCATCACATGTTTGGATAAATGATTCTTTGAAATCAAGGGATTCCTTCTTTTCTCTCAATAGATATTTTATTCCCTCTATCTTTTTCATAACTACCATGTCCTCTTCATCTTCCTTGAGATTCATGACATTTATTTTTCTATTTTACCCTCAATTTCTAACTCCACGGCCTATTTTCTATCAAGTTGTGTTTCTAGTTTAATAATTAAATGGATAATCCTTCCTTCTACCACAGGGAAAAAATATAAAAGAGAAAAAAATTAACCAAAGAAATATATAAAAAAATTGACACTTGAAGGAAAAAAAATACCATTGAACATTTTTATCTTCATCTTATTTGAATACATTTTATGCATCTTTATTTTTTTCCAAATAATCCAATTATTGTTAACGGTTTCTTAAAACACTTTAAAAGGTCAAGATGAATCATTTTTTCTTACAAATCTTCTGTTGATATAAATCAAACCCCGATAAAATAGTTGAAACATGTAAACACTCATGACTGGGAAGGAAATGAAAAAAAATAAAAAAAATAAAAGGAACTGTAAAAACATAAATTATTATGATTTGAAGTAAATGACTCTGAGTGGAAGTCATGTGGACCTACACTCAGATGAACAGGGCTTCCAAAAAGGCAAATAGAATCTAGAATTTGGGATATGTTTGTGGTGAAAAAACTATGATTTAGAAAAAAGAATGGATTAGGGAACGTCCAATATTATAGACTAAGGGAATAAAAATTTATTTAAAGCATGATTTGAATGTTTATTCCTTAATTTTGAAATGTATTATGTAAGAATAAATAATTCAAATTTCATTTAGGTTATTTTTGAATATGATTGGGTTTAGAGTATATATGGGATAAACATATTTTTTAAAATAAAAAGTGCTTGGTTTTATGTGAAGGATAGGTATGGTATGTTAGAATGTGATTTACTATAGATATGTTAGTGGTACTTCAAGATCTATGGTTAGGGTTATGTCACGTTTAGGTTGTTGTTTGTTCTTCTTTATGGTTTGTTAGAATTTAGTATTAACTAATGTATCGTGGTTCCCATTATGTGGTTATTTCCTAAGGGAACCTATTATATTAAGGCTTCCCCATATTACAAATTCACTTACTAATAAAAATGGATATCTTATGACAATTTCATGTTTTTTATTTAATAAGTACATGTGATGGTTATCCCTGAGGGATAGTATTGGATTCTAGAGGATTGAGGTAAAATCTCATGGTACCTATGATGTGGTTATTTCCATAGGGAGATAAATTATTTTTGATCCTCATATGATTTCAATTTTAACCACTTATTAGTGATATTATTTGAATTTTAGGGAACAAACATGGTATAATCATTTTTTAGGATTAATATAATCCACTGGTTTGAAATTAATTTGGTACATTAGTTTGTCATGGCTTCTTAGTTAGTACACAATGAATTGACTTACATGTGTATTTTGGGTATTACTACTTTGAACCCATACTCGAATATATGTGTTGAATATTTTACGGACTCTTTTGGTATTTATTTGTTTATTTTTATACTCACACCCTACACATAAGACTCAGTGGATATAGAGACCTTGTATTTTAGATTCAAGTGAGGTAAAAGGACTAATAAAATAGACTAGTGTTGGTGCAACTCATTGGGGATGCGTTTATCTCCTCATGGTAGTTTCAGGGACCTTATAGCATTTTGAGATGAGATTTATAATTTTAAATTAAGATGTGGTAATTTTAAAAGTTATAAGGAGACAACTTTCATCCTCACCAACTTCATCTCCCAGACATTTATTATTTCATTTTGTTGCTTAAGACTCATCCCCCATCTCTTCTATGCTGTTTTAACTAATCTTTTCAGTAGTCATACAAAATGATCATGAGTAACTGGTATGTGATTACTTTTTGTTATACTAATTAAATAAACATAAGAGGATATCCCTAAGATATATGGGATGATTATCAACCAAAACAATTCAATAATAGCTATTTAGAAGATGAAGCTGATGACTATGACAGTTTTCTATAACTTTTACATTTGGATCAATTCAGAGAATAATACCCACCATAGTGGGATAATTATATTATTAAATTAAATTACCCATTTCCTTCATAATGGATGGAAACTAATTATTTGAAAAAATATTATGAAGATTGAGTTAAATATTCCATCATGTTTTCAATAGAAAATTATTGTCACCCTTCTCAAATCCTTCTTTGTGTTTTTGTTTTTTTATTCAAGAAAAATAAAATGTTTGATTAATTATGCAAACAATTTCTTCTACACAATATAATGTTACCTATCGGAATGAATAATAGACTATTGATAATGATACTACATAATTATTATTGGATCAATATCATGCTGATGTAAAAAAAACAACAATCATACATCATCATAGTGTTGAATGAAATTATCAAGGTAAGAATTCAAGGTATAATATTTGAGGTTGGATGTAATCAACATGGAAAACCTATTAACCCCAAAAATGAAATGTTAATTACTTATCTTTGGGTCATAATGAGGATGACTGTGCGGATTAATATTGATTCATAGCGACCCATCCAATATTTAATTAAATAAATCCTTTGGAAATATATAATGGTAATGTTATGATATAATTTTTCCATGTTACTGAAAAAATATATAATGAAACATTGATTTATTTTTCATTATACCTTACCGAGTTTGTTTATTTTAGAATACTTATGTAAGAAATTTGTATTAATGGCTACTATAAATGCATAAAGAGGCTTCCAAACTCTTCTTACAAAGATCTGTCTTAAATATAATAAAGGTAAAGTAAGTCCCCACCCACCAGTTAGTTATAAACACATTATAAAGAAGAAAACATGGATTTTGTTTATCAATACTCATAATGAGAAATCATTTTAGTTGAATTTGAGTTGATAATATATTTTTTTACATTATTTATTTTATCCAAATTTATTCAAAACTATTATTTTATGAAGGAGAAAATGGGTGATGGAAATAAAGAATGTGAATCAAAACCAATGTACCCCTATCACAAAGCAAGGATGGGGTACATTTCATTAGATAAGAAAATGGTATGTATTTTAAATCAATAACAAATTTTTAGTTATGTGATAGGAAATGACATATATTCCTTTGTTTATATGTTGATTGATGAATTAAAAACTGAATCCAATTATATCAAAAATTGTGTGATATTGAAGGAGATTCATATAAATTAGGAGGGTAAAGTTGTTGATAAAAACACAAAAATAGTATGGAAAACATGTGTAAATATGAGATAATTGTAATTAGTTATGATTTAAAACATTATTACAAAAAAATATCTATTTATGGCCATATTGTTTTATATGGTTTATACACAAGAATTGGTAGTTACCATACAAGAAGAAAAGATAATTTCAGTAGCTTGGAATCTTTTACAACAATATAGTCGTGTTAAAGGATTAGGTTTTGGAGTCTCTTCTTGAACATATTTAAAGAAGAAAAAACACATGAAAATACATATAATATAGTAACATGGTTAAAAATAAAAATATAATCAATACATGAAATTTTTTTTGGGTCTAGTTTGGTATACCAATTTATGAGAAAGGATCAAATTGAACTGGAGGAGGAACAAAGATCTACACATGAAAAAAATTATCCCACTAGATTTTAGTCTAGTCATTCACCCCAACCACATACCTTATTAGGGGTAATTAATTTTTCATTACTCTTACCCAAAAAATCGAATCAAACAACTTCTGTAACTTTATATTACTAAAATTCATCAGGGTATAGCTATTTGTGACTTGTATCAATCAAAGACAATGCATCACATTGATGGGATGGATACAATTTATAATATCCCAAGAGACAAGATACCCCATAAATAACTCCAAAAATATCACATGAGAGTGGGGATAAAGTTATCTCATGAGTCGATTGGTAATCTTCTTGTTCCACTTCATGATCTAGATGTTACACAGATCATTGATGATATTAGATATTTCATTTATCGGTCATCTAATCTTATTAAGATACACAATGTTTGTCTTTAGAAATTTTAATCATATGAAAACTCGGTAATAGTTTATGATAAAAGGTATGAAGTTAGGTATGATATTATAAATGAATAAATCATTAGGGAAACAGAAGGTCAGATCAAAAAAATCAAGTTAATTGACAAAGAAATCAAAATGAAATTATAAGAGTACCTTCTCCCTGCCAGTTTTAGACCAACATATATAATCATTACAACTTCATTAAAAGACCTCATTTATAGATGCAAATAGGTCTTAAATTTTATATGAAAAATAAATATATAGATCATTTATGATAAAGGTAATTAGTCTTCAGACAATAAATGAGATTCTCAAGCATGAGTGGTTGGGAATCTTAGTTTTGAATACATACATAAGGTACAATTACATAATTTGAGTATCCAAATAGTGAGATAATATGTTTATTAAAGTTAATAACTATTCATATTTTCAACCGAAATTTACATTACTACTATATAAATGGAAAATAATGAGAAACGTGATTTGGATTCATTAATCCCTATATCATTTATATGGAAAAACTCACTTTAGAGAAAGAATAGATTTAGATGAAAAGAGATGAGGTACTCAGAGTATTTGAGCAAAAACATTATATGAAAGACTCTTTTTATTCCAATAATAAATAATTAAAATAATACACTCTAATCACATAAAACACCTTTTTAATTTTTGTATTACTTATTTTTTTTTTTGTTTTTTGGTAGCACTGGATGCTAATCGCTGTCAATCTGCATACAGAAAATATTTATTATTTTGGATCAAATGATTAGATATCAAACCAAGAGACCACACATGATGTGTATGGTGAATTTTTAATACTTTGTAATCAAAATTTTATAGATAAACATCGAATTATATGTTTCATTCTATGTATTAACACAAATTTTGTTATATCAGGGTGGTTTATAAATATTGGCAAACTCAAGGAATTAAGTTGGGGTCTAAAGAGATAAATCCAATAGTTTTATAAAAATATTAAACAATTATGGAATATAAAGAAATATTAAAATATCAAAACATTCTCAAAAAATTATTTATTTTGGTCAATGTTTCTATAGTGTTTGAAGAAAGATAATGGAATCCTTTGTAAATATTATTTTTTAAAAATTTATGAGAGAGTTCAAAAGGGATGAAAAGATCAGTACCCCACAATAGGTAATTTTCATAGGTAATTAAAATATCATTACACATATTTCATAATCATTTGTTGTATATAATATCATATTACTATCAAGATTGTCAACAACATTTGAAAGCAAAAGAATAAATAAATTTTTTTAGAGATGAGGGGGTAGAATACATGTCATCATAATTTATATTGGCAACAAATTTAGGTGATTACCTTCTATGTTTATTATATTGTATGAATTATGTCCATATAAATAAATATGGGGTGTGAAAAATTAGTTTTAGAATGCATATATATTATTTTTGATCTGTTTCTCAAGGATAGATATAACAGAGGAAATAAATTTGTATAGAATCGTGAACATGAAAATAATAATTTTTTTGGAAATTAACGAGGAAGAATAAGATTCAGATTCATCATCCAAGGTGAAGGAGGATGTAGAAGTAGATACCAAGGAAGAGACTAAGGTATAGGAGGAGATGAACCATTGACCTGCAAATAATGAAATTGTTGGGAAAAGTAGTATAATGGGGATCTCACCAAGATTATTTTTTAGAGCAATTGTTTAAAACTTATCACAAAACTCTTCACTTTAGATTAGAGACATTGTGTAAGTGTTTCAGGTGGCTTATTGAAAAAATGGTTTTCAAGACTTCTTTAAGAGATTTTATAAAGGAATTTAAGTAGAGGAATTTTTTATGAAACAAAACAAACATCACTAATTTATTAAAAATATATTATCATAGGATAAAACTTATATTAGAAAATTTTAAGTACTATCAAATATTGATAAAGTGTGAAAGAAACCCCTCACCAAGAAAAACTTGTGAAACACTAAAACAATTGATGATGTTTCTTGCCCATGATTTATCTACACTAAAAAATAAAATATATTAGTAGTGGATCCAATATTCAGTTGATAGCCACACAACACTAATCCAATAATCTAATAGGTATATAATTCAACTTAAATATTTGAATAAATATGTGTGTGATCAACCACCAAAGCCATTAGGTTTATAAGAGAACTATTAGGGGACAACCATTATTAAGATATTGTGGACATCAAGGTTGGTTGGTGTTAAAGGAAGCATAACTTCAAATGAAAAGAAACATACTTATGAATAAATACAAAAATATGAAAACCCTACATCAAATTAAATTGTGAAGAACCAGAAATCCAAATAAACACCCCTTTGAAAAATAATCTAGTGGCTTGATCCAAAACCACTAAAAAATAAAGAAATACAAAATTTTATCGACTGAATCATGAATTTTTAAAAAATAAAAATATGATGGTTTTACATTAGTGGGTGGTTTAATTATCTGGGTTATTAGATCATCTTTTATATTTATTATATAATATCAAAAATTCTTGTGAAATCCATACAAGTAACACTCATTATGCATGTACACATTCATTATGTAAAATGATCCATGTTCACAAGCTCATTAATAAAAAACTCATCATCATTATTAATAAAAAATATATGAGAATTAGGATATTAATATTTTGATGTAAAAATAAATACAATGTTATGTTATTGTTTATCATCGCATAGAAAAAAAATTAATATTTTTTTAGAATTGTCAAAATTTTAGTAAAAAATAAAATTGAAAAACTCAAATATGAGAAACATCATTCCTATTGCTTTCTTACTTTAATAAAATAATCCATAAGTTATTTTTAATATGTAGTATGTAGATCCACATTAATAATATTCATGATGGTCCTAGAATGACTAAAATTCTTTGTTATCACATTATAATTAACTTTTTAATACAAAAATTTGTCAATCACTAAAAATAAAAAAACACACTTTTATTTTCATGATAATTTAGTAAAATTATTCATAATTAATTTTTGATTAGTGGGAATCATTATCATATCAAAAAAAAATATTATGCGACCCATATGGCTCAAATCCCATGTTTTTAATTAAAAATGACATTTTAGTTGAAAACAAAATTAGTGTTCTCAAAACTGAGGAAACACATTATTATTGTTTTTATACTTTAGGAAAACAAATGTCATTTAAAATAGGTTGGAATCATCCTAGACTCAATCTGATTCATGGTGTGATCAGTATGTCTCCAAGTGCACGTATTTATTCAAAAGTAACATTAATTTTAATAAAAAGGGAAATAGACATAGTCCAAGCCATGTAAATTCATTCAAATTGATTTGGTACTTTAGGAAAATGATAAATAAGTTATTTTTGAGTTTTAGGAATCAAAATAACCTCAATATGATCCATGATGTACCCAGTATGACTCAATGTGTCCATTATTAGTTTAAAATAGTCATTTTTATACAAAAAATGTCAATCACTAAAAACAAAGAATTTTTTTTGTAATTGTCTTGATAATTTAGGAAAAATATTCATAATTCATTTATGATTTTTAATAATTAGTCTCACATAAAACCCACACATAATGAAATCTGTATGACTCAAAGTCTGTGTTACTAGTTTAAAATAACATTTTAGTAAAAAATGTGAATTAATCAAAACCAAGGAACCACATTTGGACTATTTTGAAACATTATTAAAATGATACATAACACATTTGGGACATGTAAGAATTATCCTCACCTCAGTAAATTTTCTAGTGTGACCAGAATGACTCCAAGTTCGTCATTTTAATCAAAATTGACATTAATATTAGTAAAAAAGATAATTGACATATTCATAACCAATAAAACGCATTTGGATTGTTTTCTTACATTATGAAAATGATTCATAATTTATCTATGATGTTTAGTAATCATCCATACCTCAATATGATACATGATGTGCCCGATATGACTCAAAGTGTTCGTTATCAGTTTAAAATTGACACTTTAATACAAAAAAGTGGCACTCCAGGAAAACCAATCAAACATGAGAATGTTTTATTAATATTTTAGGTAAATGATTCATAATTAATTGTTTATGTGTATGAATTATTCCCGCATCAATCCCACACACAATTCAAACTATATGACTAAAAGTTCCTTTTTTGAGTTTAAAATGACATTTTAGTAAACAACATGTGTGGAATTCTCAAAACAAAGGAAATTAACTCATATTATTTTGATACTTTAAGATAGAAATCCATAATTAATTTTGGATTTTTATAAATTAACTACACCTCAATATGATTCATAGTGTGACCGGTATGAATCCAAGTGCACATTTTTAATATATAAGTTTCATTTTAGTTTAAAACATGCATCACATATCCAAAACTGAACACATGAGCATATATTGTTTTCTCATCATTTTAACTGCTATTAGTTAATTAATTTCCTTATAATTTTTATCTTATACTTATTTAATTAATTTACACATATATAATGCTTGAAGATGAACAAAAATGGCATGTGATGTTAAAAAATCAACTAAAATGTAATTCGACACACATTGTTCTTGGTATGACTCAAATTTTAGTTTACAATTAACACATTATACTTAATGTATATCTTTATATTATCACTAAAAAATGAACTATTTTCAAATATATATGCATTAGGTTCTTCAACACTGGGTGTATTTTTATTTTACATGGGTGTGTTGTTTAATCTATAATAGTGTTTTCTTCCTGTATCTCTTTTGGAAATATTATTTAATTTAAATTCTATATTTGTTACTCATTTTACTAATTTGAGATGATTTTATAGTACTGTAGTGTGATGTTATATCCCACTACATTATACCATGTTTATGGTGTTGTGGTGTATTGTAACCTCACACTATAATATTCCCCTTATCAGCACTATTAAATGCATCGATAAACCACTCCTTTATCAGCACTTCTAGAAACATTGATAAATGGTCCCTTTATCTTAACTTAAACATTCACTAATAAAGGACTCCATTATCAGCACATTCAGTATTGTTGATAAAGGTTTCTATTATCAGTGCTTGTAGAAGTGCTGATAAATGATCCCTTTATCAGTACTAAATAAATGCACTGATGAATCCTATCTTTTACAAGTGCTTATAAAAGCAATAATAAAAACCAAGTACTTTTAACCACACTATAATAGTCAGAAACTTTTTAGCACTGATAAAAGCCTATTCTAGTGATGTTAAAGGCCTCTTTTGTAGTATTAATTATTGTCTTTTCTTTATCTGCCTCATATATCTACCAAAACTTTTATGATGTTGTCTCTATATATTTCCACCACTTTCATTATTAGTAGTATTCTTAGAATAAACTCACCCTTTATATAACCAACTAATCTCTATTGAAATAAGTTTTCATCCTTTGTATATTAAACTTCTTTCAAACCTTAGTAATATTTCTTTAGTACCTCGAAATATATTATAGTTATTCTTCATCATATATCCTATAAAAATTAGTTTCAATGATCTTCAATGCTTCCAAAAATATTTGATAGAATAAGGACTTAAACTTCACAAATATTTTATCTTTGACATCCATATTTTCATTATAACTTTTAAATAGGATTCACTTAAAGGGAAATAACTAGAAGTTCTAATATATTCTAGTTTATAAACTTCCTAAAACCCTGAAACAAACTTTTCACTTTTCCTCCAACTTTCATTCTACCTCTGTCCTTCACTATCTCGATTTGGAAGCCTTTGTGTTCTTTGAGCATGATCTAGAATATGTTATAATCTTCCAGTGTCCTTAATTTTACTACTCTAGAACAATTTTGATCTTAATATTTAAAAATCTCAACTTATGGATAAACTATTATCAGAATTTCTGATCATTATATCCTTTGATCGACTCAAATTCTGACTATCTCATCTTTCGAACTATAACAACTTCTCATCTAAATTTTATAATTATTGTAATGACCCAAAACATTTATGAATTAAATACCCTTATAATTATTTCATATAACATAATGACATAAAATAATAATAATAACACACTAAATTCTTTATAAGTAAATAATTAATGAAATTAAATGTATCTCTATAACTTAAACAACCTACACTGATGAAATAGTAACCTGACCTTTTGAATAGTAATGTGACCCTTATGAATAATAAATCATCCAATTGAATAGTAACATCAGAAATGGGAGTATAAATAATGTTTATCCATCTTATAAGTGAGAATATGATTTAATTATATCATAGTATAAGTATATAAATATTTTTAAAATTGTTATTTAGGTTTTGGTATTTCTATAAGTCAAAAATATTTAATTTCAAATTTTTAAAAATTTAATAAATTAAAATAAAATTAATTTTCCTAAATTTTATTCATAAATTATCTTTTTGATGTCTTATGATTATAATATAATTTTATGAGACATTAATAATATTTTGAGAGTGTTTGAAAAGCAGTTTTATCGTTAAAATTTATATTTTCCAAGTAAATAATGATTTTAATTAAAAATTAAATTTATCATATTTGTAAAAATATTTTCATAAAATGGAGTTAAATATTGGAATATAAAAATAAAATAATGTCTAGGATTAATTTTTGGTATTTTTCTGAAATACTAGAATTTTCTGGGAATACAAAGATACGATTATTTACAGTATAAGTAAATAAATGAATTCTTGAGTCATTATTGAGGAATTAATGATTTAATTGGAAATTTTTCAAATTAAAATTGAAAAATTACTATATTTATTCCCATGAATCATCACTATTTATTTTCTTGATAAAAATAAAAAAAAATTGTGTAAAATAATGAGAAAACACCCTTCTCCTCCACTATAAATACCATCCCTCATAACCTCATTTACTAACACCTCACAAGCCTTTATCATTGTAAAAATTCTAATCAAGTCTCATCCTATCCCCTTACCCATTCCTAGGATCTTTTAGTTTTAAAAAATTACCAAAACCATTTCCCTAAGGAGGTTTTCAAGAGGAAGGAATCAAGAGGCTCTATTCTATTTCTTTCAATTTCTTTTTTAAGTTCTTTTTTTCTTTTAACTTCCCACATTTCCTCATCCAAAGGGTATGATAACTCCATTACCATACATACACTATAATTTTATTATTCTAATGTAATAATTCATCATCATCTCTCTTTCCCCCTCTTTTTATACTAAAAATGAGAACACCATCTGAGATGTGTTAATTTATCATTTTCAAGGACTACAGGTTTTTAATTTCTACTACCATCTTCAAGGATCATCATGGAATAGATTTTATAGTTGAAATAGATAATAATATATGTATTATATCATATTTAATCTTCTAGAATCAATATACACACATTACATAAAATAATAAAACAAAACAAGTTTGTTGTGAGAGAAACTGCTCAAAATAATCCAAGCATTTATCATTAATGATTTATCAAATGATTTATCCTCTAAAAAAATAAAAAAACGACTTCTATAAACACTTAATATTATTTAGGATCATTTATAAATTATGATTTCAATTCTGGACTTCAATTTCCATTTTAGATGAACTTCTATACTTATATATAAGCGAGTTGATCATTAAAATTAAGAAAATAAGCACTCATGAATGACAAAATGGAAAATTAAAACTCATCAAAAGGGTATAAAAGAACTAAATAAAATTATAATAAATTAATTAAATGTATAAAAGGTTCTATAATTATTTATTAATGAATCTAATTTTATTTTTCAGGACATTAAGATCATGTTCGGAACAATTTCGAAGATAAGGTAATGGATTCTACCCAAACATCCATTATTCCTTTGGGTTATTCTTTCTATATTCTTAAACAAATTAAATTATATTTTATTTTTATTTACATATTATAAATTTTATTTATATGTTATAGAATCATGTTTCAGGATCCATTCATCTTTCTTTTCAGGGATATACATGTTTTTAAAAGGTTACCTTCCTAAATATTTTTGAAAAGCAAAACATGATTCAAGGGATCTCCCTGAACTCTTACCCATTTTCAAATGTTTTGCATAATATATTTTAAGAAATATTTATTTTTATCAAATTAATCATTATATCATGAAAAACTTACTTGGTTTGATTATGGTTTTATACAACCAATTATTATATTCCCATTTTATAGAATATTGAAAGTTTTCCCTTAAACCGTACTAAATTTTTTTATTTATAATCTTTCTTAATCACTATTTTCACTTAAGTTTTACATAACTTATCATGATATACTCCAATATTTATTAATTAATTCCATGTATTCTTCAATTCCATTATTTCATGGACACAATTATGATGCACTCAATTATTATGCATTTGATATGATTTTGATTCCCAATTATTTCCATGGGTAACCCGTATGTTTAAGTTCGATTACTTATGTATGGTTATTTATATAGAAACCATATTCATGAATATGTTATGAAGGTTGTTCCCAAATAGAGCTCCAAATAATTGGGTAAAGTTTAGTCTCATGATACATTATGTGCAACAGTCTTGGTGGTAGCCTTGACTCGTGCCCCTCTATGTGAAACAAGCTTTGACTTATGCTTCACTATGTGAAACGAGCCTAGACTCATGATAAAGTCATGTTTTATGTTACTTATACATTAATATGATTCCATGATCCTATGTTTTATATATTATTATTTCTTATGTTTCATCATGTTCCATTCCTTTTTATATCATTATGTTATGGATTATAACCCATGTGCTAAGATTTATCCTTATATTTTTTTCCCTTACAGGGAATTTAGCTCCTCCATTTTTCAATGTTATCCTCAGGTTATCCTATTAATATTTAAGATTTGAAAGGACATTAGGTACTCATAGTAGATATTAAATAATTAGATGTTTTATTAAGTTCCATGTTTTAGTTTTATGTACCTAGTCATTCAAGAAACTAGACATTACAATATTTAGCTTGTAATTTGATGATTAATTATGCTTAAAATCATGTAATGATATGTGTAAAAGGATAGGGTCTCTATAGTTGGAATTAGAGGATAGTTTTAGTTATTTTTGGATACTAGGAATAGATAACTTTAGTTATAACCCTATAGATAAGACTAAGTCAAAGAAAACATCCCTAAATTTGTGTAAGTATAGATTAACTGGTTTATCCAAAAAATATATATACTATTATGGATGATACAAGCGGATGTGGTTCTAGCACAAATTTACCTATGCATGAAAACTCTGAAATGGCATCTGGGCCTGACTCAGGGTAACCTGGTGCAAGAAAATGGGTCTTACTACGCACTTGGTTTGACACACTCATGGGATATTCTTTGGTTAATTCATAAGATCATTACAAACAATTATTATGGGATAAAATATAATTCCCATAAGAATATATGCTTGGAAATATATCAAGGATAAACTATATTTAAACCTAGGTAATCAAAATTTAAGATATATTATTCCTTTAATAATTTATTTTTTTATGTTTAAAGTTTCCTTTTTATACTTATTAGATAAGTATTCAAGCTCCCAAATTGTACTCTATTTTTTCTTATCTAATGGAAGGAAATAAAAGAACACATGCCACCAATAAATGTGATAGGTAATGTTATGAATTCCCAAATGAAATTCCAAATATTATGTGAATTGGTGCTCAAAACTTTATGATGGTACTTGATTTGTTGGATCAAGTTATGAATAATTACTAGAATTATATGGAATGCCCTCCTTATCCAAAGAAATATAAAGTTTCCATTAAATACTTCTTATGGAAAATTCCTCCCATGTTTAGTGGATCTTATGATCCCCTCCAAATGGAATATTGGATTAAACCCATTAAAAATGTATTCTTTGTCCTCAATTTCCTAGAAGAAGAGAAATTTTTACTGGTAGTCTATCATTTTGATGGAGAAGCAGATTAGTGGTAGGCACTAGTCCAAAATATTAATTCCAAGGAGGAAATTTATTCCTTGTATTGGGTGGAATTCAATAAAATGTTTTTAAATAAATATTTTCCATGAAAAAACCATCTGAAGATGAAACTACAATTAAAGATTATATTTAAAGTTCTTATAAGAAAACTGGTTGATTGCATCATGAAGCTCTTAGTAGCACCAAGAAAGTAATTTTTAGAAAAAAAAATTAATATCATTCCATAATTATAAATGGAATCATTAGTTTAATTTTTTTTATGTATCCCACTTGGTTTTTTAAATATTGATCTTACTTGAACCATCAAGTCCCTTAATCTTATCCAAGGGTGGCTAGATGTACTGAATAAATCTGATAAGTGTAAAATAAATGATATCCGTTGAAGTGGATGTTCTCAACTAAAACAATATAGGGAATCCATATTTCAATAGTGCATACAAGAGGATAAAACTTTCTATTATTCATGGGTATAGAATTATATAGGTAAGAAATAAAATGTATAAAATAAAGAGTAGGAATATGAATAAGAGGAAGAATAAGATGATAAAGAGGAGAAAGAGAAGAATGAGATGATGGGTCCAAAAAATCTATGATGGAATTTTATTCTTAGTGAAGACTGTATTATTTTAATGGTTATAATTATATGTAATTTTTTGTTAACAAAAACATTACACAAGTTGGGAGACACAATGTGTAATGTAGAAGCAAGTAAAATCCTTGCTAGTTTTAAATCCACATGGTAATTATGTGGGAATGTGTGATCATAGTTTTTACTAGATATTACTAAATATTTAGTGAATAATTTTGAGTAGTAAATGCTATAAAACTCTGTTTTTTATATTATTTTTGTCTCTTAGAGTTTTTTGGGTGTGTCAACATTTAACTTTTCATGAATCATAATATGTTACAAAGCTAATATGAATTAGAAATGAAAAAGGATGTGATTTCACTGATTCAAACCACATAGTGATTTCTCACTAGTCTTATGGTACCTTTTTGAAGTGGTATCAAATAATTACAAATAACCTTGGAAGATGATGAATTATTTCTCTTTAAAGATAACAGGTTTTCCTATATTTAATGTTTCAGGCTCTGAATTTCTTTGTTGATTCTAAATTTCATTAATTCCATGAATAACAAGTGGATTCCCATGGTTGTAGGAATATCTATTATATATGGAAAGATGGAATTTTTTTAATATCTTTTAATTATCTATTAATAGGTTTTGATGTTTATATTGATGGTTTTACACCCATTTTTAAAGGTGATGTAATGACATCAATCGATGCGAAGCATTTGGACAATGATGTTTCTATTTAGATATAAATCTTTTTATAAATTTAATATAACAAGACTCTAAATGATAAATTGATTATGATAGAATATAGAGTTGGTGATAAATTAGAATATATTAATTATTTAAAGAAGAAATTCCATAAATCTAAGCTATGAGTTTGGTGGCTGAAATATGATTATGTCAAGAACAATTTTGATGAAAGAAGGAGTGACTTATTCACTTGATTTAATTAATTTGTGATAAATACTAGGGGTTTTGGTGAAAAATTGTCAGACTCAATTATCATTCAAAATACAGTACTTATATTCTCATATATATTTTATAAAAAAAAATTCACTACAATACAGTTATTTGTGCACACATACATTGGAATTATTTCAGATAATTTTTATTACTTATAAAAGGAGGAAAGGGAGTGATTTTAAGAAGAAGAGAATTTCTGATGGAAAATATCATTTAAAGCCTCCAAAAAATAGAATAGTGAAAAAATAATACACTACATAAGAAGACGATTTTGATTATGATCATGATTTTGAAATCAAAATTTTCAATCTCATGTCATTTATTTCAATAAGTTTCAATATAGGAAAAGAAAAATATAATATAAAGCTACCACTAAAAATTTTCTTATATTAAAATAAAATAAAAATATCATGAATATTGTGAATATCATAGTGAGAATCCAATAGTTTCATTAGAGAATAAATATTAAGAATAAAACAAGATAAAGTTTAATTCTAAGGTGAACATTGACAATTTATTCAAACTCAAAATGGTAAATTTCATATCTATATATGAATTTTATGAACTTGATTAACTTGAAGATGACTTTGAGACTTCTAGGAATGTTAGAGGAAATTAAAATATTTCTCTATAGAGTGAATAAGAAATTACTTGTATTGAGAAAAGAAATGATACATGTGGGGAGAAAACTAAAATAGAATTTATGATAAATTTTGAGTTCAAGGAATGTATTTAAAAGATTAAAAAACTAGAGAAGGGGAACAAGAATATGAAAAATATGGTGTTTCACTAAAAACAATAGTGGCATATTTCATAATGAAAAGTTTCCTGTGTTAGAAAATGATACTGACATCTTGAAAAAGTTACTCGCTGAAGAAAATATTTTTTATTTTAGCCTAGAAGATAATGATAAAGAAAAGGAATAAAGATCATTATATCAATCAATAAAAGTTCTCATAAAGAAATAAGGAATTTAATCCTTTTTAAATATGATTATTGGAATTATATTCAATAATTTTTAGAAATCCAATAAAATTATGTGATTGAAAATCTTCATCTAAAGTCATATGTAGATAATGTTGAGGATGCATAATAGAAAAACACATCCCAAAAATCTATAAATTTTGAGAACTAAAACTTGATAGAAAAAATTATTACAACTAGTGATATGAATGAGAAAGTAAATATTACTTTTATGAAGATGAAATTATTACATCTCTACAATAATTTGGTTTATAGAAAGTAGTAAATGTTTATTCTCAAAATATCAAAAATTGTTTGAGTTTTTATCTTGATAAGATGATCTATTCAAAGGGAAGTAATCATTTTATATATACTATTCGTATTTTGAATGATTTTGAAAAATGGAAAGAATATCAATGATCAATTATCAATGCGGATATATCATTATAGGATATGGGAGGAAGATATTGAGTTCGATTCAACCAACTAGAAGAATAAAAGTTTAGATTTGATCTAATAATTATGGAGATAATATTGAAAACAAGTTCTATTATCTGGAATATTTTTGGTAAGATATGAAAAATTGGGTCACTATACTAAATAGTGTCTCCCCAAATTACCATATTAATTGAGTATGAAGACCCAAAGTCAAAAATAACTCAAGAAAAAATAAAAAAAGTTGAAGTCATTGGCTGTCTAATTGGAATTGAAAGCATCACAAAAAGAATGTATAAGGATCTTGGATAGTGGATTCTCTTCACATATGATAGTTATTTTAAGCTCTTAAAATATGATTAAAAATGAAATGAAGAATCATTGATCTTTTGAAATGGTAGTACTATAATGATAAAAAAATAGATGAGTAGTCATTTAACAATAAAAGGTGAAGTCAAAGTAAACATTATTTTTGGATGGGTTAAAACAAAACTTACAAAGTTTGTGTAAAATTTGTGATAACAAAAATAAAGTTGTTTTTTTAAAGAAATAATTCTTAACGAAGAGGATGAGATATGGATATTTGTTGATAAAATTATTATTAATGTGGTTCATCTGGTTTCATTTTGGTAATTCATAAAATTCATGCTACTTAATCTTGAAGGAAGAAAATAATTTGTGACATTGAACACCTAGCCACCTTAATCAATGGAATTTGAGTAATATTACCCAATTAATGAATGTTCATAATTTCATAATTCTAAATACATAAAAAAATGGATGTTATAAACATTCCAAAATGTTAATATATTTAATTACTCAATAAATAAATTCAAGATTCAAACATCACTTCCATTGGATGTCATTAATTTATTTTTGGGCACAGATATGCGGAAGTAATAAAATAATAATTATAAGTATTTAATTTAATTTATTTATTAATTAAAAAATATTACATGGATTATTATTATGAAACACAAATATATTTATTTTCATATTTTATTTATTTTTAAGATAGTTGAGATAATGATTGTGGTTTCTTGTTCAGGAAGTTTTGAATAAACAATCATGTTAAATATAAAAGAGTAAAATATAAACTCTATCTCAAAAATCATAGTATTCATAATGAATTTATTACACTATATAACCTAAAATAATATGGATTTTCTGAAATGTATAAAATTAGTTTAGTAGAAATGGATTTCACTATGTTGTTGTAGTATAATCCTTCTTGATCTTCCTATAGGGAAGTTATTAGTACAACTATTCATATCCCAATACATTGTTTGTGCAGACCCAATTTAGAAATCATTCCATATGAGATGTATTATACTAATACCTTAAAGTTTAAATTACTTAAGGTTTTTTATAAAAAATATAATTATCCATACATGACTATTACATCATTTTTCAGATAAACAAAATAATAGATATACGAATCCAAGATATAAAGGTTTGGTGTCTTTGGAAAGATAGGTTCATACATCAATTATATATAACAAAACATAAAAATTAATTTGAATTATTCTTATTTATCATTTTAAAATATCATGTTAAACTTAGTGAATATAATCACTTGATGATGTATATCGAAGAAAGGGGTGAGTTAAAAGCGTAGTAAAAGGAGGAATACAGGACACCAATCAACAGAACATGGGTGAGAATAATAATCATCATCATCATATCATAAGAATAGGATCATAATCATAATAATCGGGTGATAATTTTATAAAATAATGGAATGATTCACATGCATAGAAATTAGACATCATGTCATAGTGGTCAAATACCACACATAGTTTTAAACAAATATAGCATCATTTTCATGCATAACATATATTCATAAATCATAAAATCATTTTTATGAACAAATATAGCATCAAATTAACTAATACTACCAATAATATAACGATATAAATCACAATAACCAATGTATTAGAGAGATATATAATTCTTTGAAAACCCTTCATGTCTTAAAATTCTCATACTCATGCATTCCACATGGAAGGATAACAATCATATACATGAACTAACCCATTGAATGGTATTTGTTTCATAAAATATTTAACATATAATACTTCATGAAATGAACTTTATTATTCCCAAAAATATAAAAGGGAAATAAAAATTTGGCATTAAATATCATTTTCTAATATAGAAGGAGAAACAATTCAAGTTGATTCAAGAGTTTTGTTTTGAAATTGCAGTACATTAAAAAAATTATAAATAGATTAGAAAACATTTTATATTTTTAAAAACATGTATATCCCCAAAATAAAGGGTGGGGAATATTCAATAGAAATATTTTTGATGTTATAGGAATATCCATACTAAAATAAATGTAAAATAGGAGATAACCAAAAGTAAATATCTTGGGTTTGAGAATCCCATTACCTTAAATCCCACTTTCTTTCATCAAATTTCCACCTCCTACAAAATAAAAATATGTTTGTTTTAAAATTTACATAGAAGTGAATTATTTTTATTTATGTCACTATTTATATATTTATAATCATTGTATTATAATTATCAATTTTTATTGTTAATGTTGAAGTGTTTTGATATCATGTTTTTCTTAACATTTTCCTATTTTTCTTTGATTTCGCTATTTTATTCATGGAAATTTATACATATGTAGAATAAATTACATAAATATGGAATAAATATATATATACATCTATATATCATAAAATAATTTATTACAACCATCCATAAGTTTGGTGATAATGAAATAATTAACAACATCCTCAATGTTTGTGAACCAACCATTAATTGGACATCGTTTGAAGGGGATGAAAGAGATGTACAAAGGATAAATGCTTAAAATATATAATTTTTATAGTAGTTTAAAATAATTAACATAATATTAACATATTTCTTAATTAATATAACAATATATAATATTTATATTGATATATACAAAGATGATGAGAAGAGTAAAACATAATGAAGTGTTGAAGAAAACATACCATTTTCTCGGAGTTACTTCTCTTGTACAATACTAAAATTTCTTGATGATTGGAGTTGGTTTGATAAAGAACATTCATATTGATTAAAATAGTATTAAGATAGAAAATTTGTGTATATATTTGGATTTGGGAAGTGTGAGTGAAGTGGTTTCCAAGGTAAGGGAGAGGGGTAATTTATACATGAGGGGAGGGAATATTTAGAGTAAAATATTGAATAAAATATTATATCAAATGTAAACCATCTAATAGTGATGTTAATAAAATTAAAGAATCTAATATCAATAAAAAATAATTATTTTAGGACTTTGACCCTATTTATATTTTTAATTCAATATTTTATTAAAAAAATAAAGTAGAAGAAATGGAAATTTGTTTTCTAAAGGAATACATTTGACTTTAGACTTTTGAAAGTAATTTAGTTTTGGAAAACATGTTATTTTATTATAATGACTCATTTAAGAAATTAAATATTTTTTCTAAGTACTATGTTCAATAAATTATTAATAAATTATGATATCTTGAATGATGTAATTTAAAATACACCAGTTATAAAAAATAGTATTATTATTATTCATCAGAAAATTAAATTATTATAAAAAATTAAAAATAAATTAACCCAAAAATATTTAAACAACATTATTTAAAAAATAAAAATTAATTTTTTCAAAATAATTTTATAAAATATTTAATTCCAACTTTAATGTAAAAATTAAAAGTTTTTTTATGAAATACCTTAAAATACAGTTTATTAAAAATGTGCTTATATTTTCTTTGAGTTTTAAATCATGATATTTATTTTATAGAATTTTAATATTTATATTTACATAAATTACTCATGATAAATTTTATTTATATTATATTTTATTATTTTGAATTTAAATTACTATTCCAATAGTCTGGTAACTATTCCCAACGGCCAGGTTACAATTGGTAATGGTCACATTACGATTCCAATGGTTGCATTACCTCCTATAAATACTAATTCATTACATAAATATTTATTCACAAAAATTTATCTCAGGTTTCTATATTTATATTTTCTAAAATGCATAACTGTTTGCTAATAGTTTGTTTAATTTCTATTTTTCCATGGGAGGGATGATTCTAGCAGATTAGGGTTATTCAAATTTCACCACTGTAGATTTTTTATTTTTTATTTTTTATACTTTTGTAATATCTAAAAATTTAATGGGTTTAGTCATTGAGTAGTGAAATTTTATTTATTAATGGATTAAATAGTTTCTTTTTTCTCTAAGTAATCAATGTGTCAAATAATTATATAATATAAGACAACACATATTTATTTAGGAAAAAAATATAATTTAAAAATTGTGTGTTGTTAAATATTTGATATATATTATGTTATCTATTATGACTAGGTTCCCTAGACAAAACTCATGTATTTTCTTTCATTAACATCACAAGTATACATTTTGATATATACATTTTTTTACCATAATAGTTTTCATACTTATAAATCCACTATTTATATGGTAATGTCTTTAGATAACCTATCATATGATGATGTATGACTATCAGAATATAGGGGACCATAACCATTGATAATTATTCTCATGAAATTCGTAGTTGGTGATCTCGAGTAGAGGAGATAAATAGGACTAAAGCACTAATAGGAACACCACAAGTTTCAGGTGTCCTTCATTATTTTGATCTATGACCATGTCCATAGGTATATTTTTTGAGGTTGTTATCAATTTATATTGTCTGGTATCATGCTCATATGTAATATGAAAAACCATGGAATTGAATTCATGGCATGGAATCTTGTGTTCGGTATTTTAATCAAGGTATGGAATTGTTTGACTTATCAAGTGAGGATTTTTCACTTCCGAAATAAAGAGATATCATAGACCCATTTGATCTAGGTAGTAGTTCCTTTATTAAATCCATTTCAATTTTGATTGAAGGTAACTCCATCTAGTAAGTTTAAAAAATAAGTAAATAAATAAGGGATGATAACATAGAGTGTCCATAGTACATTATGAGATATCAGAAGATAAATAAATAATATTACACAGTGCATGTTCTTAATATTTTTTCATATATCAGACATAACTTATCTCCTTAGGGGACTTACTAATTTTCTAGAATCTAATCCAATTCTATGAGTTACACTCACTTCTATTGAGATAAGGTCCTATATGGTCACACCCTAAGTTTATCCAAGTTTTCTATCTATTTAGAGGGATATAAGTTTATGAGGAAGTGGTCTCTATTAGTGGGCACCAGTAAAGGTATGAGTGTGAATGATCACATGTAAAATAATTAAATAATATTATTCATGATTATAAAACAATCATTTAACTTATTTCTCAAGGCATTCAAAATTTATTTAAGTATAAAATTTAATATGATAAAATATAATTTTTTGAATGAATATAACACATTCAAGGTTTGTTAAATTATTATTGGAGTTTATGATCTAAGAAATGGTTCCCATTTCAAAAACATGACACTTCATTAATTTTAAAACATAGTGATAAAATATTTATAATGCTTATGGCCAGATAAATAAGTCCTATGTGTGTTTTTTGGGTGTTCTTTAAGGTTAAGTTCCCATAGTGGATAAAAAAAATTAATGGAAAATTAAACCCTCATTTAAAAATAGGTTTTATGCCTAAAATATTGATACCAACCACATCCAGAATTTTTAGTGATATCCCCACTCCCTATAATTATTTGGAGAAATAAATCAAAGGAAGATAAATTTTTTATCAATTCCCTCTAGAATCAATCTCTCATTCCTCACGTGATCGAATAGATGATTTATAGAACTTTGATTTCTCATAATAGAATCCAAAAATAGAATAACGGTGATCCAGGAGTGGTAGGTAAAATGTGTATGATCTAAAGGACACCTCACTTGTCTCCTCTATGCTAAGATATACCAAAGGTGAGAAAATTATATTAGTATATTCAAACGGATGAAGTATCATTTATGATTTCCTTCAATTGTTTTCTTCATACACAAATTTAATTACACACAATCTATAAAAACCCTATTAATGGATGTTGAAGATTCATTATTCTTCAACAAGAATCTAAACCCAATATTTTAAATACAAATCTTTCACTCCTGCGTAAATACCAAAGTTCCTTCATTATCAATGTAAAAAAGAAATTTTTAGGGAAATTCCAGAAAATATGAGTTGATGGTATATTCCATGGTTATCCATACAATTTAAGAGGATGGAAATTATAATCCAAATAGATAGGGATGATTATTTAGAGTGATAATATGAAGATACTATAACACTCAAAGAATCAAATCAAACAATAATAATAAAGGTATATAAGTGAAGATGATGAAGCAATATTTATAGACAAACTTAATAATGATTCTGAAAAGGAAGCAAATTCGGATGAAACAAATTTTTGTGATGATTATTTTTTTATCTATAATAATGAAAGAAAATTTTTCTACTCATTAATTCATAATAATGTTGTTGGAGGTCTAAAATAATATTGGAGATCAAGGAAAATTGATATAATCCTGGAGAACTTTTAAGTCACTAAAAAACACCTCACTATATTCCAAGGTTAAACTAATAAATTTTAAATAATATTTATAGAATGAATATTGTATTGATAATATGAATAAATTAGTATATTAGATTGATAATAATGAAACTTGGTATTTTACACAAAATCCAACAAATAAGAATGTTATCAAAATGGTGTGGGTATATCATTGTAAGTTTAATGACAAAGTAGAGTAGATGAAAAATAAGGAAAGGCTGGATTTAAAAGGTTATTCATATCATTAAGGAATATATTTTTATTATTCTTTAACACTAGTTTATAAACTTCAAACTATTGGGATATTTATTTATATTGTATCACAAAATTGATACAATATCATTCAAATGGAAATCAGGTTAGTCTTCCGAAATAGAAAATTGGTTGAGGAATTGTGTATTGAGTAACCTAATGTATTATTTATTATATAATATTAACTATATATATAAAATTAGAAAAATGGGTTTTATGGTTTAAATAAATCCCTTATTTCATGATACTCAAATCTATAATCATGTATGAAGGTACCAAAATTCAAGAAAGGATGAGTGGTCAACAAGTACTACATCAAATATGATAAATAAGTATCTCTTATTTTTATTATCTATATAGAATATATTATATTTTTGGAAGGAAAAAATTTAATTTTTTAGCTATTTTATTTATAGATAAATAAATTATTTTAGATTTCTATTCTTGGGGAAATTAATTGTTTCTTAGGTATGAAATGTTTGTAAGAAAATGATCATATTTTCTTTACTCAAGAGAAGTATTTCTAATAAAATTTGGGAACGTTTTTAATAGTGAATAAAAAGTTGGTTTTATCCTCAATTTAAGTGAGGAACAATCTATCAATGTTTGAATATGGAAATGAAGTTGATTCAATAGATTTCAGAAAACTTCTTGAGATTTTACATGATGTTACTCCATCATGATCAGATAATGAATCTATTTTTAAACATTGTAATAAATTTCATAAGGAACCATATGAAACACATATTATGGATACCTATATTATTGGGTATAAATTTTTAAGAAAATAAAATCTTGATCTCTATGGAAATGTATAAGATAATTCGGCTAGAAATTCGGAGGATAGAATATCATTATTTGACTAAGTTTCAAATCTCAAATAGTGGTGTATAGTGTGGAACATGAATAAAAAATGTTCTATAAATTTGAGTAATAGTAAGGAGGTTTATTTTACTAATACTCAAGATATTACCCAATTAATTGGAATGAAAACTCGATTGGATGATCACAATGTAAGTCAATGCTGCTTGTGGGTTGTGATAATCGAAATGTAATTAATTTATCAGGAAATATAATTCATCATTCATAATCAAATTAGATATATATAAAATAAAACATTATTAAATAGTTTGTGGGGTGAGAAGTGATTATAAAATTTTTTTTTAATGAAGGAAAAAATTATATGATATATTCACTAATCCCTCACCAAATGATTCATTTCCTAAAATGATTTTTTTTATAGTATTTTTAACTCAATTTATTCAAAGATAAGTTATTATTGTTATGTTCTCACTCTAATTTATTAATTTTTCTATAATAAACGTTAGACAACATAAATTAAAATAATATATTTTTTCTTCAAAGGAAGAATTTATTTAGATGATTTTTTGAAAGGAAAAATATATGAACTCAGAATGTGTGTTTGAATTGGCGATGTGTGTAAATTGTTCTAATGATTTTATATTGACCATTTTTGTAGGATGATAATATTTAGAACATATAAGAATGTTTTTAAAGATGAGATATAAAATGAGAATTTATGTTGGGGGAAAATATATTATATGTGAAAGTGAGTACCCTAAAAGATTGTTTGGGTATTATTGTCCATAAATCTCATTTCCTACACTGAGATCAATCATGTAGTCCGATAATGATTCGTTATCAATTAATTAAAATGTTAAACTTTTATCTATATATAATGGTTTAAAAAATCTTTTTTCGATTTTTTATATTAAAGGTTGATATAAAAATCCAAAGGGGGGAGTTTTTTAGATCGGGCTAAAGGATACTATTGAGAACATAGTTCTACTTGTGTTTGTTAGAGTTGAAGAAAATGAATCTCGAAACCTTGAATATATGTTTATCAAAAATAATGTTTATTGGAGTGAAGGTGAGTTTAATATAGTTCATAACCCCAGAGTTTCCTTTTGTTTTTAATGAAATTTTCAACATAAAAATAATATTTGAATCCAAAGTGATTCATGGTTTTCAATTGAAGTGAAGACGTTCTGGAAGCTCGTAAGAGAATAGAATGTGGTTGCATTAGAAAACATGGATTTTTAGAGAAGTTATGGTGTTGTAAATTTAATCAATTTTCATTAATGATTTTCACAATATAATACATGTTGTGTAAGATTATAAACTTTTTCACTAACATTAAATCGCATCCTAAGTAAATTTATCACAATATGGTTGGAAAATATGTTTGATTATATCATTGAATTTTTCTTAAAGTAAATTAAATCACTCTATATAGATAATTCATTGGGTTGTAAAGTACATAATCACACTATAATGAGTAGACTATGAGAAATTACTGCACTTCATGATTTTAGTTTCTTGTGAGTCACACCATACTAGTGTATTTCATACCACAATACACATGGATTCAAACTTCAAGTGAAATTAGTATTAGTAGGTTGCTCCATGTAAATACAAATCATGTTGGGAAGAATAAATTTCACTACAATGGATATCCTATGAGAACTAGATAAATCAATCAGATTAAATGTGGAATTTATCACACAATAATGGATATTTTCATTCCATCATTGAAGAGTATATTTTTTAGTGGTTGTAGGAAAAATATATGGTTGCACCATAAATCACTTGGTTTCATTGTTAAAGTAATTATTACAATGTAATACAAAAGGATATGATGTGATTATAGATAAAATATTTAATTCAACTTGTCTGTTGATATACCATACTTAGGTCTTTAAGGACTGCTCTAAATCAAACCATTAGGCCCCTCAATCGAATCCATATATGGATAAAAAGACTAGAAAGATATTATGACTAGAAAATAAGTGAGGATGTATGAAGTAGAATTTTTATCCTAAAATTATAGTGGTAATTTAGATTTGGATAGTGGAGAGAAGGGGAGAGAACTTTCTATTGTGAATGTTTAGAGAATTATCTAAGAAATATGAAACAAGGAAAAAATCAGAAAATTACAAGAATAATATGAAGAATAATAAAAGGATTGGAACAAGTTGAATCATAGGAATGATCACAGCAATAAATTGATGGAACTATATTATTTATTAAGACCAAATTATCATTATGATACTAGATTATATATCTTTGTTTTTTTGGGAGAACATTATGCAAGTTCCTTACTTCTCTTTCTTCCAAGCCAATCATGTTGGGGCCCATTTTTCTTGAGTGTGATGTAGATAAAGGTGGTTTGGGTTTGTGTTGGTTGTCGAGCTCAGTGAAAACTTCAATGTGGAAATTTTGTGTCTTGACTTATAATAGATATGTTTTTATAGTTTTCTAGGTCATGTATGTTCATTGAATTCCCTACAAGATTTATATATGTCATGGATTCATCTATACTCTTATTTCCTTGCGTAATATGAAATAACACATGTGATCCAATTATGATCATGTTCAGTGTTGTTTTGGATTATAGAGGTTTCTTTTTTGGAGGTGGACCTATTAGGTGTGCCTCTCATCACATAATACTTCGGGATAGCTACTAGATATGTTAAGGTGATGGGGACTACTTATAGAATTTTTGTGTTTTTTACAGTGGGTTATTTTCATGGGATGGACACTATGTGATTGTAGTGATCAGATAAGTGGTGTTGTTCTGATTAACACCTTTTTCTTTATGTGTTCTACTGTCTATATAAAGTTGGTGTTGGTCGTGTGTTGGTCTAGTGGTATTCTTTTATTATTCAACTCCTTATTATAGTTTTCCATTCCTTGATTCTTGTGTATTTTTCTCACTACATTTTCAGTTGGTTTGGTTTTATGTCACTAGAAAAAAAATAGATTTCAGTTGAAATCAATGTATAGTAAAAAATAGTGTCTTTTAAAATGTGTCAAAAATTTATCTATGTTCATGTATATTAATGGAAGAACCGTGTGTCCAATTTCCATGGTCAATCCATGGTGTTTTGGAGCCTCTATTGGGTGTCCCTATTCTCTATAATGCATAACCTATATTTTAAATCTAGGGATCTAGGTGGCCCCTCAAGTATATGGGGGACCATTTTAATTTTCCTATTCATTAACATATATTGTAGTTTGTATGTTGGATTATATATTGGATTTTATTAGTTACCAATCTACCTGAAAGTAGATTTTTATGAATTAAAGAAATGGAATTAGATGATTGTGAATACTATGTTTGTGTCTTAGAGTTTTCTAGGTGTGTGTGCGTGTGTGTATAGATATTCTTTCATGTATCACTATACATTTAAAGGTTAGTTTGGAGGAGAAATGTAAAAGTTTGTACATTAATTGATTCACCCCCCCCCCCCTCGAGTGTATTCTTAATGTTCTTGAGAGACCTTTTTCATAAACAACATCAAAGGTAAGATGTATTTTAGTGACCAAATACTGATCTACATGAATCCCTTCTATCACATGATTTGTTGTAATTTTTTTGAATAGGATATCACCTTGGATATTGTACATTATAATTCTCACAACTAGGTGACGATTGGGTTTTGAATGATTAAAATTACAGTCAGTTTCATCCTATAATATTTTAACACAAGAAAAGTAAAAACAATTTATGGTTTAAAAATTGAATTAAATTTTTTGAAAAACATTATTACCTTGGGTAATGTCGACCATTAAATAGAATTGATATCATAGAAACTAACAGTGTGTGGCTCTTCATGTTTATCACTACAAAAGGAGATTCTTTATTACTTCCTTTTTCCAATTTTCAATTTCTATAAATTTTTTAAATTCATACTTAATCTATTTAATTTTCTATTCATCGTGAACATGGTATTCTCTTTCCTAAATTAATGTCATGGTGAGACTCAAAAAACTACACATCTAATGTGACCATAATTTTCAATATTATTTAAAGAAACTAAATATCGTTGTTCTTTGACTATGGTATATGACTTTTCTTGTTTATATTCTAATAAATATATAATAAACTAGGTAGACATTGTTATATTATAATATATTTGTCATATTAAATTACTATTATGTAATTATTATACATAATTCCCAAAATTATTGTGTGTTTTCACCTACTATTTTTACTTTTTTATTTATAAAATTGTTCTTCAATAAAACATGTCTTGGGATGAACATGGATTATGATTTTTACTATTCAGTCTTTATATATAAATATTGGAGCATATTTATTTAGGTTTTTTATATCATATCAAATTTTTACTGTAGATTCAATATGGATATCATATTATTTTCAAGTAAATAATACCCCATCCTAGCTTTATGATAGGGGTATGGTTGTTTTGATTCATGTTATTTATTTTTTTATAATTCATTATTGTTTATTAAATTAACAATTTAGAATAAAATTAATTTATACATTTAATTAAAAATGATATCAATTATAGTGTACCTAAAATTTCTCAGCATCCCATATAGAAATGAAATAATTTTATGTTTCTTTGTTATTAATGTATTCATAAAAAGGTCATAGGTGGGGTTTGACATTAACCTCAACATCCCTAAGAGTTATTTTAATAAAAAGTATATAATATTCTCAGTAATTTTTTATTAAAAACATTAATATTATTTTATCCTATAGTATTATAATATAAATGTACTCTATAATGGATAATGATGACTAAGTTAATATTTCATTATTTGATTTTTTTGTATAATATAGAAATTATATTATAATGTTACTATAATTTCAACCCAATTTATTTCTTTCCATGTAGGGAAAAAAATTTCAAGTATCTATATCAATTTGAATATTTATTCGAGTACTAAACCCAATGTATATAATGAACATAGATATGTTTGAGTTAATAGCTTAACCATTTACATTCTATCTAGCCATGAATTTCTGACCTCTACTTCCGTCTTTAAAAAATTTTGAAAACACTATTATATGGAATTGCTTTTATTTTTTTCAACAAGATTATAACATAATGAGATATTAAAGTATATATTCCTTTAAGACCAAATATGTTCAATAATGTGTGATATATGCAACATCAAACCACAAAAAAACCATGAAATAGTATATAACGATTAAAATGTATTCATATAATTTTTTATTAAAAGTAAATGTAACCATATTATTAAATAAATATAAATATAAAAAATAAGTTCATTATTAATATTAATTAATTGATAAAAAATCCATTAACGTTGCTAAATAAAAAATCAGACAGATTTATGCTTCAATTTGTTACCTTTTTAAAAATATTGCATTTCAATGTTTTATTTCTAAGAAAATAAATATATTATATAATAAATATATTTTTTATAAGAAAATTTATTATCTCAAATTTGATTAGTAATATATATGAAATTATTATTATTATTATTAATATTTATATAAAATATTTTCCTATGCACGTATTTTTCATTATATTTTTATGTTTTTAATTAAATGTTACTCTCAAATTTTACAATTTTAATTTCACCAAATTCAATTCATTTTTTGATTTAACATAGAAATATTGGATTAATATTAATTTTGGGGATTTTTTGAAATGATTAATTTTGTGGTAAATAGAGAAAAATATAATTTCTACTAAAATCATGGTGTTTATGGACATATCAAGAAGGAAGTATAAGTTAAAATATAGAAACCCAATTTTTCCTTGTAAAATTTATAATTAATTCTTCATATATTTTTGGAGTTTGGCACTGAGACGGCGTGTGATTATAATTCCTTGTGTGCCTAGAATTAATTTTATAAAAATATTTTATATATTTTATATTACACATGCGAATTTTATTAAATAAAATGGGATAACTATTCAATTGAAACTTATATTATAAATATAATACCATGGTTGATTCAGGAATGTGATAATTACCCTAGGCACGACCTAAAGTGGGCCGATGCATGGCGTTCAGAAATGATGAAAGTCGACGGCTTCATTTATTAAAATAACTAATTAAATTTATTTATTTTAATTAAATTAACCTAATATAATTACTATAAATCCACCATTATGGAAACTTATGATGGTTATATGCACAAACGTCAAAATTATTGAGACAATTGTTCCTCTCCTTCTATTGTAAAATAGAATAAGATAAAGATAAGATATCAGATCGAAGAAAATCGAAGCACAAGGAATGAAATGAATCCTCTCAATCATTGGTGATCACATTCATTGACAAAAACCTATCCAATAACCATGTAGGTATTTTCATTTATGGAATCTGCCTCATTTGATTAATTTTTTAATCAAGATGAATTTTTCTTTTATCTATTTCAATTGTGGACAATTACATGTGCCCATGAATTGAAATTTGATGTTTTTTTCATTTATCACACTAGATATCCCCATTCATGGAAGTTGTTCAAGAATTGTTAGAAATTATCAATAAACATTTTTTATTCCTTTATCTATAAATTTATTCATGTTTGTCCTCGTTGGACTATGGGGTCCTGAGTCGACAATGTCAGGCAGAACCAAGCCCAGTCAGACCCCCGGATTCACAACATTTTCACATGGGATGAATGGATCAGAGATCAAGGATGTATTTGGTAATGAATTTTGGAATAAATAATGTTCTTTATCATTTATTTTAGATCCAAGACATATTACAGCAATGGGAAATGAGTGGAGTCATGGTGTTACATGCGGTTTTTCACGAGAATAAATTGTATTAAACATTAAACCACCGAAGAGCTGGAATCACCGACTGAAGTCTACATATTTTAATTTCAGGTCAATATGATGATGGAACTGAAGGCATTGATACCGAATCTAAAGGTCGGAGACCCTATCAAAGTTTCTATGATATTCCAAATACACACTGTGTAGTTTGGAAGAACACTTGGCGAGTGACCCTAGGCTACAAAATCTAGGTTTTTGGGAAAAAATAGAATGGTAGGGTGTGTAACATTCATAAACACCATGTATCCCTCCTTGGGAGGAAATTCTATATGGTAGAACACATAAAAAATACCCCATGAAGGAGGAAACTACTAGGCACACCCCGTCTACCAAATTACATGGGCATGAAAATGGTGCATGGATAGGGACCTCAATTGTCTTAGGACATGTCATGTACTGTTATACATTTTGTGATCAAGGTACCTCTACGTACATGGCCAGGTGATGGAGTGGTGGAACACAACGTGTGGGTACCCTCACATTTCATGTACAGTAGGTTTAATTTTAAGAACCTTCAAACCCTCATATCTCATTTTTTTGGACTCTTATTTTGGCTTGGGAGTAGAATATCCTTAATATTTCTCCCCATAAAACCTGATGGGGGCCTCTATAGTTCCTTTTGAAAGATTATGTGATATTTTTGGGGCATGATACTTTTTTAGGTGACACTCAATGAATGTAGTGATCTGGAAGGTTCATCAGAGGTTTCTAGAATGGTACCATCCTACTGGGATAGGTCATGGGTCTCCTACCTACCCATAGATTGTAACCCTCTAGTAGGGTTAGTCCTGGATCCTCTATCTACTCCTCGAGTAGAACCCTCCTTCTGGGTATGGAATGGGTCCTCAATTGTATATTGGAGTGTCAGCCTTCTGTTGGGCAGGTCTTGGTTCCTCTGTCTTCTATCCATGTAGCACCCCCAACTAGGCAATACATGGGTCCTCGTTTACTAGAGTGGTAGCCTCTAGCCAAGTCGAGCATGGATACTCTAGAGGCTAATTGAGTGAAACCTTATACCCTAGTTGGGTATGGGTCCCCTCTTGACTATTGAGTGGTACCCTCCTCTAGAGATAGGGCATGGGTCCTTGACCATCAAAGTGGAACCCTCCTCAAGCGGTAGTGTATGGGTCCTTGATCATCTTAGTGGAACCCTCCTATTATACCAAGGAATGGGTTCTCTATATATAGATTGTTTCCCCTCGACTATGTTGAATAGTGATATGTCCTGGATTAACTTGGATGTTTTCTATTGGACAGACGTGCAAGATGTTGGGCATCAATGATGGACTTCTGGAACTAATGGATCTCTTTCCGAAGTTGGGTTTTTAGATGGAGATCCCCTTCTCTCTCATTTTGGTTTCTTTTTTTTTGATTATATATATATATATATATCCATGTATTCTATTCAATTTAATCTCTTTATTTAGGTTGATAAGTTTACAATGTATTCCTATCGTGTCTCTTACTACTCCCCCTTTGGCTTTTAGGGAATCCAAATGGGAATTTATATACTCACCCTTCTATGGGTTTTCCTACATGTTTCATGTCTTATGTAGTTGATGGACATGTTGGTAGTGAATTCATAAGAGCTTAGGGATACTTGGTTCATTGGGCTAGGTATAGTGGTCGGGCCTTGGATATTAGGAGTTGGGATCTCTCAGTACTTTTACATTCTAGGTTTTTAGGTTGGGTCATTTTTTGGTTGGGCATGTATTATTTCCCATTATTTTCAGTTTTCATTATCGTACTCTTATACGACATAAATTTTTTTCATGATTTGTTTATATTATAGATGTTGTAATTTTTTATTATTATTCTTGTTCACTTATACATTGATATAGTCGAGTGTGTAAATCAAAGTACATTAGTTAATGAACTCTCCATATTAGATATGCCTTTCATTACTTGTCTCGAGACCCTAGCCTTTGGAGGTGGTGTGGGAGTAGTTACATCCTGTTCCCCATTGGGTCGGCTCATGACACATTAGTATCCGAGGTGGTTTGATCCTTGGGATAATGTTTGGAGTTTTCCTCCTTTGATGGTTTGTTTGGAATTTAGGGAAATGATATAAAAGTTTCTCGAGTATGAACCTTAGGCTAAGAAGCCTAGTGATGGTACGGGTGGCTAATTTATCCATTCACTGGAAACTTAACTTCCTTCTTGTAAACTCAGTATACTAAGTCATTGGTTGTATGTATAAATGGTACATGAATCACATAGGATTGATTATTTCACTATCCTTCCTCAATAAGTTCTCTATTGAATATATATTATCATCTGAATGTGTATGTCTTGAATAAATTTCCAAGATGCCTCCTCGATGACTGCCTTCCAGGTTACTAGTTTTGGATCATGATGAAGATCTGACGTGTTATAAGGCCTCATTTCAGGGTCTTTCCCATGAGATCTTCCCTCTAAGTGGATAGGAATTAGAACCAATACCTCAAGAGTAGAATATCATACAATTAGAGTAGGATGAGGATTCGTGTAAGCTTAGCTCACTCTGCGATTTCTAGCACCAGAGGCTGTTGAGGTTTGGTGGCGAGCCAGATCCATAGGAATCAGAGGATTGACTAGAGTTAATGGTCCATATCTTTAGTAATATTTTCAAAATGATGGATCAGGTGGTTTGACTAGTATATATCCTTTTACACGGAGTATATGGGAACTAGTGGAGTCTTATTAACTAGATACATAATGATATGACACTCACATGGGCCAAAATTCATCAATTGTTTTGTGAGAAGTACAACCCCTCCTGTCTGTGCTCAATTCGGATTCATGATATTTTCAAGCTACATCAGTGAGGGATAATAATGGATGATTATTCAGTGAGGTTCAATTACATTACATTGTATTCACTTGACATGATCATAGATGGATTATTTAGAGCACTGATGTTTTAGCAAGGAATCCACCAAGAGATCTGTGATATAGTAGTACCCTGGTGCATCTCCACCTAGGTCGGGGTGTTCTATAAGGCACTAATAATGAAGTGTATCTAGTTAAAGGGACTTTAGGTAGCTAGATATACAATTTTTTGTTACAGAGCTGAGTCATCTATAGCATCTAGAAGATGCCAGTCAAGAGGATCTTAGTGTAGGAGGCCTTCCTAGGATCAGGTTGGAGCATGTGGTTAGGGTATAGTGGGGGATTGGGGAAACATGAATAGGGCTGTTTCTTTTATTTTGATAGGATATTACACACAGTGAATGACTTCCCAACCAGATGTTTTGAGGATTGTAGGAAGATAGCTGATGGATCGACATGGAAGATACTATGTCGTGATCAAGGATCTCCCAAGTTAGGGTAGGAAGGCCCCCAATGAGGTGGGTCTAGAAGAGGAGTAGGTGCAGCTCCATGAAGATGATACTTGGGTGGTGGTTGAAATTATGATATCTTTCCACTACCCCCAATAGGTTTCCCACATTAGTCTTATGGATATAGCCATCAGGGCCATTGACATTGGCAGGCTATGGAGGCTTACGACCCAATGGAACATGATAGGATTACAGTTATGAGCTATATTTATTATAATTTTACATAAATATTAGCTTACATAGGTGTGAGTCATTTATTCATCATAATACTCTTGGTGTGAGAGATAGACCTCCTTGTAGAGTCTTTATCCCATTAGAAACATCTTGAGATTCCTATAGGGAAAGCTACTTCTATATCCATTATCTACTTGAAGTGAGAGCTATCGATTGATGGATAGAGCTTCACGTAGGACATTTTGGTCATCATTATGGAACCATATGAAATTATATTGGCTATCGATTGGTTGTACATGCTCTAATACCAGATTAACTTTCATTGTAGATTAGTCATATGCCTTTGCACTGATAGGAATAGAATCACCTTTTTGAAGAGGGACATATCAGGGTGGGATGAGTGAGTTCTGTGAACCAAAGGTTGTATCACATAACCCATTAGTGGGAGAGTGTATCCCTTCATGAATCAGGATCTTTAGGAATCTATATTCATTCATCTGTGGAGGATTATATGTATGTATTCCCCAAGTACATTCAAGGACTACCTTTGATAAAGGAGGTGGAGTTTTTTTTTGAATTTTCATCCTCGTACCACTCTAATATCTTCTTCATAATATCTTGTAGACCCTATCGAGATCTAGGAGTTGTGGTGGATGTTTTAGGACCCTGAAGATAATGATTATATCAGATCTAATGTTTCAACCTGGGAATATCTTGTGTTCATGAAAAGAAATGAATAAGAGCTTGCAAATTTGTTTAGATTATCATCACCTAAACCATGAAATAGTAAGGAAAAAGTACCTTTTTCTGAGGATTAACAACCACTTTTACCAATTGCAAGTGATTAGAGGGTTCTTGAAGATAGATCTCAGGTCCAACTACCACCAATTGATCATTCAAAATGATGATATTCTGAAGCTGGAATTCTGATGTCTCTACAAATACAATGAGTTCTTGGTGATGCCCTTCGATGTGAGGAATTTCCACATAGTTTTTTTGGATTTTATAAACTCGATCTTCCATCCAAACTTAGACTAGTTTGTATTTATCTTCAATGATGAAATCCTCAAATACTCTAAAAAGGGTAATCATGTATAGTACTTATGGATTGTCCTATATTTAATTATGGACCACCAGCTTTGCGGTAAGATTTCAAAGTTCCAATTTTGGATTCCTGAGATTCACATTCTAGGAAAAGTCATTTCTATGTAATGTTTGTATGTGGACACTGCGAAGAGGGATGTGGTACATTCTTCGGATCCATCAAATATAATATCAGAGACATGAAGTTTTCTTGTCTTCGCGGGGTACTATAGAAGGTTTTTGGAAGACTTCTCTAGGATTGTAGGACCTTTGACCACCCTTATATGGAAAGTTAATCCTTTTTCCTAGACTGAGTAATGCCAGAAAGCCTTCAAGGTGTTGAGGTTGTGGATGAATAGTGATCCTATGTTGCGACAACCATAGGTGTGTGTTGATTAAGTAGTGTATTGCAATGCTTTGGGATCTAGTTTCGACTGTGTGTTGATGTAGTAGAAGGAAGTTATTGCATATGGGTCAATGATGTTGATAACCAATGAGCATAACTACATGACTCACAACCTACAGCTGGCACGGGTTGTCTTTTTCAAAAGGATGTGGAGGAAATATGTTTTATGACAGTGATTCAGGGTTTACTCATACAATCAGAGTCTTGTGTATGTATTTGCACAAAGATACGTGAACCTAGGATTGATGAACTAGTTTGAGTTCCTATATGACTATTAACTAGAGATATTATGTACCATGGTTAAAGGAAATGTTTTATAAAATTAACATATTAGGATTTCTCATGATTTCTTAGTATATGTGGATTCAAAGTATTTTTCTTCTTTACATCTTTCCTTAGTTAGGCAGGATGATGTATCTTTTATTCATTTTATGGTGTTGAATACTATACTTCTCGAGGGTTTGAGAGAGTCCTAGATGGGGGAAATCAACTGTTAGTTCATTCATGAAAAGTTATATATAGTGGATTCAATGGATATATATTATAAATGTGGAAATCATTTCATCTTTTTCCAGTGATGGTAGGTGGTCCAATTCATGATGTGGTAAAAGGTGACGTGAGAGTTTTACCATTTACTTTATCTATACATCTTAATTTGGGGAATATGTATAGATAAATTTAGTGGAATTTTTTGTTGAACATTATGAGACGGAGCATGGCTGACTTTGTCTCTCGGTGCCTCACATATCAGAAGGTGAAGGCTGAGCACCATGCTTTGGAAGGTTTTTTACATCCCATTGCAATTTTGGAGTGGAATGGTGATGACATATTCAAAGAATTTATGATAATGATTTCATGGATACGGAACGTAAATAATGCCATCTGGGTGATATTTGACCAACTCACAAAGTAGGCACACTTCCTTGATATCAGGGAGTATAGTTCGATATGGATTTTGGGGACATTGTATGTACGTAATATTTTTCTCCTTTATTGGTACCCCTCAACTATTGTATTCATTTTTGATGGTAGGTTTACATCAAGATTTTATAGAGGTATAAAGGAGGAAATCAGTACCCAGATGAGGATGATTACATACCTTAACCCCTAGATAGATGTGTAGATCAAGCATACTATCTGGACTTTGGAGGATATGTGAAGGGATTATGTGTTAGGCTTCAGCCAGAGCTAGTATGATCACTTTCCCATGGTATAATTTTCATATAAAAATATATACCACTATAATATCATCATATAACCTTTTGAAGGTCTTTATAGGAGGCCTCTCAGGTCACCCTTTTTCTTAATAGAGATCAGTGACTCGTCTCTTGTGGGTCAAGTATTAGTTTAGGAAATGTTAGAGAAGGTCTAGGTCATCTACGAGTGATTAACATGTCCCAGAGAAAGAATAAATCTTACAAAGATCAATTTTGTAGGCCCTTGGAGTTCAGGCAGGGAGACCAAATTTTTCTAAGAGTCCCCCCATGATGTGGATTATGGATATTCAGCTGGGGAGGTAATCTATCCCTAAGGTTCATCTGGTTATTCAAGATTGTGCAGAGTGTTGGTGAGGTTTCTTACCACATCACCCTACCCCTTAAAGTTGAAGCATTTTTACAACATCTTCAATGTGTCATAGCTGAGGAGATATGTGCAAGACCCTATGCACATTATTTACTGGGGGAGCTGGACATGAAGGATGGATCCACTATTTTGGATCACCCAATGGAGTTTAAGGAGCGACAAGAAAGGACCCTGTATAGACAGATAAACCCTTTAGGTCGAGTATTTTGGCCACACTGGAACATGCAAGAGAGTTCCTGGGACTGAGAGCTCTTAATATGGGCTCAGTATCCTAAGATATTAGTTTAGTTTTTCATTTTTATGATGAAAATATTTAAGTATGGAAGGATTTAGATACCTATATTTTTTCTGGTAAAACTTTTAAGTAAGTGTAAATATATTTTTGGATCTAGGCATAGAGACGACATGATATTCCGAGGCCCGGTGTGTCTAGAATTAATTTTATAAAAATATTAAATATATTTTATACTACATGCATGTATTTTATCAAAGAAAATGTGATACCTCTAAAATTTAGTCTTATATGAGAAATATTATACCATGGTTGTGTTTGTAATATGAGGTTTACCCAAGGCGTTGTGTAAAGTCGGTCAACACAGGGCATTCATAAATAGTTACCATTTTTGGGATTTTTGCTTAAAATAAATAATTAAATATATTTATTTTAATTAAATGTACCAAATATAATTTTTATAAATCCACCAATATAGAAATTCTTCAGGTTTAGTCGCATAAACCCTTTGAGAATTGATAGAATTCTTCTTATCCTTCCATTAGAGAATAAAATTTGGGGACGATGAGACTTTGGATCGAAGTAGATCAAATCGCATTGAACACAACAAATACTCTAAATAATTAGAGACAAAATTAATTAAGAAACAATGATCCAATATCCATGTAGGAATCGTTATTTTTCGAATCAAACTCATTTTATTAATTTGTTAAGAAATATAAATCCATTTCTTTTATTTTCACCAATTGTGGACAATTATATGCACCCAAGTGTTGAAATTTAATTTATTATTCTTTCATTTATCGCACTAGATTTACCATTTCATGGTCATTGGACAAGAATTATAGGAAATTCTTTATAATCCTTTTTCTAATGCCTTTATAGCAAAAATTTCTTCATTTTGGTCGTCATTGGACCACGGGGTAACAATTCAACATTTCTGGGTGGGACTGAGACCAATCGGACCCCCGCATTCATGAAGGTTTTACATAAAATTAATGAATCATAGATCAAGGAAATATTGGGGATAAATCATGGAATAACATGGTTTTTTTCTTAAGGATTTAATATTTGAGAATGATGGTGGCAATAAGAAATGATTGGGGTTTGTGTGGGTTCACACGAGAAGAAACTGGATTCAACTTTGATCCATCGGAGAACTGGAATTGCCATCCCAAGTTTAGATCCTTCAATTTATAAAGGAAAAAAGTTTGGATACAAAGTCGGTGATACCAGATCATAAGCAAGGAGACTAGATATAGGATTCTACAAAAATCCTGATAAATATTCATGTACTTTGTAAGAACTAATGCTTTGTGACCCCTAGTATGTGGGGGATAGGGTTTTGGGAAAAAGATAATAATGGCACGATATATATCCCACCTACATGTCATGTATCCCTACCTAAGTGGACATGTCATTTGGTAGGACACAGGAAAAACCTCATGTGGGGGAGCACGGTTAGGCACACATCATGTACCTAAGTATATGGGCACAACCAAGGTGTGCGGGTAGGAACCCCAAGTTATATAGGACACGTAGTTTATTTCTATATGGTTGGTGATCCATGTACCTCCAAGGGAACAGCCATGAAATTGACTCGGACAACACACCATGGGGGTCCAATCACATGTTTTCTACCCCTTGGTTTTTTTTACTAAACTTCAAACTTTCGTATCTCCTTCTTTTGGACTCATATATTGGATCGTGAGTAGATTATCTGGAGAATCATTCCACAAAGAACACAAAGGTAGCCTCCATTATAGATTTTGAGATATTATCAGATATATTCCATGTGTGATGATTATTTAGGTGACACTTGACAACATCAGTGAATAGTAAGTATCAATAGAGGATCCTATAGTTGTACCCTCTTGCTGGGATAGGGCATTGGTACTCTACCTATCCATATAGTGTAACCCTTCAACCAATCCTAGCATGGGTCCTATATATACTCCTCAAGTGTCACCCTCTTTCTAGGAAGGGAAAGGGTTCTTGACTATATATTATAGTGTCACCCTCATACTAGATAGGGTGTGGTTCCTCTATCTTCTATCTGAGTGGGACCCCAATGTGAGTAAGTAATTGGTCCTAAACTACTAGAGTGCCACCCTCCGGCTAGGCTATGCATGGGTCCCCTATAGGATACTAGGGTGGAACTCTCCAGTATGGATTGGAATAGGTCCTATATTGAATATTGAGTATCACCCTCATGCATATACATTCCATGGGCCCTAGACCAATAGAGTGTTACATTTTTATGGAGACATGACATGGGTCCTCAACCATATAAGTTGCACACTCATGTTTTACCAATACATTGGTCATCTATCTAGATATTGTCACCACTCGACCATTTTTCATACTATCTAGATATGGAATGACTTGGATTTTTTATGTTGGGTTGACACGCTAGATGTTGGGAATCAATGATAGACTTTTAGAACTAAAGGATCTCTTTCATGGGCAGGGTTGTGATATGGAGATCCCCTTCTATCTCATTTGTGTTTCTTTGGTTCCATCATATATATCTATTTATATCCATGTGTTGAATTCTTTCTAGTCTCTTTCTCTCAGTTCAAAAATTTATTATCTACTCCTATCATGTCTCTTTCCATTCCCCCATTATTTATAAGAGTATATTACTACATATTTATATATTCACCCCAACAAGAACTTTTCCTAAACATATCATATCTTATTTATATAACATATAGATCAGCAGTGACATCGGAGGATCTTAGGGATACATGTTTCTTTGGTTTCGTACAGTGGTCAGAGCTTGGATATCATAATATGGGCTCTCTCAACACCTTTAATTTCTAGTTTTGTCAGGTTGAGACATCTTTATAGTTGGGAGCCTTTTTTTCTTATTTAATTTCAGTTTATACAACCGTATTATAGTAAACCCTAGAGGTTTTTCATTCTTCTATTATATAATAGATATTCAATATTTTAATTTTTATTCTTATGCACTTCTGCATCGATGTGGATAGGTGTGTTCATATGAGTACACTAGGTAAAGGCATCCCCATGTTAGATATAACTTTCAACAATTTTCTCCAACCCCTGGTCAAGGGAGGTAGGCTTTGGGTAGCTGTGTCTCAAGACCCGTTGGATCAAGTGGTGACATAAATACTTATAAAAAAATTTCCATTATCAAAAATTTATTACAAGGAGATGAAATTTAAAATTCAAAATACTATTATAGATTTATAAAACCATTTTTTAATATGATTTATACATAATTAATATTTCCAAATTAAAGAACTGTATTTGGTTTATTTTAATTAAATATTATTTTGTTAAAATTAGGTTTTGGTTTTCTATGAAATCCACATAAAGTTTATCTATTTTATAATAATCTAATTTATATAATTAAAATAGAATAAACTATTAATTATATTTTACTCATAAATTTTATTCCCAAAAATACATTTTTTTTTTCTAAAAATGAGTTTTTATGCATTGTATGTGCTCATGTTAAGATTAATTTATCTTACTCATATAAATTTTTTAAAAACCATATTTCTTATTTGGAACTAGTTGGTAAAAATTATGTAATAAACGAATGTTTTTTTAGTCTTTAAAATTAAATTACTTAGATAAAAATAAGTTACCATGGTAAAATCAAAATAGAAAAATTCAAAATTCTAGGAGTAAAGGCGTTAAAAATTTGTTTCAAACATGTGGTCAAATGAATGTTTGAGGGATTATCAACCTTCTCTCATCTACTAATCCATCATTGTAAATTTTTATTCTTCTTGGCATGTGTAACATGTGATCCCTTTATATTAAATTAAAATATTTAAAAAAAAATTCATTCTCACCTCTCATAAAAGGGGAATCACACCACTCCTTCAAGAACACTCCCAAAATTAATATTCCTACTAAACATATACCATTTTCCTTCCCCTATATTATTATTACTTTTCTTATTCCTGTATTCACAATATATTTTCTTAATACCTACATTTCCTAGTAAATTTTCAAGGGAAAGCCCAAGTCCCTATCATAAGTACATTTTTTTTCTTAAGTTCTATTCTTTTCTTTATTACATTCCCAAATATAATGTATCTAAATACTATATAATGACATCAGTATTTTTTTATAATAAATTTCATTATTCTAATGTAATAACTATTAAACCTATTTTTCTATTTTCTATTATGGAAAAAATCATCATTTATGCCACGTGTGGACTACCACCTCCACAAAGTGATGAATTCCATTTTTTACCACTACCACTCCTCACAAGATATAAGTGTAAAATTCGAGAGTATTTGTGAAATATATAATATAATAATTATTATTATTATGTGATAAATTATAATCCCCCTTTTATCCGTCTCATTCTTTGAGAAATGAAAATGTAAACCATGTATTATGCAGACCACCACCTCCATGAAGTAATATATATAATTTTTCATCTAGTTTATTTATAATTTATGAAACCCTATTAAAATCTTTTTCAAAACCATAAAATTACCAAAATAATATCATTATTATTCTTTAAAAATGATATTATTATAAAATAAACCACTTTCATAATCATAATCATCCATTAATTATAATTTGATCAGGTTTGGTTGGTCTAACCACCCACATGAAAAATGATATAAAATGATATCATGGATGACTATGACTACTTAATTTATAATAATATATGATATATATATGAAAATTAAGATTTTTTTTATAGATTTATATCACTTTTGTTAAACTCGTTAATTAAGATACCCAAATATTCTTGTTAAAAATCACTAAACGATGCTCATCGTCATTTGAATCTTTAAGGATAGTAACCAAACATACCATAGAATGAAATTTTAAAATTATAAAAAAAATTAAATAATAATTTATAGTACAATTTATTATCTATTAAAGATGAAAATTGGTAAAAAAAATGAATAAAAATGCCACTATTGTGAAGTTAATTCAAACTTATCAAGATTACCCACACCCAATAATGAAAATAAATAATAACTAACTAATATACCAGTATATGAATAAGTAAAAATTATGTATGAAAAAAACTAATATATTTGAATATATTCTTGAAATAGGTTACTAAGATAGTTATTTTTTATAATAGATATTTGAGCACTTTAGTGGAAGACATAAATTATGGTAACGTGTTTTTTGTCTCAGATTTAACTTCTTGAGACATTTTTCATATTGTGTTCAATATTATCTCCAATATTGTGTGCTTATTACATAATGAATTTATTTTACTATATTCATAAAATCAATGGATTCTCATGAACCATATCTTTTTCTTTATTCAAATGGATCTTAATTCAAATGTTGGAAGGGCTATTGTAAATTTAACTCCGTTCAATGTGTTATAATGATTATTATTGAAATTATTTATTCCAATATTTTTTTCTTATAAAAAAAATACATCTCCATGGTAATTTATCTTCCCCTCTAGGTGGAATGAATTTTTAATTCAAATATTTTACCTTGAGGAATTTCTTCCTCAATAAGTATATCATTGCTGAAAAAAAATTTCATTCTCTTAAATGATGGTTTTTCTTCCTTGCCAATATTTTCACTTCCTGTTAATGCTTATTTTATTTTTTAGAAAACTAAATTTTTATTATTTCATTTGGTTTTTATAATTATCATTATGCATATTTAAAAGTATTTTTTCATTGTTTTTATAATTTGGATCTGTTTTAAAAAATGTATTTCAAGATATGAAGAAAAAGGTTTTATATCCTCACAAAATAAAATAAATTATATTATACCCCATATTTAATTTGATAAATGTTATTTATTTTCAAGGATATGGTATTTAATTTTTTTCATTTTCAAATGAAAAATTTTTCCATTTTTTTCACTTCACATTTTTAAATTGAATTCTTAACGTGGCCCATAAGTTCTTCCTTTTAGGACAATGTTAAAAAAAATTCTAAAAACTCTTTTTTGGTAGCACATTAATTTTTAAATTTATATAAAAAAGATTTATTTCCTTGGAAATTTCATTCATTAATTACCCATTAAATTCTTATGTACTATTTTGGGAGGTTAAACTTGTAAAGATATATCACTGCCTTTGTTTTTTCAAATCATTCTCAATTATATGCCTGATTTTCTTTCCAATTTTATTCCTCCGAGAACAGTTTTTATTTACTACCATTTATTTAGGGGTTTTCACCTAGATTTCATAAGTTGATTGATTTGGAAAATTATTGACTTAACTATATACCTCTATATATATATGGTGTTATATTGAATGATTATTATAGAGAAATATATTCTATTTTTTGATTGTGGAACTATTCAAAATCAATATTTTTTATTCAAATATGTATTTTTATTAATAATTCAAACTATTTTATTATATTTGATTATAAAATTATTGAAAAAAATACAAGAGGTGGGGTGAATTGTAGTTTATAAAAATTTAAAACTATAATTTCCAAATTTCTTATTTGTAATAAATTCTATCAAAAAAACATATATTATGATATGATTTATAAATTTATATTATGAAACAAGTTAACACAACAAAATATAAACATAGCATGAAATTCAAAATATAAATATAAAAATTTTAAAAATTTGAATAATAAGGTATAATAACTTTTATAAAAGAATGTATCCAAAATTTATAGAGCCGCAACTAAGTGAGGTCTTAACTTTCACCGAAAATAATATATAATTCTATGAACTCAACTTTAGGTATCCCCAATCTTCAACGTATTATAATGTTTTCCTTTTAAACCATGGAATCCCTCAATCCAACAGATCGGACAAAGCTCATTTTCATTATTCCTAGGACTCCTCAATCAACCTGAACAGATGAACCTCAATTTATCTATATTTATTATCTATCAATAAAATGATCATAAAAACATCAATTAAAATGTAAAAAACTTAAATCATTTAAAATTATTACCTAAAAAATATCATTTAGTAAATATAATCTAAATATTATGATATTAAGCACACTCAACAATAAGGCACTGCCCAAACTTCTAAAGAAAAAATTAGATTTCATAAATTCAATGTCTTCTTATCCTCAAGTTTGTTGTCATATTTAGAGAAAAACATGAAATTGTTTGATTCTACACTCATTAGGATCAGTCATAATAGAATAGGGACACACAGTCTTTGTATTTCATCATATCAGAAAATTTTTTATGGTCATTTGATGTAGCATCATTACAATGCTTTAAAATTTTCAACCTAGTAGGAACAGGAAATCCTTAACTAATATACTATATATATCTTCATATGGTAGGATTAGTGAATCTCTATCTTTTATACTTTGTATGTAACTATCCGAAGGAATTTTTATAGCTCCATCGAATGAACATTAAAATCCCCTATCAAATAGATATTGAATTAGCCTATCTAATGTACTTTATTCAAATATGTATGATGTACATTTTTTACGCTCATATGATATAATTCATATATGTCCATCTAATATATTAGTATTATTTCATCTATTGAAATTACTTTTCTTGATAAAAAAATTATAATATGAAATAAATATATATTAGTAATAGAACCATTTAATTATTAAAATTTTATATTTTTAAGTATGTTTAAAAATAGTTATTTCAACTCAAAAATAATCCCCCCCCCCATTGTAAAATTACAACACACAACACCAATAAAAATAATTGAAAACTTTAAAATGTACTCCCTGTACTTACAAAACTTTAGAGTTCTCTACCATTCTCCAACTTTGTGATTTTTTATGCTAATTTTAGAGAAATTAATTTTTTGTAGAAAGAGTTGTTGAAATGTGAGAAAACACTCCAAAAATAATTGATAGGATTAAATATGCATTTAATAATATTTATCATTATTTAAAAAATAAATATGAATGTATAAAAAATTATGGAGGTTTAATTTTTAAAATCTTCCAAGAATTCAATAAAATATAATTCCTTCTTATAAAGTTTAATGATAATGTTTCCATCCTATTTAAATATTTTCTGATATCTTCTAAGTTATATTCTTTTTATTAAATCTTTTTAGGTCTTCCCTATAGTGACATAAACTTATTTTTATACTGGGTGATCTCTATATCCTATTGGATAGAAAAATATATTAAATCATCAATTACTTTTGAATGTTATCCCACTTCAAATTTGATTCTATTAGTTGTTGAAACCAAGGCATTTCCCTACTAAGAATAAAGTATATTTTTTGTTTGTTTTCAATCCACATTATGTTGATAAAGGAGTTAGCGAGGAATGTTATCTTATAGTAAGAAATGTGTACAATGTTGAAAGATGGTGTTCTTGTGACTTCAAGAAACTTTGAAAATTCGTAATGGAATTATAGTTATTCAATATGACTATGGGAATATTCTCAAATGAGAAAATTTTCACTTGTGATTTTATAAAAAATGAAATTTTTTAAAATGTTTTTGAAGTTTTGGGAAAGGACCATTGGGGGAAAGGGATATTCATGAAGTTCTATGCCTATAAATAGGTGTATACCCCCAGATCATTTCATACAAATGGAATTAGAGAAACTGTAGGATTTATCTTATTTTATAATGTATGGGAGCTTGATGAATCTGGATTTCTATGCATGCTTGATCTCTTTGAAAATACTGGTTTAGTATTAATAGATGACATTGCTTTTATTTTATGGGAGCTTTGTGAAGACTGGGAGTTTCGTGGTGACTTAGTGTTCCGTGAAGGCAATGATCCTCACAAAAGAAGTTTTTTTTTGAGTCTGTAATATTCATGTATTTAGTCTGTTTCGTCAAGTTTGTGAGCTTTATGATGTTTTGGATCTTTTATAAAGTGTGTGGGTTTACATAGGTTATAATTACATTAAAACATAAATGGAGTTATTTGAAGGATATGATCTTCTGAAAGAGTAGTGTTGGACATCATTTTTTGATGAATAATGCTTTCAATTCTATCTTCTCAGGACTATAGTGTAATAAGAGTATCTTTCAGTTCATGAAAAAAACCTAAATTCCAATCTACTGAGGTGACTTGGAGTCCTTAAACTGAGTCAAACTTCTCCCAATTGTAGTGCTCTAGGCGGATTTGATGGAAGTGTTTCGAGGGAGGTAGTGTGTTATCCCTAAAATGTTGTAAAGGTAGTGTGTATGGAATTGATTGAGTGTGTTTTAACTTTTTTTCCATAACTATTGAAGATTATTGGATTTTTCTATGACCGGAACATTGTCGATGTATGCTCTATAGACTGTCCCTAAGTTGTAAACCAATTAAAACTTTTGTGTTTATATCCCAGCAAGTGATTGTTTAATAACTTCAAGATACCATAAGATAGGTTTTACAAGTTCCTATAAAAGTGGGAACAAGATCCATTATTTCAAAGAAAAAATTAGATACCCTAATTCACCCCTCCCCTCTTAGTGTGTTCTCGGTTCCTACAAGTGGTATCAGAGCATACATGTTAATGAAGTTAAATGTGCCATCTCTTTTTTCCATGGAGAAATTAGTGGATGTTAGGGGGTCCCCATATTTTATGGAATCAACTTCTATATTTAGAATAACAGGATGTGATCTCAATTAATATCCCTTGGGATAGAAGTTATCTTTTTTCACTACACAAAGGCATTAGGTCACTGATGTGACAGCTCTGTCTATGACCAAAACATACATGAAAAACTAATTTTTTAGACTCCAAAGAACAAAATGTTCTTATTACATCACATTCTGACCAAATCTATTTGAAGGTGATGAGTTTCACTATAGCCAAGTCCATGTGGGAAAACTGGAAAATATATATGAAGGTGATAACAAAGTAAAGAAGGACAAACATCAAGTCTTTCACAATTGGTTTAATGATCTAAAAATGTATCCAAATGAAAATATAGATACCTTCTTTAATCACATAATTGATGTTGTTGGATCTATTCAAGAACTTCATAGGATAAATTAAAGATATTGACATTGGGAATAAAATCTTGAGAACGATACCATCACTATACAATCCAAAAATTTCATCTCCTGAGGAAATAAATTTATCTAAGTTCTCTCTTGATGATTTTATATGTACCCTAGTGTCTTATGAAACAAGAGTAAAATTAGAAGATGAATCCAATCGATTAATTAAGGAAATAAAATTCAAATACATGGTAAAACATGAAATTTCCGCAGTATATAATTATGAGAAAGAAGTTATTCTTTCTCTTTTTCTCAAGAAATTCAAATCAGGAAAATGGATATTTGAAGGCATGATTTAATTGGATTGTTTTTGATGTGGTAAAGTAGGGAATATTTCCTCTTTATTGAAAAGGATAATTTATGATATAGAAAGAGAAACAAAAATCATGAAGAATTATTATAATAAGTTATAAAATAATGGATACATCAAACCAGGGAAAAAATAACAAGGAAAGAGTATCATCTAAAATGAATAACAAGATGATATTGAGTTTTTGGAGGATGTAGAACCAGAGATTGAATCTAGACCTAAAGTATCCATTATTTCTATAGTTGAAAATAATGAACCTAAAAATAAGAATTTAATCAGTTTCTAAGTGTTTTAGGTCTCAAGGTGGAACTTGAGGATGTAAATGATTAGATTGAAAATTAAAGGAAGAGAAATGGAAATATGAGTGTTTTTTTAAAATAGTCATCAGAGTATGTTGATAGTCTTGAATCAAAACTTGATCGAGTAGATGGAGAGGAATAAGAGCATGTAACAAATCTTGAAATAATAAAAGAGGTTGTGGAATTTAAACTCAGTATTAAATATCATTAAAAATCCATCAACGACCTTACATTTAGACTATAGTAAATGGGTATGGTAGTTGAGGGACTTGAAGAATAAGTTTCTTACTCTAAGAAGTAAACTAGAAACTAAATCAAAATCATGGGAAACAAATAATAAATTACAGCTTAGAAAATTATTAGATGTAGAGATGCTAAAAATAACTAAATGTGGCCCTAAAGGATTAGAAATGTCATAAATAATAAGAGGTCAACAATTATGGGAAAAGGTGGGATTGGCTGCAATGTTGAAATATCAATTCTTGGAAACTAGATAATCTAAAATAAAGGAATAATAGATTTGGATATATCACAAAGGCACCTGATTTCCTAAAAAATAAAGGTTCAACAAAAAAGAGAGAGATAAAAACCATCCTCATGTTTCTAGAGAGAATATCTTTTCAAATTTCTTTAAAAAATAATGGTACATGGGGAGGAATGGAAGTGAGAATAAATTTCCTCTTATAACAAGTCAATTCTATGGATTTTGGGGCCATACCATGTCTTACTTTGAAGAGGCAATGAGATATCTGAATGGAGAAGAACTTGGAATTAGACAAAGTAGAAGGAGGCCATATTCATCATCATATAGAAGAAATAGTTTCTATGGATATTGTTTTCAATATTCTAACTATAGACATAAATATATTCATTTTTGGTATAGGAATGAAGGGAACAATACCTACAGAACTCAGAGACGAATCAATAATTCCTTACTAAGTGGAGTTACTCTTTAAAATAGGTATTCTCTTAAATTATAATAATATGTGTATGGTGAACCAATTAAAATTTAAAATATATTGGAAATACCATATTTAGCCTCCACCCAATCAGGTATCTTAAAGATGGAAAATAAGAAAATCAAGAAAGAAAAACATTTGTAAATAACTTTAAAAACTACAAAGAAAAGTAGCATCTAGATTATCGATTGTATATGATCATCGAAAATGATATGAAATAAATATTTGTTGAAGAATATTAAGAAAAAGGGCTAATGGAATTTTGAGATTAAATAATAATGGTGATTAAGGGGTTAAAGGCAGTGGAAATACAGAACTCTCAAATGACGAGTAGAGGAAAACTAAAGTTCTATACGTTGATGATTTGAATCATAATCTCTGAAGTGTGAGTCAACTCTATTACTCACAGTTGATATTTACATTTAATCGGAAGGGGTTCGTAGTCAAAGGAAAGATAGGTAATTCTAACTTGGATTGATGTATGACATATGGAAATTTATACTAGCTTGAGAGAAATGAAAACACTTGTTACTTAACAGTTTATAAATAAAATAACTTATGTCACCGGATATTGGTTCACATTGATCAATAGATCATAGAACAAATATATAAGCTTAAGATAGTTGTTTAAATCCCCAATATATAGTTTGATCAATAAAAATCTTGTTATTCATACATTTAATGACGAATCGTTGGAATTTCATATCGACTGAAGAAAATGAGGGAATCGAATCTCCTTGATCTTATCCATATAGATGTATGTGGCCCAATGAATGGGGCTAGCACAAATGGAGAGAGATACTTCATTATTTTACTTTATGATTATAATATATTGGATTTTTTAATGAAAATGTATAGTAAATTTAAAGTGATTTAATGCATGAAGAGTTATTGTCAATGAAATGAGAATGAAACTGGTCACAAAATAAAGATTGGACAATCAGACAATAGAGTAGAATACAAATCTATTGAATTTTCAAATTAACTCGAAACATGTGGGATAAATCATGAGGTGTCTATAGTGATAACTCCTTATCAAAATGGGGTTCTTGAATGTAGAAATAAATAAGTGAAATATATTTCTATAACTATACTGATTGACATAGGTGTTTCTTATTATTACTTGAAAGGGGTTGTTCAAGTAGTAGTGTACACACAAAAACGTATAGGGATTTTTATGGGAAGAACAAGGACACCATATGAGATATGGTTTTAAAATAATCCCTCAATGAAGTATTTTTTAAATTTTAGAAGTGGATTTTTTATCTAAAACAAATAAAGAAATAAAGTAAATTTTTGTGATGCAGTATATGAGTGAATATTCCTTGGATATTCAATGAAGATTAAATCCTAAAAATGTTACAATAAACATCTTAGAATGATTGTGGAAGGTAGTGATGTAAAAATCATTGACGATAAAACCATAAATACCTCAAGAATCTCATATGTTGATATAATAGAAGATGAAGAATAAATTTTACAAGGGAGAGGTCCAAATGAAGAAATAATGGAATATTATCAAAACATTTGGGGCTCACAAAATGATGATAATTCAGATAAATAATTAGAAGATGAAACTATTTCTATGGAAACATCAGCAAAAATCCCCAGAGAAATAGAACTGTAGAAAATGGTTAATCCAACATCATTGGGGATTAGACCACACCCACACAGATAAGTAAAATGAGGAATATAACACCGTCATCCTTACTATAAATTTTTTAAGAAACACTGTTTTAAAAAGCAAAAAAGGATGAATCATGGGTTAAGGGTATGAATGAATAACTGGATAAAATTGAAAATAAAAAATCATGGGATCTTCTTAAGAGATATAAAAATCACAATGTGATTGGAACAACATTGATCTTTGAAAACAAATTCTATGATCATGGAAATGTGATTAGAAATGATGAACACTTAGTGTGTAAATTCTATGCATTGGTAAAAGGAATTGATGTTGAATAAATGTTTTCTCTAGTATCTAGACTAGAGTTGATCAAGATTTTCCTTACAATGGAAATTCAAATAGAGTATAAATTACAGTATATGTATGTAAAAATAGAATACTTAAATGAATTTCTTGAAAAAGAATTTTACATTGAAGAATCAGTTGGATTTTTAATGGGAATTGATGAGTCTAAGGTCTACAAATTAAAAAAGAATTTTTATGGTCTGAAAGAGGAATCACAATAGTGGTATTATCGAATTTATACCTATCTCAACAAGCTTGAGTTTAAAAGTGGAGGTTTCAACCATAATCCCTATGTGATGAATTCTCAAAAAGACCAATTTATGGTTCTTTTGTAAGTGAATGATATTTTTTGGTGGAAGTGAGTAGGGGTTAGTGGTATAATTTTCTAATCACATGAAATAAAAATTCCAAATGTTCAAGATTGATGATCTCATATACTTCTTAGGGATACAAATGATTCAAAAAAGTGATTACACCGTCATTTCTAAGAAAAAATATGAAATAGAGATTGTAAAGAAAATCAATATGCATGACTCCAAACCAATTTTGACTCTAATTATAGTTGGGAGAAAGCTTGGGAATCCTGAGGATGGTACTTATATGGATCCCACCCTATACAGGATAACCATTGGAAGATAATTATACATGACTATAACATTGAAAGATAACGTCTTTGTAACATTCTTAGCATCCCACAATTCAATCTAATCTGAAGGATGGCCATTTGGAATCAGTTAAATGAATCATTAGGTATATTCAAGGTACACATAATTTTGGATTATTTTTTTATAGTAGAAAGTTTTAATGAATTGTAATCATTTTCTAATGCTGATTGGGTTCGATATGTGGTGGTTTGAAATTCAAAAAGTGGTGGTTCTTTATTTATAGGAAACAAATCTGTGAGATGGTTGAGAAAGAAATAGGAATGAACTTCTCTTAGAATGGCTGAAGTAGAATATATATTTACAAAATTTTATTGCATGTAGATATTCTGGATAAACCAAAAACTGACTAATATTGGTTATGAGGTGAAACAACTAATGGTGATTAACTATGATAACAAGAGCATGATTGATCTTATGAAGAATCTTGTTCAGAACCCTCACACAAAACATATTGAGATCAGATATCACTATGTCAAAGAAAAGTTTGAACAACGTGTGACTATAATGGAGAATTTTTTAATGGGAGACCAAGTCATTGACATTTTAACTAAGCTTTTAGTAGTACAAATATTTGAGAAACATCGATTGAACCTTGGTGTTCATCCACTTCCCAATTTATGAGGAGGTTACAATTCGTCCTCAATACCCATTGTTGTTAACTATTTTAATCTATTTTATAAAGTTATGTAGGTTTATGTGGGAGATATTATCCAAGGGGGGGTTTGGTTTGTGCACAAAAAGTACAAATACAAGTTATTTGGGTTTATTTCCAAATTGGTATATAATTAAAATTCAACAAGTATTGGTCTTATCGATTGGTTAGTGGTCTATGGTTAAATGAAATTCTATTTTTTCACTCTTTTTTTATACACCGATATTTTCACACATATACATAGAGTGATGGATGAGTTATTTAATGTCTATCAAGAACTTGTTTGAGATTGGTGATTTATTTAATTTATCAATATATTGAAAATAAACTCAAATGGGGGATTATTGGATCCAAGGCCATTTACAGCCGAAAACATAGAATAGTTTTTTTTTTCTATCCATACTAGTTTCATAAAAGAGTTTTCATGTAATGTAATCTTATAGTAAAAAATTTATACAGTTTTGAAGTCGGATACCTTTTTCAGTGTTTTCAATAAATTTGATATCAAAATTAAGTGGAAGAAGAAAGATTTTTGAAAGGTGGTTTTCAATGATTATGACTTCTCAAATACAGAAAAGGAGTGAATTTAATGAGGAATGGGTTTCAAAAAGTTTTAGATTCACAAATATTTTCTACATTTTGAATGTGTGAAGGAATTATGGTGTTATTATGAGCATGAGAAGCTTTGAAAATGTGTGATGTCATGATGATGATTCTATATAGCTATGAGAAGATTTTCAAATAGAATAAATTTTATTACCACTTTATGAAGGGATTAGATTCATGAATATGTTTTTGGAGGTTTGAGAAATGATTTATTGAGCTGTGTTATCAACACAAAGGGTTCTTCCAATAAATAGGGATAAACCCCCACTTCATTTCACGTGAAGAGAATTAGAGAAAAACATGAGTTGATCTGATTTTGAGAACGTTGGTAGATTATTGTAACTTGATTGCAAAGAAATATTGAGCATTTCAAAAAGTCTAGTTTGTATTAACTGATTACAATGATTTTTTATGGGGATTTTGTGAAGACTAGGAGTTTTTTGTTGACTTAGTATTCCATGAAGGTAATGATCATTGTGAAGGTAGTTTGTTCCGTAAAGTTATTGAGATTCATGAAGGTAGTTTATTCCATGAAGGTTTTGAGATTTATGAAGGTTGGGATCTTTAAATAATTATGTGGGTTTTCAAATGCTGGAATTTATATGAAACAAAATGGTGATTTTTTGAAGGATTAAAGCATCAAGAATTGTAGTTTTGAACATTTGGTTTTAGTGAAAATTTCTTTCAAGTGCAGAAAATCGGGACTACAATGCAAGTAGAGTTTCATGTTACTCAAGTATAAAGAATTCAATGACAATATAAATAGGTGGCCTTCATTTCATTAAACTGAGTACACCTTCTCTCAAAAGAAGTGGTCTTGGGGAGTCTACAGAAGTGTTTTGATGGAGGTAGTGTGTTATCCCTAAAATCTTGTAAAGGTAGTGTTCTTGTGATAGAGTGACTAGGTCTAAATTTTTGTATTCCATAACTACTGAATTTTAGTGGATTTTAGTATGACTGAAACACTATCAATGTATGCTCCTTGCACTAACCCTTATTGGTTAAGCAAATAAAACTATAATTCTTCTCTCTCTACATGTGTTTTTTTAATAACTATACGATAAAATAATATAATATTTACAAGTTCCTATCGATATGGTAACTAGATACATTATTTTAAAATAAAATTTTGACCACAAGATTCAACCCTCTAATCTTAGGGTGTTCCTGGTTCCTACACCATTAAACTTTAGAAAAGATTGTTTTTCACTTTTGATGCCTATAATCTTCTCATAAAAAAACTCTGTGTATTATTATAGATGGTTCATCCACTTTATGATATTCTTTAGATTTATAAAAATGGTTTAAAAATTACATTTAAGATTCTTAAACTCTATTAAATTCTAAATAATTATCCCATAAATTTTATAGAGAGTGTTTGAACCTAATATAATATCAATTTCCTATTGGATATAAATGAATATTACATGTATGTATGGAAATATGTATATTATGACTTCAAGCCTTTGTATTACTTCCTTAATGTAATTCATCATCATCTATTTCCTCTCTGACCTCGTACTAGGAGGATAATTTTTAGAGCCATTGGAATAATTTGGAAATATATATTCTCTAACTCTATATAGATAGGCTTCCTCATCTTCAATGTATTTTGATTGAAAAACATCCTGGTTTTGTACATCTTCATCAGACTGAACTTGTTCTACTGATTTCATAGTTGAGGATTGATTATCATTATATGGAGAATATTATTTTGATTAAATGAGAGACTATTATTCCTCCTCATAATGTGAGGTTAGAGATGTTAATTAATGAACATAATATTCTTCACCTTCTAAATACTTCTAAAGAGTTTTAGAAACTCTTTATGGTGCCCTAAAAATATTTTTTACTTAATTCTTAATATGGATATATGTGACTAGAAGATCTTTCAAAAACATAGAAAACTAATTTTATTTTTATTTTTCATAATTTTCTGAAACTTAATGATCAAAATGTTCTATAACTTGTTTTCATTTATCCTTATTAATAGATTAAGGTGTCTATTTTTCATCCTCAATTAAAACAGACTGATAAATAGTTTGTGGAATGAATGGATTAACCTTATATTCCTTATCAATGATAATGGATTAAGGAACTTCCTATTGTTTATAAACTAATTAAAGGGAATTTTCAATTTCCCTAAGAAAATATCTAAAATATTTATCATTATATTATGTTTTTACTACTTTTTTCTTACTTTTTTCTTCCTCCATCCTATCAGAAACTTCTTCTTTAAAATATTTATATTTAATAAGATCAAGATAAAATCTAGAAACTCCTTTCTTATTTTCTTTCTTCATCTTTAATTACTCAGAAAATATTTGTTCTGATATTGATTTTATTCTCTCTAATGGAAGAACATGAAATTATTGAGAAGTATCTAGATCATTTATCTTATAAACAGATTTCTTCTAAAGAACTTATACACCATTATCCAAATATACATTTTTTTCCTTTTCAATTAGCTTTCAATCAGCATAAAAATATGGCAACATAAAATTTTAAATAGTTTCAACCCAAAATAATATTCTTTAACTCTAATAGGATCTGATTTATTATTGATATTCTCTAATTTCATGAACATCACAAGAAATGTTTCATGTAACATTGTTCATAACATGATCTTGAGTATCCATGTTCTTTTTCTAATAGACTATATATAATTCAAAAAATATACAAAGTTGAAACTCCTCATGTAGCATGAAAAATTGAGGAAATATGTGTCTTGAATTTTAAAAGTATCATGATCTTTATTCCATGGAAGAAAATAACATTGAATCCATAAGAAAAAAATTCATTTGTTCAGATATTGATGATAAATTTTCAGAACATTCTTGTTTATAGAAAATAGTGAATACTTAGAAAGTGGTATTTTAAAACATCTAACTTAATTTGATAATTTAAGAGCTACAAATGATGTTTCTCCTATCAGATAAATTCTAATGAGCTTATCCATCCTCCTACTGTTAAAACTATTTTAATTCCCAATAATATTGAATGTAGAATTATTCAATCCATCTACTTCATCATAAACTTATCTAATATAAAACCATTAAACTATACATGCATAATAAAATCAAAATCATACTTTATTTTATAAAACTTTTACATAATTGTACTTTGGTTCACTATTCTATGAATTAGTTAGAGGGGAAAAATAATTGAAACTCTACTAATATTCAAATACAAGAATAATGGTACTTCAAATTACAAAAGATATCACAGTAGAGATTTGTTCAAAAAAGATGATTACATCAAAAAGATTAAAAAACTAGGTATTTTGTACTCTTTGATATTTTTTAAAAATTTATTTGAAGTTTATAAGATTTATTAGTCAAACATAATTCTAATAAAACATCAAAATATTTTTAAAAATTTATAAATTGTCCTCCATATAATTCAAAACAAACAAAATAAAAAGTGTACCTCCCTAAGATTTTATAAATTTACCTTATCAAGAATGGTTTCCCAGTTATTTAGAAACAGTACTGCATAAAAAATGTAATTATAAATTCATTTCTATGACACATAAGATGAACATCATCCTAATGAATGTGAAAAGGTTTTATAAAAATATAAGTCTGTATATTTTATAAATGAGGTAAACATAATAAAAATAAAATAAGTAAATAAGTAAAATTTTAATCCCCTCTTATTAAGAATTTTTGAACTTATGAAGATAGGTAAAAAATAATTAGATTAATGATAATATAATATTGACCATAACAATTAATATTTAATATATTCTAATCTATAAAAATTTAGTGATTTTGTAAAAATATCATAAATTTTATCTCGAGTTCTGATGAATTGTATAATGATGGAAATTTTTTGTGTGTGATCCTATTGTAAATAGTGTCATATATCTATTTTTTCCTTCTGGTTATTTTTGGTTTTCTTAAAAAAAGTTGCAGATCTTGTGTTATCAGAAAAAAAAATAGAGTTTTATTAATACTCACAACAAAATCAGTGATTGTGTGTTGCATCTTTAAAACATAATAAAGAAAACATCCAACTTCTATATATTAATCATCCATAGTAAAAATTAATATTGATTGTTTTTTCTTACATGAACAAGAAACTAAATAGTATCCTAATAAATGAAAAGTTAGATACTAAATTTATATATCCATTTTACATCCACCAAATTCATAAAATAAAAAAATAGTTCAAAATCCTTTCTATAAGAATAATATATTATATGATCTAATCTTCTTTTATGATAATTAAAGATTCATTTTACAGCTTAAAGATGGGAATATTTTTTGATTTTCATTAAATCTTTCACAAAAACATCCAAAAAACATTAATTCTTGTTGACTATCTATAAGATATATTAAACATTTAATGAACCTTGTAAATATTTTTTGACTAACTAGCTTCCTATATTCATCAAGATCAAGTGTTTTTGAATATCCAAAAGGGGAACTTATACTTTTAGCATCAATAATACCAAATTGATTGAATAAATATTTTATATACTTTTTGTTCATATAAAAAGGACCCTTCTTGTGTTTTTGAGATTTGAAATCTAAGTATTAAAGTTTCGTCTACCATCATGGTAATTTTAAACTATTATTTCATAAGTTCTGAAAAAATATATTTTTTTATGTGAGACAAATATAATTCCATTAGTATAAATTTGAAAAATGATATTATATTTATAAAATATTCATTAAAATTGTTGGATCAGCATCTCTATTAATTAAAAAAATATGTAAAAATATTATTATTATTTCATATCAGGATCATAGATCTTCTTTAAGTCTATAAACATCCTTAGTAAGATTAAAAAGATGATCCATGTATTTTTTATTTTCAATGTCTTGTGGTTGTTCAGTATAAACACTCCCCATAGACATATCCATTAAGAAAATCACACATCACATCCATTTTAAATATAGTGAAAATTAAATATACTATAAATTATAGTAGTATAAGAATAGATTAAATTATTGTTACTCGTGATAAAATTTACTCATAATCAATTATTTTTTGTGGATTATAACCTTGAGTAATAATCCTTGATTTATTTCTTGATATAATTCCATTTTCATCATGTTTGTTTCAGATAACCCATTTTACTTCTAATATAGGAAGATATTTAAGATGTTTTACAAAATTAAAATGATTTTTTCCGACAAATTTTGTGAGGACACCCTTTATTTACCTTATAAAATATTCATTACCAAAACCCTCATGTAGTGTTTTTTATCCAACTGAGATAAGACTACAAAATGTTCACAATCATTTCTTAAGGAACTACGAGTTGTGACTTGTTCATCTAAAATTCCAATGATATTTTCAGTGGGATGATTCCTTAAAATGGACTCATTCCTTGGATAAATAAAATTTTTTTCTTTAAGAATAGGTGAAACATTATTTGAAGGTATAACTTTTGGAAAAATATCTTTATTTTTCTTCTATCCGACAACTATACCAACATCGATTGAAAACCATTTTTGAAAATTTCATCCAAATATATTGTTTCTGGATATCTAAAAACATAATGATAAATTTCATCAAATATAACTTGAACTATTATATCAATAGTGTTTTTTCATTTTTCAAAAACAAGATAAACATCACATTTTTTAGAATGTCTAAGTAAAATTCCTTTATTAGAATTTAGATCAAATATAAGTAAATTATCATTAGAATTTATAATGAACACTTTACATCCAAAATCTCTAAAGTAAGAATGTTTTGGTTTTTTCTTTTACGCAACACATTAGGATTCTTATTAGGATAAAGAATAAGTAAAACATGATTTATAGTATAAAAATAAATAATTATAGATTTACCCCAAAAATATATTCCATTTTAGTATTCTCTCAATAGGGTTCAAGTAGTTTTTTAAAGAATAGAATTTATTTGTTCAACTACTCCATTTTTCTGAGGTGTTTTAAGAGCATAACAGTTTTCCGAAATTCCTTTCATACTATAAGAATTTTCAAAATTAAAATTTTCAAATTTTCCACCATGATTGCTATGTATATTAACCAATATTAGGTTTTTCACAATTTTAACACAGTATATATTAATTTTAAGACAAAAAATACCCTGAAAAATTTTATAAAAAAAAAGATAAAGGTATATATAGTATAATAGTCAACCAGAAAATAAACATAGTGTTTTCCTATAATACTCCATGTTTGTGTTTGAATGAATAAACCTAAGCTCTGGTAGATCAAACACACTAACTATAAATATTCAGAAGATGACATTTCACTAACAAATTTAAAGTCATAATTATTTTTTACCGTATTTACAAAGGTCGTAGAGTTATGAAAAATTAAACCTAAGCTCTTGTAGATCTATCACAAGTCCTGTCTTATAAATATTAGTTGAATATATATTTCCAATGTCTTAATCTTATATTCCACAACCAATATTGATCTTTCATTTAAATTAATAAAATTAGGTCTTGGTTTCTATGCTATTTTAAATTTAGTGTGTAAATATTCTCATACCTATTAGTAGAAAGAATGGATTTACCTTCTTAACTTTCACTACTACAAAACAGAGCTTTAACAGCACTAGCCATTATCAGCACTAGAAATAATAATTAATAAATTTTCCCTTCATCATCCCTAAAATAATCACTGATAAAGGGTTCATTTTATATGGGATTTTTTCTAGTGCTGATAAAAGGCACCCTTTATCAATGTATTGTTTTAGCACTGATAATGGGTTCCCTTAATCAATGCTTTATTTTAAGTAATGATAAAGGGTTCCCTTTATCACTGCTTTATTTTTAGCATCCATAAAGGAATCCTTTACCAGTTATTTTTTTACACTGATAAATGCTCGAATAAAATTTAATAATTGAACAAGTAAAAAATAAAAATGATTTTATTGAAAAAGTATTAAAAATTATTATTTAAATAAGAATGATAAAAATAAATAACTTTTTTATACAATATATATATACATATTATAAATACTAATAAATAGTATATATTAAATATATAGATATATGTAAAATAAAAAATAAAAAAATAAAAATTAATAGAATTAAATTAAGAAAAATATAAAACATTTTATAAATTAAATAATTATTGATAATTTTAATAAATAGTATATGTTAAATATATATGTGTGTGTGTGTGTGAATTTTTTTAATATGATTTATATAATACAAAATATTTATGCTTCCCAATAAATAGTAATATATTCAGTGAATAATAGTTGATAATTAAAAATTAATACGAATTAAAAATACCAACTAATTAAATTGAGTAATGGACATAACTGAATATTATTTTATTTTTTCAATTTAACATAGATAAAATTTAATTTATTGATTTTACATATATGTAATTAGTTTATTTTTATATACAACAAGTACACTTATATTTTATTTGTGAATTTAATCAATTTCTACTATTTATTTTATATATATTTATTTACTATGTTTTAATATTTTCAATATATATTAATATTTATTTCAATATATATCCATTTTTTATGAATTATATTTAATTAATAAAAATTAACCAACTTTTTTAAAATTGTTAAATTGTAATAATTTTTTATTATTCAATTTTACTCATTTTTAACATGCATTAACTTAAGATTAAATATTCATTAATAATGTTAAAACATATTTTTTTTAAAAATATTTATAAATAAATATATTCATAAATGTATATTAACTATTTTTATACATTTATAATTATAAATAAATAAATTATATTTGTTTAAAAATCATTTATATTATTATAAACAAATAATTTCATATATTTAAATAAATATAAATTTATTTAAATAATGCATATATTTACTCTATTTATATTTATATATATATATATATATTAAATATATATACATATAAAACTATATAAATATATATAATGATATGAATATTATTTTTTAAAAGTATTTACATAATTATAATTAATTAATTATATATTAAAAGAATTATAAAATTATTATTTTAAAAAAAGGTGTTATTATAATAATTATAATTATATATAATAAATATAATTTTAAAAAAAATTAATATTCTTTTAAAAAAGTACTACAAGTATTTATCATTACTTTTTTAGTGCTTATAAAGATAGATATTTATCAATGCTAAAAAGGATATGATAAAATCAATCTTTATCAGTGATAAAATTTTAGCAAAGATAAATCTCTATCATTATCAGGGTTAAAAAAGAACTGATAAAGATTCCTTTTATTAGTGCTTATTAACATAGAGTTGATAAATGGTATCTTTATCAGTGCTTTTTTGGAAGCATTGATAAAAGTGACCTGATCAATTTTAAGAAACTTGGCCATCATGAACTAGTTCGCAATATCCAATGCTCTCCATGGAAGTCACCTACTGTTGGTGCTCCTCATTGTCGAATCAATGCTAGAATCTAGGCTATAATCAAGGTTCCAACTATTCCAAGGCTGCAATCTGAGGCTCGAGCAATTAAAGAGTCGAATGAAACCAAGGCTCGATTGAAATTTAAGTTTTTTGATATCTCTACTTTCCATTAGTTATCCACTAAAAATTATAATCCCACATCTATGTATCCCAACAACTCTAAATTCACAAACCTATAACAAAATATCCCAAATTAATTATTTTTTAGATATATTGAAGTATCATCTTCTCCAATAGCATGGGGCTCTCATTAAGACAACATTAGTACTTTGTGAAATAAAATATATGAAACCCCGTGTTTTTTCATGTTTGTTTGAGGTATAATAGGCTCACAATACCTATATTCCATGAAATCTACCTCTTTGTAATCATTAAAATTTGAAAAAAAACATCCATATAGTGGGCGGTGTTGTCATTGGTTTGGAATATTCGATTACAAATCACTTTTGAACCTCTTTTTTATATTTTTATTGAGAAATTAATATGATATTATTTACATGATTCTTCTATAAACCAAGGAAAAAGTTTCACCACTCATATAAATCTTGATATCACACCTCATATGATCCAAAAAAAATGCATTATGCTTTTTTAAATCCTTAGATATTATGCCTATGATATATACGAGTACCAAAATCTTTTGATCATTTCTTTCTTGATGCAAAGGTTGTGATCAAACCTACATTATTAAGAAGAAAAATTTCTTATTTATTGACCAAACCTTAAATATGAGGTCCTCAGTGTTTATTTTTCCTATAGAAATAATTCTTTAAGTAAAACACTTTTCCCTCATTTTCATCCTTAATAAACCCAATTGTTTTCTAAGTGTATACTCCCCCATTAAGAACTCTATTGAGGAATATAAATTTTAAATCTATTTATAATACATTAAACTTAATATGCACTAAAATATCCAAGAAAATCAAAATAGTTTCCAACCTTGCAATGAGATTAAAAAAACAAAAATATAAATTCCTTTTTTATGATTTTCCCTATAACATCATCCATTCTTCATTATGATGCCCTTTTAAATAGTCAAGGAGGTTATTACTTAACACCCACTTGGTTCTGATAAATTTTTTCCTCCTAGCCTTTAAACAATATCTTATGTCATATTGTTCTTATTTGGATCAAACTCCTCATGCATACATTTGTTTTAATTATCTTCCTTTTCAGCCTCTACAACAAATTTAGGACCTACTTGGGAAAAAATGAGGTTTTTATAGTGTCTAACTCCTTCTAGTTTTCTCTTAAACTATCTAGTCACCAATAGAATTTTATTAATTTATTTTATAATTTCTTATATTTCCTTCATTTAACAATACCTCTTTAGTATCCCCATCATAAATGTATTATTTTGAGTCTACCTAGTCCTTGTGTACTCCCCCTATGCTACTCAATTTAACATTAATTTTTTACAATCTTTCATAATTATTTTAATTATTAACAATCTTCCCATTATAATTAGTAAAAAATATCAATCAATTTTATATTTTAATCATAAAAACATCTAAACCCACCATTTTTATATTATCATTTAATTGTATCATTATCTGGTATGACCAATTTTTAACTACCACAAATCAATTTCCTATTTCAAACATAGTGACTATAAATTTTTACCAAACCCAAATCAAAAAATGGTAAGGATATTGTTCAGTACCTTTGTAAAAATATAGTCATCTTTGAAATGATAACCCACTTATTAATAATTCATAAAAAACACTTCATTAATTTCATCACACATCTAATAAACACTATATTTGTTTTACTATAATCCTTATAATATTAGATCACTCGTTAACATTTCTTTTTGGTTCCACATTTAGGAATATCTAATTTCCATCCATGTAATTCTCAAAAATGAGAGTCATTTCCACTTTTAGAGAACAAAATGGAGTACACCTATCATCCTCATCAGTTTCATCTCTTGAATAGTTATTATTAAAAATTATTGATTTGGACTCATCCCCCATCTCTTTTATGTTTCGTGTACTACTCTGAGTAGTATTCATTATATTGATGACTACTGCTTTGAGTATTTCAAGAAACATTGGTGCTTGTCCACAGGAGATGGTGGATGAGTACCGAGCAATATAATGAAATAATAACTATTCAGAATACGTGCAGATGATGATGAAAATTTACTATAACTTCCACCTTAGGATGAATCGAGAGGTTAAAACCTACCATAGTGGAGTAATTATTTTCTTAAATCCAATTACCCATTTTCTTCAAAGCATACTGAAATTATTTGAAACAATAAAATGTTGAGTTTCCCTTAATATAATTATCTATAAATTTCACCTTTGATATATAATATCTTATGTGTATTTATTTATTTATTGTAAAAAATGAATATTTTATGAAACTAATTTTATTTCTCTACTTTCCCTCAAATAATTAAAAGCTTCAATATAAGATATATTATTTCTTCCCCATCCTCCTCACTTGTTGACTGATTGTTTGGTGAGATCTATTTCTATTTTTTATCACCATTTTTGATTTACCATCGGCATATCCCTTTGGACAAAAATGTTTTCAGAGTAAAACAATTATCCATAAAAGTATTTTATTATTTTATATTAATGTTCAATTTAATTATTTTTATTATTACTAATATAATAATTGTATTCTTGTACATTTGTATTCTTTTTTTCAATTTGGGGTGGTTTGTTTGAATTTGTTCATGATCATAATGGATTAGACTTGAATCCTACAACTGAGAAAATGACAGAGATTAAATGTGTCCATAATGAATACAACCATCAAGAAAATGTGAATTCCTATAAATTATTTAATTAATATTGTCTTCATTTTGTCTAATATTTCTAATTTAATTTCCTTATTGTTTTTATCTAATACTTATTTTGTTTTTTCAAAAAAAAATTGGGAAGTTATATTTTTCTTTCAACTCTATACAACAATCCAAAAAAGAGATAAAATGTTTCTTTTTCCATTGTTACCACTATTATATTGTCATTGCCTTTCTTTGTTTAATTTCCAAAACTGCATATTGATTCGGTGTTATTATAAAAGAAAAGTTCTTTTTGTCAAAATCTAGAAAAGTATAGGAATCTCATGGGATTATTTTGGATACATATTATGATATAATGGGATCATAATATTCCAATACTCTTATGACTTTAAAAATACAGAAGGTTATTTGGATAAGAATATCGATTCAACATGCATTTCTAGTAGTTCAACATATAAAGATAAGAAAAACATGATAAAATAGAAATTTAGGATTTATTTTAGACTCCGGGATGTTTAGGAATCATCTACACCTCAATATGAAACATGGTGTTACTGGTATGACTCCAAGTGATTTTTTTATTTGAAATTAACATTAATTTTAATAAAAACGGAAACTAACATATTAAAAACCAAGAAAAAATATTCTGATTGATTTGATACTTTAAGAAAAAAGATCCATAAGTCATTTGGGATGTATAATAATCATCATCATCTCAATTAGATTCACGGTGTTACCTATAATGACCCATACTTTACATACATTGTTATTACTTCATAATTTAAGCACACTTATTTCAACATATAACAAAACCATGAAAGGACCATGTAGGTATAGTGTCTTTAGAAACTGGGAAACATGAACAATTGGTTCATAAATCATCTACATTGTCTCCCTTTTATTTTATCATATCTAGAGTCCCTTTTGGTATATATTACTTAATACCCTTCTTCCTGACTTGGGGAAAATAAAACATACAAAAGGGGTGAGCTCAAATGCTCAGTAAGGGTAAACAAAAGAAATATCAATCATAAGAACGTAACATTTTGGAAATCTTAACCTACAAAAGAGATCATAATATCATAACATGGGATAAATCATAGTAGTGAAATGTAATCCCAATAATCATAACTTAAAATAGGAAACTTTGTGTCATACACACATAATCATATAAAATAATTTCTTATTAGTCAAGACTCATTTCCAAGACTATCTTAGAGGACAAAGTCCATTTCTGAACTGAGTTCACTCCTCATTCCAGTCCTATATCACTGAACCAGTTTAACTTGCCATTCCAGCCATGTCTATCTCATGAGATATAAATCTTTACCCAATGAATTGGATGTATATATAGGTCCCACCCATCTCATAATGATACCATTCTTATGTGTGTCACAAGATCATAAATCATACATCATAGCATAACCCATGTAATAAAAATGGGATTCTTAAACATCATGCCATCATATCATAAATCATATAAGATAAAAGGAATTAATAAAAATAATTCCATCATAATCAAATAAATGTAAAAATAGGTATAGAAACATAACCCTATATTATCTTATATGGAAAATAATTTTTATAGAACACTTGAACTCCATTCTTGAGGAAAATATCCTTTCTACTTCAAAAACATTTTTCCTTTATTAACCTGTCAAACAATTTTAAACTAATAGAAGTTAATTAAAAATAAACTTGAAAACTTGTAAAGGAGGATTCATGGAAATATTGTTCTAAAAATCCATTCATTTCGTATAATTTAAAGAAAAACATTTTTCTCGTACTTTGGCCAGAAAAGTCAAAAAAGTACCTCATACTAAAAACGACAAAATATTCTTTTCAAATCATTTACTAAAAACTAACCGAAGGTTAAAATTGAAATTAAAAAATTGTAGGAGGATAGAAATAATATTAAATATTGAGGAAACATGGATGTGGATGATAAATATTCCCCAGTAAATTATGAACTATAAACAATCTCGGATAAAAATGAGATTGTGCTATTTTCCCTTACCTTAGGTCCGATTTGCTTGGTACGTGTCTGAACCTTCTGTATATTGATTTAAATAATGTTATTGACTTATTCCAGAATCATAATAATTATTATGATATCATATATGGTCATATTATTAGCTTCGTATTAGTAAAATTTCATTGTTACTTGTTATTCGAGTATTTATTGCTTTTTGATCTTATGCGTGTTTTATCGAATAAATTCTTGTTATTATTTTTAGGTTATAGTTACCTCATTTCCAGAATTTTATTAGTGTAATATATATCATAATTATTCATTAAATTCATTTATATAATCATTATTCATTGAATATCATGTAGAACGAGTCATATCACTTCGTAGAGACGGTAGGCCGTACGTACGCAAAAGAAATGATATCGTTCCCATGATCATGGAATTGTATTGAAGTGTATGTATACTATTTCATAATCAATATCACTTTACAATAATCATATATAGTTATTCTTTACACCATTATACCCATCCAAATATGGTGGTGTTGGAAAACAGATTGCACTACGTCGTAGAGACGGTATTCCGTACGTACACACGCGCGGTGATTTTGTTTTCCATAGGATGGATAGAAGGTGAAATAGGGTTGTTTCATATTTATAATAACATATCAGTATATGAGTGATACTGATGTTATTACTTCATAATGAAACAACTAAATACAAGAAAGAAGAAGAATAAATAAAGTTGAAAGAATAGTTAACGGACATTACCTCTTCTTTGAAGCGCCTCTTCTTAACCTCCTCTTACGGCACTAAAGATGGTCTTTTAAGAAGACCAATACCTATAGGATGTTTCTAGGGAAGTGTAGAAGATAATTTTTCAGGGTTTGTCTGAGCTTGAAGGCTCAAAGTGGTGTGAGGAGGAGAGGGAGGAGGTTCCCTTTTATAACGGAGGAGAGGGGCACTTTAGGAAAAACATAAAATATTATTTTATTATAAAGTCATATTAGGTTTTTAATAACTCCAAATTGATTTATTTCGAAGCTAAGGTGGGGATGGGTCGAAATCCTCTCAACCAATATATTTTATACAAGTTCAAGTTACTATTTTAACCTTATCATTTAGATTTAACTTTAAGTTAAATAATTTTACTTTTACCGTGTCTTCTTGTTTTCTTACACTACTAGTACTCTTCCCATGCGATGCACGGAACTATAAAATTATTCTTATTATTAACTATAGATTTCTATTTATAAAACATAATAGTTTATTAGTTGTCTTCTTGAGAGTACTATTTTTAACAGTTGTAAAGAAACAGCAATGTTCTATGTATCATACTCTCAAATAAGTGGTGAAAAATTTGGAATTATAAGTGAATCTATTAATAATATATCAATATAAAATGTTAAATTATGATACATCAATTGTAATGTGAAACACTTTGGAATAGCCAAGGGTGGAAACCTGACTTCAATATAAATTGCATTTAGGAAAACAATATTGCATACTATGAAAAGCAAAGTTGAAGAGAAGTTACTTAAGGAATAGTTTATCTAATAAAAAATATCATCTATGGTGTTTTTAACGGAACTAAGGAAGGGAGATGTCGGGAGCTCTCGTATTGCGCTTCAACAGGCGACTCCAAACCCTAATCATTTCCGCTGAATCTTGCTACTTCTGATGGCCGGCTTTGATCCAGAATGGGAGTTTCTCCCCCATTCGGTCTCTGCCTCTGTGGATACTGCCTCTACAAGCATCGAAGTTGGGAATTTACAAATTCCACTTCGAAATATTCCTGTCTCCTTCCGCGATGCACTAAAAGATTCTGATCTCAGTAGTGGGAAGGATTCCAGGCAACCTTTATTCAGAAAACTGGACGATGGAGGTTTTATGGTTGATGTTGATCCAGAAGCCTTGAAACAGAGGGAGAAAATGTTCAGGTACTCGGTGCTCGGTCGTATTTCCTACATCGCAGGTGATAAACCTTGGTCTATCTCTGATTTAAAGAATAGAATTGCTCATTGTTGGAGTTCTTCACGCTAGAAGATGGTGCCCTTAGGTAAGGGATACTATCACATTCTTTTTAGTTCGCAATCTGAGCTTGAGCAGATTTGGAAGATTGGTAATTTACAACTAAAGCCTGGTTTTCTTAGAATCTCAGATTGGGACCCTGCTTTTAATCCTTACACGCACAAAAACCATTTGGCTCATGTTTGGGTTAGAATTCATAGGCTGAATTGGTTCTTTTGGCACCCAAAGATCTTAAATGACATTGCTTCTTGTTTAGGATCCCCTATAAAAATCGATCATAGAACCTTGAATGGGGATCTGGGTTTATATGCCAGAATTATGGTGGAGATTAACCTAGCTAATCCTTTACCATCCACCATAATCTTTAATTCCCCTGAACACAGGGTTGAACTCAGTATTGAATATGAAAATAAACCTTCCTTCTGTGAAGTATGCAAACTGATTGGCCATAATTTTGCCAACTGTAGGGTTGCTAGAAAGAAATTGGACCCCTCAAATAAAAATGACTGGCAAGAGGTTAAAAATGCAAAAAAAGGGAAAAATATTGTTGTCAAATCTGACCCATCTAAGGTTGATAAGTGGGTCCAGAAACCCAATTCCTCTTCAGCCTTAGCAGGTAAATCTTGGGCTGTTTTGGTAGAGGAGGAATCTCAAATTAAAGATAAGCCCTCTGACTCAAATGGGTTAGTTGATGATTGTAACAGAGAATGCTCTAACAAGAGCATCACTACCTCTATTACTAATGCTTTTAACAATGCTCCTTCCTCTGATTTTTCTTGTTTAAAAGAGGATTTTAGTAGGAATCTGAGTGACTCAGTATCTACCCTCAAGGAGAAGGTGGATACTTCCAGCATAATTCATATTGACAATGTGCTCCCTACAGACCCAGGTTCTACTACTCTTAGTGCCCCTGATGATTCTGCAGTTGCTCTAATCAAATCTGTTGGTTCTGGTAACTCTGTGCCTCCCAATTCTGATGTTAAATATGACCTTTCTAGTATTGCTGCTCCTATAACTAAATCTCAATCTGTTCTTGTTACTTCTGAAAGTTATGTTGATCCTACCGTAGCACACATCTCTGATCCAAATCTGATTTTACACACTGAATATCTCACTATTCAGAAGGAGGGATCTAATCCCCCAACTGACTTACAGATCTCTAATGCTCTGCAGGAATCCCTAGATAATTTGAATTCTGTTACTGCTGGAAATGTTGATATTTCTGTAGGTAAACCTGTTATAAATGCTGACAATGCTGTTTTTTCTACACACATCTCTCTGCCTGCTCCTGAAACTACTCATGACCATGATTTATGTCCAGAAAACAGCATGATTTCTAATGCTCCTAATAATAATCAGAACCATGATTATAACATGCCTCCTGTTTCTGATCATTCTCATCCAGCTGGCCTTGAATCTGCCCAGATCGAGACTGAGCCTCTACCACAACATGAGCAATCTGCTCATGATGTTACTTCTAAGTGTAATGAAATCGGCTCTCCCCTACCTCCGGTCCTTGTAAAGGACTCTGCTCATAGAGCAGCACAGTCTCAACCTTTAGAAATTTCTGTTTCTTTGTGTACTTCAGACCCTGCTACTAATAAAAATGCTAAACATAAACCTGTTTCCTCTCAAAGCTCTGAAACTGATGAGGGACATCATCCTATATCCTCTTCCTCAATTGTTACAAGATCCCAAAAAAAGAAGGGTTCTTGTAAATCCAAAAAAAAGAAGGGTTCTAACCCTAGACACAAGTAGCAATGAATGTTCTTTTCTGGAATTGTCAAGGGGTGGCCAATAATGACACCTCTATTACCCTTAGGAGGTTTCTAAATACTCATAAACCATACCTTTTTTCCATTGCTGAACCTAAGGTCAATTTTAAAATGAAATTTATGAAATTTGGTGCCCTTAATTACAATTTTCTAGGCTCCTATAAAACGGTCCTCAGGCTGATTCCATGTGGATTTTTTGTCATAATTCCTTAAAAAACATTAACATTATTAAAACTTCTGATCAGCAGTTTACTTGTGATTTCATTTGGAATGGTCATCACATCTATTGTACTATGGTTTATTCCAAAAATAGGTATCAGGATAGGAGACTGTTATGGCTTGAACTTCTTGATATTGCCAAACTCATTCAGGATTCTTGGCTTGTCTTGGGAGATTTCAATGCCATTATTACCTCATCTGAAAAAATTGGTCCCGCTCATCTCCCCATTTCCTCTAGAGAGTTTAAATCTACTATTGATGATTGTAACCTCTTTGAGGTTAATCTTATCGGTGCCAAATACACCTGGTATAGAAAGCATTACAATAAAAACGTTTCTAGTAAACTTGATAGAGCCTTTGTTAACATGAAGACTCTTGATACTTGGGATAAAATAACTTGTGTTACTCTCCCTAGAATTAACTCTGATCATCATCCGATCCTTGTCAACCTTTCTACGAATGCTCGAAAAACTATCTTTCCTTTTAAATTCAACAATGCTTGGTCTTCGAACCCTGACTGTGCTACTTTTATTCTTAACACTTGGAACTCCATGAACCATAATAAGGATGACTTTGCTTGCTTATATAAACTGAAAGTTCTTAAACAGGCTCTCAAAGGTTGGTGTAAAAACTCTATTGGCCAAATTGATCTAGACATCTCACATCTGGAAGATGAGCTTAGTCACTTTCAATCTCAGAACACTCATTCTGACTTTCACTTAGATCCTCAGGTGGAAGTTCATATTTCCTCGAAACTTAATTCCCTTCTTACTTTTAAAGATAATATTCGTAAACAGATGTTTAGAACCAAATGGCTTACTGATGGTGATCGTAATACTAAATTTTATAATAATCTTCAAAGAATTAGAAAGGCCAATCGTCCGCTTTCTATGCTCATTCATAATGACATGGTCTTAGACTCTGAAGAAGCCATTACGGATCATGTTATCACGTACTTCTATAACATCTTAAATGGTCCGGACAGGAATGTTGACCTTAAATCTGATATCATTCCTTTGCTGGTTAATGAAGGGGACAATAAATACCTTTTAAGCACTCCCCTTGATCATGAAATTAAAGACATTGTTTTTAAACTAAACCCCGATAGTGCTCCTGGCCCGGATGGTTTTAATAACGGTTTTTTCCAAAATCATTGGGATATCATTCAAAACGATGTTTGCAATCTTGTTAAGACTTTCATCACTCACGGATCTCTTCCTCATGGAATCAATGCTCAATTTGTTACTCTAATTCCTAAAGTTGAGAATGCTGCTGAGATTCATCAATTTAGACCTATAGCTTTGATTAACACTATCTATAAAATCATCACAAAAATTATTGCAAACAGACTTGCTCCTATCTGCAATAGAATCGTCTCTTGGAATCAATTTGGTTTTATCAATGGAAGATCCATTCAGGACTGCATTTGTCTTGCATCTGAGTGCACGAATGCTTTAACTAAAAAATCTAGAGGTGGTTGTGTGGCCATCAAACTGGATATTAGAAAGGCCTTTGACACTATTGATTGGAATTTTATTTTCAAAGTTCTTAGGAATTTTGGTTTTAACGACTCCTTCATTGGTAGAATCAAGACCCTTTTTCACTCAGCTCATATCTCTATCCTGATTAATGGCACTCCTCGTGGCTTTTTCAAATGCACTAAAGGTGTTAGGCAAGGGGACCCTCTCTCTGCCATTCTTTTTGTGATTGCTGAGGATTATCTTAGCAGACTCATTAACTCCCATGTTGATCATAATTTGATCAAACCTATCCAGGTAGCCAGAAACTTAAATGCCCCTACTCACCTCTTATATGCGGATGAAATTATCCTTTTTATAAAAGGAGACCAAAAAAGCCTTCATGCTCTCAAGAAAACTATATCTCACTATGAGGATGTTTCTGGTCAAGCTATCTCTTGGAACAAATCTTTCATCTATTTTGGCAAGAATTTTCCTGTCAGAAGAAAATCTGATATTATTAATTATCTGGGTATCAAGGAGGGTCTCTTACCTTTCACCTATCTGGGTGTTCCTCTATTTTGGGGTCATCCCAAAGCTACCTATTTTTCTAATATCCTTGCTCAAATCACAAATCAACTAGCTAATTGGAAAGGGAAGTCTCTCTCCATGGCTGGGAGAATCTGTTTGGTCAAATCGACCATTGTTTCTCAAATGGTTCATTCCTTTATGGCCTATAAATGGCCCATCGGTACTCTTAAAAAAATTAACACTTACATCAAAAACTTCATCTGGTCTGGAAGTATTTTTGAAAAGAAGCTGGTTACTATTCCTTGGAATACTTGTTGTAAACCCATTGCTAACGGAGGAATAGGCATTAAAAATTTAAAGATGTTCAACGATGCCTTACAGGCCTGCCTTACATGGCGCATCATTAACTCCACTTCTAAAGCTACTGATTTTCTAAAACTTAGATTTTTTTCTAAGCTGTCAAAAGGTAATCTTAATTTCATTAACTCTTCTATCTGGCCTTCCATTCGGGACTCCTTTCACAAAATCATGCAAAACTCTAGATGGATTGTCAGTGCTGACTCCTCCATTAATTTTTGGTGTGGTAAATGGTGTGGTAACCCCCTGATTTCTTTGTTGCCTCCGGATCTTCTTCCTGATGATACTCAACAATCTATAAAGGAGGCCTTACAATCCTCTGACTGGGATTTCCCAGATATCATTATGCAAGCCATTGAAAATTATGCTTTTTCTTCTGCTGGTGATTTCCTTGTCTGGGAGCCTTCTCCCAATGGCATCCTGAATTCAAAAAAATTTTATAAGCATAATTTTTCTGATCCTGAATCCATTGAAAATTATGCTCTTTCTTGGGTGAATCATTTCAATAAACCCTACATCAAGCCTTCTAGACTCATCCTTATTTGGCGCATTGCGCACAACAGATTACCCACGGAAACTGGCCTCCAAACTTTTGGCATCTCTCTTTGCTCTAAATGTCGTATGTGTAACCAACATAGGGAAGATGCCAATCATCTCTTTCTATCTTGTGCGACGGCCTCTGCCCTTTGGAATTACATCTTTGATCTTTTTAATTGCAGATTTCCCATTACTGATTCTATTAACTTGTTACTAATAAACTGTACTAGACATGATGCCTCTCTGCAGGTTAAAAATCTCTTTCTGGCGGCAGTGGCAGAACTTCTACATGAACTCTGGTATGTTAGAAATGATATTATTCACAATAATCACTCTTTCTATCTTAATGCAGGGAAATCCCGAATTCTCCTCGCGATTCATGAAGCAGCCTCAATTCAAAAAGACTGTTGCAACCACTCGGTTGGTGATCTTATGATCCTCCGTCATCTTCATGTTCCTGGTATCTTCCCAAAGCCAAAATGCCTCTTTGAAGTTTTTTGGCAACCCCCGATGCCAGGATGGATCAAGGTGAATGTTGACGGCGCTTCCAAAGGTAACCCTGGTCCTTCCAGTTGCGGTGCTATCTTCAGGGACACAGCTGGGCATTGCCATGGATGTTTCTTTGTTGGTTGTGGCCACTCTTCCTCTCTGGAGGCGGAAATGCTCGGCGTTATTCATGCTGTTGACTTTGCTCTTCAAAGAGGTTGGAGAAAGCTTTGGATTGAAAGTGATTCAACCACCATCATTAATGCCATCTGGACTGGAAACATTCATCTATCATGGTCGCTCACTGCTCGCTAGTTGAACTGTCTCAATCTACTCTGTGGGATCGAGTTTATAGCTACTCATGCCTATCGTCAAGAAAATGTCGTTGCTGATGCTCTAGCCAACAAAGGTGTCCATCAAAGCATGACTTGGATGGACTCTATCCCCCCTGATTTATTCCATCTTTTGGATCGAGATTGTAAAAAAATCCCGTCTTTTCGCTTCATGTAATCTCTCTTTTGTTTCAATAAATTTTTGCTTTGGTCTTCGACCAAAGCTTCACCTTTAAAAAAAAATAAATAAAAAATATCATATGTGCCAAGGAATCATTATAATACAAAAAAATTTGTCATCCACAAGTAGAGATGTTGTGATGTTTTGACATGGAGTAATTTTCCAGCAAGTAGAATATGTGACCAATGCATTTCATCTTTGCGTCACCAATATAATATTGGTTGGAATCTTCCTTGTCTAACACATCATAAGATTACCTGAATATACATCATATGAATACAACATAAGAATATATACAACACAAGTATACAACATTAGAATACTTGAATATGCAAAATAAGTATTAATGTCACCGAGAAATGGACATGAATGAATTATCCAACCTGCCCAGCCACCTGGCCCTCCCCTCCCCTCCCCCTGCCCAACCTTTTCCCCCAGTAGCCCCCTCCCCCTGCCATAACCCAACCCTGCCCCTCCCCTACCCCCCCTTCCCAACATCTTCCCCCAGCAGCCCCCTCCCACCTGTCCTCATCCTCCCCTCCCCTCCCCTCCCCCTGCCCAGCCTCTTCCCCCAACACCCCCTCCCCCCTGCCATCTTTCTCCCCTCCCCTACCCTCCTCTCCAACCTGCCCAGCCCCCTGCCCCTCCCCTCCAACCTGCCTAGACCCCCTGCCCCTCCCCTCCCTACTGCCCAACCTTTTCCCGCAGTAGGCCCCTCCCCCTGCCATAACCCTCCCCTCTCCTCCCCACCCCTCCAACTTTCCCAGCCCTTGCCCCTCCCCTCCCCTCCCCCTGCCCAGTCTTTTCCCCCAGCAGCCCCCTCCCCACTCCCCTCCCCCCTGCCCAAAATATGCAAAACATATGATGAAAAACCTAAAAATGAAGCAAAAATGCATAAACAATCCAAGAAAAACTGAAGGAAAAATGAAGAACAAAAAAAATGCAGAACCTAAAAAAATCTTGAAGTCATTCATGGACTACTCCGGACTCACACCTTCCCAGCCATAATCTTCTTCTTCAGAACACTACCATGTTCTCATGCACTACCACTTTACAGGGTTTGGAAAGGAAGTTTCAAAGAGGGGAGATAGGTCGAAATCCTCTCAACCAATATATTTTATACAAGTTTAAGTTACTATTTTAACCTTATCATTTAGATTTAACTTTAAGTTAAATAATTTTACTTTTACAGTGTCTTCTTGTTTTCTTACACTATATGGTTAATAAACTTACTATAAAAAGCCAAACGAACCCCATGTTTTTCATTATTAATATATATAACCTTATCTAAGTTTTTTTTCCGAACCTTAGATTTTTAGGAATAAAATAACAATTAATAATATAATATTTGTTTTAAAAAGTATTTTCTGTTATTTTTTACACTATTTGGTAATTGATTTTTGTGAAAATCATAAAAGCATGATTATTTCGAAAAAAGTTACTCAAATAAATAATAACATGTTATATTAACCTATAAAATTAGTATAATTCATAAAAAGTTTCAAATTATATTTATTTGGGTATTTATAATATCATTTATGTTAATATTTCCTTAATAAGGTAATTACTACATCATCATTGTGTCATAAATAAATAAAATTATTTAAAGTATAAAAATTATAAATAAAATAAAATTATGTAGGAAATATTTTTATCTTTCTAATGAATATTTATAGTCGAATTTATCTTATGTATAACCCTATATTAAAATTGTTTTAGTTATTAATCTTTGATTTTAACTATTTCAACTATTCTTTAAATAAAATAATAATAAATGTCCTAATCTAATACAAGTGGACCTAAATGGTCATATTTTATTCTTAAGGTTGTTTTTGGTCGAATTAAACTTATCCAATAGAATTAGGACATGTGTTAGGGTAATAATAATACCATTTTTTCCCTTAATTACCCTATTTACTTTTAACCGTGGTAAAAAAAGTAAAAAGTTACTATTCACAAAATATTTTTTTTATCTTATTGAACCACATTTTACTCCTTGATATTAATTTTGTCTCTTGGATTTTTAAAATTCCACTCACAGAAGTGGTAAAATTAAGTTTTATGTAAATTTTCAAATTCTCCTAGGAGGTGGGTAAAAGACGGTGAAAAGTTCAAAAAAAATTTATATGTCTAAAATTATTATAATATGACTCCAAGAATTACATTGAACTTATATAGGTATTATATATCAATTTTGACCTAAAATAAATTTAAATTAAATAAATAATTATTTAAATAAAAATTAGGTTTTTAAATAGTAACCGAGTATTTTCACTATTCATCAAAAATTGAATGTTTTTAGAAAAATACCAAAAATTAACCCTAGGCTAATTTTGATATTCTGAATCCAAAATTGAAGTCCATTTTGAAAGATAAAATTTATAAAATTTCAAAAAGTGGGTATTACTATTCATAATGGCTAGTTTTAATAATATTTTAATAGCATATCGTTGTTTAGTGAAACTCGGTATTGCGTACAATGCAAGCTCTCGAGGAAGGTCGTGATTGCGTGTAAAGCAAGCCAAGCTAGTGTTGTGTGTAGTGAAAGATTCCTTTAATGATAACAGAATATTTCTCATAAAAATCTCGGGTGTTACATGACCCCGACGACTCAGTGTGTGTGTGTAATCAAGCTGGATTCTGCTGGGTTTTTCTCAGTTCTGTTTCCTACACATTTTTGACTGAGTTTGGAGTCTATTTTAAGGCTATTTTCTAGGACCTTCGTTGCTTTTTTTCTCTGTATGGATTTGGATTTTATGGGAAAGCTTGCTCCTGGAGATACATGCTTGCTGGACTCTTGCTGTTTCATCCCTTTGGTTTCATCTATCTATTATTTGTTCGAACTTTGCTCCTGTTTCTTGCTATTAGGCTATACTTGAAGCTTGGATCTGGTTTTCTTGGAATGCATGCACCTGGACTCTGTGATTCTGTTTGAAGTTTAAATAATATGTGCACTACTTTGGGAAGGCTTTCATTTTATGACCTTTTTATGTTCTCTAATTTAGCGTTGGAAGTTCTGTTGTGTTTCTAAGGGGTTGTTTGGGCTCTGTTGGCTCTGAGCGCTCTTCTTTGGTTGTTGTTATCCCTGTTATAGCATGGTGTTACTTTATTGTCATCAAGGCTTGTTCTTTTTTTTCATGGACGTATGCTTCTGGATGGATCTGCAGAATAGATTGTGCTCTTCATCAGTCCAGCACAGAGTTGATGATGTATAATCGCCTGTTGTTCTTGAGTTTTATCTGGACTGGGTTGCTAATTCATGTTTGGATCTAGTAAAATGATGCCTCTTGTATTCTGGATTGATTATGATGGGGTTTCTGATGATGGCAACTGGGCTGGATCATATTCTTCCTTTCATTGGATCTGAGGGGTAGCTTGCATCTGGATGAATCTAGTTTATATGGAAGTGCTTGCTACTGCTCTATCTTTTTATGGTTCTGCTTCCACAATCGAGGTGTTGGTCTCTTGCTACTACTACTTTCGGACTGCTAGAGGATAGATTTCTCTGTTCATTCATGTTTCATTTGATTTGTCTGTGGCTTTCTATTTTTGATGGTGTAGCTTCATTACACCTCGTGTTTTCACTGTAAACCTTGTTCTTAATAAATTTCATTGGGCATGGATTGGGAAACCAATCCATGTCACTTTCTTAAAAAAAAATTTCAAACTAATACATGATGTGATTAGTATGGGTCAAAGTTCTTGTTTCTAGGTTAAAATAATATTTTAGTAAAAAAATAAGTGACATACTCAAAAATAAGGAAAAGAATTTTTGTTATTTTAATAATTATTAAAATTATCCATTGTCATTTTAGATGTGTAAGAATCATATTTACCTCAATTATATGCACGTTGTGACCAGTATGACTCGAAGTATGTATTTTTATTTCAAATTGACTTCAATCTTAGTAAAAAGGACAACTAGACTACCCAAAACCAATAAAATGCATTTTAATTGTTTTGATACTTTAGGACCAATGATCTATTATTAATTTTTTGATGTGTAGGAATCATCCTCACCTCAATTGGATACACGATTTTGCTAGTATGACTCAATGTGTCTGTTATCAGTTTAAAATCGACATTTTAGTTCAAAAAATATCACTCACTAAAAACTAACAAAATGACCTCAACGTTTTTTGATAATTTAGTAAATTGATTAATCTGTCATTTTTGACATGGACGAGCTAGTATCATGTCAAACTGATACATGATGTGATTGGTATGAGTCAAACTGTGTGTTTTTAGTTTAAAATGACATTTCAGTAAAAAAGGAAAGTGGATTTTTCAAAATAGAATAAACACATTCAAATTCTTTTGATAATTTATGAAAATGATCCATAAGGAATTTGGGATGTGTAAGAATTAGTCATACCACAATTTAATTCATGTTTTGATCGGTATGACACCATGTGCGTCTTTTTATTTAAAATTGACATCTATTTTAGAAAAAATGACAACTAACTTACTCAAAACCATCAAAATGTATTTTGATTGTTTTTATAATTTAGTAAAATGATCCATAATTTATTTGGGATGTTTAGGAATCATCCACGCATTGATCTGATGCATGGTGTGACTTTTATGACTCCAAGTGTGATTTTTTATTTAAACTTGACATAAATTTTAGTAAAAAAACTATTAACCTACTCAAAACTGAATAAACACATTATAATTATTTTGATACTCTAGGGAAAAAATTTATAAGCCATTTTTATGTATAGGAATCAGCTACACCTCAATTTGATACATTATTTTTTTGGTATCACTCAATGTGTCTATTATCAATTTAAAATTGATAGTTTTATTCAAAAAATGGAACTCACTAAAATCTGAGAAAATGACCTAAAATTTTCATGATAATTTAGTAAATCTATTCATATGTCATTTTTGATGTGTAGGAATCAGTCTCACAAAAAACTGATACACGATGTGATCAGTATGCGTCAAAGTTCATGATTCCAGTTTAAAATTTCATTTTACTGAAGAAGAAAAGTGACATACACAAAGTTGAGTAATTATAATTTTATTGTTTTAATAGTTTATAAAAATAATACATAAGACATTTGGTAAGTGTATGAATTTTCCTCACCTCTATCTGATGCATTTTGGGATCGGTATGACTCCAATTGTGACTTTTTATTTAAAATTGAAATTAATTTTTGTAAAAATGAAAACTTACCTAATCAAAACTAAGAAAACGCATTTATAATATTTTTATACATTAGTAAAATGATAAATAAGTCATTTTTGACATATAAGAATTATCCTAAGCTAAATTTGATTCAGGGTGTGACCAGAATAACTCCATGTGTGTCTTTTTATTTAAAATTAACATCAATTTTAGTAAAAAGGATAGCCAACCTACTCAGAACCAAGAAAATACATTTTGATTGTTTTGATATTTTCAAGAAATGATCCAAAAGTCATTTTTGATGTGTATGAATCATACTCACCACAATATGACACATGATGTTCCAGGTATGACTCAATGGGTTCATTATCAGTTTAAAATCAATATTTTTGTTTAAAAAGTGTCACTCACTAAAAACAAAGAAAATGTTCTTGGATTGTCTTGATAATTTAGGAAAATGATTAATTAGTTATTTTCGACATGTATAAATCCGTATCACATCAAATTATTACATGATGTGGCTAGTATGAGTCAATGTTTTTATTTCTAGTTTAAAATGAAATTTTAGCAAAAAAACACAAGCAACGTACTCATAAACGAGCAAGCACATTCTAATTTTTTTTATAATTTAGTAAAATGATCCATAAGTCATTTGATATATTTAGTAGTTAGGTGAATTTCAAACTGATGAATGGGCTGACTGGTATGACTCCAAGTGCATCTTTTCAATATATAAGTGTCATTTTAGTTTAAAATGTTTATCAAATCACCAAAACCTAGCAGATGAGCCAAGATTGTCTTCGCATCATTCTATTGACAATTAATTTATTAATTTCATTATAATTTTTATCTTATATTTATTTAGATAATTTTCACAGTGGTAATTCTTGACGATGAACAAAAAATGGTGTCACATGCAATAATCAATTGCAACTCAATATGATACACAGTGTTCCAGGTATGAACCAATGTTTTGTTTAAAGTTAACGCTTTTCAATAATTAATTTATTTATATTATTACTAACATAAGAATTCTTTTATAATACTAGTGAATTGTTTTCTTGATTTGGGCTTAGGATCAAAAGAAAAAGGAAGACTGTTGTTTTTTACTGTATGTAATAATTTTTACTTATGTAACTGTATAAACCAATGTCTGAAATGTCAATAATATAGTGTTTTTTCTTGTATTTTTTTGTGAGTTATATCTCATATAAATTATATATTTGTACCTTATTTTTCTTATTTCGTGGTTTTTTGGGTGTTGTGATTTGTTGTTACAGCACACTAAATTTTTTCTATAGTGTTTTATTGTAGCATACTATATTATGCCCCATTATTAGTGCTTCTACAAGTACTAATAAAAGATTACTTTTATCAGCACTTCTAAAAGTACAGATAAAAGGGTTCATTATCATCTCTTAAAAAATTATGATAAAATACTAGGGCTTTTAATCTCACTCTAGTTGTCAGCTCTTCTCTATCACTGATAAAGTCCATAGTTAGTGTCATTAAAGGCCTATTTTGTAGTAGTGTTTGAATAATAAATTTATCATTATTTAATTTTACTAGGTATCCTTCATCTAATAATTTACTTATTTTTATGAGATTTTGAATAATTCCTACAATATAAAAAACCTTATAAATTAGTGTTTTACAAAGGAATTAAATATCACTAATTTCATAGATTTCTTCTTTAGTGTTTTAAAAAAAATCACCTTTCCTATATTAATATTTATAATATTCTTGAATAAATATTTATTTCTAATCATATTCCCCAAGATAATGGTATCCATGTACTATATATTTTGGTGTTTGGTACTTATAATTTTTCCCTAATATAACAAGATCTATGGTTTTGGTACCCAATGTGGCATGGGTCCAAAATTTTAAGAAAATAAACTTTTGGAATAAACATATATCCAACATTAATATTTTTAATAGCTACCAATTATTTATAAATATAAGCTCTATGAAAACAAAATGATTTCATATTATTTAATGAACTTTTTTTTCAATTCCCTGTTCATTAATATTTCATACAAAAGGATAATTTTTTGAAGAAAATATCTATACTAAAAATGAGGTTTTTTTATGTAATATATATTCCAGAAGTTAATCATTTAGGTCTCAATTGCATTTATAGATTATCAAAAATTTCCCACCCTAAAGTAAAATTTGAAGAAAAAAACAGAATGAAAATTTCATAATTAATTTTTACAACTAAATTCATAGCATCATTAGTTTATATAGAATATATTTCTTATCTAACTATGATGTTTATTTGGAAACTTCATAATTGGTTTTTTAAATTCTATTATTGGATTTATCAAGTTAATATTTTTATAAGATCATGGTTTTTACTTCAAGTATGGATCCATCTAAATTTGAGTTGAACCCATTTTTATAGGCCACTTATGTCTTAAACCTAGGAACTATGCCTTCGGGTGGGTTGTTTTTTACTTTGACGGGCAGGACCAGGGGGTTGGATCTTGGTTGTAGGCCAAACACACAATGTGTATTTAAATTCATGGTGTGTATTATATACACAATGTGTATTCATCAGTCCAGACCACTTTCACATCATTTAATTTCTTTTTTTATGGATAGAAAAATATGAGCATTAAATGTCATGTAAAGATTACATGCACTGTAAATTCCCTGGGTCAATTTTTTAAAAAAGTAAGTAGGGCCTCTAATATTTTTTATAAAAGCCCTCATTTCACTCTCTAACAGCACCTATCCTCCCATTTGACCTCCCTTGATGCCAAAATCATTGATTTTAAGTTTTTATTTCTTCTAGAATCCAATTTTATTGTCTTCTATCATGCTGGATATCCACCAATAAGATCATCAGTCCTTCGGCTTTTTTAGTTATTCCTTTTCCTATTGAATATTCTTTTTTTGTGCATGATAATATGCACTATTTTCTGGTTGTTTTTCTTTCTTCTCATTTTCTTCTTATCTAGGCTAAACCAAGGGAATATAATTGATGATTTTTCATCCATTTTAATAATTTTGGTTTTATATTATTTATCTAAAAAGGTATTGATGTTTATTTTTTTCACAGTGTCTCATAAAATTATCACCATGCATTACCCCTAAAATGAACCTGTATTAAATTAGATTCTCTATAATGGAACCTAATGAATCTTTTAGATCCCAAAAAACATTGGTGGTCATTAACCTCATTATGAGCCACCCCTTTGGGAGTGACCTTTATATTAATATTTTACTTTCATGGTTATATAAACAAAACACCCATTGGTGTGTCTGGTTTGAATTCAAAATGGTGATATTATAAATGAAAATGGATAATCACGATGGTTTATCATGGATAGAATACCTATCATACTATGATTAATTAAATACAAATTAAATGGTATGACCAGGTCACGTGTCTTAATAGAACAATGGTTATTTCATTTTTAAAGGGTATTGATAATAAAATATTAACCAACTATTTGATCTTAATAAATCCTATCGAATTCTTATGATTTATGATTCAGAAATGTAGACCCTACTTTATTAAGATACCGGCATAGAGAACCTACTATTATGATTTGGACATAGAGACCCTAATTTTTAAGATTCTAATTTTTATTTTTTGGTATAGATCATTTTAAATTTATTTGAACCCTTTTTTTAGTCATATTATGACTTAAACCCAAAAATTGCACCTTAGAGTGGGTCATTTGTCCATTTGAGGGATAGTCACAGGGTGCTGGATATTGGTTGTGGGTCAAATACAGTGTTTCTATTTAAATATTGGTTATATACTAAATACGTGATGTGTATTGGCCTAGCCAGACCACTTTCACGGTGCGTAATGGTTTTCCATAGGGGGAAAACCCCCATTAATTACACGACGTGTAATTTTTACTCATTTTGTAAATGTCTTGGATTAGTTTTTTTAAATAAGAATATCCTATTATTTTTTGATAGTTTCCTTCATTTCTAACTCGCATAGTGGCTCTCCTCCCATTTGAGATCACTTGAATCCTATTGATAGGCTTTGAAACTATTCCTCTATGTAAAATCTGATTCAAGTTCCATCTATCATGTTGGATAGCCACAGGGATGCTCTTCAGTCCGTAATCTCCTTTCATATTTATTCTTCCTATCGAAAATGCTATTTTGGTGCAAGATAATATTCCCTATTTTCAGGTTGTATGAATTTTTTACTATTTTCATCTAATACAGTTAAAACCAAGGGTCGATACTGGATGATTGTTACTCCACAGTCATATGTTAGGGGTTCTAGTATTTACCCCTCAAGGTATTGATGTTTACATTTTTTTATCATTTTGTCGCATGTGGGTTTCACATTTTGTTTCCCCTAAAATGAATTTTGGAACCTAATGACTCTCTTAGATACCAAGAGATATTTCAGGTCATCAACCTCAATGCGATACACCCCTTTGGGTTCTACCTTTATATTAATATTTTAATTTCTTAGTTATATAACCAAAACACTCATTGGTGTGTTTAGTTTGACTTCTAAATGGTGATATCATAAATGATAATAGATAACTGTTGTTATGTAGCATGGATAGAAAACTTTTCAAACTATACTGAAATAATTGGAAAGTGAGTGGTATGACCAAGTAATGTGTTTTAATAGAATAATGGTTATGCCATTTTAAAAGGGTAAATCTAATGAACTGTGGGCCATCTATAGGATCTCACTAAACCTTGTTAATCATTTATGATTTATGATTCATGCATGGAGACCCAAAATTATTGAGACACAGGAATGGTGACCCTACTATTATAATTTGGGAATGGTAACCCTACTTTATTAATATAGGGGAATGCAGACCCTACTATTTTGGGGTGGGCATGGTGACCCTACATTTTTCATATATGGCAATAGCATCTCTACTTTTATAAGTTATGTCTATGAATTCCCTTCTACATGTATTATTGGGCATGTCATACCTTATACTTGTGATATAGTCTATAAAGTCCATTGTACTTGTGATACCAGTCATGAAGTCCCTTATACTTATGAGAATGGGCATACGGTCCCTTATAAATGTGATACTAGGCATGGCATCCCTTGAAAAATGAGACTCAGGCTACTACCAATGGATTTCTGAGTTACGCCTTGGGTCTAGACTAGTTTCTATATCCAGATATATTTCTATTGACTTCACTATGTATATAGATGATATATATATATATATATGGTTACCTTCTCAGATATCATCTAGCATGGGTCGAAGTAGGTTTTGTCATTTTGGTTTCTTTCAATAACCATAGTCGACACTTTACAATTTTTATTACTACTTACCAATTATATATCTACATACCTCTCATTTTTTATGCAATGACTAGGTATTTATAGACACTATTAGTGGTGTCCAACTAGGTTTCTCTCAGTCCCTAATCAGTTAATATATGGTATGTGATCATATTATGTGGATAAAGGTAGGTAAAGTATAAATCACCTAGGAATTAATGATTTTATGATTATAGAATGGGAGTAAGGGAAACCATGACTGATCTATGTCATTTTATGCTTTTAGAGATATATTTTTTTTCTTTTTGGTATTTTAATACATGTATTTTATTTAATTCCTTTTTCAAGTCTTCCTATTTTATTTTGATAAAAATAATACATTACATCATTTGTATATGATACTTGATGTTGTCGTTGTTTATTTTTTATTACATATGGATGCTTTACCTTTTGGTGTTTAGTTTTCATTTATTATGTTTCCACTATTTGTATATTTGTTACACCACGTTGATACTCTAATCATGAGTGTCTGGTATCCCCAATGTACCATATTGGAACTTCCTTGTTAGTCATCATCCTCTAGCATATGGGGAGATGCGCTTGAGGCCTTGAGACCCACTACCACAGGGCACTACTCAGTGGCTTCCAGGTCAAGATTTCACAATTGGGAACAATGATAGTCATTTATAACTATAGTATTATTTTTATCTAGTAAATTAACATATCTAATCATTTCCTCAAATCTATTCATACTATTCTCATCTTATGATGTAACATATTTTTATTCTTCTTAAGAAGTTAACCTAAATTCATCATCAGAATCAGGGTAATTAGCATTAAAGTTAATTTATTAATAGATTCATTATATACGTTCTCCGCATAGAACTAATTATTATTTATAATTAAAACATGAAATAGAACAACATTTTTATTACCACTATTATCATTAGAATAAATTCATATAGAATAATTTTCACCACTATCACTTCATGTTTATAGAGAATTTAAGATTTTATTCCCTTTACCATTATAATAATTCTTTTAGCCTTTCTCTTTTTTCTTCAACATTGTACACTCTCGTATGGTGTGTACTAGTTTTTTACTTTCATAAATAATTAACTAAAATGTGTTCTTATCAATAATATCCTTCTTATTCTTCTTAAACATATAATTGAAATCATTCTTCCAAACTATCCTATTCATTCTCTATGTTGTCTAAGAAATATCATTTTCGCATTATTCTAATGAACTATAATCTTATTCAATATTAATATTCTTATTAGACATAGAATATTTATAAAAATTATGAATTTGAATATATTTATTAGATGTTACTTCATATTTCAGAATAAAATCTACACCATTCTTTTTCATTCCCATCTCAACATATCATTTGGATCCACTCTCATGATATTTCCAATGATATTATCCAATCAAAAATTTGTATGAGTTTTCATATCATCTATTAAAATTATTTTTTATTCTCATTACATGGAATTGATATTGATAATACATTCTATAATTTTATAATCTATAAAATCATTTTATCCAACATATTGAAAACTATTTAGAATTTTCATGAAACATTGATGCATTACAGTAAATGATTCTCCTTGTATGAATCAAAAATAACAATAGTTTATTTAAAGAATTTATCTTATATTTTCCAAAAGCATTGAGTTACCATAGTAACTTATCACTTACTAAAAATGTTTTTTTCTATCCCACATGAAGATATCTAGTTGTGAATATTTCTTGTCATATAATATAAACAATTATTTCAAACCTTATAATTCAGTTGATATGTTTCCTTTTCTTTTCAAGTGAAAAATGACATTTCCTTATCATGAATTTTATAATCACCAGTCGTTATAATGAAGTTATCAACACAAGTGTTTACAAATAATTATTCATTCAATATCTATAATATTCATTATCAGTACCATTGAAAATTTTATGTTTTCTAGGATTCAGATTCTCTAAGGTATCTACTATTTATCTTTTCATTAAAAAAATATTTTTCTCTACTAATATTTTTATTATGGAAAATATATATAGATACCTCGTTTGATACAAAATGTAGTATTGTAAAATATTAAAAATAAAACAATATAGACATGAATTGAAGTTTAACAAAATTTAAACATAAAATTTCCCAACTCCTTGATTGTAATAAATCCTAACATAAAACTAGTTGTTCTGATATACTTTATAACTTCAAAGTATGAAACAAGTTAATAAAACATAGTATAAACTTTGTATAAAATGAACTGCATAAATATAGAACATTTATAAATAATAATAATAAGGTATAACAAACATTTATAAATTAATATAACCAAAACATATATAACCTCAATTAAGTAAGGTCTTCAATTTTACCCAAAGTGATAAGTAAATCTATAAACTTGAATTTAGGTAACCTCGATCTTCAACCAATCTTAAGGTTTGTCTTCTAAACTTTGGAAGCCCTTGATTCACCTGATCGAACAAAGTTATATCTCTTAACTCTTGGGATACCTCAATCTACCTAATCATATAAACCAATCTCTCAAATTCTTTAATATCCATTGATCACATGATTAGAAAAATAGTAATTAAAATGAAGAAACCATAAATAATTTACAATTATAACCCTATAAATGTATTCTTTCAGTTATACTATATAAATATTATTATATGATGTTAACTTAGAAAAAATGAATTGTAAATACTTCAACAATAAACATTATATAGTATAGGGTTAGTTTCTTATTCTCAGCATGGTTTTGGTCGTATTTATAGACTAACTTAAAATAGTGAGATTCTATAATTCTCAATATCAGTTGAAATGGAATCAGAAACATCATATTTACCTTTAATTATTTCATCACATTGTCAAATGGTTATCATATAAAGCATCATTACAATGTTTTAATTATTTTTTTCATGTAGAAATAGGATATCCCTACCTGTTATTCTTTTTACATCACTGTATGGTAGGCTTAGTGAATATCTATCTTGTACCATTTTTATGTCTCCATTTGATGTACTTTAAAGAAATATATTTGAAGAAATTTATAAGACTATGTTTGATAGACTTTGTATATATATGCCTTCAATATATTGTACATGTCAATTTGATTTAATTTTTACATGTTCATCTGTTGTACTTTTTACATAGTTGTATCATATAAATTGTTTATTTCTGTTAATTATAATTTGAATTCACAACCCAGTAAAACTGAATTTCATACTTTAAAACTTTTTGCTATGTAATAAATAAATATTAGTAATAAAAACATTGTAATAGTAAATTGTGATTTTTAAAATTTTGATTATAAAAAGATATTTCAACTCAATATATTATATATTGTTTAATCATCAACCTTCTTTCTCTAGTTGAGTTATGATCTTGTTATCCTTTTAATTAACATGGTTAAAGTATTGAAGTTTTATGTGTCATTATTCTAATTTTTATGTTTATGAATAATGGATTATTATTCATGGTATTTTTATTCAAGTCTTTTTTATAGTGAATGCATTAGACTTAAAGAAGTGACAGGTGGGAATCGGTATTATATAGCCCCTTGATGCATCAGCTGGTCTCATGAGATGAATTTTTTGGTTATTTGATGTATTCATACCCAATGCATGTATGATTTCTTGATTGAAACATTCATGGAAATAACAATATAATGGTTATGGCATTGATAATAATAATAATGACTTGGTTTAGAACTTAATATTGAAGATTAATATGTTTCACATTAGGAATTTCATCACTACAAATTCATTTATTGTTATCCATGTGAATTTTTATATAGTTTTCTCATACATGGATTTATTTCCCCAACACGAGATTAGTTATATAGAATTATTTGACACAAATTTATTGATGGAATTTTATTCATTCCATTGTATCTTTATATATATGTTTTCCCTTACATAACATTTTTCTCACCCTTCGTATGACTCTATTTCCAAAGGTTTTGAAATAAATTTTTACAAGTAAAATTTCTATAATAATATAGAAAGTGTGGAGACTTTATAGAATATTTTTAAACCTTTTTATGGAATAATAAATTTCTTATATAGTGGAAAAAAATTTTGTTAGTTAAAAAACACATGGGTTCTACTACTTCTGGTTTTTTCCTAAATATCTAAATCAAAAAGTTCATGGGAATGTATTGTAATGAAATATTTTATTTAATTCATGTAGATATGGGATAGTCATGTTTGGGTATCTACTATTGGAATCTAGTCTAGTATGTAACGTATGTTTTTTTTAGCATTGGATCTATGAGTGTGGGTCTAGGGAATCACACTAGTTATTTTTTTAAGTTTATCACCTCAATGGTGTTTCTCACCATCAAAATGTAGGTCATCTTCAATTTTTCCCACTTTTATTTAGTTTCTTAATTTCAAATAGTTTATCATTTTTTAAATCATCTTTTGGTTCTTCCATGAGATTGGTATCATTAGTAGGTTTTAAAACTATTGTATGCACAAAAAGTTTGAAAATTTATTTAAAATATGAAAACAAATTATTAAACAAAAAATATATATTTCTAAACCACATTATATATAAAAAATAATTAGATATATTAAACATGTTTATTACACACTTTTTCATTTCTCTAGAGATTGAAGGGATTTAAAACATTTATCAAGTATCTAAATCTCATCCTTTTGGAAAAATTGTTTAATAAAATACACTATCTAGATTGGGACAACCTTGAAATGATTATGATATACTAATTAAGGGATCATTATCAAAGGATATTTCATTCTATTATGTAGTAGTTTTAATCACCTACATAATAACTGTCCAATTTGTGTTTCTATAATCTAATTTATAAAATACTTATACTACCCATGATTCTATTATTAAGGATTCATATTTTTCTCTTCTTTACTAAAATTCACTTTCATGAATCTCAATTCATTGATTTAAACTAAATCAAATTATCAACCCATTAGTAATAAATTATTCTCCTGAAATATCATATAATCAAACTCTCATATTTTTTAGTTATTATAAATTACGATATATTTACATAAATTGGAATTTTTCCCTCGAGTAAAAAATACATTCATTGCTTATTTCATAAGAGTAACTCCACTACTGTCGATTTTAATACATTTATCTTATTATTTTATATATAACATTTAATTATTAATTATATAACCATCATAAGATAATATACATACACTTGTTATTTTTTCAATCTATCAAGGTTTCCTATAAATTGAATTAAAATTTGGAAATAATTTATTATAAATGTGGTCTAGAAAAAACCTTAAAAGTTATTGATTATGTTAATTTTATATCCATCTTTAAACCTTTGATATATTCATATTCCTAGGAATTTATTTTTTATTTTTCATATAAGGAATGAACTTTATATTATTATATAAAATATAATGGTGAAACTATAATTACTATGTGGTAGTAATTATGTTAACATATTTTCTTAAAATTAGTTTACCTACAAGGTACTTGATGTGAGGTAATTTTGTGAATCCAATGCTATTGGTATTGGATAGGTATTTCATATATAATTCAATAGAATATTCTAAAATATACCACTCCACAATAAAATATTCTATTTAAAATTGAATTTTAACATACCCTTTCATTGTTTTTATGTACCATTCCATGGTGTACATAATTCTATAATGTACAGGACCACATAGTCAAATCCATCTCACCAATTAATTCATTAAGTGATTTATCGTATCATACAATAGTAGTGATAAAATTATCTCTAATTCATATAATATTATAGAAATTTTCTTTTCGATAGATGAACCCTTTTGGGTCTATTACTATTCTATATATTTCATAAAAATATATGAAAAAAATGGTTATTTTGGGTGATAAATTTTTAAAAAGAATGTAATTTATAGATAAAATCACTTAATATTATATAAAAACATAAAAATCACTTGTTTTTAATCCTATTAAATTAAATTTATTCAATAAAATGAAAAAACTCCCCCTTGAAACCAATAAATCATTCAGGAAGTTAGAAAAGGGATATCTCTCTTAACTAGAAAGAGTCAAATCCACTAAAGTATTAAAATTATAAATTGGATCCTTCATTATCACTAACTCTTTCCTCCTTCCCATATAAATCAAGGTATCTCAGCCTTGATTCCGTATTTTGTTTTTCTTGATACATTTAGTAATGTATCAATGACACTAAAAATATAATATTTTTAAAATGCATGACATCATGAAAATATCTGACATAAAAACAAATCCAATTCATTAATTCAAAGGAAAGAAATTTATTTTTTAACCATATTTTTGTTATATTTTAGAACAAGCTCTACCAAAATGGTGACAATATCCTTACTTTATAAAATGTTTCATCCCTTATTAATGGATAAGGTATTATAAATTATTCTTAAAAGGTTTCTAGGGATTAAAAAATATTTATTAGAGGTGGAGTAAAAAATAGTAAAATCATCCCTAACATCACCATGTTATTTAAAAATGAAATAAATTATAATGTAAATGAATAACATGTTCCTTTCACTAAATATAGCTACTGTAATTTCCTTCTACATTAGGCCAATAATTGATGCCCAAACTGGTGATGGATATTGTACCTCAGGCTCACCTTCATATATGTTAGATGCTACTGATTAATAATAAGGGTGTCCAGTGGTATAGTGTAGAGACTATACCCATGGTGTTAGATTTTAACAATAGCAAAACAATATCAATCATATTCATACATCCCATATAAACAGAAATGGTAAGGAATATGTCAATGAAATAAACATAATATCATGTGTTATTACCAAAATAACATTCCAAACATATTAATACATATCCCCCTTGAAAAGATCATACAAAAAAGATACTGAAAGTTTAAAAAAATAGTTTCATCCCCAACTGGTCTTAAGCCTAGCCCAGTCCCATCATTCCATACTCAATCCTAGAATTCCAAACTATTCATAAATAATGGGTCATTTCCTTAAGATATAACAATGGCTAAAAAGTTCTATAATCTTGTGTACCAAAAATACTATGGTAGACCAAGAATGGTGTGAGTTTAACTGATTATGCCACCAAGAATGACATTTATAAATAAAACCATTCTAAAATAAATTGCATACGGAAGTTCTATAATTAATAATTTGAAACAATTGAACTAAAAAAAGTAAATAATTGATGATATTATGTCTCCATGATGACACCTGATATTAGACAATAGTCTCATCGATAAATAGTTCCATGAAAATGATCGACTATAACTACATTAACCAGTGTCTTGGGGTCTCTAAGCACATCATGTGAACCATGCCAAACAAATAATCATGACCGCCTTTATGGGTGATTTCTTTATTAACTAAAGATATCCTATGAGATAATTTTTATATAGTAATTGAACACCACCAACGAGGGTGTTTTCATTTAGTAACTGAACACCTCCTACAAGGGAATTTTCAATTAGTAACTCAACACCACCTTTATGGGAGTTTTAATTTATAAAGTATATGGACTACCTCATAGGTTATTTTATGTAAAGTATCATGGGCCACCTTGTAGTTTGTTTTCTATATCAATCATCATTGACTACCTGAAATGGAATTTTCTATATAATATACATAACATATCTTAAGGTAATTTTCCATTCAAGCCCCATAGCCACCCCAATGGAATTTTTATTTCCAGTTAATATAAATCAAAACACATGTTACCATTCCTATAGATAAATTACAGTCATCATTTCATTTAAAAATTTCAATTTACAACATCTCATTATTCATTTTAAAGAGGTTATAACAAGTATATACCATTATCTACTTTCCAAAATACAAATCCACTATAGATCACTAAGGAATTTAGCTAATATCCATTCATTATTTCATTCTATAATTTTTATAAGAGATAATAGAAAGTACTAACATTTCATTCAAATATTGTCAATGATTATTAAATTCCATTTCATAATCATCAAATTTAAATTATTATCCATTTTCAACCATTTAAACCATAGTTTAAAATTTAACAATATCCAACTAATTTATTCCAAAATCTCACATTGTTACAAACTAATTTATATCAAGCTTCTCCATTTCACTAGTCAATAAAAATCAAAGTATTAACCAATGAATTTCCCTTGGAGTGGCGTTTCACTTAGGTTCATAGAATTTTAACTATTTAATTTAACTAAATAAGTAGTAATTAATAATTTAATTTAAATTGGGTGAATGTGAGGAAATTCTAGTATGGAAAAAAACACTTCACTTGAAAAACGAAGAAGCACAGTTGGTTAAATTTAATGACCAAATACCTTAGACTTATAGAATCCCACACATCTAGTATTAATATTTGGTTCAACTGAAATTGGGATAAACCAAGAAATCATAAAAAAAACTTGAAAATGGGGTATATTATAAAAACTTGGAGAGAAATCACTTGAAAACAAAATAAATAGAGAAAAGAGGAAAGAGGACACATATCCTTACATCTATCTCTTGATCTCACCCAATGGAAACTTAAACACCTTGAATCAATGGAGTTCCATCAATAGGAGAGGATAGGGATATAGGTCACGTGTTTGGTTTCTATAGAACCAAATTAATATAGAAAATATGGTAAGATATTTAAAGGTAAAAGGGTGTAAAATTGAAATTTATCTAGACTATTGGTGTTATAGGGTATCAGGTTCACCTCTTCATATCCTAGATCCTACTAACTAATAGTAAGAGTCTAATTAGGTATTATGGGAATACAATATCCACTATATCAGAGTGTGAATTCATACAAGAAACTAAAAGGTACTATAAATGATAAGGGATAAGACAATAGAATGAAAGTATAAAATACATGTTCTATATAAATTAAATGAAATATATAGCTCAAACATTTTTGATCATCATATAATACTAGTCGCACACTCGGTAAACCATTGATACATGAATAATTAATTAAATAAATAAATAAAAGAAGAAAGGAAAAGACAATATTGATCCATTAAAACATTGATCCATTCCTCAAAATCAGTATTTTATACCCATATAAGTTATCATACTAATTCATGTAATAACTTTTCTTCATACCAACTTGAGACTATAGACAAGTGAAGGGCTACATAGGTACCCCAAGTGAAATTGAGGCCAAATTAGGGCATGGGTATAACTCAATAGAGAATCACCAATTTTTTTACATAAATAACTAGTAATTAAGTGATATGTTCATGTGATGTAATCAGAATAAATAAATAACTACTAAATATAAATAAGTAATGTGGTTAGTCCTTGGGTTTCATCATATCACCCAAGATCAATAATAGATTCTTCGACCAGTGACAGAGAGTCTGTGAGTGCATAATGTCATTATTCCAACCATAGTAACCAAACCCACACCATGGGAATAAAAAAATCATCATTTTTTATCCTTCTGACCACATCCCTAATTTGTAAAGTCTCAATAAAAATTCCTTTGTGTTTTAAGCCTTGTACCAATCTTTTATTGTAAGTTTTTGGGTTATGAAATGAATTGGGTGAAGTCCCTTGGTATTTGAGTAAATTTTTTAATATTAAACAACATATTATAGATTTTATATACAAAATAGGAAACAACACAATCGTGGTCCAAGTTTTAGTTGTCCTTGTATGTGAAACAATCAATAAAAATGGGGATTCTACCATGGTCACGATCATGGAGCACTAGGGTTGGACCTATAGGCCACAACCTGGGAAACCACACCATGCCCACTTTGTGGGGGCATTAGTAGAGAGAAAAACCAAATTCTTATCACATACCCATGGTGGGTAGGTTATTTCATAGTATATCAATACCATCATGTTCATAGTTTTGTTCATGATGGAGGGAGTGGAGACATCATGTTATATTTTAAACGGTCCCTCTTTTCTAATATTGAATAGTTCAAATGGGGATGAATGTATCATAAATATAGAGTCTTGAATATAGTTTTTATCAGTTTAATACTTCTATTAATCAGATTTCCCCTCCTCTAATTATATATTCTTTGATCATGATGTTTTCTAGACAATTTTTGAATGAACTTATGAAAACCCTCCTTATATTGTGTTGTTTCCTTGTTTAATCTTGATTATTCTTGACCACCTTTCTCAATATTATTGGAAGAATCCAAAAATCAAAGATGGATGTTTTTATCAGTGATTCAAACATATAATATACTCATTTTTATCCTCTTATTTTTTTAAAGGAGTGATGAATTTATTCTTACTTTAACCAAAATTGAAGACAACCATTGATGGTGGTTATTACTGTTAGTTAAGTTTATATGAATCTATCCCTTTAATTGGATCCTTCTTGTCTATCCTTATAGATCCCCTATTATGCTATGTTGGAACTAGATTTATTAATTCTTTAAATTCAAACTTGTTCCACTTACTGTGAAAATATAATTTCTTGCAGATCATTAGCATTCTATAATGTCTCTATGGTGACACTCTTGGAGTTTCTTTTTTTGGTTTTTTGGTGTGATATTCATTTGAGTGACTACCTTCTTGGTTAATTTTGATATTAACATCTTTGATCTTGAGGTAGGAATTTCCTTACCTTGTAATGGTCATGTACAAAATTTTAGCAATATATTATGTAGTGTTCTTATATTCTCATACAATTATTGGGTTTGATCTCATGTGTGTGTGTGTGGTCTGTGATACCATTAATGATGTTTGATCAAATGTTTGGGAATGTGTGTCCAGTAAGAACCATGTTAGAGTATAATCAAATTTTTTTGTGCATATACTAATTCTCATTTTTAATTTTCCAAATTTTTCCTAATCAAGTTTTCCCACTTATGTATGAAGGATGTACTTTTGAGGTTTTTCTTTCATTATAAAATGGATGTTGGACCATCATGGATTGGTTATCCCTTAGAGGGGGGAGTGTTGACATGTTATGATGATGATGATGTACTAGGAAATAGGGCATGGGTATTATGTACTTGTAGCTTGACACAAGGTAGTATCAAGATATTATAGTCATGTGGCCCCACCTAAGGGAGAGATGGGGTACGAAAAGCTTATTTTTTGACCCATGGAAGGACTTAGACTTGAAAATCTTATAGCCTAACCTGAGGTTCACTAGACCTGTGACTACTGTGAGATACAAGGTGACCATGTGGTCGAATCTGGTCCACAAATTCATGTACGACTACATTTCTAGAATAGATCCAAAGAAAGAATGACCAAGGTTTTTGGGATTCTTAGTTAGTTCACAACCACTCAATACATTATTTTATGAATTTATTTGTGTTTTTGTTTATTTCCATGACATGCACACTAATACATGTGAGATCATGTTAAGAATGCATTGGTGGTGTCCAAATAGGTTTATACTCATTCCCCTCATGTGTATCTTGATGTGTGTGAAAACTTCATGGTCAAGGATACAAGAAAGTTTATGTCCCCAGGGGTAGAGAGCTAGGGTATAAGACATGGTGATTAGAAGCGATTTTGGTATGGAGTCTGAAGTGATGTCATGGTATTTTATTTTCATACCTATCTTAATTTTACTCTTATTTACCCTCCACTTTGGGGGTACTTGGTTTATTTTTATATATAATTTGGGATAATTTTTAAACCTTTAGTTATAAAATTCTTTAATTTTTCCATTATGTTATTTTGTGATATTATTTATGACTGGTGTTCAAACCCTACCTTCTATGCAAAAACCTCTTGAATATGGAGAGACATGCATGAGTTGAAGTGGATCTCCAACTCAAATTTAGTTACTTGGTTTGGGTCATTACATAGTGTTATCGAAAGAGGTTTTCCCTTTTTATTTCTTCTTGATTATATTTTAGTGAAAGGTAAAATAGAGTTAGGTTATGTGGGACTCTGGTAGGGGAGCTATATGTGTGTTGGGCCATTACATATGTAACATACCTCTAAGTTTTCATTGATTGGATTATTTCTATAGTTATGGTTTTATGTTTTAATATTAATATTATGTATATTGTTTCATTACTATTTTATGGTATTTGGGTGCATTCATGCATCATTAATAGTCACTTAGGATCACATTATATATATATATGTATTCATGTTGAGTGTTTCATCTTGTTCTTAGATAAAATACTTTAATATTTGATTTATGTTTTCTGATATATCTATATTGTCATTGATTATTTGAACTTGAGAATTATTTTTGTTATATATATGATTCTGAGTAATTTTCAAGTTGAATGAACCTAGAACAAAATAAGAGGGGAGGTGAATTAGGGTGTCAAAGTTTTCTTTTAAATTGATGGATCTTTTTCGCAAGTTACTAAGAACCTGTTTAACCTATCTAATGAGAAAGTGGAGAAAAAAACAATCACATGCAGAGAGAATACACAACAATTTTACTTGGTTCACCACTAAGTGCTATGACCTTGTAGAATATGATGACGGGTTGTTAGTCATACTAAAGTCCACTAATCATCACTAGTTTTTGAGTAAAAATATTATCATAAGCACTCTATACCGGGAACAATACCTTTACATGGTTTTAGGTATAACACACTATGTACCTCAGATAACTTTCGTTGACTCCACCATGCTCATTAAGAATCTGAACTCAGTTTATCAACCTGAAGGTCACTTCAATGGGATCGCATTAAATCTTGCTTCCTCATCTGTAGATAGATGCTCTATTGAAGTTCATCTTTCACTTGCTGATGTATTTTAGTTTTTCATGAATTTTTAGTTCGCGAACAGTTCCTCTAAGTATTGACCTCCATCCCCTATGAATTGTACTGCATCGTGTATCATGTGTGCTTCCTCTGTGAACTACTTCGGCTCCATCGTGTACTGCACTGCTTCCACTATGTACAGCCTTGCTCCATGTATTGTGAGGATTCCCCGACGTACTGCCCTACTCTAAATACAGTGAGGCATCCTCCACCTGCTTCCTCTATAAATTAAAAGCACATACTGCCTTATTTTCTGTAGAACAAACTCCTCCTCCATGAACTATGGTAAATAAACTATCCTTCTTCCTCTGTTTACTATCTTTTGTGAATGGTTCTAGACTTTAACAAATTTATTTCATATTTTTAATTAATTTCGTTATAGGTTTGTCTTTCTGCGAACTACTTATATATTTCTCTGAATTTATCTTATATTTTTAATCTCAAAGTAACCCATTACTGAAGGTGTTGTTTCTCCTTAAATAGTAAAATAGATCTGCATAAACTAATAAATGATGATTTACCAAATCTTCGACACAGAACAACCTTTAATGTGTATTGTGCATCTCCCATGAACCATATTCCCTATGCAGTATTTGTACCGCCATTCTCCCTATATAGAAGCACAAATCACTGTCTCATTTTCAAAAATGACACCCTTCATGTCTTCTCAAAACTCAGCCTTGTTTTCACGAACGACATGCCATCCTGCGAACTATTTTCCTTCCGGAAACCGTAGGCCTTCCAGTGAACCTTCTTCGCTTTGAAAACTATTCCCCTTATACAGTCTACATACCATTCCCACTTCATGGTTCACAGTTCTACATTCCACATACCATATTTTTTGATCCACAAACAATTCTTGGAACATGGTTTTCAGTCAACCATTCCATTTTTTGAACACTTCCTTTTATAAAAATAAACTCCTAATATTGAGGCCCAAAAATTTTTAAAACCTTGGGAAATTGCATGACCTTCAATACAAATTTTATCCACAATCTGAAGACCAAATTACTTTCAAACTCCTTGATCAACTAATTGTAGATTGAAAAAACCCACAGACCATACTCTATATCCAGCAAAGAATATCCTTGGTTCCAATAATCTCCCTCTTTGGTTTTGTTGGCAATTTGTAGACAAATTCAATGAAGAACCAGCCAAAACATAATAAATGAGAAAAAACTCATCCAAATCTCTAAGTCTATTTTAGAAATTCTCAGTGTAGAAAACTTCATGGGAAGCATGAATTGGGTTTTCTTAAGACCGAAATCTGAATTTTTCATTCTCATTATCTCCAAACTTTTTCTCCTTTGAAACTAATCATTTTCCCCCATTGTAACATTTTTGAATTATTCTATTCTTAATCATCATTTTACATTTTATCATCCTTGTTTGAACCATAAAACAGTGAATTTTTCCATTCTACCGCATTGAAAATAAATCCATAGAATCAAATTTTCACTTATAGAGCTTAAAACACACTCCCCCTAGATCATATCTCCCCCATAAACATGAAACACTTACATGAAAAAATGAAAACAAATAATAAAATTGGGGATAGGGGATATTCAGAACCTCCTCATGCACTGGGAGGTAGTTGAACCATGAGGTTCAACCGATGATTCTTAGACACATGTGTTGACAATGGCTTGGTCAGTATATCAGACACTTGATCATCAGTTCCAACATGATCTATTTTAATCATGCCTTGTTCAAATTTTTTTTTGATGAAGTGATATCTGATTTCAATGTGTTTGGTATAAGAATGTTGAACAAGAATCTTTCTATGATAAATTTAACTCTTGTTATCATATTGAATCTACATCAGTTGTTTCACCTCATCACCAATATCAGCCAGTTGTTTCTTCATCCATAGTATCTGAGTGAAAGACTTTATGGCAGAGATATACTTAGCTTCAGTAGTTCTAAGAGAAGTACTTACATGTTTCTTACTCAACCAACCCACATATTTATTTCCAATAAATAATGCTCCACCACTTTTGGACTTTCTATCAAAAACATCTCCAATCTAGTCTGCATCATAAAATGATGATAGTTCACTATCTCTTCATGCAGTAAAGTATAATCCATAATTGTGATTTCATAAAATGTACCTCATGATTATTTTCATTGCTGATATATGTTCTTCTTTCATAATACTTTGAAAGTGGGCCACTAAGCATGTTGAAAAGACAATATCTGGCTATGTTGAAGTCAAGTAAAATAAACTTCCAATGATTCTCATGTACAATGTGGATCAATAGAAGTCTCATTCTAATGCATTTCATGTTTAGCTCCAACCACAATCAAAGTCTACATTGTTTTGGATTCATGCATATTGAATTTCTTTATCATCTCTCTTGCATGATTTTCCAAAAAAAATGAAAGTGTAGTATTTCTTCTAAATCACTTGTATCCCCAAGAAGTATGTGATTTCACCAATCATATACATCTCAAATTCTGATTTCATGTTATTTGAAAATTTATCCACTGATCCCAACCTTTTTCCTCCAAATATAATATCATATATGTACACTAGAACCGTGAACTAATATTTATGATAGTTCTTCACATAAATATTGTGATCTAATCCTCATATTTTAAATTCAATCTTCTTTAGATAAGAATCTAGTAAAGAGTACCATGAATGTGTTGCCTATTTCAGACTATATAGAGCCTTCTTTAGTCTAAAAACCTTCATTTGATCATTACCAAGAATAAATCTTAATGGTTGTTCAATATAGACTTATTCTTAAAGAACGCCATTTAATGAATCCTTCTTGACACCCATTTGATACACTTTGTATCCTATTAGAATTTCCAAGGTAAGAAATAGACTGATTAACTCTAGTATAGCCACCGAAGAAGATGTATCATCAACATCCACACCTTAAATCTATGAATAGCATGTACACACTAATTGTTCCTTATTTATGATCACATTTCCATGTTCACCAAATTTATTTTAAAAAATACACTTATTACCAATAAAAATGTGGGTTTTGGGTTTCATAACTATATCCCATGTTGGTTATTAACAATCTTATCTAGTTCTTTATTCATGACCTTATCCCATGATTCATCCTTTAAGTATTCTTAAAATTAGGGTGCTTCCTCAATTTAAAGGAATGTAGATTGTGCATTATTCGTTATTCCCCTTATCTTTGTGGGAGATATCCAATCCCCAATGATGTTGGATCGATCAAATTATGCTCTTTGATTTCTCCTGTGAGGTTTAGAAGAATTTTCTTCAACCATGGTTTATTATTTTAATTCTTATTCTATGTCAACATCATGATGTGAATCCTAGATGTTTTGAATGCCTTCTTCTATTTCTTTATTTGGATCTATTCAATGTACACATTATTCCTCACCTTCTATCACATCAGTATAATAATTATTTTAGGAATTTGTGGCTTTATCTTAAATGATATTCACATCAATTATTTCCAGAATTTCTTCAAGGTGTTTATAGAAACATTTATAGGCTTTTTTATTCATTGAATATCCAAGGAATATTTCTTCATCTTTATTATCACCATACTTTCCTTGATTTCCTTCTTTGTTTCTGTTAAAGTATTTACTTTCAAAAACATGAAAATACATCAAAGAGGCTTCCTTCCATGCCATAACTCATAGGGTGACTTTGTTTCTCCCATTAAACCCCTATTTGGTTTTGAATATAAACTACAACTTGAATATACACTTTATAGTAATGGAAAGAGATATGACTATCAATCAACATAGTTTTGGCTATACTATTAACCTTTTGATTCTTGCACTCAACAACTCCATTTTTCAATGGAGTTATCATAGAATCAACCTTGTGTTGTATCACATGTTTCTACATGTAGTTTTTAAACTCAATGGATGTATATTCTCCGCCATTTTCAGACCGTAGAACTTTGAATGTATGTCTAGTATCATTATCTACTATTCAGTGATATGTTTTCTTGCAATCAAGAACTTTATATTTCCTATGTATAACCATCACACAATACATTATACAATAATCATAAATAAAAATAATTAAGTACCTCTCTCCATGAGTTCCAGAAATATTTATCAGACCACATATGTTTGTATGAATAAGATCAAGAAGATTTGATGCCCTTTTCTTATTTGTACGATATGAACATTAGACCAACTTCCCTCAAATACAAGAATCATAATTATTTTCCCATTCACACTTCATATTGATGATATCCAAGACTATATTCGTCATATATATCTTTTACATTTCTTTTTGATTAATGTGACCATACCTCTGATGCCAAAATGTGTTTTATTCTTCAACAATAATGTAGAAAATGTTCTCTTTTCTATCAACTTGATATAGGTTGACATCAATTATGAAACCTTTCATGAGAGAATCCCATGTTCATCCTTTTATAGTGCACCCATTTTGATTTAATGTAATTATAAGTCTGGAGTCATAGATTTGACTGACACTCAAGAGACTGTGACATAACCCATCCACATAGATAACTTCTGTCTTCTTCTGCTCATCATTGACCGGCTCAATACTTCCTCTACCTTTGATCTTAAAATAACAATCATTGTCGAATATCATAGTTCTATCAACATTTTTCTTGACATTTATATATGGTTCTACATTTCTTGTCATATGGGATGAGTATCCACTATCAATAATCCATGTGTTGTTGTTCTTGGTAGATTTGAGAGCTACATCTCCAAGGTTTTATTTTTCAATTTTCTTCATTTCCTTCCATGAAATATTATTTTGACTGAAGGATATATATGGTTTTTCAAATATATTTTCCATGTGAATATAAATATCATACTGATACTCTTCTTCATGAGGAGAGAACTTGTTTTTAAGAAAAACATCATCTGGTTGGAGAGTATTGACTTGTCCCTAAGTTCGGTATGAATTGTTCCATCCATTCCTCTGCATGCAATTAACAGATTTATAGCCAAAGTTAGAAAAATGAAAACAATATCCATAGAAGTTGTTAATTATATAATAATTAGTATATGAAATCATTATCCTTTATTGACTACCTAACTCTTCCCCATTTAAATAGCTCCTTGTCTCTTCACAGTATGACATGGAGTGGCCCAGATAGCAATGGAATTGTCATTTCAAAAGTGGAAATGTAATTTCACTTATATTTCTCTTCATGAAAACTTTCTTAAAATGATATTTTGACTTCCCATCATCTTGGAAAACGTGAGGATAGTTTTCAGTCCTCCTTTCAGTCTGATTTGTGACATTCTTTGTTTGGACTTTAGGTGTCTTTGTGATATGTCTGACTTTTATCTTACCTTTATTTTGTACCATTTTACTTCCATCATTCAATGTTTCTAAATTAAAAACAATTCCTATGTTTCCCATGCATGAGGGTATTTTATCATTCAAACCCTTTTCAACTCCATTAGAACCATACATAACTCTCTCTATCAGCTCAGCGTCTAAGAAATTTCCAAACTGAATTTTCTTCTTGGTTTATTTTGGACTTGATTCACTTTCAAGATCACTCCTAAGAGTAATGACTTATTATTCAAGTCCTTCAACAATTTTGGACTTCTTATCCAGTCTCAAGATTAGGTCATTAATGAACTTTGTTGTTCCTAAATTCTGATCTTTAGTTCAACAATATATTCTGACCTTTCTGCAGTTGTGGAATGTTCTTTTACTACTTCCTCAAGTCGATCAATTTCATCTTCCAATATATCAACATATTCTGATAAATCTTACCTAATTTCTTTCTAGTTTTTTTCATCTCTTGCATTGATTCTCAAGCTTCCCAAAATAATCCTTAAGTTGAAACATGAGATTAACATCAGTGGTCAATTGATTATCTCAAGATTTATCTCCCAATGGTTATGATATTTCAACTATATCCATCATTGACACTTGGGTTCAAGATTAAATTTTTTGTTCTTATTCCTCAAAGAATTCACTATCTTCATCTTTTTCTTCGTGATAAATACATTTCTCTATAGTTTCTATCCAGACATGAAGTCTCCCTTTTTGACCTTTTTCAAGGCTTCTGCATGTCTCCTACTTCACTTTCTTCATCATAGAACTTTATTGTGCACTGAGAGACAATGTTCCAACTCTGCCACAACAAAAACAAGTCATAGGTAACTTTCCTTCAAATTTTCGTTTTCTCTTCTTGAATTTCATGGAAATGAGAAATAATTTTTTCCCTCATTATCATCATCAATAATATCTACTAAAATTTCTTGTTCTTCCATCGCTTTGAATTCCATTTCCTTTTTCAATCGAGTCATTGAATCTTATGGTTTGACTCTCATCTCATATGCCACCAGGCAGCTCAGTAGATCATCTAGAGAAATATTAGAAAGATCCCTTTCCTAAATGGATGAAATTTTATCATTATAAAGAGTTGGAAGTCTTCTCTAAATTTTCATTACAATATAAATTTCATTAATTTCTTCACCAAGTTCTCATATTTCTCCAAAAACATCAGTAATTCTATTGAAAAAGGTATCTACGTTTTCTTTAGGACGCATCTTCATATCATAAAACATGTTATGAAAAACCTGAAGTTTCACCTCCTTAACTTTTCTATCACCTTCATTAATATTCTTCAATTTTTTCAATATAAAATTTGATGGCGTACAGTTCATAACATTTAGATATATCTGATTAGAAAGAGATATAGTGAGATAATTCATTGATTTTTCATATATATTGATCATTATTCAGTCTGTATCAATCATAGACATCCCAGATGGATTAGTGAACTATATTCCTTGTGCAGTAGAAAATAGAACTTCCATTCCAAGATATTTAGATTAGATCACATCCAATTATTCCAGATCTTAATGTTTCTTCCATCAAATAGGGGTACTCACCTAACATTTACTATATTATCTATTGTAGAAATGAAGTAAAGATTTATCACCAGCATCATTTATTCTCTAATAACAATTAAAGGACCCTAGAACACCCTGAGAGGGGAGATGTGAATCAGGGTATCAAATTTTTCTTTTAAACTGATGGATCTTATTCCCACATTGGTAGAAACTTGTTAAAACTATCTTGTAAGGAAGTGAAGAGAAAACAATCAATTACAAAGTGAAGACACAACAATTTCACTTGGTTCACTAATAATGGCTACATCTAAGGAACATATGCTGAAAGGTTTTTGGTCTTAGAAAATTTCACTAATCATCACTAGTTGTGAAGTATAAATTTTTAGCACAGACACTTTGTGCCAAACACACTTCCTTTATAAGGTTTTAAGGATATCACACTAAATCCCTCAGATCACATCCATTGAATCCCCCTTTCTCATAGAATTTGGAATAATTTTAACTATGTTTATTGACTTGAAGGTCGTTTCAATGGGATGGAATTAAATCATGCATTTTCAACTATAGATAGATGCTATGTTGAAGTTCAGGTTTTACCTACATATATATTTCACTTTTTCGTGCATTGTTAGTTCATGAATTATTCCTCTGTGTAAATACCATCTTCCTTTTTGAACCATACTGCACTACATACGATGATTTATTCCCCCATGAACTACTCCAACTACACTATGTACTTCACTACTTCCACTGCATACTTCCTTTCTCTGCGTACTTCGAGGCTTCCCTATGTACTTCCCTATACGACGTACAGTGAGGCTTTCTCTACGTACTTCCTCTCCAAACTGTGACCACTTAATTCCTTCTTCTTTGTAGACCAAAATCTTCCCCCAAGAACAATATTCTGTGAATTGGATTTCTTCCTCTGCATACTATCTTCCGTGAACTATTCTAGACTTTATCAAATTCCTTTCATATTTTTAATTAAATTCATTATGGGTTTGTCTTTCCATAAACTACTTCTAGATTTCTCTGAATTCATCTCTAAATTTTAATCTTAGATACACCCCTTAATAAAAGGATTGTTTCACATTATACAAGAAAATAAATTTGCATAGTCTTCTAAAATGATATTTACAAAATCTTGACACATAACTGCCTTTACCGCATACCATGCATATCTCATTAACCATATTCCCTATGTGGTCTATGTACCACCATTATCCCTATGTGGTAGCACCAATCACCATCTTGTTTATAAAAATAACACCCTTCACAAATTCTCAAAACTTTACCAAGTTTTCATGAATAACACACCTTCCCATGAACCGTTTTCCTTATGAAAACCATAGGCCTTCCTACAAACCTCCTTCGCTTTGTGAATTGTTCCTGTTACGCGGTCTCTATACCATTATCGCTTCATGGTTTGCGATTCATAATTCCACGTACCATATTTTGTGATCAGTAAACTATTATCGAAACTTGGTTTGTGGTCCACCATTCCTTTGCTGGAACTCTTTATTTCTCCAAAATAAACTCCTGATTTGGAGGACCAAAAATTTGGCAAACATTGGGAAACTGCACCACCTTCAATACTACTTTCAGCCTCAATCGTAAGATCATATTTCTTGAAAACTCCTTGATCAACCCATTTTGTATTGACAAAAATACACAAACCATACTCCATATCTAGCAAAGAATAGAATTGGTTCAAACAAAATTATGTAAAACATGGGTTAATCCTTGTATAGTACGGGGAAGGTTGTTCTTTCTAGTGGTGGGCATCCTCCTATGATAGGTTTTCTGTAATTCCTTATGTTTACCACTAAACATAATAGGTTGTTATCTAAAAAACATTTTATATGTTTTATAATAATAAATTGGCATTTAATATAATTTATTTTCAACATCATATTATTGGACCACCAAAAGAATTGGGTTAAGACACTTTTACAAGGTAGGAAGTTTCAATTCTACCAGAATTCATCAAGAGAATAAAACTAAGCATGCTCTTGAACATGCTCTAGTGGTTTAGGAAAAAGGTCCACTTTAGCTAAGAGTCTTTCTCATTATTCATATTAAAGGAATATGAGTTTAAAATACAATTGTAAATTATTCTTGAGACTTTTAACTCCTACATCATCCATCCTTCTAGGGAATTGGATGCCCTCAGTATGTTGATGATTATATTAGCATCATCAAAGGGATCTTTAATCTAGTAAACACCTTGGATGACTTATGAGGATGGTTTGATGCTTTTATTCTATAAGGACCTTCCCGGATATGGTGGAGTGTTATAAACCCAAAAGAGACTTGTAATGTTTTTACTTATATAACCTTTAAGGACCTTTCCTTCTGGTAGTTTTTTCTAAATACATTAAATATTGATCACAATTAGGAGTTCATATAGATTAAAAAGACCATTATTATGGTGTCTACTTAATAAGAATGTTTCATATTGTTATTTCTCTTTCTTTCTTTCTTGGAAAGTCATGAAGAAAAAAATGTTATGATGTTCAATATTTTCCTTCAATCTGTGTTGAGATTCCAAATCATGTACTTCGACCAGAGGACACATATATAGATATATAATAAATCCCTAATGATTAAGATGGGTGTATAGGAAGATAGGGATATGGGTATTCTACTAGAATTCGATTTACTTCCCATTGATACTTATAGTAGTAATAAGATTAAGGTATAGGATTTTCTTTAGAGAAATGATAGAAAACTAGAGTAAAAAAGGGCTTCTACAACACCTTCTGTGGGAAGCATAGGTCCTAAGTATTTCAATTATAGAAATACATGGAATAAAAGAATTTTTTCCCAAGGACTTAGATAAAGTGTCATGGATGTGGTAATATTTGCCATTTTTAAATGTTTTGTGCATGTGAATTGTGAATAGGTTAACATTGAGGAGAAAAATAGACAAAAATTATGATTCAGGGTTCTAGTTAGGGTCCTCAGTAAAAGATGTAATGTATCAGTTTTTCTTGTAGGGTACCAATCCATTAATTTTATTTTAAATCATTCATTTTATTCTAATAAATGTGATTAACATTATAAATACGGGTTTGGGAGTATTTGGGGATTATTCAAATCATGGTGCTCTGGTTTTTGGAGAAAATATATGTGGCGCATAGTTGGTTCATTATTATCAGTAGTTGTACAGCTCAACTGTGCGGCCCCATAGAGGTGGTGCACTATTTGAGCAGCTAAGTGGGGTAATACAAATGGAAATTTTTTGGGGGATATAAAATTTACTAATGTAAACACAAATTCTATGCATGTTTCTTCAAACTGAACACCTAGCTTATACAAGGGGTGACACCTTGGATAGTTCTGGAATAAGGTTGGTTAATGGTTTAGCCAACCATGTAGACAAACTGTGTTACCCATTAAAAATTTTTAAAATTTCATTTTATGATTATTTAGTTATAATTTATCATCCAATTTCTTTTCCTCTAAATGAATAGCCTCCTCCACACTTAAGAGATCCCAAGTTCTTCTACCTTAGGATTTAGAATAACATCTTCATCTATCCTCAGAATCATTCACCTCTATTCACGTTGGATTCATATAAATAAGATATTCAATTACCTTCTCTATTGTTAACAAACCACAGAGAGACTAGAGCTTGTATATTCTATCATTATTATTTTATAATATACAATTAAATAGAATCCCAAAGGACTGAACAGCTTAGTAGGCATACTAAACCTGATACATACATGAATCATGTATAAAAAATCAATAAACTAATTAGAATTTAATTTATTTCTCCAAATAAATATCAAGGATAATAAATTTATTCCATATAGTGTTTCATTTGATATATTTCACAGTACACTTATTAGAGTCCTAGGGAAAGGAAACATAATAAAGGTGAATTGAAATTCTCAGTAAGGGAAAAGAATAACAGAATCTATAATGAATCAATGAGAATAATCCATATGGAATGGTAATAAATGAACACACATTCCATGTAATAAATAAACTGAATGGAAGTTTATAAACAATATTGAATGTTAATAACTTTAAACACAATCCATTCAAATAACTAGATAAGGTAAAATCAATATGGAAATGTAAGAAAATGAAATAAATTCCATCAATTCAATAAATTTAGAATGAAATATATCCATATAAATTTTGACACAAAATCCCATGGATAGATAATAACTAAATCTATATAATGGAAATGATTAATTATTAGATTCCATGTATCAGAAACATGAACCACTACCATCGAGACCTTCCACAAGATGGTTTCGTATATCAAGCAAAAACCTGTCTAATTTGGACAACTATTTCATCTCATGAGCCTATTGATGCATCGAGGGGATTTCATTAACCAATCCCTAACCAGTTGGGCTTACCTTAAATGGTCCCCAACCTATATATTTCATGTCCAAATAATTTAAATAAACAAAGTGTCTTATCAAATATCTGTATTGAGTAAATGATATAGATTAATCAATATTTCCTCATTCAATCAAATAGCATTCAAACTGAAAACTGTTGGAAAAATGGTATGTGATTCAGCAAAAAAATTATATCCACAAAAATAGTATGAATATTTAGGGAAAATTCAATGTCAAATGGTCATAGGAAATTTAATTTTTCAAGGGGATTAAAAGGAAATAAAGTAAGTGAATGTGAATATTATCTTTGTCCAAATCCAAAATAAACCTTATAGAGTAAAATTAAGGATGGTATCAATACAACTTACCCCAAGAGGGATAAAATAAAGTTTTTTTTGTCATTGATGAATTAAAATACTATAAAAATATCTTTTATAAACATTTTTTATGAAAATATCCTTTGTTTAAAGAATCCATTTTAAAAACCTTTTCTTTGAAAATCAATTTTGAACATATTTTCATTAAAACAGAATCTTTTAAACATGAAAAAGAATATTTAATGAAATTATGGTGATTAAATCCATACTTTCAATATAATTTAAAATAACATTCCTTTTCTATAATAAGAAGTTTTGAAAAATTCCTTTTCAGTAAAGAGACAAGAAGATTCCTTTAAAATCCTCGGTAAAGAAAAAAAAGGGTAAAATGTATTTAATAATTAATTTTTAAAAGGTTAAAAAAAATTAAAAATTATTAAAAACATGGTTTTTTAAAGAAACCAGTTTCTCCAGCTTAAGAGAGAAATATAGTTGGGTTATCTTAAAAACATTTTCTAAAACATTTTGAGTACCAAAGAGTGGAGAAATGATAATAATACCTAAAAATGTCATGAATAACTAGAGGATATAAAAATGAAAGGTTTTATTAGACAATTGTTATATAATTTCCTTTAATGTAAATAAAAAATTTAAGGATCATTAAAATTATTATTGAGGAAAATAATCTTTAAACATTATAAAGTGTCTCATATCACTTTGAAACATTATAAATCATAAAACTCATAAAAGACTGAAATTAAATGAAAGTTCAAACTATTAGGAAGATAAAAGGTTTAATGATATAATATATCAAAATTGTATGTATATACACTACACTAAAGAATTGAGTGGTGAATATTACATTTATCTCACAGACGTAAAAAGTGAGATGAAAATCCCTTACCCTCAATCTAACTTGTCTCGTGTGTCTTTATATTTATGAATAAAAAACTTATGTTAATTAATTAATTTATTGAAAAAGATTTCAATTTTTATCATAACTTTTATTTCTCTTATTACCATGTTGTATACAACTACTAAAACAATTATGTTTACATTGGGTGTTTTGACCAAATTTGGTTTATGTGTCAAAAATAAATTTGGTAGTTCAACTATGGTCAAATGGGTCATTATATAACATCTACAGAATAATAATCATGAAATAATTATCATATTTATACATCAATTATTCTTTTAAAACCATTCATTAAATATGGTTATGAAAAATAAACCAACGTAAAAATCAAGGAGTCGGTAGGATGTATGTATGCATGAGTAACGTTCCCATTTTTCAATAATCATTACGTAAAAAAGGTAAGGAACATTAATTTTTCCAGAATGATAGTTATTTCATAAATAAATTATTATTAAATCATTTATACATATATATAGAATTATTTTCATGTAAAATGAATCACATCGTGTCGAGGAAGTGGTAGTCCACACATCCACGAATGATGTTGTCACTTTCTAAGTGTGAAATTTTAATAAAGAAAATGATATATATTATATTTATAGAATGTTCATTATTTAATTAATATCATATATATGTTTTTTATGTCAAATATACTTAATTAAAATCATCTTTTATACATTCTATCTATCATTTAAATGAATCACATCGATTTTAGGAGGCATTTGTCCACACTTCAAAAAATGATGTTATGGTTTTTACACAAAATGGAAAATATAAAGATATGTGTATTAAAAGAACTAATAAATAATAAAGACATAATTAATATCATATATAATAAATATAAACATAGTTTCTATCATAATTTTTACCTAGATAGGTGGTATAGAAAAAATGAAAAATCGTTTCATGAGGCGGTAGTTCACTGTACACATAAACAATATGTTCCTTACACATTAGATGGAAGTGTGTGTGTGAGTTTAGGTAGAACCCTTAGCATAAAAACATCCTAGTATATTTAGGATACTTATTTTATTATATAATCATTTAATAAGAATAGTTTATGTTGTGGATAATGGAAATGAAATTAAAGATCTTAAGGAAATATGTTACCTCTTATTCGGGTAACACCTTTTAGTTCGCACCAAAGGGATTCCTTGGATTTATTTTTGACCAAGGTGACACTTTTAGGTTTAAGGAAAAAATATTTAGAAGATATTTGGGTATATATTGGTCAATACAAAGTGTCTTGAGATGTGTGAGGAAGCTGGAAAGGAGGTGGCCTTTTATATGGGAGGAAAACGACTCACTTGGCATTTTTTAAAACACGTTATGTGGGCCCCCATTTTTAGCTAAAAAAAGACATAAAAACCAAAAACAAAATAATTTAAGTTTTCTGGACTATTTATTTCCATACAATTGGTTTTTCAAAAGAGGATGGGTTATTTGGGAATTTTTGTTTAAATTTTAGTCCCTTATTAATCTTAATTTCACATTAATCATTGTAATAAATTTTAATTTTTGTCCCTGATATTTTTGGTAAAAGACTAAGTTGAACTTATTATACATTATAAATTATTATTATTATAAATGTGGAATAAATTTTTCCAAATCCAAATCATATAGGTGGAATGAAATTTATTTAAATTAAATCTCATAGATATGACTATTATGAGGGTTTTTAAAGTAAAAATGCTCAGAAGTTTACTATGCTTTTATAGACAGTTTCAAAGTGAAATTGACTCAAATGGCCTAAATAGGTTTAATTGATAAAAATATTATCTAATAAAAATTCAAAACTAATTTATAAAATAATTTTTCCTTATAAATAAATTATATGAAAATGCAACTTTGAACTAAAATTACCAATTTTTTACTATTCATTAAAAATGAATATTCTTAGAAAAATACCCAAAATTTATCCTAACACAATTTTTGTTTTACACTTTCAAATTTGAATTTTTTTTAACATATAATATTTATAAAAGTTCCAAAAAATTTATTTAAAATTTTTTCTTCATTAAAAGGTTGTAAAAGTGCCCTAAAAAATATAGCTTTTTATGTGTAATATTGAGTTTATTTTTATATAAATGTTTATTGAATATAATGTTTGATTTTAAAAAAATTAATTGAATATAATATATATATATATTAAATTAATATCACTCACTAATTTTAATTAATTTATTTTATTACGATAAAAGATCCTTGTGGGCATGAAAATAGTTTTCTATAAAAATATTCCCTTTATATTCAATTGATTCTTATATTTATTTATAATTAAGTTCTAACAAATGAGTTCATTTTATATTTTTGTAAACTATAATTTTCATAAGTTAGTTATTACTATTCTTAAAAATTAATATAATAGATAGTTTATATCTTATTATATTAACTAATAATATTTAATAATATATATTTTTGGTGTAAAACATGGTCTCGCATGTAACACATGCTATCAAAGAAAGTTTCTCTTGCGTGTAACATAAGATAACTTGGTGTTGTGTGCATTTTAATCATTAAAATATATATTCAATTTATTTAAAATATTAAATATATTATAAATTCTTGAGATATTATATTTCCTTATGTTTTTGGTGTGGAATATCATAAATGTTATCAAATAAAATTCTCCTACAATAGATTTTCAGGGAATTACATTTCCTATTTTATTTATTTATTCACTTTATAGGATGATAAATACATGAAGAGAAAATATGCCTTATTTTCAGTGTATTCTCCTACATCTCTGATTTTTTTATTTTCAGACCGATTTAGAGGCCAATAATATATGAGGAGTATATTACCCATATAAGTTTGGTAGAGTATACATTTTACATTTAAATCCATGATCTTTATAGCTCGCCTCATAGTGTCGCACAACAGATCTTCCAGGCATTGCTTTTAAAATGAATGATACCTTATATTAAATATTTTAAAACATATTTTGATCCCCTATTTCCCCTTTGACATGGTTAGAGGTCACCAACCTCAACATGAACCACCCCATTGAGGTGGGATTATTGAAATTCCTATGATTATTCCACCATGTTCTGTGAGTTGTGAATTCCATCCATGAGTGGAATATTTTTGAATTAAAATGGAGTGTTAAATGTTAAATACCACTTAGGGAACATTTCAATTATAAATGAACTGAATTATGAAATTTATTAACGTCGAGTTATGAAAGGAGATGGATATCACTTGGCTTATTTGTTTAATGTAAATGGTTGGTAAGGTGGTAGGGATACTAACCTGACCCCTCTTTTAATCACTTTTGTGTGGATTGATAAATTAATTTAATGTGAGGAAGTAATTATTAAAAAAGTAATAGACACTTACATGTCCTATTGAACCATTGTTTAAAATGGTTCATGACGGATACTTAGGCAAGGAACCGACTTGAGGTATGGAACCAACATCACAGTGTGGAATCAATGAATTATTATATTGGATGCCTACGTTCATTACCTTGGATCCATATTTTTTGGAACATGTTGCATTTAATATATGGAATCCTCCCATGTCTATATAAATATTTCTATAGAGGATCTCTATGGACTCAATGTGGATTCCATGGTCAATGGACATGGATCCTGGACCTGTTGGTCTATATTATACTGAGTTTTCTATGGATGATCCTCATGGAATTGAATAAGATTCCTTGTTCAATGGCCCTACATCTTTGCCCTCCTAGGTCTGATACTTGATATATATGACATTTATCATAGTCAATACTTTATTATTATTTATAGTTGTTAATTGTATGGATTTCTTATAACATTATGTACTTATTGATTGGAGAGTTTAATTTTTCATTTATAGTCTTATTCATGATATACTTGTACATTGTTATAGATTATATACACATAATGGACTTCTTATAGACATCGTTGGTGGTGGACTACTATGTATAACTCACACCGTACTCAGGTTGCGGATTGGTACTCAAACAAACTCAAAGGCTACAAGTAGGGATGAATGGAAGGGCCCAGCCTCAGATATCTAATTTACTACACTAGGTAGGATTTGAGATAAGATGACCCAGCTTACACTCATGATGCTTTTGGATAGATATTAGGTCTTTTTTTTACTTTTTTATATCATGTTTTATATGTCTTCTTCTCTATTTCCCATCCTTTTTTATACCACCATGACATGATCATCGATTTTTTATGATATTGGATATGGTTCTTCCATTCTTTATTCCAGTATATCTATTATGATTGGGTTATTTTCTTATCTAGATGCCTTATTATTATGCCTATTCTCATTGTTTTATTTTTTTATCACCACTCTATTTCACTCTAATCATGTGGTTATAGTCTCCCCATCATACCATCATTAACCTTTACTTCTAGTTGAGTGCATCTAGTGTATGGGGGAATACGCTTGAGGTCGTGTGGCCAACTGATTTTAGTAAATATGAGTGAACAAAGTATGATATGTTACAAAGTGGTATCAGGGGCTCTTTTCCTTTGTCCTTACTATATTGGGATTGGTATACTAGAAACTATGAATGTGTTGGAATTTATTAATGAACATGTGTCTCTAAGTAGTTAACCCACATAACAGGAATAGCCAAATTTCCTAGGATGGGAGTTGATATTCTGGTTTTTCCTATTATAATTTTCCCAATTTAACTGTTGGGTGACTCACATGATTTGTGGAGATATTTTTATTACTATGGATCTTGTTTTTTCCCTTGTTCATTATGTCACGAAGGTATTATAACATGTATCATGTTAGGAACTTGAGGATTCACATTTCATGCATATGCCATGACATATCTATTTTACTATGTAAATTTCATGTAGCATCTTGTGGTGCCTTCACTGCTATATCTATTATCCGGATAATATTTATTTTAATAAAGGATAAATAATTGTTCAATTAAAGTATCTTTATCTACCTAAATGGTGTTTTCCTGTATAAAATGATGGTGGGACCTTAATTTTTGGAATATGGTATGTTTGAGCCATGAACCATTGGTTTCATGGGATGAAAGGTTATTTGGTTTTGATTAAATGGATTCCAATTTCAATTTAAAGAGTGTCTCTGCCTCTATAAATTAGAAAGAATGATCCATCTAATCAATTCATCATAAAAAATGGTTGCAATTACATGATGTTCCAATTGAAACTTATAAAGTTTAGTACTTTATAACTTGTGAATAGTAAATCATCTTATTGGACCGAAATATATATATATATATAATAAAAATATAAACCTTTTTAACCTTTAGAAATTGAAAGATATAGTTTATGTTAAATGGGTATTCTAATTGAAACTCAAAGGGGATTTTCTTATATAACATAAAATTGACACTCTATATACTAGAACCTTTGACAAGTAAAAAAGAACTCTCCTTTATCCTGACCATTATAGTGTGTAGTTGGGGGTATCTTTTATGTTCCTTAAAAATTGTTGTATCACATATACCATGATTTAAGTGTAGGCATTGAGTTGTTGACCTTTTTATATGAAGTCTTATACTTATCCTATTTTTGTATCTATTTTATTTCAGTAATTAAAATTTCTTTAAGGTGTGTTCAATGAATTTTTAGAAATGTTCCCCCATGAAAGCCTCAGGTTATGCACCAAGATGGTGCTGATGACCATTATCAGGAGTATATGGTCAATGAGCCCCCAATATTACCCCTTATAGTGAAACCTATAGAACATTCTCTGATAACTGAATTTAGCATTGAAACCCAATTTTTTTAAGGTTTTATGTGACTCAGGAAGACCATGGAGGGAGCCTTTAGACTATCCCCTAATAAAGCAGACTTGACATGAGAATTTTGAAAGAAATATACACCTATTTTTTTATGGGATGGAAAGCCTTATGTTTATGATTCATGGATAGAGTCCATATATCTATCATTGAAAATCTAGATATGCCACCTGAGAGGAGGTTCAAGCCTATAGCATATATTCATAGAGGGTCATCCATGGGATGGTGGTATTTTTCACCCAAAATGATCATCATCTGGTTATGTCTTGAAGGTATTTCCAGACTACCTTCTATAAATATCTCCTTCTTGAGATGTTGAGGGCTTGTACGTCCATGGATCTTATACACCTTTAGCATGGTGATTTTTCCATGATAGATTACTCATATCACTTTACTATGATTCTACACTTCTACCTGAATCTTTCTAATAATGATTTGGAAAAAATGAGATGGTTTGATGATGGGATCATATCCACCATCTGGTCTTATGTGAATGTGTTTTGATTTACTACCATCCATGAGATAGTAAATCAGGCCCTCATTAACGAGCTTAACTTTTGAGAAAATAGAGGTGTGGTACATGGTAGTTTAGTACTTAGAGAGACCAATAGTTCATATAGTAGTAGGAACAAATATTTTTGAGTTTTCCCATGGAGGTGGAAGTATCTAATGTGTGCACTAAAATATCCATGTGATCTTTCATCAGTGTGGTCAGAAGGTTCAAATGAGGACCCATTGTGATAAATCCACTTTTAGAGTACAGATCATGCAGTAGAATAGAGCATCTTTATAGGTATTTTCAAACCATTCTACATATGTCTAGTGTAATAAGATCTGCATTATATCAATATTCATAAGTACGATTGGGAGGTCTTAGCCATGTGGGAAGCTGGAGTACTACCATTCGTTCAAGTCAAGGACGTGGTTTTGTGGTTGAGGGATCCCAAGAGAAGAAATAAAACACAATAAAACAAAACATAATCAGGGTATTCTAATTTTATCTCGAGGTTGTGGATCAGGCCAAATATATACAGTACAACAGATACCCAAGGAGAAGTGTGGTAGCCCTTATATAGTTTGAGGTATGGTTCTAGACATCTCTGATTTGGTGTCTGTTTTATTTTAAACAGGAAATTCCAGCTCTTTTATATCTATAGAAATTTTTTAGATTCTTAGGCTTGAGATTCATTATTTCTGTAGGGTTATGAAACCTGATATAATATTGGTGATTTCATTATAAAGTGTGCACCAGTTCAAGTAAATCCCTCAAGAGTTAGATGACTACTATTTTCCATGGAACCATACCATCCTCGAGATGACAAGTTCTGGCATTATTTTTTAGATAGACTAGAGAGTTCCTTACCATGATCACATTGATTTTTATCATTAATTGGTGTCCTTAAAATCACTTAAGGGTGGTAATTATACTCATATAGGTGAATGGGGTTTCTATTCAAGTAGAGATGGATAAAACCAATGTGGTTTGGGTGGCGTTATGACCCATATTTCTAGTGATATTATCGAATTTCAGTGAATGATATGTATAGATTTCCATCCAATTATAGATTATTTCACTGATGTATTTCTTGATGAATTTTTCTTCCTACATTTTGAGAGATAGGTAAATTTACTACTGATTTAGTTTTAGGTTCATCACTAGTATCCATCCCTCTTTACAGGATGTCAACTACTGAGTTGAATGAGCTCAAGATATAGATTGAAGACTTGGAATCCTAGGGGTTTATATGAATTAGTAATTCATCATTGATTTCACCCATTCTTTTCAGCAAGAAGGTTGATAGGAGCCTCATGATTTCTGTGAATTACCATCAGTTGAGCCAGATAATGGTTAAGAATCAATATTTATATCCTTATATAGATTACCTATTTGACTAGATTTGGGGATAGAGGGTATTCTCAAAGATTTATTTTAGGTCAACCAACCATCGGGTGCATGTTATTCTATATGATATACCACATATAGAATTCTATATTAGATATCTATTACACAAATATTTGGTCATGTATTTTGGTCTCATCAACACACACTGATGAATCAAGTATTCCACCCATATCTGGATTCATCTATTATAGTCTTCATTCACAACATCTTGGTGTGTTCTCAAACTCAACAAAATCATTACAAACATCTTGATATCATACCAAAAACACTAAGATAGCATCTTCTATATTTTTAAGATCCCAAAATTCCTCTTTTGGATTGAAAAGGTTCACTTCCCGGGTAACATCAAATCAGAATCATGAGTATCTATGGACCTATAGAAGGTGAGATATATAGTTTCCTTGGAGTATCCCATGAACTTATTTGACATAAAAACGTTTGGGACTATATGGATATTAAACAAACTTTATTTTGTATTTTTCATTCCTTCAAGCACCACTTAAAGGCTTAGAAAATAATTTTTTGAAATTATTATAGTCATAACCATGTGAGAAATCATTTTAGGAACTGAAATTACTTATTAATTCATTTTGTATCATGGTATTACCTGATCCTAGAAGTGTCTATATGGTTTATTGTGATATGTCATGCATCAGTCTAGAATAATTTTTTATATATAGATATTGAGTCATGGCGTACGAGTCTCGGTATTTGAGGCCTCATTAGAATAATTACCAGATGCACAACCTTGATCTAGAATAAGTTTTTCATGCCTTACATTGTGGGAGACACTACTAATTAGAAGAATAATTCATTGTATACATGGATCTAAAAATCCTCAAATACATATTTAGAGAGTATTATTTGAATCTTAGGTAGTGGAAGTGGGTTGAATACCTAGTCTTTTGACTTTGGATTTGTGTATATGCTTGTGTAGGGAAATGTAGTGGTTGATTCTCAAAGATGGGAGACTCATATACATGTAGTTTAGGAGGCTTGTAGTTGGTGGAAGTTTATGGTCTTGTTTTCTGAGATGAAATTAGAGGTATGGGACCACTATGTGAATTCTTTACTTGCATTATTATTAGTGACCTCTTCAATTCTAGATAGGGTAAAGATGAGGCAACTTTTAGATCCCAAGGACAAGGTCCTAATGGAAAGTGTTGTAGATGATGACCCACCAGATAGTTATTCCATTGATGAGGATAAGATATTTTACTTTAATGGACACATATGGGTTCCTAGTGATGTTTTTTATGAGTTATTTCGAGAATCACATACCTCTATTTGGGATGTTCATCCCAGTATTACCAAGATGTATCATGATTAATGCTTCAAATACTAGTAGTTGGGGATAAAGAAGGAGATATCTGATTTTTTTATATAATGTTCTACATGTCAAAAGGTGAAGGAATAACACTAGTGACCAGTGAGAATTTTACATTCATTACACATTTCTAAGGGTAAATTGGATGATTTCATTATAGATTTCATGATAGGATTACAGAGATCCCCTCGAGGCTGTGACTCGGTGTAGGTGAGCATATATAGGTTTTTCAATGTTTATCACATCTTACCTATCATATAGACCTTCTCAAGGGATAATATAGGAATGGTGTATGTTTGGGAGATCACAATCCATCATGGATTTCCACTTTATATCATATTAGATAGGGACACTCAATTTACATCACTATTCTAGTCGGGGTTAAAAAAGGCACTAGTTTCATAGGTACTACTGAGTAAAACCTATCACCCATAGACCAATAGATATCATGAACATATGAGACAAGTGCTAGGGGAAATTTTTTGAGTATATATCCTTTATTTTAAATTTTATTAGGAGAAAAAAACACTATCTAGTTTTTCTTATAATAATAGCTTTCAAGTGACCATACAAATGTCTCCCTATGAGGCCTTATATGGTAGGTCATTTCATTCAACCATGTGCTAATTTGATGTAGGAGAGGAAATGAAATGGGGAACTCATCTTATTTTAGAGATTTCAAAGTAGGAATAGATTACCAATAAGCATATAGCTATATCTCAGTCTAGGAAGAAGTCTTATTTCAATCATCCCTTCTGACCATTGTATTTTGAGGTGAAAGATTGAGGTTTTTTGTTCATTTCACATAGATTATGGCATTGATGGATTTTTAAATAAGTTAAGTTAGAACCAAGGTTTTTTGTAACCTTTGAATTCTAAGAGAGAGTTGGTTCGGAAGAATATCAGTATCAGTTACCTCAAAGATATGGATCCTTGCATGACATCTTCCACATTTCATAGTATTACCATTATTATTAAAATTTGTCCCATGTTCTTTAGCCTGAGAATGTAGAGCTTGATGGGGAATATTCATTTAAGGAGTGTATGGTGTGTATTGTTGATTGGAGAATGAGGGCTCTTTATGGTAGGTCAGTTCCTCTAGTTCGGGTTCTATGGAAGCATGTCCATGTTCAGATTGAGACCTAGGATCGAGAAACAGATATACTTTCTCAATGGGCGGAAGTAAACTCAGATGATGTTCTACCACCCTCAGAAGGAAAACTTGGGGATAAGTTGTTTTAAAAAGGATAAGTTATAATTTACAAGTTTTTATTAAGATTTATGGATCCTTTACTTTAATTTTAAACCTTTTTTGTTATAATGAAAGTTGTTAAGTGTTTAAGGAATAGTTTGGGGTCATTTGGGGCTTGTTCATAGCCAGAGATCCAGTTTTTTGAGAAAATACACGAGGCACATCGTTGGTTCATGGTTAGTTGAAACTATTCATCTCAACCATGTGACCCCAAGGATTTGGTTCATGGTTTGCTAACCTATGAGGGGTAATCCACATGACTATGAGGGAGTTCTATAAAAAAATCATAGGCCACCATATAGTCTTCACATGGTTTTTTAACCTGTGGACTAAGCCTGTGAGAAGGGTGAAACACCAAATAGTGTTGATGAATGGTTAGTGCATTTTTTAGTCAACCATGTGCCCCTATAAAAATGATTAAATTACATTTTTACCCCTATTTCATTATAATTTATCCTCCAATTTTTGTTCCTCCCTATTTGCATTCTCCTCCTTGCTTGAGAGCTCACAAGTAATTATACCCTGGGGTTTGGAAGAAATTATTCATCTTAGCTCAGATTCATTCATCATCAGTCACATTGGATCCCTATTAGTAATATATTCAATGTTATTTCTTCTATTATTCATTTATCTCATAGTATATGATTCCCAGTCTTTGTGAGCTAATATACCCTATTTTTAGTGTATTCAATTATTTCTCTAATTTCTCGTATTTGAGCTTTAATTAGAGGCCAGTAATATATGAGGAGTCTACTACCCATCTAAAGTATGTGGTTTATAAGTTTTCCATTTAAATTCATTATGTTTGTAAATCAATATGTAGTAACGTACATTATACCTTTCATTTGATGCTTTTAGAATGAATAATACCATAAATTAAATATTTTATAAAATGTTTAGATACCCTATTTATACTTTAAAATGGATGGAGGTCGCAAACCTAAAATGAAAAAAACCCCTTAGGGTGGGTTCATTTAAATTCCTATGACTATTCCACCCAATTGGGTGAGTTGATCTTTCGCCCTATGAGTGGAATCTGTATGAATTAAAATGGGATTTTAAAGGTTGAATACCTATTATGGAACCAAGACTTTTATAAATGAATGGGATAATGAAACATATTAACTGGGAATTATGAAAGGAGATGGATATCTCTTGGATTATTCACATAATTTAAATGGTTGGTAAGGTTTCATGGACACTAGCATTGTTCATATTTTTATCACTTGTGATTGAATTGATAAATGAATTAAATATGATGAATTAATTTTTAACAAACTTTGGGACACTAATATAGCCCACTATCCCTTATATAAAATAGTTTATTATAGATAATTTAGTATGGAACTAATATTATGGTATGGTATCGACATGGCAGTATGAAATCAAAGAATTATTTATTAGATGTCTTGGATTATTACCTTGGATCCAACTTTCATGGACCGACATGGATTTACTTATTGGGATCCTTCAATGTCAATACCATGTTTTCCATTGATGATCTCCATGGAATCAAAGAGGACACCATAGTCAATGGAATTTGGTCCTAGACCATGTAGGTATATATTATACTAATTTTTCCATGAATGAGATCCATGGACTGAAATATGATTCCTTGGTCAATCTTCCTAGGTCCTAGACGTCGTAGGTATTATACAAGAAATATATAGCATATTCCATAGTTGATTATTTATTCTTATATTTTGTTCTTCATTTCATAGACTACTTTTTAGGTTATATACTTTTTGATTGGATTGTTTATTTATTCATTTATAGCCTTATTCATGATATATATTTACACTTTTATGGCTTATAGGTACAAACTAGACTTGTTATTAACATCATTGAGGGTGACCTACTATTCATACCTCATTCCATATTTAGGCCGCTCATTGGTACCCAAATATACTTTATAGTTATAGGTAGGGGAAAAGTAATGGTCTAACTTTGGACATCTTATTTTCTATACTATGATAGAGTACTTGAGTAGAGGGATGAGCTTATTCTCGCGATGCTATTGGAGGTAGCTTGGGTCACTTTGTTCACTTTTGTATAAAATTTTATATATGCCTTATTCACTATTTACCATGATATATTCCATTTTGTATACCACCATGACATGATCATCATTTTTTATATGATATTTTATATGGTTCTACAATTTCTCTTGTCAGTCTATCTATTATGATTAGATTATTCACTTATTCTAATACCTTATTATTATGTCTCTTCCCGCTCTATTATTTTGTTATCACCATTTGGTATCACTCTAATCATGGGGGTATAGTCACATTGTCATACCATCACAGACCCAAAATACTAGTTAGTAGCCTCTAGAGTGTGGAGAGGCACACTTGAGCCAATGTGGTCAACCGTATTTGGTTACTTATGAGTGAAACGAGACTGAGATGCTACAAGAGACTCTGGCCCCATTGACTTTGGTGACCCAAAAGAGTCATCAATATTGGGGAATAGGTCATATAGATGAGGAAAGCTAAGTATATGTAGTGGAGTAAGTTCCAACTACCTAAAGATAGGGATCGTTAAATATTCAAGGTATGGTATAGATCACCTCTACTATTTATACAATTATTTTTAACAATGGTTCTTATCAATCATTTATGTCTATGAAAATATTTATTAGGCTTGATTTACTAGTCAAGATATCTCTTGAGTTGTTTTCTCCAGATATACCCTTGGGGAAAAATAGGATTATATTCAAAGATATAAAGGATTTCCCATAGTATTTATTGGATATGAAAATATATGGGATTTCATGCTCTTGAATATAACTTTCTTTGATGTGATCTACATCTTGGATTAGATGAAAATTATTGGGTCAGTATTGACTACTATAAATGATATTTATCCTTTATTTCACCTAATAAATAGAAGTTTGTGATGTCTAGTTAGTGGGATGTTTGAATGGGAATAATTATATCATACCAAATAAAAAATGGAGATATTATAATGTAGGTGGATGGAATGGTTCTTACAACAGATCCAGTAGTATCCTCTTATTTTCATCCACTAGTGTACCTTTATCAAGATGGATTTCAATATGAATTTTCAGGTCTTCCACCTGAGAGAGGAATTGAATTTGAGATTGAACTCATGATATGTGTGAAACCTATATCAATTACCTCATAATATTTGGAAGAAACTTAGTTAAAGAAACTCAAGGTATAGCCTGAGGACTTAAAGGTTAAATATTTTATCAGAGTTAGAACATCTACCTAAGGTGATAAAGTTTTTTTCTCAAATAAGGTGGATGACTTTCTTCCATTTTATAAAGACTGCAAGAATATAAAGCAGGTAACTATTAAGAATCAATACTCATTATTGAGGGTTGATGAATTGTTGGACCAGTTTCTTGGAGCTTGGGTATTCTCCCTGATTAACTTATGATCATTCAACCATCAGTTATGTTTCAGATAGGAGGATATTCTTAAGACAGTGTTTAGGATTATATTTAGATTGTATGAGTTTTTTTCATGCCTTTTGGATTGAAAAATTCACTATAATTGTTCAAGGATCTCATGAATAATATATTCTATTTATATCTTGAATCTTCCATTATGATATTTGTTTATAATATTTTAATATATTCATTGACCTTGGAAATGAAAAAAAGGCATAATTATATTGTGTTGAGTACACTTTAAGTGCACTGTCAATATTCCAAACTATCAAGGTATTACTTTGGGATTCTTAAGGTGCGGTTCCTTGGGCATGTAATTTTTTAGGTTGGTTTTTATACAGATCTAGATAAAGTTGAAGAAGTAATTTCTTAGGATTTTCTATGAAATGTTTTTGAGATCAATATATTTCTTGGTTTAGTTGGGTATTATATACTATTCATAAAACACTTCTCCCATTTATCCATGCCTATGATATGGATCACAAATAAGGGAGTGAATTTTGAGTGGACAGCTTAATATGTTGAGGTCTTCCCAGAGATGAAAAGAAGATTAAAAATAACCCTAATTATGAAATTTCTATAGTCTTGGATTGGATACTCATTATATTGTGACACCTATGGAGTTTTTTCTGGGTTCTATATTGATTTAGAGAGATCTATTAGTTTATTATGGGACATTTTTTCTATGACCCCATGGGTGGAACTACCCAATGCATAACTTGGAGTTGGAAATTGTGGTTCATTATCTAATGTTTTTGTGAGATATCTCTTCGATGATAGGTTTTTTGTTTAAACATACCACTAGATCCATTGATATATTTTTTCTTGGTAAGATATAAACGTGATGTAGAGTAATTAGGTAGATTATCTACATTGGTTTTACTTTGATATACCCCAGACTCTGAGGGTTTCTAGTGGATTCGTTGTGCATAACCACTTGATACATGATTTTATGTTTTTTATTGGGTTTTTATTTATATTCATGACATACAATCTTATAAATGTTAACTCATGTTCAAAACGCATTGATGTTTTCCTATTATGTTTATAATCACACCATACATACGTATATTGATGTGTATGAAAACTTTATGGTCAAGGATATAATAAAGGGAAAACACCTAGGAATAAGAAGTTGGGAGATATAGCACGGTGATCAGAGTTAGTACAAGGACGGACTCCAAAGTGATGTCGCATTATTTTATTTTATTACCTATATCACTCATGTTATTTTTGACCTGTCAATTTGAAGGTCCTAGTTTTATTCTTATATATGACTTGATATACTTTACAGGTCATTCATTATAACATTTCTTTCTTTTTCTATTTTATTATTATATGATATTATTTATTATTTTATATAATGATATTGATTGAAGATTCTCACCGCTAATGTCATTCAGAACCTTTCTTCTAATTGGGAACCTCTTATATACAAGGAGATGTGCATGATTCAAGTGACAATTTGAAGATATTATGTGATTTGGGTTGGGGTGTTACATTATTGATCATGCTTACATAATATAGTGTTAGAGTGTCTCTCACCAAGTGATGATGACCATTTCAACATCATAGGGACCTCGGGGTCTTTCACCCTGATGTAAACATAAAGAAACGGGGTCCTGATCCACCCTGGTATACAATATAACAAACTTCATCTTGATCCACCTGGTATACATGAGATAAATACTACCCATAATAAGTATATAGGTATTAGGACCTCATTTCCCAAATATACATATCATCCCAGTTCCTAACCCTTTATCATATCATAACCATCTACAGTGGAATATAAAAGTATCAGGCCCTCATTACCTAGAGTTTCATATCAACTCAGTGATTGGCCCTATATCATGGACCTTCCTGAATGGAGTTGTATTTATTATCATAGACCTCCCTAATGTGGGATTTTCTTTTTTATCAAAGACCTCTCTAATATGGGAGTTTTCTTTAGTACCTTAGACTCTTCTTCTAGGGGAGTTTTCCATACCACCTTATAGGGAGTTTTCATATAAAACATTAATATGAATATATATATATATATATATCATAAATATGGGTTTTCACCTACCTAACCTTTCATGATAACCATGTTCAACTCCTTTAAGCCTTCCCTAACTCATCACATTGGTAATTTCCTAAAAACACAAATTACGGTAATATGATGACACCCACAATCATCATCATCCATTTATACTTATTCCCACTCATTAAGGTCATTATCTCACTAGGGTACCCACTAGGGCCCCCCAAAGATTCATCATATCCCCTAATCCTCATAAATTTCCCTTAATCCCTATCTCGTCCCATAATTCAATAAATGTTTTCCTGAGTGCATAGTTCCACTCTAACCTTCAAGTTCTTATCAGGGTCTCATTGCCTCCTAGAAAAAACTCATAAGGGAAATGGACTTAAACCCACTATCTTTCCATACTAATCTAGGATGTTCTAGACATCCACCCTATTCACCCATCTCATTAGATTCTACCAACCCAAGTCATCATATCTAAATGTGTAAAGGAGACTCACCCCATAATCATCTCGCATAGCCAAGGCCCCAAGGAAAATCAAGGTACTCATATAGCCAAACCCTAGTCCATCCATCCAAATAAATGATTCACCCCCACCTGGAGGTCTCTAGGATTCTACTCTTGTTCCACTACAACCAATTTATTGATTTAATTAAACACCACTTAGGGACCAAACATCTCAAATTATACCATTACAATTGGGTCCTCATACTTAAACATCCAAGGTGAGTTAAAAAAGTGTCCAAGGACCCTGATCACCTTGTAACAGTGTGAAATTCAATCAAATTATCAAATTTTTAATTTATTAAATATTTAGTTTAAAAATTTTCATTCTCCCAAATTTGAAAGACTTCACATTTCACATGCCTCATTAAAATCATCATAAACCTTAGTTTTCTTTATGTAGAACTACCTACCTCGTTTCGAATCATTACAACCAAATTATATAAGCCTAAAGATTGTTTGAGGCTCACTAGATATCACCTAAGATCAACCCAATCTTAAATCATCCCATGGGAACCTAACTCATGTCAAAAAATAAAAATCAATTAATTATAGTTAGTATAATTAATTAATCAATTTAATTTTAAATATTAATAAAAGAAGAAAACTCATTGATTCATCCTTTCACACTAAAATAGAGACTAAAAGGATATAATAGGTCCATTATCTACTCCTGATGAAATCCTAGAACAAATCCCGAAAAACCAGTGTCGAAAAAACGCCATCTTTAATTCAAATTTAATGAAAAACATTAAATAACTTAATAGCGAAACATACCTCCAGGGAATAATTGATAAATTGGGTCACTAAATTGTCACGATACATACTCTATCTAAACATACTGAAATCCCCTTAACCCTTGATTATTCCCACAATGTTTTGGTGGAATCGACATCAAAACCTAGACCAAAACAAGCTAACATGAGGGTAGTGAGAGGAACCCAAAATGGACTCAGAGGAGAGGATAAATTCACCTAAAACATAGTAGGGAACAATAAAAAACCATCCCCCTTAAATGGGAATTAAATAGGAGAAAAGGAAGATGTAAAATATCTAATAATAGACTCTCTAAATCCCCCTCCCATTAAAATATCAAATCCCACTAAAGTAGAAAAACTATATTTTTTAGCTTCAAAGGAATTTGGGATTCTAAGGGGAGGGGGTTAGGAGAGTTCATTAATGTCTAGTTCTCCCCTTGAAATTCTCTCCTTTTATCACCCTTTATGTGTTATTTCCTTTGGTGATGCCTTAATAATAGCTAACCCTAGTATCGGGGAAACCCAAGATGCTAAGAAAGGAAATTGTTTCATGAGATTCGTCTATTATAGTGGTTTTATTTCACTAGGACTGGGATAGTTGATTTATAATGTCATTGGTTTATGGGTTTTTTACTCATATTTGGTATAGAATATTTTAGTATGTTCATAAATAGTTTTAGGAATGTAGGGATTCACATGAAATGCATCATTCAAGGGACATATGAATTTAGTTGTTGTGACCTCAGACCCACATTCCCTAATTCAGTGCCAAAAAAACATAAATTATAGAAGTACCATTGATACACCTTGATGATAATAATATCATTCACACAATTAAAATCCAAGGAACATTTAGTTTAATGTTTTAGATAATTAGGAAAAATAGCTAACTAATAAATCTTAAGTCTTCTTATCAAATTGAAACTTATTTTATTCATTATATAAGATACAATTAATAATTTAGTGAGTCTTCAATATCACCCATACATTCCTCACACAATATAATATTCAAAGATTAAAATACTTAATACTTTATTTTATAACCTTTGGAAATGGAATCATAAGAAAATGGTGAGCTCAAATTCTTAGAATGGGTAAATATAATAATAAATTGTAACAAGAGAGATGTGATATATAACATGATATCATAATGGGGATGATCATAAGAATGGAAGAATGAATAAAGAGATTATATCATATATAAATCAATTAAAAAATTATCATAACATAAGATCCTGTAATCATAGGAATTTGGAAACAACATAAACATTACATCATAAGAGTAAGTTAGGGATACCGTGTTTTTTCGCATCACATAGTAGGCTAGACTAACTTCCCACATACCATAAATGGAAAAGATTAATTCCTAAGAACCATGATCCCTCATGATGTGGAAAAATTACCCAATACATTGGAGGGATATATAATTCTTTCCTCACCCTTCAAATAACAAAAATCATGCATATTTTACCACATGGTTTCAATCAAAATACCATAAGAAACGTAAAGAAATAAAATGGATTTTATATCCTTTACAAGTGGTTCATGTAATTGATAATCCATGATTTCATCAATAAACATGATATTATAATGTCATGTAAAATAAATATGCATTAATTGACTTTAAGAATCATTCTCATTAAATACCACACAATAAAGAAGAATATGTATATGGTATTTAAATTGTACATGAATATGATATATGGTTTTTAAAATAATTTTCTAATTCAATTTATGTATTATAAATCTAGGTGAATATATTTCAACCAAAGAAATGGAGCATAGTCCATTCATAGTTAAAGGCATTAGATGAAAATAATGCTTATATAAGTGGATTATTACGCAGGAAAAATATAGTGATGGATCATCCCATGGATATAAAAGGTATTTCCATAAGCCATTCAGATAAACAAGAAAAATGGTATTATTTGAAGAATACCCTAGACCTATTATAATATATAATAAAGATCACTCTTACAAGTATAAAGAAAATTTATTTAAAAATAATAATTTCCCTTATCCTTTGAAAACATTTTAATAGGAATATATTATTAAACCATGAGAATAATAATTTTCTTTTTTCAAAACTTTAAAGTGTAGAGAGTAATTATCCTAGAAAACAAAAAAAGTGGAAGAAATATATGTTCACTGGAATACATGTAAATGAGACTAAATCCATAAAAAATGAACTATGTGGAAATGTAAAATGTTTTTATCTTTTAAAAAAAATAAAATTATTTATTTTAGTTTAAAATAACCTTAAGACAACTTAGAAAGTTGGCCCATTAGAACATTTTAAAACATCAGTTTAGAATAAAACATTTTTAGAAAACCAATAATGCATTAAATATTAAGATTCGACTAATAACTTTTAGTTGAAACCAAATCATGAAAAGTATTATAAAAATATTAATTAATATGAGTGTAAGATAAGTATGAATCGAACTTTCAATATTATCGAAAATAATTTTGATAAAAAAAACATGGATATGGAAGAAATAGAGTTGTGTTCTTAGGTTGAGGATCATTTCATTCTGTAACACATTTTTAAAGAGAATTTGATCCCAAAAATAGAATAATTTTAATGAAATGTGTTAATTTAATTATAAATAAATGAAATAAAACATATTTAAAAGGAAATTATAGGATAAAGGAGTATTTTAAATCAATATCAAGAATAAAATTCTTAACACATGGAAAAAAGAACTTGAGTCAAGACCTGAGTAACCTTTTCCGAAAAACCCATAAAGAAGTAGGAGAGTGAAAATTAACCTAAAATACCAATAATAAATGATATTTAATTATTTAATATTAATTTGGAAGCATATACACCATATAAAAGTAAATTGGTGCATAAAGTAAAATGTCTCTCGGTGAAGGGAGCTTGAGATGAAAACCCATTTCCTTATTTCCCTACTTAGTTGATCATAATTTAACTTCACATAAAATAGAAATAAATATTTTAATAATATATTTAATAACATTATTCATCTTTAAAATTATTTTTTATATTTTATTTAATATTATTTAAAATGAATATATTGGTTCATTATAGCTTATTTTTTAACATCGGATGTTAACACTATTAATTGTCTTTCACATGTTGTTTAATGTTAATGTTGATCATTGATATTTGATACCAAGTAAATAATTACTATAAGAAATTTGTTTATATAATATATAAAGCATTATTATTTATAATTTTTCAATTTTTTCCCATGATAGTTTTAATTAAGACTCTTGAAGATGATGTTAGAGAGAAAATTGTTTCTAAATTTTCTCATGAATAGAGATTATATATTATTAACATGTTTATATTTTAATATTATAAATATAGAACCATTAAAAAATATTTAATACCTTATTATTACTTTTAATTAATTTTATATAGTGATCTATTATTATTCACTATAAAAACAATGTAACATCCCTCAAGTAGGCAATAAACTAACCAAAACAAAAAAAGTGTAGTAATGATCGAATGAGTAAGAAAATGATATTATATAGTGTTAACATAAAATTTAAAATATCCGATAAATTTAATGTATATCATATATATCCATAAAATATATTAGTAGAAATATTGATTATGGGTGATTTTTAACAAATGAAATTCATTATTTGTCGAGGTAGCAGTCTGAATGTATTCCTTACCAACGAACCGATTTCCCAATAAATGAATAGTGTTATAATATATGAAAATTTATAATTTCAGAAATATAATAATTTTTTGAAATTAATATTATTTTACTAATTATTCTTTTTCTTCATCCATGTTATGTGGTTATTATAAATGATACATGTCGTTCTTGAAGGTGGTGGTCTGCACATATACGTGATTAATGAAATCACTCCCTTATGAAAGGTATGGAATAAAGATAAATGAAACAAGTTGGTAATATCAGAATTTAATAATTGATATAAGTAATATAATTATTCATTAAACCCATACTATAATTTATTCAAAAGTTTCAGAGATGAAAAAAAACTGAATCATGTCGGGGAGGCAGTAGTCCGCACATACGAAAGATCAATGTGTTTGTTTTTATAAGTGGATTATATGAAATGAATGAATAATTTTTTCAGTTTATATAATGAAATTTAAGTATATATATGATACTTAATTCATTATATTAATGAATATAGGTAATATTGGTATGAGGAAAATTAATAATAATGTTAAGAGGAGAGTAATGCTCTCGTCAGGAACTTTGATTTTCCATGAAATTATCTTAGAAAATGAATGTGGTAAGATAGTTAGTGGTGTCAAAAGGATATGGTTAGTGATATAGGGTTCAATAATTAAAAATGTGAATATTTTCAACAAGGAATTATAATGTATGGGTGTGTGAAGAAGAGTTTTAATTGTGTCCTTTTATAATTAAAGGGAAGGCAACTTTTATAAATAACTTAAATTATTAAATTTTGTATTTACACTCTTCAAGGTAAAAGAACTCCATTATTCTAAATTATTGATTAAGATCCCTGATATGGCTAAAAATTCACAGACACGTTCATTTCTTATAAATATTTGAGTCATTTAGGGGTTTGTACTTTAACATTTCACTTTACTCATGAGTACTTTTTCTAATGTAATTTTACTTCCCCATGAAATTTAATTAAAATGTTATTTATTAATATTGAAATTAAAAATTAAATTGGGTTTTATAATCCTATATATGATATTAAATTTATGAATTAAAATTACTATAATTAATTAAATTTAATTTTAAAATAAATGTGTTGAATCTTAAAAAAGTTTTTTAAGATAATAATGTTTTTAAACTCGAAATTTATTTCATTTAAAATTATTAATGGAAACATAATTATGAATAAATTAATATATTATAAAAATAATAATTTTATATTAATTTAGAATCAATCCATAACTTAATTTTAAAAAAATATTTATTAATTGAAAGAAAATAATTGAAATAGTTTTCATTATTAAAGTAACATTATACTTCAGTTCTAAAAAATTAGTTCATCGGTTTTATAAGTTCAAATAATTTTTAAAAAGAATAATTTTATTCATTAATATCATTTTTGATCACTTAAATGGTTTTTTACCTTCTATTTCATTCTTATATATTGATAAAGTCATGAAAATTATAATTTTTATACAACAACATTTTCAACTAAAAAATCGATATTTTAAGAAAATAATCAAAAATAAAACATAAAAATTTTTCGTATTGTGAATTAAAAATAAAAGTAATTTTAACTAATTATATTTATATAAATTAAATTTTTAACATACGATACAAAAACAAAAAAAATGAAAAGTTGTGTTAATTTAAAAATAAATTCTCAAACATTAAGTGTTTCTAATAATATTTCACGCCAATTTTCTTATTTAAAGAATTTTATTATTTTAAATCATAGGATAATATATTATATGTTATCGTAATGATCTTTTAAATATAACAATTTTAATATAAAAATTTACCAACACCTTCATTTTAGTGCATGTGAACAAATATATCGAACTTGATATTATTTAAAGGAGAATATATATATTGAAAACTCAGGATGTAACATTCTCACATCCTTAAATAAATGGATTCCTAGAAATTTTAAAAAACATTAATTAAGTATATAAAAAAAATTAAATGACTTAAGATAAAATTTCAATTGAAATTTCTATATTAATATCTTAAGTACAAATATAAAATAAATCTTTTACCCCTATCAAGTTAACTAAATCCATCATTTTCCCTCAGCAGATAAATGCTTTATAGCCTCATTTCCCACACATAAAACATTTTTTAGTTCCATTGATACATTCACGAGTGTTTTTATTCCCCCATTTTTTACATGAAGTAAGTTTTTCCAATTTTACTACATCATTTTTATCACTTTAATTTTCATGATAATCCATCCTTCTCTTCTTTAGTGTGATATAGAATTTATCTATATTCACTTTGTTAATCATAATTCATGATAATTGATTTAAATTAATAATAATAAATTTAATCCTAGTTCTTGTAGTAGTAGATTCTAGTTTCGGAGAATCACTACATCATTCATTTAAACTATTATTAACTTGGTTTATTTTTTCTCCATCCATTACATTAAAATAAAGTTTAGCAATAAGAATACTTAAATTAGTAAATTTATAAATTTAAAACTATGAGCCGAGAAGAAAAAATAATAAATGATGTGGATACCCTAACTTATGATAATTTATCTTAAATCTGTTTTATATATGGTAATTAACATTTTAGTTCTCTAATATAGTTAATTTCTATAAAATAATATATTTGAATCCTTTATAATGGTTTGTAAAGAAAATCTGAATTAACCCAATCATATCACCTAGAAGTGTCTAGACAGGTGTATAGTAAACACCAATTCACCATGAAATATAATTATTACCAATATATACTCATAAAAAATTCAATTTTGTTACCCATAGATAAATCTATTCTAAAATCGCATCCACTTTCCATTATCCATACAGAGATTTAATTTTTAGGAAATCCATGGAATCTCTTATTTACCAAAATTTCTAGAGCCCCTCTTATAATTATAATTATACCTAGGTATTCCACAAATTTTATCTTATCCTAATCATTATAAAATATAAAATATTAAATATTTCAAACCTAAAGTATTATAAATATCTTTGAAACAAATATTAACCTTAAAATATCAACTCTTGATATCATTTTTAGAACTCAAATTCTTCTCAACTAAAAATATCCTAACCTCCAATGTTATAATGGAATGCCTCTAATATATATAAATGATTACAATACCTTTCACACATTTACAACCGATGGACCTTTTAGTTTTATGTTTTATATAATTATAAGAAATGAATAACTAAAATATATCAAGTCTTCTAAAAAAGTCAACTCTTTTTCTCCACTATATAATAATATAATAAATCTATAATTAGTCTTCAATTTCACCCATAAATTTTCCACACAAGATAATATTATATGGTTAGCATACCTAATACTTTCTTTCATAAACTAGGTAAAATGAAACATAAGAAATGTGTGATATCAAACGCTCATCAATGTGAAATGTAATGGTAAATCATTACATGAGATATGTGAGGCATAATATAATATCATAATGAGGATGATAAACAACATAAAATCATTTAATAAAGATATAATACCATATGCACATAGATTAAACAATTATCATAACATAATTTTATAGAATCGTTAAAATGTGGCATCAACATTAACATGACATCATAAGAATAATTCAAGTCTCCCCACATTATTAACATAACATAACTAGGCTAGGATAATTTCTCGCACACCATAGTTGGTTAGGCTCGCTTCCCATGCACAATGATATCTCAGAAGATATAGATATTACTCGACTCATTAGTGGGATATATAATTTTTGGTCCACATGTTACATAATGAAAATCAAACAAATGTTTTCCACATGGTTTTAGTTAAAAAATCCTAAAAACTTAAGGAAAATGGGTTTTATATCCTTTACAAGTTGTTCCTATAAGAAAACATTCATGATTTCATAAATAAACGTGACATAATTAACCAATGGACAACAAAAGGGTATCCATTTACTTTAAGAATAATTATAGGTAAATACCACTCAAAAATAATGATTAAGTATATGGTATTTAAACTTTATAAGAATAGGATATATGGTTTAGACAATAATTTCCCCATTTGATCACTTTTTGGGAATCTATATGAATACCCTTTAATCAAAGTAATGGAACATTTTTCATTCGCATAGAAAGTCATTGGTAAAAAATAAATACTATACAAGTAGATGAAGAGGCCTAAAAATAGTAATGGGTCACCCCATATATTTAAAGGATAGTTTAATAGTCCATACAGATAAATAATTTGGATTGAATCATTTAGAGAATACCCTTGATCAAGATTACAGCATAGATGAAGAAAAATATTTAAGTATTAGTAAAATTGATATTTAAATAATAATTTTCCTTGTACTTCAAAAAAATTTAAAAAGGAATATTTCATACAAAAATTATAATATGAATTTACTTATTCGAGAACATTATCTGGAGAGAATAAGTCTATTAGAAAATAATAAATATGGAATAAATAAAACATATCACATATAAGTGTAAAGGATACTTCTTCTATTGAAAATGACCCATGTGGAAAATGTTAAAATGAATTTATATTTAAAAAAAATTAATGGTTCCAATTTAGTGGAAAATAAGCTTCAAAAAATATATAATGTATGCACATTAGAACACTTTAAGACACTACTCTAGATGAAAACATTTTTTGGAAAATTAATCATGAAAAATATCTTTAAAGTTTATTATAACATTTTAGTGAAACACGCATCATGATAAAAATGATAAATCTATCATTTATAATATATGTATAGAATTAATAATTTCACATGTAACATCATAGAAAATAATTTCCATAGTTAAAACATGGATTTAGAGAAAAGAGCGGTGTGATTTTATTGGGGATCATTCCTTTCATTGATGTATTTTAAAATAGAATCTGATTACCAAAAGAGAAAAATTATAATGAAAGGAATACATTTCCTAATATAAAAATGAAATAAAAAATATTTAAAAGGAAATGGTAGGATAAATTATAGTCAAAAGATTGATCTCTAGAAGAAAATCCACAACTCACAGAAAAAGAACTTGAGTCAAGATTTTAGTAACCATTTTAACTGAAACCCTTGAAAGAGAAATATATTAAAAAGAACCTTAAATACCATTAATAAAAAAATATTCCATGATGATATAAAAATTAGGTAGAATATACACCATATAAATGTAAATAGGTGCATAAAGTATAACATATTTTAGTTAAGGGAGTTTGAGGTGAAAATCCCTTACTTTATTTCCATTTTTTTATAACACTATGAAATACTATAAAACCAATATAAGTATCTTAATAATATATTTTAAAAACTTATTAATCACTATAAATATTTTATATACTTCATTTAAATTTATATACTATGAATATAGTGGATCATTATAACATATTTTTAACATCAGATGTCAACACTTTTAACTATCTAGAACATGATTTGTAATGTTAATGTTGATACTTGATATTTGATACCAAGTTAATAATTTATATATTACCAATTTTTAGGTAATATATATCCCATTATTATTTATAATATTCCACTATCATCCCATTAGAGTTTTAATTATTAATTTTGAAGATGATGCTGGAGAAAAACTTGTTTCGATAGTTTTTCATGAATGGAGATAACATGTTATTAACATATTTAGATATTAATAATTAAAATTATAAAATTTAAAAAAAAATATCATTAAATTTCATTAATAATATATGATATTCCTTAATCCTTCACTATATAAACATTACATTATCCCTTAATTAGGTGATAAATTGACCAAAACAAAAGTATTTTGTAATGACTGAATGAGTAAGAAAGAGTTTTTGAATAGTGTTAATATAAAATTTAAAGAATATTATACATGTAATAAATATCATATATCCCAATAAATTACATTATCATAACCATTAATGATGGGTGGTATTGTCAATTAAAATTTGTCATTCGTGGAGGCGGTAGTCTACACATATGCCCGATTAACGGGCTCATTTCTCAATGAATGAATAGAGTGACGGTATATTAAAAATATCATTTAATAATAATAATAATGTTATTAAACTAATATTATTTTAATAATTAAATTTTTAGTTCCATCCATGTTGGGTGGTTAATAGAAATGATACATTTCATTCATGGAGATGGTAGTCCACACATATACAAGATTCACAATCGCATTCCTTAACAAATGGATGGAATCAAGGTAACTAAAAATTATGGTTATTTCAGAATTTTATAAGTTAAATATTCAACATAATTATTCATCAAAACATGATTTTTTCTACCATAATAGGTGGTTATGTAAAATGAGTCGCATCGTGTTGTGGAGGTGGTAGTCCGCACATTCGCATAATCAATGTGTTTGTTTTTCTTAGAGGATGCTATAAAATAAATGAATAATTATTTTTAAATTAATATAATGAAATTTAAGTATAAATATAATGTTTATTTAATTATATTAAAAAAATTAGGTAATATTAGTAAGAGAAAAATTAAAAAAAAAGACTAATAGGAGAGTAATCCTCACATCGGGAACTTTGATTTTCCCTGGAGTTATCCTTGGAAATGAAGGGATTTGGACACTTAAGGGTTTCCAAAGGCTAAATTTTATAGGATAGGGCTATAGGATGAAAACATGGTAAGGATTACAACAATTAATAATAAAGAATTGGTGTAATAGTGTCCTTTTATAAGTGAAGGGTATTGTGGTTTTAGAGTTAACTGAAGTAATTAAATTATGTATGTACATTGTTCAGTATAAAATACAGCAATACATTAATATTATTGATTATGGTCCATGATATAACTGAAAATCATTCCATAAACACATGTTGGGGACATATTTGACTGATTTAAAAACTTTTACTTTTACTTTTCACATTACCCATTTGTACTTTATCCAAGGTAAATTTTACATTCTACTATTTTAATTAATTAAAAATTTCAATATTAATAAAGATCTTAATAAATAATATGAGTATTATAATATCACTTATGATATTAATTTTTTAAATTAAAATTACAATTATTAGGAAAATTTAATTTTAAAATAAACACTCTCAATGCTTAAAAACATTTTTTAAGATAAAAATGTTTTTAAGCATGAAATTTATGTGTGAGTTAAAATTATTAATTTAAATAATTTTTATGACCTAAATATATTTATTAAAAAAATTAAGGTTATTTTAAAATAAAATCAATCTATAAATTTTTTTTAATAAAATATTATTTAAATGAAAGAAAAGACAAAAACTAGTTTTCTTTAATAAATTAAACTTTTACTTCAGATATAAAAATGTTGTTCAAGGGTTATATAAGTTACAATAATATTTAAAAAATATATTTTTATTCCCAAATTACATATTTGAGAAATAAAAAAAAAATTAACCTTCTAGGTCATTCTATAATTTTTGGAAGATTGCATTTTCCACTAAAAACTAGATATTTTTTGTAAATGCCCGAAAATTAAAACATAATAAATTTTGATATTATAAATTAAAAAAAAGTTAATTTTATCTTTTTAAAATTTTAAAAATTAAATATTTAACATTAAATAGAAAAAATATAATTATTGACTACTTTTATTTTAAAAAAACCCCTCTTAATCATTTAGTTTTTTAATTATTATTTCATACCAATTTTATTATTTAATGAATTTTAAAATTTAATATCAGAAATAGATATATTATATGTAATCATAATGATGTTTTGAAGATGATTTTTTTAATTTAATAATGCATCATGGCCTTGATTTTAGTGTATGTGAAGAGAGATACGGAACATAGTATTTTTCAAAGGAAAATATATATACTAAAATCTCGGGATGTTACATCGGATTTCAACCACATACAGCATGTGATTTCTATTGGCCCATGATTATTTTTGGTTTTTAACTTATATATTATTGTAATTTATAACTTCCTATTGGTAAAAGGTTATTATTTATTTAATAGGGGAACAATATCTTATATGGTGTATTCCCAAATAATACTATGGTGGAATATTACTTGGACAATTACCTAGATAATTTGTTGATTTGAATTCAGATATAAATGGAATATTAAATAATGTTTTTGGTTAATTAAAATTCCATTAAGATACTTATTAGGTGTTTTCCCTTATAAATATTGACTGACATATTATTTAACTAATCATTAGAATGTGAGACTTGGTAAAGAATGAGAAGTAAATGGAAATGTTAAAAAAATGTGAATCCATTGAAAATTATGAGATCAATAAATCAATGAAATTTTTTAAAATCCATTGAGGATAATTATTTGAGTCCTTGATTGGTGATAAGTTCTTAAAGAAGATCTTGTTTTTTGATCTTGTGTTTGAAATGTTGAACCAATGTAAGGGTGGGTTGGGGATATAGAGTGATCCCTAATTGTGTTACTTTTATGGTATGCATGTTTATATGTGTGTGTGAGACCCCTGAGTGTGGGGGTTTGTTTTTTCATCTTATGTGTCATGTGACCGTGAGACAGGTATTGGGATGTTTCCTGAGAGCTAATTTTTTATATATGATATATAATCTAGATTGGAGGATCAATTGAACCTTATCTATAACCCCAGTATTTGGTATGTTGACGCTTAGTGATATGTGACTGTGACCGATGATAGGGTTTAACACATATGTGTTTATATTTAGATACGTATATCATGGTTAAATACTTCGTATTGTGAAATTAGTGCATGTGAGGTATTGTCGAGTACGATATTTAGGCAGTTAAATGCCTTTTATTTTATGAGGAAGAGAACTTATATATATACAGATAGGTTTTGGATGATATATATGTAACTGGGAGCATGTATTCAAAGATTAGCAGCGATAAAAGAAGTTGGTGATCACTTCCTTGTGGTTGTTAAGCACAAGGGAATTAGTTTATTTATTAAATGTGCATGTTCTGCATTTTATTAATTTTTCACATACACATTTATAATTATGCGTGTAAGATAGGAATAAGTTGGTGGGGGCCTACTGATATTTATTCATGCTCTACCTGGTCCCCTTAGGATGCAAGTAGACATTATATATCTCTGATCATGTAAGATTCCACTCTTGGGAGTTGGACCTTAGTGATCAGGTTATGCTGCTTAGCATGGGATGGATGGAAAGGGACCAAGCTGGTTCCTGCATCAGCTAGAGTTTACTTTTGAGCTTTGAGAATGTTTATATATCCATTTAATGATAGTATTTCATGAGTGACCCTACTTTTATTTTTCAGTATGGTCTGTTATGCTTTGTTGTCTACAAATTCTATGATCCATGGGATTGTTTATTTATTCTTCTGCTGTTATTAATGATTTTTATAAGTTTCTTTTGTTTCTTCTATTGATTTATGATTCTTATTCCACTTCTATTTTTATTTATATGGATCTTAATTATTACCACCACCAAAGGGTATAGTCTCCCCACTATCCCCTCTATGACCCTCACTCCCAGTTAGCATCCTTTGGAATATGGGGAGGTGTGCCAAAGGCCCAATGGTCAACTATCACATAGCATATTTAAGTGTAATTTGGGTCACGGTGATACATTTCTTCTAAATTTTTATTCTTATTTTATTTTGGTGATTGATTTTTCAAGATTTATTTTTATATATGACTTTTTATGATGTATTTTATTGTATATTTGATGGAAATTGTATTATTCTTTAGTGGCTGCTTGATTTTGAAATATTTATTATGGTTAAGGTTGGGGTCTCAAATATAAGTGAATTTCTAGGATAATCTTGGAAAATTCCCTCCACTTATTTTTCTAAAATTAATTACAAATCCAAGATACTAATTTTAGAACTATGTAATGAAAGTTTTATTAAAATTAATTTTTTCTACAAAAATAAAGTATTTCAATGGTATTTTATAAGGTTTTAAATAATGGCTTTTAAATCCATCCTTTTTACTCATTATTTTTTGTTTGTGTCAAAATGGTCTTTGATAAATTTTTAATTATGTTAGATTCAATTGTAACATTGATTCTTGTGCATGGATTCTTTTATAAATTTTGTTATGCAGGATACCTTACATACTTATCAGGTTTTATGAACATAGGGACCTCCTCTACTCTATTTAATCAGTGTCATGAGTCATTTTATATGAACTCATGTCATGGAATGTAAGAGGATATTATATTTATGGTAAAGTATAAATAATTTTATTTAGGATATGCCTTATATTATTACTTTATATGGATATTATATAATCTTAAATCTTAAATCTTGTATAGTATCATCCTTTTTAACCCTAGATTACCTTTCAATTATATTTATCATATTTACTGAAGAGTTCATTTCTTTTCACCATACTCTAAATGAGTTATAATTCAATGAACTAAATGTAGTCTTAGTTAAGAGTTTCATTGGTGGTGATGTAATGATTGAGATACCATGATGGAAGGAGATAATGTTTTACTTAAATATTTTTTGTTTTAACAATCTAATTTTCTAAAAATAAAACCAAAAGGTTATAAATAACAAGAAAATTATATTTAATGTAAATTAAGTCTTGTTTATAAGTTTTTTAAGACTTTAACTTATGAAATGACTTAATAAAAAACACATATTTCATGGGAAAATAAAATTTCATTCACATTAATAGGATATAGTATTCAATATTAATAAATCTTAAAGTTTAATTCTAAGATTAAGTGACCCTTTTGTAATAATAAATGTTTTATGTGGAAACCCTATTTAAAAACTAAACTTTTTTACTTATTGAGGTTGTTTCTCTCAAATAAGTTTTATCAAGAAAAATATATTACTTTTGAAAGAAACCTTACTTTAAAAATAAATATTTTTATTGGAAAACAAATATTATAGATGCAATATTACATATGTTATCATTAGTGAACACTACTTGTAACAAATAGAATAACCGGAACCTCTGGTTCTTCGGTTTTAAAAGAAACCTGAGAATCTATTCACATTATATATGTGATTTAGTAAGGATTTCCACAATAGTTCCCAAATTATCTTATTATTACATGACTTGTGACATGTTTACCACTATTTACATAATCTTGAGTGTGATCACAATTCAATTCCCATGGATTCACATATTATTTAGGTAGTTTTTTTATGTATTTTTTGAAACTTTTTATGTTGGTTCTATAATTAATGTTTGGTACTAGATCAAATTTATTTCTCTTTATGTTAATAAGTATGTTAAATATTATGATTGAAATTATTTTTTAGAATGATTATTTTGTTTACAGTTAATAATAATGTCATAAGGGGTATGTTTGTATATAAATATACTTTTTATATGAACACTAAGTTGGTATGTTAGGAAATATTGTACAAGATTGAATGGGATGGGTGTTTCACCCTTAATACTATATACCTCTTCCCTTTTTTTCCATGGGACAAACCTTGAGCCAGAATCTTGTATACACCTTACCCTTTCTAAAGAGAATGATTTATACCCTGTCTTTTATTATAAACTTGGATGTGAATCATGGTTTCTCTATCCAGGTCATCTCAGAATCTGGGTGTTAGGCTCAAAGTAGTTATGTTCAATTACAGACCCTCCCAATATTGTGGGTCACATTTTTAAGCCTTTAACATATTTCTTATTATTATTATAGTTTTATGTTGGATGAATTACAATAAAAATATTTTATAATATATGTATGTAAATTATTATACATGTTCATACAAACACCTAGTTATTCACTGTTGATTTTAGTCAAACTGGTGGTACCCTACTGAGTATGTATATGATCACATTCTATAGGAAAATTCTAATAGACATACTGTCCTCCGTATAGAATTTTAGGTACAATAGGTGTACGGTCAGTTGTGGGATATAGTACTGGATAGCTGGGAGCTGGAACAAGTTTAGGTATTTAAAATCCCTACAGCATTTGAGAAAACTTTATGTTTCATTATAGGGCCATTTGGCACATTGCCTATTATTCTATGGTTTTCAAAAAAAATTATGTATTATGAACTGTTTAGACTTTATTTTAGGCTCAGTTCTATTGTTTAAATTAGATTTTACCTTCTGTGGTTTGATTTCATTCATATAGATATTTCATTTTTTCTTTCATGTTATTAATTTGTTATGAAGGTTTTTATTGTCTTTTAGGAATTCCCAACATATGCATGAGTAATTTTAGTTACTTGGAGGAAATAGGTTGTGACTTAATTATTCACTCAAAGTAGGAAAATCATTCCCTGAGTATTGATTATGACACTAATTGGGACACTAGTACATATTTATTTTATCTTTTATTGGATTTTTTGTTATTTTGGGGTTTTTTAGAGTTGGGGGTTGAAAAACATGAATTTTTTGGGGGGGTAAATTCTTGTGTTCGCAGTTAATGTTAATCTTTCCCCCAAACATGAAATGGGGTTGGGATTCTGGTGGGGCCTTCACCTCTAGAGTAGTGTATATAAACTAGGTGGCACTACTACAAATATGGCCTTTGACATCACTAGTAAAAGGGATTTATTATAACTTTAGAATCATTGATAATGCAAGTGATGTTAAAGGGTTGGCCTAAACAATTCTTGAAAACACACTATTAAAGGTCCCCTTTGACAGCGCTAAAAAAGAGCTGATAAAGGGGGCCTTTATGAGTGTAAAGACCCGAAAATATCAAGGAAATTTTTTTTTAAATTTTCTTTGGAATTTTACAAGAACACAGTTTCTGACGGTGCCTGATTCCAAGGCCCGGTGTGCCTGGAATCAATTTCCAAAGTTTGGCTCGGGTACGTTTAGTGAACGAGCGAGCGGAAATTTCTATCTTTTGAACCGGTGCTCGGAATTGAAATCTGATGGCACCGATGAACTTGCAAAGCCAGTAATTGCTTAAGGGGACCTTTACCACAGTTGCGTTTTAAGCGGGTTGAGATTTTGTTTTTGGGGTTTTAGTTTAAAATAAATAAAATTGTGTGAACAATTTTATTTTAAGTCTTTGGGAGTTATTCTGTCCCATGGGAAGTTGTTGGTGGAGCCCATGACCAACCAACTTCCCATGAGTGGATACTTGAAAGGTGGGTCCCACACGAGCCCCAACCTTTCACATTCCTATAACTCACCTTTAACCCCCCATTTAATCTCCCTTTCTTTAACTCTTGAACTTCTCCCCCTTATTAATGAAAATTATTCTCTTTCCAATCCCCCTCTTAAGTGCATGCCAACACTTTTTAATTAATGAGTTCAACTTCTTAAATTAATTAAGTTATTTGAATTTTGGAATTTGAAAAGCTTGGCATGTGTTAATAAAATAATGGGAGACCTTTTTTATTAGGTTGCTTGGTTTAGTGAGGATTTTGAGAGAGGAAGCTCTTAGTTTTGAAGAACTTCATCACCATCGTTGAAGAACATCGAGACTTCGACGAAGAATGTGATGAACACTGACCCTCCGACGGAGAACGCGAAGGCACCAACGACGTGCCTTCTCTTCTTCTTTCTCCGCATCAAGGGAGGAGGCATCACCACGGGGAACGTCGCCATCGACGACAGTGCTCACTCCGACGACGACGGAATTGATACCATTCTACAGCGACACTACCATCCCGCGACTTTGTCAACAAACGAAGGATGACACGAGGTAGGGGAATTTTATTTTTTGGAATTCTATTATCTTTTGAGAAAAGAACGACGAGCGCGGACCAACCAATACCGGGTTGATCCGCGGATCGTTCGATCATGTGGTTTGATGTTGAGGGTTATTATTTAAATTGCTCGTGTTTATTGCCTTGACGAACTTCGTGAAATATGACCTTTTGTTATCGAATAACACGAGGGGGGCCGGACCGCACAAACACAGCCGACCCTCCTCCTTATTTTTATGTTGGATTCTTTTGTGGATTGAAACGGGAATGGTGCGGTGCCATCGCACCGTGCGGAAATGTGCGACAAGTAATGCGCGGCGCCGTCGCGCCGCGTCGTGAAAAACAAACAAAGGCGCGACGCTGTCGCGTCGCGGCGGAGAAACCCGAGGACATCTGTGGACGGAGTTGGGCCAAAGAGAAGGGGCGCGGCGCCAACGCGTTGCGCCAGAGAACCACGAAGACGGTGCGTTTCATTTTTGATGTGCGGTTTGACGGGCGATGACGAAGCAGGCCCTTTGGGCATTTGAATCCCTTCGCAGTGAAGGTGGGGTCCCGGGGGGACCATAGGCGAAGACGGCAGGAGGAACGGACCACCGGAGCGCGTCCGGTGGTCCGCGGAAGGCGGCGACGGCGCACCGCCGAAAAGGAGGTGGCCAGCGGTTCGCCGCCAGCCTCAATCAGCGGCGAAGGGCGGGGGAGCCGCACACCCCGCCGCTCCGCGATTCGGCTCGGCCTTGCTGGCCGAGCCGCGGTCGGCCGGTCGGGCCGGACCGAGCCAGACCGAGCCGGACCGAGCCGGACCGGGATGGGCCGGGCCAGGCCGGACCCAGCCGAGTCGGGCCGGGCCGGGCCAGGCCAGGCCCAGCTGGGTCGGACCCGGGTCGGGTCGACCCGGTTCGGCCGACCCAGGGGGGGTCGGGCCAGGTCGCCCTGGGCCCAGACCCCCATTTTCGGACCACTTTCGGTCAAATGCCCGTAACATGGGATGCGGGACTCCAAACGACTCGCCGTCAGCGGCAACGCGATCCTTGAATCGAGATGGTCGTTTCGGTATATTTCACTCAAGGTTTCGGATTACTTTGGGTTCAGCCGGGTTGGTTTGGATACGAAACCAACCGGGCCCTCGGAGCAGAAACGCTTATATCTTGAGCTTCGGACGTCCTATTGATATGCCGTCGACTTTAATGGATTCCTATAAGTGAGACGGATCTTTTTGCTTACTCTGCACGAGGTTTTGATGCCTTCGGAGTGCGGTCGGGTTGGTTCGCTCACGAAACCAACCGGGCCCCTGGAACGAGAAAGCCAATAACTCACAGACCGAGCGTCTGATTGACGCGCCGTCTATTTCATTGAATTCCTCTTGATGAGACGGAACTTTTGGCATACTTCGCCCAAGTTTTGGATGTAGTTGAGATATGTCCGGGTTGGATTGTACCCGAAATCCAACCGGGCCCCTTGAACGGAAAAGCTGATATCTTTCAGACAGGGCGTTCGTTTGACGAACCGTCAGCGGCGTTGTTGATCACGTTGAGAAACGGTCCCTATGAGTTTACCCTATGAGAGTTCGGGATATAGTTGAGATACGGCCGGGATTGGTTCGCTCGCGAAACCAACCGGGCCCCTAGGATGAAAAGGCTAGAAACCCACAGACCGGGCGTCCGATTGACGCGTCGTCTGTTGAGTTGAGACCCCTATGACGAGGCGGTCCTTGAGATACTTCTTCGTGGGACTTTGAGATACTTGGAGTATCGACCAGTAGATCGTAGAGAGGACCCTCCCAGAGACGAGCGTACGGAGTACGGAGACCGTGTAGCTGGCTGAGACCTGACGACTGCTTGACCGACTCGACTTGGAGTGAGTTGACAATCCCAAAGGACAGAGCCCTACTTTCTGAGGTGCAGACCCATGGCGGACGGAGCACTACTTGTGTGACAGTGCAGACCCGCGGTACTCGTCCGGAGAGTACCTCAGTAGGCTACTAGGGGGTGTGCACTACTGTGTTTGGGTGACATACCTTGGCGGGAAGCACTACTGTGTCTGGGTGTCTGACCCGCGGTACTCGACAGGAGGAGTACTTCAGCAGTCTTAGGTTAGTGAGCAGTACCTCGGAGTCGTGACAGGACCACTGTACACTCTAGAGATGGAGCTCTTCAGCAGTTACGGTTTCGATAATGAAAATCCTGGTTTGAGATGAGACTTTTGACCTTTGTGTTTACCTCATCAATGGGATGGGTCACTTGATAAGTTAGGTATATGTATGGGCATATACCTGGGTAGTGGTTATCCGTTGATTTCATGATCCTTGTGTTTCCTCATGATTGAGATGGGTTACTTGATAACTTAGGTATATGTATGGGCATATACCTAAGTAGAGGTTATCTGTTGAGATCTTCTATGTGGTTATCCTTGTTTGTTTTAGTGAGACCTTGAGGGTCTCGGGGTCCCTACTGAGTATCGTTATACTCACCCCTGCACGGGATATGCCCGCACCTCATTGTGTTGGTTGCAGATGACGGGCAGTGCTGACAGAGGCCAAGTGTTCGAGGATTGGACGGTACCCGGAGGTGGACTACACGATGAGTCAGTACCTGGAGGTGTACTATACGACGTGTCAATATCCGGAGGAGGTTGACGGGAGAGAGCGTTTAGGAGGCTATCTGTACCTACCCTTCAGGTAGGATCCGTGGTGGACGATCCAGGAGCTGCGTCATTTGTACCTACCCTTCAGGTAGGATCCGAGGAGGACGACCCAGGAGCCGCTTCCGTCCCTCCAGTTGTTGTATTTTTCTGTTGTACTTTTTTCAGTTGTAGTTGTACTTTATTTGGGGTTTGTATTCTGGCCCATTTTTCCTTTCAGCACTTCTCTTTGTACTTAGTGTTTACTTCCGCTTGTACACTGTGGTGTTTGTTTACTTTTATAAAGGCAATCCCTTCCCAATTATCGGGATTTACGCCTTTGGTGCTAGTCTCCAGCCCCTAGCCTATGGAAGGCAGGCTTGGGGTAGTCACGGCACGGGCCCCGAGGATGGGTCGTGACAAATTGGTATCAGAGGAGTCGGTTCTACCGCATAACTTATAACTCTGATATTTTCTTTCTGTGAAGAAATAGTGTTAAGGGTACCGAGTGTGGTCTTCAGTTCAGGGAGTCCATTGTTGGTGCGGGCGGCTGACGTATCCATACACCAGGACCCTGACAACTGATTTCCAACTTTGTGCACGAAAACACTGATTGCGTGTGTGTTTTCAAAGGTTTTCCCTTAAAACAGCTCAAACCAGGTCATCTCACCAGGTATAATCATTTGACCGTGTTAAGTTGTTTCTATCAGGATGCCTTTTCTCGGACGACCAGCTAGATCCCTGAGAGTGGTCCGTACTGACAGCCCGCCAAGCGACGTGGCCTCAGTACAGGTCCCTTTTTCAGTTGAGGCACCAACGGAGGCACCAGCGGTACTACTACCTGTTGGGCCACCGATGCCACCAGCCTCAGCAGCATAGGGTGCACGCTACTTGAGTGCGCTACACGAGTTACAGCGCCAGAGGACACCCTGGTTCCGGGAAGAGATAGACCCGCAGGCGGCTGAGGATTGGCTGGAGGCTGTGGTGAGAGTCTTCAGGCTAGTGGGGACGCCGACAGACTTCCTGGTGATCTTTGCTACCAGCCTCCTTCAGGCAGCAGCAGACTGGTGGTGGATCCACTTGTTCTAGTTTTGCGACGGGATGACCTTCACATGGAAAGACTTCGAGACCTTCTTCAGGGTGGAGTTTGTGCTAGTGGATCTACACCCCGAGCGTGTATAGGAGCTTCTTCCTTTGCCGCAGGGTTTTCGATCAGTTGTCGAGTCATCTGTGGGCAGTAGATAGATGATGCATAGGTCCAGGAGGACCAGACCAGCAGTTGGACGATCTTGGGTTTTAGGACCGGTGGTGCGGGGCACCCGGGGTGGGAATAGAGCTAGGCGTGCCAGAAGTAGTTTTTGTTACTCATGCGGCAGAAAGGGTCACCTGGCACGTGACTGTCCGAACCCTCATACGGTTGATCAGCGGGTGTTGGAGGAGCCACCGAGACAGAAGCAGCGGCTGGTGCTTGAGCAACAGCCGAGTAGTGGACAATGCAGTAGAGCTCCGAGAGCAGGTGGACAGGAGAGGAACTAGTGCATATTTCCTTTGTACTTCTAGTTCCATGTTGCTTTTGTAATCGTGTCTTTGTACTATGAGCTGCAATAATAAAGAGACACTTATCTCATGATGTTTGCTTTCCTGTACTTTTTGTTTGGTTGATACTGAGTGGTCCTGGTTAAGACTGTTGACTTGACCCTCACTTTCGAGATTTCTACTGGAGGAGACCCAGTGACCTCACACTGATGCCGACAGTGTGACTTGACCCTTGGAGGCGAGAGTGACAGTTGGATCTCTTGGTAGTTACGTCGAGGCCTTACGACGTCATTCATGGCATGAATGCATCATTCATGTTGGGATTGACTGTATTAGGCAACGAATGTGGTTCATCCAGGGGATGAGACCGGATTTCTCTTATCGGAAAAGAAGAAATCATAGACGCTCTTGTGATACTAAAGAAGGTCCAGGTCATCCAAGAGCGGATGCATACTGCACTGTACAGTAAGAAACAGGAAACCGGTGCCAGTCTTAGAGACTCGGGCGTGTTAAATGTTTCAAGAAGTGGAAGCTTTAAGGATAAATGAGTCCGCGAAACAGCAGACGTGGAGGCAGAACTAGGAGAGTAGTATGAGGTGGTGTACATCTCAACATGCTACAACCACCCGCCTTAGTTATACCCGCCAGGCTCCGGGAGATGGAGGGCGGTGGAAGAGTGCGGCTGCTTGCGGTCAAGGAGTGTGACCCAATGGCTCTAGAAATGATTCAAGGGACAGTCTGTGTCCACTACTAGCTGTTGTAGTAACGGATGTCGATATGAATCATTCCTTGCATTCGCAAATCTTGTTCTAGACCTAGAGTTTCCGGTAAGCCGTGGACTTGACCCTCACGTCTGGAGATACCTTGGGAGGATACTCGGTGATCACACTTATGCTGACGGTGTGGTCAGACCCTTGAGGCGAGAGTTTCGGTTGGAATCTCTTGGTGGAAGCGTCGAGGCCTTACGACGTTAGTTTAAGTATGGAATGGGCAATAACTTTTCATACTCAAATTGAAGGTTTTAGGCAAACGTCGGGATGGGTTTTCCTTGGTTGGTGAAAAGTAAACCCCAGGCAGCACGGGATAAACTCTTTCAAAGGAGGGTGCGACCGATCACTCTTGCGTCAGTCAACCATACCCTCGTGGAAGCAGTCTTTTGAGTTTCAGTTCTAACGGAAAATAGAGACCTCTGGAGTTTGAGGATGACGATCACGTCCTTATACGGGTCTCGCCTCGACGAGGTCTACGGAGATGTGGCCAAGGCGGCAAGTTATCTCTGAGGTTCAACGGACCATTCTAGGTCCTCAGCTAGGTAGGCGGGGTGGTTTACTGCTTGAACCATCTACCTCAGTTGCACCAGGTGCACGACGACTTCCACGTATCTCAACTGAAGAGATATGTGCTCGACCCTTCACATATCATTGACCTTGAGGAGATTGATGATAGCGATGAGGTGTTTTTCACGGAGGTTCCAGTGGGGATCGAGGATCGAGAGGAGCAGATCCTACGAGGACGATCGATTCCTCGGGTTCTTTTTCTCTGGTAGTAAGGAAACCTCCGGGTGAGCACATGGGAGCGGAAGGCTCAGATGCGTGCTCTGTACCGCTTTTGTGACCCTAGTTTGTGTTGAAGATTTAAGGGGACGTAAAGCCCTGAGATGGGAGTAATGTAAAGACCCAGAAATTTCAAGGAATTTTTTTTTTTATTTTCTTTGGAATTTTACAAGAACGCAGTTTCTGACGGCGCCTGATTCTGAGGCCCGGTGTGCCCGGAATCAATTTCCGAAGTTTGGCTCGGGTGCGTTCAGTGAACGAGCGAGCGGGAATTTCTATCTTTTGAATCGGTGCTCGGAATTGAAATTCGATGGCACCGATAAACTCGCAACGCCGGTAATTGCTTAAGGGGACCTTTACCACAGTTGCGTTTTAAGCGGGTTGAGATTTTGTTTTTGGGGTTTTAGTTTAAAATAAATAAAATTGTGTGAACAATTTTATTTTAAGCCTTTGGGAGTTATTATCTCCCATGGGAAGTTGTTGGTGGAGCCCATGACCAACCAACTTCCCATGAGTGGATACTTGAAAGGTGGGGCCCACACGAGCCCCAACCTTTCACATTCCTATAACTCTCCTTTAACCCCCCCATTTAATCTCCCTTTCTTTAACTCTTGAACTTCTCCCCCTTATTAATGAAAACTCTTATCTTTCCACTCCCCCTCTTAAGTGCATGCCAACACTTTTTAATTAATGAGTTCAACTTCTTAAATTAATTAAGTTATTTGAATTTTGGAATTTGAAAAGCTTGGCATGTGTTAATAAAATAATGGGAGACCTTTTTTATTAGGTTGCTTGGTTTAGTGAGGATTTTGAGAGAGGAAGCTCTTAGTTTTGAAGAACTCCATCACCATCGTTGAAGAACGTCGAGACTTCGATGAAGAATGTGATGAACACCGACCCTCTGATGGAGAACGCGAAGGCACCAACGACGTGCCTTCTCTTCTTCTTTCTCCGCGTCAAGGGAGGAGGCATCACCGCGGGGAACGTCGCCATCGAAGATGGCGCTCACTCCGACGAGGATGGAATAGATATCGTTCTACAGCGACACTACCATCCCACGACTTTGTCAACAAACGAAGGACGACACGAGGTAGGGGAATTTTATTTTTTGGAATTATCTTATCTTTTGAGAAAAGAACGACGAGCGCGGACCAACCAATACCGGGTTGATCCGCGGATCGTTCGATCATGCGGTTTGATGTTGAGGGTGATTATTTAAATTTCTCGTGTTTATTGCCTTGACGAACTTCGTGAAATATGACCTTTTGTTATCGAATAACGTGAGGGGGGCCGGACCGCACAAACACGGCCGACCCTCCTCCTTATTTTCATGTTGGATTCTTTTGTGGATTGAAACGGGAATGGTGTGGTGCCATCGCACCGCGCGGAAACGTGCGACAAGTAATGCGCGGCGCCGTCGCGCCACGTCGTGAAAAACAAACAAAGGCGCGACGCCGTCGCGTCACGGCGGAGAAACCCGAAGACATCAGCGGACGGAGTCGGGCCATATCGAAGGGGCGCGGCGCCAACGCGGAACGCCGGAGAACCACGAAGACGGCGCGTTTCGTTTTTGTCGTGTGGTTTGACGGGCGACGAGGAAGCAGGCCGTTTGGGTGTTTGAATCCCTTCGCAGTGAAGGTGGGGTCCCGGGGGGTCCATAGGTAAAGACGGCAGGAGGAACGGACCACCGGAGCGCGTCCGGTGGTCCGCGGAAGACGGCGGCGGCACGCCATGCCGGCACGGCGGTGCCGGCGACCAGAAAGGAGGCAGCTGGCGGTTCGCCGCCGGCCTCAATCAGCGGCGAAGGGCGGGGGAGCCATGCACCCCGCCGCTCCGCGATTTGGCTCAGCCTTGCTGGCCGAGCCGCGGCCGACCGGTCGGGCCGGACCGAGCCGGACCGAGCCGGGCCGGGCCGGTCCGGGCCGGGCCGGGCCCATCCGGGTCGGGCCGGGCTCAGCTGGGTCGGGTCAACCCGGTTCGGCCGACCCAGGGGGGGTCGGGCCAGGTCGCCCCGGGCCCAGACCCCCGTTTTCGGACCACTTTCGGTCAAATGCCCGTAACATGGGCTGCGGCCCTCCAAACGACTCGTCGTCAGTGGCAACGCGATCCTTGGATCGAATCGGTTGTTTTGGTATATTGAACTCAACGTTTCGGATTACTTTGGGTTTGGCCGGGTTGGTTCGGATACGAAACGAACCGGGCCCTCGGAGCGGAAACGCTTATATCTTGAACTTCGGACGTCCGATTGATGTGTCGTCGACTTTGATGGATTTTTATAAGTGAGATGGATCTTTTGGCTTACTTCGCATGAGGTTTGGATGTCATCGGAGTGCGGTCGGGTTGGTTCGCTCACGAAACCAACCGGGCCCCTAGAACGAGAAAGCCAATAACTCACAGACCGGGCGTCCGATTGACGCGCCATTTGTTTCGTTGAATTCCTATTGATGAGATGGAACTTTTGGCATACTTCTCCCGAGTTTTGGATGTAGTTGAGATACGTCCGGGTTGGATTGTACCCGAAATCCAACCGGGCCCCTGGAACGGAAAAGCTGATATCTTTCAGACAAGACGTCCGTTTGACGAACCGTCAACGGCGTTGTTGATCACGTTGAGAAACGGTCCCTATGAGTATACCCTATGAGAGTTCGGGGTACAGTTGAGATACGGCCGGGATTGGTTCGCTCGCGAAACCAACCGGGCCCCTGGGATGAAAAGGCTAGAAACTCACAGACTGGGCGTCCGATTGACGCGTCGTCTGTTGCGTTGAGACCCCTATGATGAGGCGGTCCTTGAGATACTTCTTCGTGGGACTTTGAGATACTTGGAGTATCGACCAGTATCTTGTGGAGCGGACCCTCCGAGAGATGAGCGTACGGAGTAAGGAGACCGTGTAGCTGGCTGAGACCTGACGACTGCTTGACCGACTCGACTTGGAGTGAGTCGACTAGCCTAGTGGACGGAGCACTACTTTCTGAGGTGCAGACCCATGGAGGACGGAGCACTACCTTTGTGACAGTGCAGACCCGTGGTACTCGTCGGGAGAGTACCTTAGCAGGCTACTAGGGGGTGTGAACTACTGTGTTTGGGTGACATACCTCGACGGGAATCACTACTGTGTCTGGGTGGCTGACCAGCGGTACTCGACAGGAGGAGTACTTCAGCAGTCTTAGGTTAGTGAGCAGTACCTCGGAGTCGTGACAGGACCACTGTACACTCCAGATACGGAGCTCTTCAGCAGTTACGGTTTCGATAATGAAAATCCTGGTTTGAGATGAGACTTTTGACCTTTGTGTTTACCTCATGATTGAGATGGGTCACTTGATAACTTAGGTATATGTATGGGCATATACCTGGGTAGTGGTTATCTGTTGATTTCATGATCCTTGTTTTTTCTTCATGATTGAGATGGGTTACTTGATAACTTAGGTATATGTATGGGCATATACCTAAGTAGAGGTTATCTGTTGAGATCTTATATGTAGTTATCCTTGTTTGTTTTAGTGACACCTTGATGGTCTCGGGGTCCCTACTGAGTATCGTTATACTCACCCCTGCACGGGCTATGCCCGCACCTCGTTATGTTGGTTGCAGATGACGGGCAGTGCTGACAGAGGCCAAGTGTTCGAGGACTGGACGGTACCCGGAGGTGGACTACACGACGAGTCAGTACCTGGAGGTGGACTATACGAAGAGTCAATATCCGGAGGAGGTTGACGGGCGAGAGCGTTGAGGAAGCTATATATACCTACCCTTCAGGTAGGATTCGTGGTGGACGATCCAGGAGTTCCGTCATCTGTACCTACCCTTCAGGTATGATCCGAGGAGGACGACCCAGGAGCCGCTTCCGTCCCTCCAGTTGTTGTCTTTTTCTGTTGTACTTTGTTCAGTTGTAGTTGTACTTTCTTTGGGGTTTGTATTCTGGCCCATTTTTCCTTTCAGCACTTCTCTTTGTACTTAGTGTTTACTTCCGCTTGTACTCTGTGGTGTTTGTTTACTTTTATAAAGGTAATGCCTTCCCAGTTATCAGGATTTACGCCTTTGGTGCTAGTCGCCATCCCCTGGCCTATGGAAGGTGGGCTTGGGGTAGTCACGGCACGGGCCCCGAGGACGGGTTGTGACAAATTGGTATCAGAGGAGTCGGTTCTACCACAGAACTTATAACTCTGATATTTTCTTTCTGTGAAGCAATAGTGTTAAGGGTACCGAGTGTGTTCTTCAGTTCAGGGAGTCCAGTGTTGGTGCGGGCGGCCGACGTATTCATACACCAGGACCCTGACAACTGATTTCCGACTTTGTGCATGAAAACACGGATTGCGTGTGTGTTTTCAAAGGTTTTCCCTTAAAACAGCTCAAACCAGGTCAGCTCACCAGGTATAATCGTTTGACCGTGTTACGTTGTTTCTATCAGGGTGCCTTTTCTCGGACGACCAGCTAGAGCCACGAGAGTGGTTTGTACTGACAGCCCGCCAAGCGACGTGGCCTCAGTACCTGGCCCTTTTTCAGCTGAGGCACCTGCGGAGGCATCAGCAGTACTACTACCCATTGGGCCACCGATGCCACCAGCCCTAGCAGCAGAGGGTGCACGATACGTGAGTGCGCTACATGAGTTCCAGCGCCATAGGCCACCCAGGTTCAGGGGAGAGATGGACCCGCAGGCGGCTGTGGATTGGCTGGAGGCTGTGGTGAGAGTCTTCAGGCTAGTGGGGACGCCGACAGACTTCCTGGTGATCTTTGCTGCCAGCCTCCTTCAGGCAGCAGCAGGCAGGTGGTGGAGCCACTTGTTCCAGTTTTGCGACGGGATGACCTTCACATGGGAAGAATTTGAGACCTTCTTCAGGATGGAGTTTGTGCCAGTAGCTCTACACCCCGAGCGTGTACAGGAGCTTCTGCCTTTGCCGCAGGGTTTTCGATCAGTTGTCGAGTCATCTGTGGGCAGTAGACAGATGATGCAGAGGTCCAGGAGGACCAGACCAGCAGTTGGACGATCTCGGGTTTTAGGACCGGTGGTGCGGGGCACCCGGGGTGGGAACAGAGCTAGGCATGCCAGAAGAAGGTTGTGTTACTCATGCGGTAGAAAGGGTCACCTGGCATGTGACTGTCCGAACCCTCGTACGGTTGATCAGCGGGTGTTGGAGGAGCCACCGAGACAAAAGCAGCGGCTGGTGATTGAGCAACAGCCGAGCAGTGAACAAGGCAGTAGAGCTCCGAGAGCAGGTGGACAGGAGAGGAACTAGTGGATACGTCCTTTGTACTTCTAGTTCCATGTTGCTTTTGTAATCTTGTCTTTGTACTATGAGCTGCAATAATAAAGAGACACTTATCTTGTGATGTTTTCTTTCCTGTACTTTTTTTTGGTTGATACTGAGTGGTCCTGGTTAAGACTGTTGACTTGACCCTCACTTTCGAGATTTCTACTGTGGGAGACCCAGTGACCTCACACTGATGCCAACAGTGTGACTCGACCCTTGGAGGCGAGAGTGACAGTTGGATCTCTTGGTAGTTACGTCGAGGCCTTACGACGTCATTCATGGAATGAATGCATCATTCATGTTGGGATTGACTGTATTAGGCAACAAATGTGGTTCATCCAGGGGATGAGACTGGATTTCTCTTATCGGCAAAGAAGAAATCATAGAAGCTCTTGTGAGACTAAATAAGGTCCAGGTCATCCAAGAGCGGATGAAGACTGCACTGTGCAGTAAGAAACAGGAAACCGGTGCCAGTCTTAGAGACTCGGGCGTGTTAAATGTTTCAAGAAGTGGAAGCTTTAAGGATAGATGAGTCTGCGAAGCAGCAGATGTGGAGGCAGATCTAGGAGAGAAGTATGAGTTGGTGTACATCTTAACATGCTACAACCACCCGCCTTAGTTATCCCCGCCAGGCTCAGGGAGATGGAGGGCGGTGGAAGAGTGTGGCTGCTTGCGGTCACGGAGTGTGACCCAATGGCTCTATAAATGATTCAAGGGACAGTCTGTGTCCACTACTAGATGTTTTACTAACAGACGTTGATATGAATCATTCCTTGCATTCACAAATCTTGTTCCAGACCTAGAGTTTCCGGTAAGCCGTGGACTTGACCCTCACGTCTGGAGATACCTTGGGAGGAGACTCGATGATCACACTTACGCCAACGGTGTGGTCAGACCCTCAAGGAGAGAGTTTCGGTTGGAATCTCTTGGTGGCAGCGTTGAGGCCTTATGATGTTAGTTTAAGTATGGAATGGGCAATAACTGTTCATACTCAAATTGATGGTTTTAGGCAAACGTTGGGATGGGTTTTCCTTGGTCGGTGAAAAGGAAACCCCAGGCAGCACGGGATAAACTCTTTCACAGGATGGTGCGACCGATCACTCTTGAGTCAGTCAACCATACCCTTGTGGAAGCAGTCTTTTGAGTTTCAGTTCTAACAGAAAATGGAGACCTCTAGAGTTCGAGAATGACGATCACGTCCTTATACGGGTCTCACATCGACAAGGTCTACAGAGATGTGGCCAAGGCGGCAAGTTATCTCCGAGGTTCAACGGACCTTTCTAGGTCCTCAGCTGGGTAGGCGGGGTGGTTTACCGCTTGAACCATCTACCTCAGTTGCACCAGGTGCACGACGACTTCCACATATCTCAACTGAAGAGATACGTGCTCGACCCTTCGCATATCATCAACCATGAGGAGCTGGACGATAGCGATGAGGTGTTTTTCACGGAGGTTCCAATGGGGATCGAGGATCGACAGGAGCAGATCCTACGAGGATGATCGATTCCTCGGGTGCTTTTTCTCTGGTAGTACGGAAACCTCCGGGTGAGCACATGGGAGCGGAAGGCTCAGATGCGTGCTCTGTACCACTTTTGTGACCCTAGTTTGTGTTAAAGATTTACGGGGACGTAAAGCCCTGATGTGGGAGTAATGTAAAGACCCCTAAATTTCAAGAAAATTTTTTTTCTAATTTTCTTTGGAATTTTACAAGAATGCAGTTTCTGACGGCGCCTGATTCCGAGGCCCGGTGTGCCCGGAATCAATTTCCGAAGTTTGGCTCGGGTGCATTCAGTGAACGAGCGAGTGGGAATTTCTATCTTTTGAACCGGTGCTCGGAATTGAAATCTGAGGGCACCGATAAACTCGCAACGCCGGTAATTGCTTAAGGGGACCTTTACCATAGTTGCGTTTTAAGCGGGTTGAGATTTTGTTTTGGGGGTTTTAGTTTAAAATAAATAAAATTGTGTGAACAATTTTATTTTAAGTCTTTGGGAGTTATTCTCTCCCATGGGAAGTTGTTGGTGGATCCCATGACCAACAAACTTCCCATGAGTGGATACTTAAAAGGTGGGGCCCACACGAGCCCCAACCTTTCACATTACTATAACTCTCCTTTAACCCCCCATTTAATCTCCCTTTCTTTAACTCTTGAACTTTTCTCCCTTATTAATGAAAACTCTTCTCTTTCCACTCCCCCTCTTAAGTGCATGCCAACACTTTTTAATTAATGAGTTCAACTTCTTAAATTAATTAAGTTATTTGAATTTTGAAATTTGAAAATCTTGGCATGTGTTAATAAAATAATGGGAGACCTTTTTTATTAGGTTGCTTGGTTAAGTGAGGATTTTGAGAGAGGAAGCTCTTATTTTTGAAGAACTCCATCACCATCGTTGAAGAACGTCGAGACTTCGACGAAGAATGTGATGAACACCGACCCTCCGACGGAGAACGCGAAGGAACCAACGACGTGCCTTCTCTTCTTCTTTCTCTGCGTCAAGGGAGGAGGCATCATCGCGGGGAACGTCGCCATCAACGACGGCGCTCACTCCGACGACGACGGAATTGACACCGTTCTACAACGACACGACCATCCCGCGACTTTGTCAACAAACGAAGGACGACACGAGGTAGGGGAATTTTATTTTTTGTAATTCTCTTATCTTTTGAGAAAAGAACGACGAGCCCGGACCAACCAATACTGGGTTAATCTGCGGATCGTTCGATCATTTGGTTTGATGTTGAGGGTTATTATTTAAATTGATCGTGTTTATTACCTTGACAAACTTCGTGAAATATGACCTTTTGTTATTGAATAACGCGAGGGGGTCCGGACCGCACAAACACGGCCGACCCTCCTCCTTATTTTCATGTTGGATTCTTTTGTGGATTGAAACGGGAATGTTGCGGTGTCATCGCACCGCGCGGAAACGTGCGACAAGTAATGTGCGGCGCCGTCGCGCCGCATCGTGAAAAACAAACAAAGGCGCGACGCCGTCGCGTCACGGTGGAGAAACCTGAAGACATCTGCGGACAGAGTCGGGCCACGGCGAAAGGGCGCAGCGCCAACGTGTCGCGCCGGAGAACCATGAAGATGGCGCGTTTCATTTTTGACGTGCGGTTTGACGGGTGACGGAGAAGCAGTCCGTTTGGGCGTTTGAATCCCGTCGCAGTGAAGGTGGGGTCCCAGGGGGACCATAGGCGAAGACGACAGGAGAAACGGACCACCAGAGCACATCCGGTGGTCCGCGGAAAGCGGTGGCGGCGCGCCATGCCGGCGCGGCGGCGCCGGCGACCGGAAAGGAGGCGGCCGGCGGTTCGCCGCCGGCCTCAATCAGTGGCGAAGGGCAGGTGAGCCGCGCACCCTGTCGCTCCCCGATTCGGCTCGGCCTCGTTGGCCGAGCCGCGACCGACCGGTCGGGCCGGACCGAGTCGGACCGAGCCGGGCCGGGCCGGGTCGGGCCCAGCCGGGTCGGACCGGGTCGCCCCGGGCCCAGACCCCCGTTTTCGGACCACATTCGGTCAAATGCCCGTAACTTGGGCTATTGGCCTCCCAACGACTCGCCGTCAGCGGAAACGCGATCCTTGGATCGAGACGGTCGTTTTGGTATATCGTACTCAAGGTTTCGGATTACATTGGGTTCGGCCGGGTTGGTTCGGATACGAAACCAACCAGGCCCTCGGAGCGGAAACGCTTATATCTTGAGCTCCGGACGTCCGATTGACGTGCCGTCAACTTTGATGGATTCCTATAAGTGAGACGGATCTTTTGGCTTACTCTGCACGAGGTTTGGATGTCGTCGGAGTGCGGTCGGGTTGGTTCGCTCACGAAACCAACTGGGCCCCTGGAATGAGAAAGCCAATAACTCACAGACCGGGCGTCCGATTGACGCGCCGTCTAATTCGTTGAATTCCTCTTGATGAGACGGAACTTTTGGAATACTTCACCCGAGTTTTGGATGCAGTTGAGATATGGCCGGGTTGGATTGAACCCGAAATCCAACCGGGCCCCTGGAACGGAAAAGCTGATATCTTTCAGATAGGACGTCCGTTTGACGAACCGTCAGCGGCGTTGTTGATCACGTTGAGAAACGGTCCCTATGAGTATACCCTATGAGAGTTCGGGGTACAGTTGAGATATGGCCAGGATTGGTTCGCTCGCGAAACCAACCGGGCCCCTGGGATGAAAAGGGTAGAAACTCACAGACCGGGCGTCTGATTGACGCGCCGTCTGTTGCGTTGAGACCCCTATGACGAGGCGGTCCTTAAGATACTTCTTCGTGGGACTTTGAGATACTTGGAGTATCGACCAGTAGCTCGTGGAGCGGACCCTCCCAGAGACGAGCGTACGGAGTACGGAGACCGTGTAGCTGGCTGAGACCTGACGACTACTTGACCGACTTGACTTGGAGTGAGTCGACTAGCCCAGTGGACGGAGCACTACTTTCTGAGGTGCAGACCCTTGGCAGATGGAGCACTACCTGTGTGACAGTGCAGACCCGCGGTACTCGTCCGGAGAGTACCCCAGAAGGCTACTAGGGGGTGGTCACTACTGTGTTTGGGTGACATACCTCGGCAGGAAGCACTACTGTGTCTGGGTGGCTGTCCCGCGGTACTCGACAGGAGGAGTACTTCAGCAGTCTTAGGTTAGTGAGCAGTCACTCGGAGTCATGACAGGACCACTGTACACTCCAGAGACGGAGCTCTTCAGCAGTTACGGTTTCGATAATGAAAATTCTGGTTTGAGCTGAGACTTTTGACCTTTGTGTTTACCTCATGATTGATATGGGTCACTTGATAACTTAGGTATATGTATGGGCATATACCTGGGTAGTGGTTATGTGTTGATTTCATGATCCTTGTGTTTCCTCATGATTGAGATGGGTTACTTGATAACTTAGGTATATGTATGGGCATATACCTAAGTAGAGGTTATCTATTGAGATCTTCTATGTGGTTATCCTTGTTTGTTTTAGTGAGACCTTGAGGGTCTTAGGGTCCCTACTGAGTATCATTATACTCACCCCTTCACGGGCGATGCCCGCACCTCGTTGTGTTGGTTGCAGAAGACGGGCAGTGCTGACAGAGGCCAAGTGTTTGAGGGCTGGACGGTACCCGGAGGTGGACTACACGACGAGTCAGTACCCGGAGGTGGAATATACGATGAGTCAATATCCGGAGGAGGTTGACGGGCGAGAGCGTTGAGGGGGCTATCTGTACCTACCCTTCAGGTAGGATCTGTGGTGGACGATCCAGGAGCTGCGTCATCTGTACCTACCCTTCAGGTACGATCCGAGGAGGACGACCCAGGAGCCGCTTCCGTCCCTCCAGCTATTGTCTTTTTCTATTTTACTTTGTTCTGTTGTAGTTGTACTTTCTTTGGGGTTTGTATTCTGGCCCATTTTTCCTTTCAGCACTTCTCTTTGTACTTAGTGTCTACTTCCGCTTGTACTCTGTGGTGTTTTTTTACTTTTATAAAGGCAATGCCTTCCCAGTTATCAGGATTTACGCCTTTGGTGCTAGTCGCCAGCCCCTGGCCTATGGAAGGCGGGCTTGGGGTAGTCACGGCACGGGCCCCGAGGACGGGTCGTGACAATGAGTGCTTTTTTAGCACTGATAAAGGGGGCCTTTAACACTTTTTTTTGGAACTACTAAAGGCCACCTTTATCAATGTTTTTTATCACTATTAAATGCCCCTTTGAAATCACTTTAAAATCATTGAAAAAGGCCCCACTGATAAAGGGGGTAATTTTTTTATTTGAACATCTGCTAGCCCCACCTTTTATCAGTTCTTTCCACCCCCTTTATCAGTACTTCCCACCCCCCAACACCCTTTATCGGCACTTCCCAACCCCTTTATCAGTGAATTAGATAATTCCACCATCCCATGCACACCCATGCCTCTAGCTAGTTTCAAACTCGATACCTCTTGCTCATATCCCAATTCCTTTTCCTCTCCCCTATATTTTTTTCTCTTCCATATTATTATATATCTACATATTTATATATATTTCGTTACATTTTTTATCCATATATTTATATATATTTATTTATTTATTTGTTTATTTGTTTGTTTGTTTATTTATTTATTTATTTATTTATCTATATCTGTATATATATATATTTTTCTTAAATACATATATACAATGTATTTTTTGTATGTTGGATATATATAAAAAAAATATGTATATATTATTATATATTTTATTATAAATAATAGTAATTTATGAAAATCATAAAAAATAAAAACTATAATATGAATATGAATGTATTCCCTGGAAATAAATTCATTCCCCACTGAACAAAGACAATAATACCCCTTTAAAAGAGGCTAAAATTCTATTGAATGTAAAAAAGTTAGGGTACCCCAACTAAAAAACTATTTTTGGAGGCCTTCTAGGACACTTTTCACCTCTAAAAGATTGTGACCAAGGCACCCCTAGTTAATACAACATAGATCTCATTGAAGTATTTCATTTTGTATATGTTAGAGCCAAAATAGACACTTGGATTAAAATTTATGGTCTTTTGAAGTTCGAGTAACATTTTCAACTTATTTTATATCTTTTATTGCTTTTTTGATTTTTTTACCTTCAAATTTTTATAAAATTACAATTACATGATAATAATTAGAAAATTATTAATTAAAAATATTTTTTAATTATTTTATAATCCATTTTCACTAAATATCATATGTATTAAGTGTAAATTCCTATTTATCCTTATCTAAAACATATTTAAAAAATATATAATATATTTATATCAATATAAATATATTATTATATTATATTATTTTGAATAAAATAATTTTGTTTTTCAAATATACCCTTTATCAGCACTAGTAAAATGAATTGATAAGTGACCCCCTTTATCAGTGCTTGTTTACAAGCACTGATAAAGGGCCCCCTTTAACCGCTATTTTTTAGCATTGTTAAAGACCCCCTTTAACAGTATTTTTTTAGCACTGACAAAGGGGGTCTTCAATAGCACTGTTATATAGCATTGTTAAAGACCTAGTAATAGATTAACCCAGTTTTTTAGTAGTGTGGAATATTTAGGAAACCTCTTGGATAATTTTTTTGTATAGGGGTAACATACACAATTAGCACATGTTTTCCAACCCATTAGGCCTAAACCGCATGGCTTGTACAACTTTCATAAAAATGAAAAGAAATCATATTTATCTTTTGAATTATAAACCTTAATCTCCCCATTTTCTCCCTCATTCACAAATATTACCTCTCCCCAATCATTAAAACTTCTTCTCTTTTACCTATTTAGTAATTTCCCTTCAATCTTGGTGAATTTTCTTAAGTTAATCTATAATTTCATGGAGATTCCTTATCTCTTCATCCTCTATTCCCATGTTCTTCATTTCAATTGGATTTTTGGAACCATATTAGCCTATAGAGGATAAACCAAGGTTTGGGATAGAGTTTTAATAAAATTTATAATCTTTTTAGGTTCTTGGGGATCCCTTTCTTCTATTTCTAGTTGTAATATATGAAAGTGATGTGGTTTTATTTTAATTGAGAAAAATTCCTCTACCTAATATTTATTTCACATGACATGCCTTATGTTATTGTATTTCCTTTGGTTTAAATTAATTTATTTTTATTGATATGTGTTATTTAGGGTCATTGTAAATTTTTTTATCATGTTTTTTGGTTTTTGTTTAGTGAAAGGAAGTTCTCAAGTGGATTTTTCCTTAAAATCATTTTTATTCCTAAAAGGAGTTTGATAAAATCTTTTAAAGAAATATAATTGGATACCTAGACCCACAATCATAGATCCAGTATTAAAAATAAATAATTTTCACACACTTTCCTCGATACACATCCATAATTACAATATAATGAAACATTTATGACTAAAATAAATTTTTAGGATTAAAGATTTAAAGAATTATGAAAAATATTTAACTAATAGAACCAAGGTTCTTTTTATTGGATGGATAATTTTCTAACTATATAAGAAAATATTTAACAAATAATAATCCTTCAAAATATCCCATGAATCCTCCACAAAAGATACTCTTCTATACGCATTTTATTTATTAATTTTCTTGATAACCTAAGAAATTGAAGTCTAAGCAAGGGGTGATATTAAATTCTTAGAAAGGGTAAACATAAGAAATAATAATCAATGATCATATGTGATCATGAGATAATAATATTGGAATAATCAATATACTTAATAAAATTATACCCAGAAAAACTTAGATCATAATTCATGGCATAAGGAATGGAATAATAAAATACTTGAATCAAAATAGTGCGAAAACATGTGTAAAAAAATATCCCATGAGATAATAACATAATAATACAAAACATTCTTAAAATATCTCAAAAACAATAGTGTAGGCACATTACATTCATGAGCCACATAATCAGCTTCCACACTTACATGCAATTAAAAAATAATAGTGAATATTTTATCTCAAGATATATAAACTTTTAATCAATGCATTTTTGGGTGATATAGGACCCCACCTATCATTTATCTATATATTCTTGTTCTACCTAAAACAATCATTCATTATTTCATAACAAACCCATGGAAATAAAATTGTTTTTATTAAATATATTATAAATACTCATTAAAATAAAATATGTATCATAGCCTTTCCATTTGTAATCATATATAAGGAATAATTCATAATTCCTTAAATAATCATAACATGATAAACCCAAGGAAAATAAATGGATATCCAATAAAATCATGTAATTTTATAGACAAATAAAATTCCAAAAAAATAAAAAGTATATTTTATTTACACCATATAGACAAAGGATATATAGTTAAGTCAATAATTTCCAAAAATAAATCAATGTATGGAATCTATGTGAACACCCTTCAATCATAGGAAGGACATATATAGTGTTCACAAAGAAAAACATTAGAAGAAAAAGTATGGTTATACAATATAGAAAATTAAGCAAGACAAAGTTAGCTATAGATAATTCCTCCAAAATTGGAGGATAAAACATAATACATCCAGAGCAAAAATGTGTATGGTATTGTTTGATAAATTTCCCTAATTTATTATAACATATGGAAAAGGATGTGTATTAGATGAAAACCATTTATTAGGAGAATTAGTAAAAATTTCTTTGAAAATAAGAAACATACATGAAAATTTTGAAAACATTTAATTAAATAGAAATATACCATAAATAAATGATAATAATATTTTATTTTATAAAAACCATTAATAATTTAAAACAAAGTTTCATAGAAAATGAAAAAGATGGTGTAAATACATGTTCACATAGAAAATGGTAAAATGATATTATTTTTACACTTTTATGAAAACATTCCCAAGATAAAAAGTTGAAAATTTCTTTAAAACCATTTAAATAAATAAAATTAGTATAAAATAACCATAATAAATTATTGAGTCATAGATACAGAAATTTTCAAAATCATCCAATGAATATGAACAAGAAAAAAGGGAGGTTCCTGACTAAGAAGAAAAGACGAGGTCAGTTTCACTAATAAAAACCCCTTCAGGTAAAATATGAGTGCATGGGAAATGAAATATTTAGGGGAAATGCAAAACAAAATGAATAAACAAATAAAAAGATTAACGGTTTTATAAATAATACAAATTACCCACAGGGATTATCTTTCAAAAACAATATTGATTTGAAAATAAAATTAGCAGCAAATCCCTAAAAGAATGATTAACAGTTAAATTAAAACCCTTGAAGGATAAAGTGAATGAAATTACACTTAAAATACCATAAATAAAATATAATTAATGAGATAATATAACAAACAAGAAATATATATACCATATAAAAGTAAATTGGTTTATAACTAGAAGTATATACCAAGAATTAAGAATTGAGATCAAGAAACCCTTACATGAAGTATAATCTTTGATATGAGATTTATTTGATAATTTATTTTTAAAGAAGAATTTTAAGAGTATATAAAGTAAGGATTAAATTAATTACAAATTATTTATAATTTATAATAAATAAATTGTGTAACAATTGACTTTATTAAACAAATATTTTAATGCAATTGAAGGAAATTGAGTTAGAAAAATCCCCAAAAACTTGGTATCTTTTAAATTAAAGGTCATTTAAATAAAGAACATGATATTTCTATTAAACCAAAAATAATTATACTAATATGGTAAAATGTATTCAATATTTTTAAATCACATCATATTTATGATTTCGTGGTGAATAATAAGACATATATCTCAAAAAATTAAATTTGAGACAAGAACCATTTATGACCATAGAAACGTTTGAGTCAAAACTATTTAAAGGATGTGATTTCAAATATAAAATTAAATATCATTAATAATGATACCAATATGATAAAAAAATATTGAAGTGGTATTAGATATTTTATTCCAGATAAAACATGATTTATAATAATAAAACCATTTCATGGGGTGAAATTTGAGATAAGAAACCCTTACATGGTACCTGATACATTCTGCGCATTTGATTAAATTTCTAGATAATAAAATTAAGTTTTTTAAATAATCTTAAGAAAATTATTCATATATATTTCATATTCTATGGTTTATCTATTATCATTTTTTTATTTATTATATAAGTATTTATATATTCTTCTTATGTCATTTACTCAGGGTTGATCAGTCGATTTTTTCATAGTAATTTTCATATATTAAAAACAGTAAAAGGTGTTTTAAATTTCTTCATGATGTAAAAATTTATATATTTTAATTTCCTTTATTATTCCATTATTAACAAACAAATTCGGTTCTATAGGTATCTAAAATGGACTCTAAGTGTGAAAGGTAACTTAAAATTTCATTTTTTCGGTTACATTTAGTATGATAGTTTAATATTAATATCACTTATAAAATTAGAAATATTATATTTCAAGAACCTTAAAAAATTTATTTGGTTATTTTTATCCAATATAACCATTAACTATATTTTTATATTAATCCATTATTTAAATTTATAACATCATTCATGTAGGTGGTAAAACCAACCAAAACATGAACATATTATAATTTATGAGTAGGTATGATTATGGTTGGATTTAGTTATAATATCATTGTCATTTAAGTATAATGAATTAATTTAGTTTTTATAATTTTGGTGAATAATATTTGAAATGATTTGGAAAAATAAGAAAATCGCATATGAAAAACATTCATCACTTTCATCTAGGAGGTAGCCCACACGTACGCATGTATGACATCTTCATTTTTTCAGAGAAAATAAAGTAGGTAAAGAATTATTTATAATTTAATAACCTTAATAATTTTATAAATATAATATTAGTGGTTAATTATAATATTAGTATCATCCATGTTAGGTGGTTAATAAAAATAAAACATGTCATTCTTGGAGGTAGTACTTCACACGTACGCATTTTGATGTTTTTTATTTTTCAAAGAAATAGATAGACTGATGGTAAATATTAATTTTCAATTACATAATAATAAATTTATTATACATACCATATTTATTAATTATTTACATTATTATAACCATCCATGAGATGATTTCTGAAAAAATGGAAGATGTCGTTTTATGTATGTGGTAGTCCGCCCATACACACTATTGACGTTCCTTTGTTCTTATTAATGGATGGAAATGAATAAATGAGGGATATTACTTTAATATAATTATATTTTATTATATTAATTATTATTATTTAATTATATTAGTATGGTTATAAAATGTTTTTAAAAAGAATATTAACATGAAATGATTAGGAAAGTAGTAATACATATATCGAGAGCTTGAGTTTTCTCTTAGAAATATCCTTGGAAATGGAGCCCTAAAGCTAACTAATAGTGACCAGTGGATTAAGGAAGTGGAAGATAGCTCTATGAGGAAAAAAAATTCAAAGTTATGTGAAGAAATTATAATGTAAATGTGTAAAATTAAGTAGTGGAAGGATATCCACTTTTATAAGTGAAGAGGAGAGAAAATTTGGAACCACCCTTTACATTTTCAATAATGTAAAGTTACAACTAAAAGGTAACATGATCAAAAAAAAGAGAAAGATGACGTGATTTTGGGTTAATAAATACTTAAACTACCCATTTTTAATGTTTTGATTCATATCTGTTGAGTAAATCTATTTTTACCATTTTTACATTTATCAGAGTAATTAATTATCAAACATAGTAATTAATTTTAATGAAAAAAACTAAAATCAAATTTTTTACCTAATTTTATAATTATGATTTCAAACACTAAAATAATTTTATCAAATAAAATTTATGATACTTTAAAATGTTAATTTTAAAACAAACACACTAAACGTATAAAAACGGTTTTTAAGAAAAGTGTGTTTTGAAACATAAAATTTATATATAGGATAAAATTATTAATTTTTTTGATTTTCAAGAAATAAATTAGTTAGTTATAAAAAGGATGTCTTTATTTAAAAAACCATTAATTTTTACAAAATAATTATAAATTTAATAAATAAAAAAAAATATTAGGGAAAAATATTGTTTAAGCTTCAAAATGTTAAGAATTTGTTTACTAGGTTCAAACTAATATTTCAAAATGAATATTTTATTATTTATTAAATAGATATTTTATTAGAAAATTTTTTTTATTAATTTCTAGGGTAATTTTATCTTATTAAAATGTGATAAAAATCATAACTTTGGTAAAAATAGTATTTTTCACTATTCACCTAAAAATAAATTATCTCATTTAAATCATAAGAATTCATAATAAGTTTGTTTTGAAATAAGGAATTCAACAATGAAGTTATTTTTAAAAAATTTAAATAAATTAATTTATAAATTTATCTTTTAAATGATAATAATATATATAATGAAAAGTACTTTTATTGAAAAATTATTTTATAAAACATTAAGTTTTATTTTCCTATTTTATATTCATTTATAAATGATTACAATGTTTTTATTTACTATATATTTTATTATTATAACATTTTCTTAAAAATATTTACATAATATTTCATGGATCATTTTAGTTTGGTGTTAGTTTGGAAAAAATCTATCAAACATAATGTTTATTTAAAGGAAAAAATTATATAGCTAAATCTTGGGTCACTATAATCTCCCCCCCCCCCCCCGCCCAATAAATTGCATCCTCCTAATTTTAAATTATTATATCCTAATGAAATTATTTTATTATATTCATAACATATTATTTATTCAGGATACAACTTCTAATATGAAAAATAACTTACTCACATAGGCTATAATAAGTTACTTATCCTTCCTCAGACTACATTTTGTGGTCTATTACATATGCCACTACGGAACAAAATATATGGAAAGAAACTGTAGTAAACACACAGGCCCGGAGACTTGACAAGGTGACCTTCCCCTCACCCCCCCATTAAACAATAAAACCACCAATATTGGGTCTCCATAAACTACATTAATCATTCATAAAATCATATACTCATGTATGTATATACCCTAACCATGGATTATCGAAAAGATACCTTTCCAAAGACCGTCAGAATCTCCAAGGCATGAAACCTTATAGAAATAGAATATTCCTCTAAAAATAACTCTATCTTTAAACCAAAAATGAATTAATCACTCATTTATAAATTCACACACTAGTTAATATTTATATCATAATATCAAAAAAAGTGATAAAGTTTACCAAAAATATAATGGATCAATTTTTCATTAAATAAATAATCAATTCTAAGGCTATCAATACTATCTAACTCACTTTAATGAAAATAAATAAACCCTCTATTACCTCAACATCAATCATATATTAAATTTAAGATTTATCAAAACCTCAACCATGTGTTCTTAAATAGTTATTCCCAAAAATATAAACCATTTATAAAATCACTTTTCAAGTTTCATGAAACCATTTCATATATGTTTTCAAAACTTTAAACCAAAACTATTGGGTAATAAAAGTTCTATGTTTCAAATAATCCTTATAACTTTTAGAATATCTAATAATGTCATCAGTAAATATAAATCACTAATAAAATAGATAATTGTATCAATATTTAATTTCTATTAAGATATCAACATTCCTACCTTAGGTAAGACTTAGAAAATCACATTTTCTATCATAACAGGAACATATGAAGATTCTCAACTATTTAATTATTCTACCTTATTTACGTATATGTCATTGTTATTTTTAGACATATAGATTTCTCATCGTCATTTTCATGATCAGGTTTCATCAAAATACTAATACCAAAAATTATATGATAATATCCAAATATGAATATGAAAACATAAATATGAAGTTTAATACACCTATGAGACATTCGTATTTAACATTAATGATTTTTGGTTTAACATGTGACATTATTTTCTCACTCCTTGGTCATCCATGGTCATTTTTATGTTAGTTTATCTAACCAAATTATTTAACATCATACTCAAATCCATCATAATGTTTAATTTTATATAATTTGAAATAAACATAAAATATCCCATGATATTATCAAACTAGGTTTGTAGTTAGGATAATTTATCATTCAGCAGGTGATAATAGAGTTAATACCCAATCCTCCCTTTTCATGATTATTACCCCTAAGTAAACATGTGCTTGAGCATTATTAGACTTCTAAAATCTCGATAGGGTTGTAATTTGTTGGAGAACCACACAATTTCTTCATTACAAAAATTTTGGGATGTTATCCTATACATAGACTCATCCCTCAGTTTTATAACTACGTTTTTCACTAATTTTATCTCTTCTTAATCCCAGATAAATATAAAATATTTTCTATAAAAAACATAAAATTTTATTTATACCTTTGAAATTATGAACAAATTTAATATTTCTATTGTTAATGTAATTTATAACACTTAATTTATTTTCATCCAATAAAATCTTAAGCACTAATGTTATCTAAACCATCTTTTGATACTAACTGATATGCCTTAGAACTAGAATTCTAGAACTAGTATATAAGACACATAAATTTTACACATTGGTTACAATACACATCCATAATTATAAGATAATAAAACATTTAAAACAAATGGAACTTTTTTGGTTTAGAGTTTATGAGAATAGATAAAAATATTTAACTAGTATAAACCACGTTCTCTATATCAAAATGACATTTTTATACTATATAATAAACTAATTAATCCATAAAAACCCTTAAACATCTCCCATAATTCTTGCACAAAAGATTATATTCTAGACATATCTTATGTATTACATATCTTTATAACCTCGGGAGATGGATACATAAGAAATATGTGAACTCAGATGCTCATTAATGGAAATCATAAGTGATAAAAATCAATGATAATAAGTGATAATGAGATAATCATACATATATAGTCAAGATACTTTATAAAATCATACTCTTAAAAACATTTATTTTAAAACATTTCATAAGGCACAAAATAACATAATTCATGATTTAAAAGAGTTTGGAAACATAATTCAAAAAACATGATCCATGAGAACCTACTATAAAAGTGTAGAACAACATTCAAATATGGAAAAACATTAGTATAGGTAACATTACTTTCAGGACCCACACCATTATTTCCCATACTTATGAGAAACTAAAACATACTCACATATAATTTATCTTACAAGTTATAAACTTTTAATCAATGTATTAAAGGTTGATATAGGACCCCACAATCATTCATCCATACTTATGTGTTCCACTTAAAATTAATCATTTATTATTTCACAACTAACCCATATAAAAAATGGGTTTCTTTAATCACAAAATAAAAACCCGTGGAAATAAAATGGTTTTCATATGATTTTCAAAATTAATCACACAAATAAATCATTAACAATCACTTCAATAATCATAACATGATAAACCCATGGAACATAAATGGGTACCCAATGAAATAAAGTAACATTCTATGAAAGTAACATTTATTCAAGATAATAAATCATATGGTGTATACACTATATAGATAAAGTGTATATTATTAAGTTAACAATTTCCCCAAATCAATCGATGTATTGAATCTAGGTGAACACCTGTCAATTAGATAAAGGAAATATATATTGTTCATGGAGGAAAACATTTGAAGAAAAATTATGGTCATACAAAAAGACAATTAGGAAAGACAAAAACAGTGATCTATCATTCCTCTAAATAGGAGGATATAACATAAGTCTTCCAGAGAAAAAAGGTGTGTGGGTTCATTTGATCATTTTCCTTGATCAAGTGTAACATATTTCAATAGATGTTTATTTAGATGAAATCCATTTTTATGAGCATTATAAAAAATCTATTTATAATAGGAAACAACCATGACCTTTTTGAAAATATTTATTTAGTTATAAATATTTTATATATCAAGGAGAATAATATTTTATTTTATAAAAAACACAGAATATTCAAAAGAAACTTTCATAGAAAATGAAGAATATGGAAGAAAAAAGTTTTCATATGAAAAATGTTAAAAAGGGATTATTTTTACACTTTTATGAAAATGAACAACAAAGAAAATGTTAAAAATTTATCTTAAACTTTTTAAAAAAATTCAAGTAGTTTAAACCATAATACTTAATTATCATTTCATGTATAAGGACAATTTCAAAAACATCCAAGGTATACAAACCAAGAAAATGGGAGGTTCATATCTGAGAAGAAGATACAGGGTCAGTTTCACTTACATATAACTCTGATGTTAACATATGAGTCTTTTGGAAAGTAAATATTAAGGATACATGTAAAACGAAATGAATAACTAAAGAAAATGATGAGGGGTTTTAAAAAGAATAAAAATTCCTCACATTTATTAGCTTTCAAAAACAATATTGATTTCAAAATAATATTGGAAATGTAACCCATATGGTTTTGAGTGTTATTTAAATCAAAACTGTTAAATGAGAAATTGATTCAAACTAAACATAAAATAAAATTAATAAAATATAATCCATGATATAATATAAAAATTATGTAATATATATGTAACGACCTAGAATTTTTAAATAATAATTACTTCTAGATAAAATGTGTGTTATTTTATTTTGTACTCAAAAAAACTATATCTCATTAATAATGAAGTGGGTATATTTTGAAATGTGACTATCAAGTTTCAATGGTTATATGATCATAGGTCAATATGAAAATTGTAAGCTATACTCTTAATAAATATTTTAACATTATAATTAGTGTTTATAAGTAGAAATGAAAAGGGATAATTAATGAAGAAATGAGAAACGACGGCCTCATTCAGCAGAGTTGTGTCATACAAAGCCTATTTTTTAGAGCTTGGGTGGAAGGTAGCATCATTGTGGTTAACCCTTGACTAAGCCCAATCTGAGAATCAATATGTGAAGCTTGGGAAAAATCACATATGGGAGATGGTCAAGTAAATGTAAATTACCATTCATGCGATGTTAGTCGAGTCACCCCATAAATCAATCACTATAGAACACCATACCCTTAGGTCATATGCAGATGTTATAAGGCGTTATGTTTCAAGGCCTTAGATAATTAAAGTGTAATTCCATTTCATAAATAAATCTTTTTTCCATCAATTTCTTTTTAATAATAGTTTTTCTTAATAAAATTTATATGGAATTAGATAAATTGATATTTCGAAAAAAATTGTTCTTTCCAAAAAAGATATAAATATTTATTATAAACTAAAATATTATGAATAATACTTATTTTAATTAAATATTATTATAAAAAAATTATTATTTAAACATAAATGATAAAATAATTTTATTTTTTTCCAGTGTCAAAAACTTTACTATGCATTTTCATTCTACTATTATTTTTAGTAAATAGGGATTTCTATATTTAAAAGTTAAAATTATCATACTTAGATAATTATTCTTCTAAAATAATTAACATTTTTCAAATCATAATGTTAAAATTATGTTAGGGTGAATTTATGATAATTTTCTAAAATACTTTATTTTTTATGAATAGTAAAAATAGAATTTAAGTTTTTCAGTATGTCTATGACTTAATAATTATGTAAGAATGATTTATTAATTAATTAACCACAATAAAATAATTATAATATTTTATTTTATTAATATCATGTATTTTAATATATTTTCATCAATATCAAAACCTATAATTTACTTTTGAAAAATTAAAATTGAAACTCTAACTTTAAAAATATTATTTTATCGAAACATTACTTTTCTAGAAAAAATAAGTAATATAAAATGATGATAGGCTCTTGTGAACTAAAATAACATAAAATTTTTCCCAGGTGTCTAATACCATAGAAAAATACCATGGTCAAGCCAATTGTTTTGAATTTTCCACAACTTAGGTTTCCAAGGCCAATATTTGGAAATATATAAACAAATATTACACTTTTTCTATAAATAACAACCCATTTCTCCATTTCTATTCATTAAAAATAAATAATAGAGGAATATATGGCAGTTATACCTCTCAAATAGTTCTCTTAAGAAATCCTCAAGCCCCCAAGGTTCCAATCTTCATGTTTTAGGAGTAACACTTTAAGGTAAGAGAAATAACCTTCTTTTCTCTTCGTTTCAAGAACCTATTTTTGTATATGCCTTCTTAATGTTTTTTTTTCAATCTCTCTTATTTAATTTTTATTCATCCTATTAATGAAAATTTATTTTTTATAAATGGGAAAGCCATTTCCCCAATCTTTTTACCCTTTTCAAAAACCAAATTTTATAGCTATTACACTACCGAATTTACTTCTCAAAATTTATCTCTTCTCCTCAAGAAATTATATTATATTTTATTTTTGTGAATAACCAAAAAAATTATTTTATAGGGTAGTTCTCCTATATGTAAATATAATTTTTTTTTATTTACAAACATAAAACACACATTCCCTTTTTTTGGGAAAAAATGACAAAATTGTCATGTTCTTTATGTTTTTTTCAAAAAACCATGACTTTGATATAAAACCTGTTTCTTTTATTCTACATTGGTTATTTATGAAATTTTTTATTATGATATATGTGGATCACATACATTAATACATATTAATGTTTTTTCCTAACAGTTCTTCAATTCATTGGGAAAATAATTTAATCTCTATAGATGACATGTTTTACGATACCTTAGTGAATATCCTCAGTAGTTTTTATAACACCTTGGTGACAAACCTTGGTAATATACTTATGAATGTCCCATTTAAATTTTCTATCCACAATTTCATGTTATTATTAATTATACACTAAATGAGGCTAATGTTAATTGTTAAATTATATAATATTCATGTGATTTATTAGTCATAAACACCATTGTAGTTCATTTTACACTTTGAACATCATTTCACATTATGATTGTAATTCCTTCTTAAAATGTACTATTTTGTGGCACATTTTTTAAGATCATTTAAAGTAACAAATGATTCATCTGATTTTAATGAATCTAATTATCCATATTTCAATTTGATATTTTGGTAAATTTGTCTACACTTTAAAACGAACATGTTTCATTTAGGGATCAATCAATAATTCATGGAAGAGGATGGGGATATTTTGTGATGAAAGGAAAAAATTCTGGAGAAGTCATATTGGACACCATCCCACTGATGATAATGTGGGGCCCAACATACGATCCCAATGAGACCCAAATTTTGTGTGATGATATAATACATCTATAGGAACAAATAATTCTTCAGGAGAAAGTGCTAATACGTCCTCCATTGTGGATATTCAGGCAGCCTAAGTTGAAAATAAAATTCCGGTCCAGATTCTGCGGCCCAGAAAAACAGCCCACCATTTTACACATATATCACTAACTATAAACTATTTTGGGATGAAACTTTACATAAGGTTATGGGACATCCAGATCCTCATGTTTGGATTCTATTCCCTACTCCAATTCGGCCATCTATAAGGTCTTCTAGGCGCATCTGTTCGGTGGAAGAAAGATGGTTGTCACCTCGGGTCAAGGGTGGAAAAATCAACTCTCCCTCAAGTTTCCACCCACCTATGGCCTACCACAATTAATTGAGAAGACTTGGACTATTGGAGGATCGACCCAAGGCTTCAAAAATGCATATTTAAGGCAGTGGTTGGGGATTATTTAATCATCTTTTGTGCTTTTTTCAATTGTATTGTTATGCTGCAATTTTGTTGTCTCAAGTTTGTCTTTCACATGAAAGTTGTTCAATTCACTTTATTTTATTAATAAAAGTTCTTCTTTTCCTCTTATTATGTTGTTCTTCATATCAATTTGATACCATTTCATCAAGTTGTGAATTTATTCACACCAAACCTTGTGAAATTATTTCCACAATGGTGGAGTGATCATTTTTTTATCATTTTCTTTACTTCTTCAATTCCTCCCTCATGAGTTTACTTCCCGCTTCCGTTGAAGACATGTCATCAATGGAGTGCTAACTCATTTATGGGTTGACCCAAGGGAGTAGCAAGGGTCTGGATTGGATTTTATTTCTCACTCCATTAATGGATAATCACTTCTTTGAAATGATATTTTTATTTGATGATTTTAAAATCTCTTCATCCTTATTGAATTTAAGATCACACATTTCAAGTGCTAATACAAACCTATACCTTGGAGTGCTCAAAACTTTGATCATTTAAGTGTATAGGTGATATTATTAGGGTGTGTAAGAATTAAACTAGTAATTTATGATTTTGTTTGATCTTCTTAAATGAACCCATCTCGAACATAAGAAATTGAAATCATTAAAAAAGGAATTCATCCAATCCACCCCGAGCGATAACCTATGATCAACTCATTACCTTAATTTGAATTAACTTAAATCTGTTAGTGATCCTTTAAACCCATCTAAAATCAACCCAATTTGGCCACTTCATATCCAAAAATAGTCCTTAGAATGTTCTTGTCTATAGGTTACTTCATAGGTCTCTATGGATTCGACAACCCAAGCTAGACTACAAGGACCGTTCTACCTTCTTATCTTGGGTAAATTTGAGCATTAATCAAGTTTTTTCACTGTTTCTGGGGACCTAAGTAAGTTATATTATAAATTATCATCCTTTTTTTCATCCCTCTTCTCTGTTCTCACCCCCTCACTCCTATGGAATTCAATTTTGAACAAGTCCAAACATGGGAAATATATCCCTACCTTGATCACCCAACCTCTTGTGTGATGTACAATGACCATCGTAATTTCTACATATGCGATCATCAACAACCAAATGAACCACAATGTTTTTACTCCTATGATCCACAAAAAATCCTAACATATAATGAGTTTCAATCCCCATAAAGCCAATATGAACACCCCCTTGTGTAATTCCAACAAATTAATTATCCACCAGGAATAGACCATCTTTCTAAACCCCTTTCCCATCATGATCAACAACCATTACTTGAAAAATTGTGTCAACAAATGGATAATATGAATTTTGAGGTTTCATATTTGATATTAGAATTACAAAACTTTGATACAGTTATGGAACCCATTCTCACTCATGTTATCCCTTCCTCATCTTTTATAGAAGAATCTTTTCTCCCACAAACCTCTCATAAATTTATTGAAGAACCGACCTTTGGATTTTGGATAGATGAAGAGGATAAAGTAATTGTTTAAGGCTATTTAAATCAGGAGGAAATTGACTTTTTGGGTTCAAAATAGGAGAATTTGACATCATGGATTGAGTCTCCTAAGTATAAATCCATTGATAAATTGTCAAAAACACCAACCATTGAACCATTTAGAGAAATCACAAACATTGAGTCCATACCAATTACTAAAATCGATCTTTCCAATTTTTTTGTTGAATCTTTTATTCAAAAGGAACCAATTCTGTTGAGCAATTTTGAAAATGAAATTGAGCTTGATTCAAAATCCAAACCAATGTCTGAAAGTGTTAGCCAAACCGAACTTGAATGAAAGGAATTTCCATCCACCCTCAAATTTCCATTCATTGGGGATATCCAAAAACATCCAATTTTCCCTATTTCTTATCATGAAACCAATAAAGAGGTAATGCTTCTTAATTTCTTTGGAAAGTCTAATAAAGAAACTGGATCAACCATTTCTGATATTCCTTGGATTTTACCACTTATTATAGAACATAGGTTTGCACAGGACAAAAATTATAAAGAAATAATTGATCTCAATCTAGTGTACATGGAGAAATATGTGGTCCTTAAAATGTTGAAAATTTTTATTGGGTAAGTTGTGGGGTCTATGTCGGGCTAGCGACATTAAACCAAAGTGCTGTATGGGAGGAAACCTGTGATTTCAACTTTTCAAAACATTTTTTTAAATAGGATTAATGAATCATTTTAATATTTTTTTTAAAAATAATGTTGACATGTTCTCATATTATGAGTATGGATGGGTATGAAAGGGGAGGACCATATTCATCAGTGTCGCGTGGTGTGATCCTTGAGTAATACCTTACCCAAAAATTTAAAAAGAAGACAACGTATCATTAGTATATTTTATTTTATTTTTATGTGTTTGTAGGTTAAAATAAAAATACAAAATAAATAAATAAAAATATAATAAAAAAAGGCCACATCATAGGTCGTGGGGCAAACCCCGTCACAACCGGCGAAGCCACGGGGATTCAAACCCAGGACCGAAGGGAGACAGGGGCGCGCTTACCACTGATCTACAGTATTTTGTGCTTCCTTATTCTATAATATTTATATATATAATTATATTTTACTTTCTTAATTATATAAATATATATATATATATTTGTTTTTTTTTCTTTTTTTCTTTTTTTACTAGGGAACTCTGCAAGTGACATGGATATCAAAGGACTAAATTAGAGCAGCAAGAACTTCACTTCAACCACCAGGTGACTTCATTCCATGATCCTCATATTTCAATTTCTTTTTTGAACTCCCCTTATCTACCTCTACTCCTTATAAATTTTATTTCTTTAAACATTGGGGATAGTGTTATTTTATTTTGGGGGGAGATAAAATAAAAAATGCTTTTGTGTCAAAAAAATGAATGATTTGAAAAAAAAGTGTGTAAATGGATGGAAAATTTCCTTTAACTTTGAACATGATAATGAACATTGAACACTTTGAAACTTAATATCAAATAATTTAGCATGTCCTAATTCTGATTTTAATCCATGTATAATTTCATGAGCATATATTTTGGTAAGTGTGGTTGTCTAATGTGATATTTCATGGTTTATTATTTCATCCAAATAAAATAAAATCATAACGCACGTCCTTTGGATAGTGTGGTATTAGTTTCATTTCAGGGGGTCCCAAAAATAAATATCATAGGTTTGGTGATAATTTTAGTTTTAATATGATTATTCAATAAAAAAATTAAAAAAAACAATAAATTTGCACGTAGAGTAAGGAAATGACCTAATGCGTGGCTTTCGGCACTTGGGGATCGTGACTCCGTAGTTTTTTGGCCTAGAGTTAGTAATTTTAACTCTATTTTTGGTAATTTGAATTTGTTTTTGACTGATTTAACTTGAGATGTTTCCCGAGTATATGGGCTTCATTTGGTTCCCTAAGGTCTTTGAGCCTGTGAGTCATCGGCAAAGTCTTGCTATAGGGGTTGACTCTTTGGAGTGCAATTTCAATTACCATGGAAAATTGAAAAACCAGAAAAAAATACAATAAAAAAATTGAATACTCATCTTAATATTGAAATTTGATTCCACCTAGTGATTCTGTCATTTTCCCCTTTAATAAACATGAACCACCATGTCTATTGGGATATAAAACACATCCACATACTTAATCGATATTAGATGAAATATGGAAATGAATTTGAATAACGGAATGGGCTTGGGATTGGGATATGCTTATGAAACTATCTTGTATTAAAATATTTTGATGGGTTTCATGATTGTTTGGTATAAGGGTTTTGGTGGTCATTTTGTATTAAATATTTTTTTGGAAAACTGTATTAGAATTTCATATTGTTGAGATATATTTTTCTCGGGACTAGAAAAACTCAAGTTGGGGGGGTGTGATTATACACAAAATGAGGATAATATTCATTGTTAATTTATATAATATTCATGTGATTTATTATTCATAAACTCCATTTTAGTTCATTTTACACTTTGAACATCATTTCATATTATGATTGTAATTCCTTCTTAAAATGTACTAATATGTGGTACATTTTTAAACATCATTTAAAGTACCCAATGATTCATCTGAATTTAAGGAATGTAATTATCCATATTAAAATTTTATATTTTGGTAAATTGATCTAAACTTTAATATAAACATGTTTCATTTAGTTTCCAATGGATAATTCATAGAAGAGGATCGGGATATTTTTTAATGAAAGGAAACAATTCTGGAGAAGTCAGATTGGACACTATACCACTGATGAGCATTTGGGGCCCAACATATGGTCCTAATGAAGCCAAAATTTCGTGGTATTATATAAGACATCTAGAGGAACAAATCATCCTTCAGGATCCGGTGCTAATTTGGCCTCCATTGTGCTTATTCATGCGGCCCAATTTGAAAATAGGATTATGTGCCAGATTCTACCGCCCAGAAAAACAACCCCCCATTTTACACATATCTCGTTAACCATAAACTATTTTGGGATGAAACATTACATACGGTTAGGGGACTTAGGGTTATTCATGTTTTTATTCTATGTCCCACTCCAATTCAGCCATCTATAAGGCCTTCCAGGCTCATCTGTTCGGTGGAAGAAAGCTGGCTACCACCTCAGATCAAGGGTGGAAAAATCAAATCTCCCTCAACTTTCCACCCACCTATGACCTACCACAATTAATTTAGAAGACTTTTACTATTGTAGGATCTAACAAAGTATTCAAAAATTACTATTTAATTCAGTTTTGGTGGAGGATTTGATCATCTTTTGTGATTTGTTTAATTTTAATGTTATGCTGCGATTTTGTTGTCTCAAGTTCGTCTTCCACATGTAAGTTGTTCAATTCACTTTAGTTTCTTAATAAAAGTTCTTATTTTCCTATTATTATCTTGTTCTTAATATCACTTTGATACCGCTGGTTCAAGGTGTGAATTTATTCACACCAAACCTTGTGAAATTATTCACACAACGGTGGATTGATCATTTTCTTTTTATTGTTTCCTTTACTTCGTCAATTCCTCCCTCATGAGTCTACTTCCTGCATCCATTGAAGACATGACATCAATGGAGGGATAAATATTTTATGGGTTGATCCAAGGGAGTATAAAGTGGCTATATTAGATGTTATTTCTCACTCCATTAATGGCTAATCACTTCTTTTAAATGATATTTTTATTTGATGATTTTAAAACCTCTTCATCATTATTAAATTTAAGGTCACACATTTCAAGTACCAATATGAACCTTTACCTTGGAGTGCTCAAAACATTGATCCTTCGAGTTCATAGGTGATTAGTATTAGGGTGTGTAGGCATTAAACTAGTAAGTGATGATTTTGTTTTATCTTCTTAAATGAACCCATCTCAAATATAAGAAATTGGAATCATTAAAAAAGGAATTCATCCAATTCACCCTGAGAGATAACCTAGAATCAACTCATTACCTTAATTTGAATTAACTTAAATCTATTAGTGATCCTTCAAACCCATCTAAAATCAAACCAATTTGGAAACTTCATAGCCAAAAAAATTCCTTAGAATGTGCATTTCTATAGGTTACTTCTAAGGTCTCTGAGGACTCGACAACCCAAGCTAGACTACAAGGACCGTTCTACCTTATTCTATTGGGTAAATTTGAGCGTGAATAAATTATTAATACCCTTGTTATTAATATTTTCTACATTTTCCCTTTCTTGTTCCAAAATAATATTCCTCGTGTTCCTATTGATATTCCACAAGATCCCTTGTAAAGGATTTTTTTTTCTTTCCCTTACTGAGACTTATGCTCATCCTTTCCTTTGATGTATGTCCCTAGGTTATGAGATATAGTAAATTTACTTATGATGAACCTTTGAAGAATAGGTTAAAGTTTATTATAATAATATTTCAATTTTTCTTGTATTATATACCTTTTTTCAAGAAACTAAACTTTAAAAGATCATTTTTTATACCATGTAAATGAAAATTTTGTGTAATAAAAAAGAAGGGATTATATAGTTGTTATAAAGGATGGTATAGTTATTTATGGAAATTAGGATTTGAAAACTTTAGTAAGAACCCTAGGGACATGTTAAAATAGAGTAAAACAACCTGGTATTTTTTGAATTATTAAGTCAGTGGTTTCCGAGAAAAGAAATATCTATCTTGATACAAACAAGTGTATTTGGTTCTATAATAGATAAATCTAAGGGTAAACCCCAAAAACATAGATTTGAGTTTCACTAAAATGGGAATTGGTGCATGATAATGGTACTTGATACAAACCAATTTTGACACTCCTAGTGGATATGTTTTGTTAATAATAATATTTTTATGAACTAATATGAAGGATTTATAGAAACTGTAATTGTTTTTAAAACATAACATATTTAACCATGTTGTTTTAAGACATAAAATTCCTTTAGAATTATAAAATTCTTAAAAAAAATCTCCCTAAGGTTTTTTATTTTTAGAAAAACGTGTGAAAATAAATGAACCACGTAAATGAGGAGAGCATTGTACCATGCACTAATAGCCCTCTGATGGAAGCCAGAATATAAAATATCATGAGAAAGATGAATCATCTAACTCAATTCATGACCAATAAGTGAATCAGGATGAGATACCAGATTCAATTAGAAGGTAAAAACTTTCTGTTGAGTCTTTTATGTGTCACTTACCACCTTTAATCAGTGGATCTATCGACCCATTGATTATTGAACAATGGGTAATCTCTATAGAAAATAGCTTTTATATACTCAATTTTTTTAGAACAAGAGAAAGTCACCTTGTTTGTTTACCCCTAAGAGGGAGAGGTTTATCATTGGTGGACACTGATAAAAAACAAGAATCTAAGAATAGATATTGATTCTATGGAGTGGTAAGAGTTTATTTGAACCTTTTTCAAAAAATATTTCCTCATTTTATACGAATGAAAATGGAGAAGGAATTCCTAGAGCTGAAGGAGAAGGAAAATGAATATGAGGGAAGCTATGGGATGAACTTTACAATACTTTATCGTTACACCTATATATTTTTCATGGATCCTAATAGAAAGTTTGATAGATTTTCTGGAGCACTAAGTCCCTATATATTGAATAATATATCCAATAGAGACTATGAAATGTATGAGGAGATAGTGTGAAGTTCTATGAAGGTGGAATTTGAGTTTATAGAGACGCATTTTTTCCATAAATCAAATGAAAAGAAGATATCAATGAAGGAAATATAAGGGAGGAACTTTGATCATAGAAGACAAGAAAAGAAAGAAAAACTTCCCAGATGCTACAAATGTGGAAAAAGCATTTGGGAACTAATTTCTCAGGAGAGGGAAATGTTAAAAGTGTGGGAGAGATGCCTGTATAACTCAAAACTGTCATAGTGAGGTAAAGCCTCAACTTCTAAACACTAATGAAAATAAGAAGATGCTGGAGTCATTTCCTAAATTCCAATGCTATAAGTATGGATAGCTTGGGAAATTTTCCAATCATTTTCCAAATTAGAAGATAATGGAGGGGAATCATCATCAACCTCATCATAGGCCAAAAGAGAAAGGTTGGGTATTTGTTATTGTGATGACTGAAGTTGAAGCTCCAAATTATTTGGTAGAATATACTCTTTTTGTTCTCTCAAATATATCAAGTACATTATTTGATTCCATTTAGATACATTCCATTATTTCCTCCAGGTTTTCAATGAATATAGAATCAATCCCTGAACTATTAAAAGTAGTTTAATTTGTAAAGACTCTTAGAGGGATTATCCAAGAATCAACTGTGTATAGAAACTCTAGTGTTCACATTGGACAGAATAACCTCATCGCAAATTTATTAGTCATTCCCATGCTAGAATTTGACACTATACTGGGGATAGACTGTCTATCAAAGTATAATACTAATATCAACTGCAGAAGCAAGGAAATATCTATAGTTTTAAATGAAACACCATAGTTGTTTACAAAAGGAGAGATATCTCAACCAGATCTTTGTATATAAACACCTCTCATAGCCTTATTTACATAAATTCTAAGTGTATATTTAGATGGAACTAAAAGTATATGAATAGATAATGTACCCATTGTTCGAGAATATAATGGAATCTTTCTTGAGGAGTTACCTGGAACTCCCCCGGAAAGAGTGGTAGGGTTATCTGTTGAAATCAGAACTAGATCTAGAATGATATTAAAATCCCCATATATAATGGAAAATTTGGAGCTATAGGAATTAAAAAAACGCCAAGATCTCACTACTACAAAAGAGCCTTTAACAATGCTGGAATATTACTTTATCAGTGCTAAAAATGCATTGACTACCGAAGTGAAGTTAAAAGCCTATCAGTGCTAAAACCCACTATTAAAGGCCCACTTTAATAGTGCTAAAAAGTGAGATGTTAAAAGGTTCCTTTAATAGTTTATTTTAGCATTGTTAAAGGACCCTATTAACAATTATTTTTTAGTTATGTTATAGGGGGCCTTTAACAGCGCTTTTTTAGCGTTCATAAAGGTAATGTTGTTAAAGGGGTAAAATTGTATTCTTTCATACTTCTATGAGCTTGACCCTTTATCAGTGCTTCCATGACACCGTTAACAGTATCCCCCCCCCCCATCAGTGCATATCACCCCACCACCCCGTTTATCAGTGCTTTATGAATTTCAAGCCTCATGTGCACCCACCTGGATCTAAACCCCACAGCTCTCCTTTGAATAACAAAGTCCTTTACCATAACACCATATTGTTTTTTTGTCTATATAATTACACTTTTATTAATTTATATATATTTTTACATGTATATTTTTATTTATATATTTATGTAATTATTTTTCAATTAATTTGTAAGATATATGTGTGTGTGATATATATATATATAGTTATATTTATTTAAATATATTCTATATTATATTCATTTACAAATACTATAATATAATATAAATATATATTTGTTTATTAATACACACATATTTTTATATATTAATATTCTACATATTTTTTTATAATGTAAAAAATAGTTAGATGTTGTTTTAAATAAATTTTTAGAATATGTATTTATTTATAGATATTATAAGATACATAAAAATATTTATTTTTTAATTATGAACAAAAATATGTTTATATATAAACATTAATTATAAAGGTATATATATATTATTTCATTTTTATAAGTTAAATAAAATGTGAAATTTTTTATTGTAAGTAAAATTAATAATAAATATTTATTCTATATACTTAAATATACGTTTTCTATAAATATGTTGATATATGTATTTATACAACAGATTTATTATAATTAAATATAATAAAATATTCATATATTTAATTATAAATAAACTACATTATGACATATGAAAAACTTTTAAAACCATAATATCAATATAAATTTAATACTTGGGAATAAAATCATTTCTCACTGAAAACATGCAAAAAACACCCCCTTAAACATGACTAAAAGTCCATTGAATGTCAAATAATTACGATACCCTCACTAAAATCTCAGTTTTGGAGGCATTAAGCATGTTTTTTTGCCATGAAAAACATGAGAAGATGTTCTAACACGTCATCAGTGTATAGAGCACATCGTAGTCTTCTATTCAATATGTGGCGGCATCCAAACGGACACTCGGATCAAAAGTTATGGTTGTTTGGATTTAGAGTTATGTATTCAACTTATTTTAGATACTTTATTGATTTTTTTATTTTGTTATCTTCAAATTGATATTAAATTACTATTACTCAGTACTAATTTGAAAATTATTAATTAAAATTATTTTATAAAATTATTTTATAAGCCATTTTCCCTAAATATCTTATACATTAAGTGTAAATACCTAATTACCTTATCTAAAAAATGATTAAAACATATATATTATATTTATATTAATATATTAATATATTATTTTTAATGAAATGTTTTTTTAATTATACCCTTTATTAGTGCTTGTAAAAAAGTGCTGATAATAGGGGGTCTTTATCAGTGCTTCCAAAAAAGCATTGATACCCCCCCCCATCATTACTTTATTACAAGTGTTGATAAAGGTTAGGACTTTATTAGTGCTTGCAAAAAAGAGCTAATAAATGGGGGCCTTTAACAACAATTTTTTTAGCGCTGACCAAGTGTGTCTCCTTGGGGAGTACCTATTATATTTTTGAAGAAGAATGATGGATCAATTTGGATATGCACTAATTTTAGAGAACATAATGGGATCACAGTGAAGAACAAGTGCCCTCTCCCATGGATTGATGATTTATTTGACCAGTTTCATGGGGCTCAATTTTTCTCTAAGATTGATATTTGATCTGGTTATCATTAATTAATAGTGAATAAATAAGATATTTCAAAGGCTGCCTTCCAATCAATATATAGTAATTATGAGTTTTTTTATTCCTTTTAGCTTGACTAATGAATCTACTATATTTATGGATTTGATCAATAGAGTCTTATTGACTACCTTGAAAATTTTATGGTAGTTTTTATTGATGATATTATGATATATTCCAAAAATCATGAGGAACATGAGGATTATATAATGGTTATATTGAAAACTCTAAGGAAGGAGAGGCTATTTGGAAAATTTTAAAAATGTGAATTTTGGTTACAGAAAGTTTCTTTCATGGGGAACATTATAACCAATGAAATAATATTAGTTGATCCATAAAAGAATACTTTTGTGGATGAGTGGCCTCATCCTACAACAGTAACTAAGATTCATAGATTCCTTTGTTTAGTACATTTTTATAGGAGGTTTATGAAAAAAATCATGACTTTCTAATCCACTAAACAGTTTAACTCAAAAAGGGTCCAAGTTTGTCTAGATAAAGGAGTGTGATGAATGTTTCCAAGTGATGAAGAAGAGATTCATAACTATACCCCTATTAGATCTACCTGTTATCAAATAATGATTTGTTATTTTTAGTGATGCATCTTTTAAATTTCTTGGGTGAATCCTCATGAAAAATGACAAGTTGATTTCTTATGTATCAAGACAGTTCAAGCCTCATGAGCAGAATTATCCCACACATGGCCTAGATCTAAATGCAGTTATTTTTTTCTCTGAAGATATGGAGGCACTATATTTATGAGGATAAATGTGATATATTGTAATGTCTCAGATTTTCCATGTAATGTTTTTTTAATATTATATGGAATTATTATGAGACCAGGCACGGAGACGGCACATCATTCTGAGGCCCAGTGAGCCCGGAATGGTGGTTTGAACTTTTTTTAAGGTATGTGAGCTGGCACATGTGCGCGGTTTTGGTAGTTTCTAAATGGATGCCCGAATTAAAAATATGAGGGCATCGTTGCATCTGAAATGAAAACTTTACCTAAAAATGGTTCTAACCTTGACCGGCATGGGTTGAAAAAAAAAGTTAATTTTCAGACGTTTTTAGTAAAATAAAATAAAAAAAATTGCAACGTTTATTTTATTTTTATTTTGGAAACATCCACTATAGCGCAGCGATGGGGCAGCTGTTTCAGTAATTAATTTCATGTCATAATGAGTTAGAAACAGAATGTTGAATCGTTATTAATGCAGCATAATGGATTTCCAAATATGTTTCCCTTTTTATTGGGATGTCGCTCATTGGCAAGGATTGAGAGGAAACTCAGAAGAATCTGTAGCGCTTCGGAGAAGACTCCCAATGACGAATGACAATGAATAGAAGCTGTGAATTGTTGCACCAATGAAGTTTAAGGATCTCTAAGACTACATTAGCGTGACCCTTTCATCAATGGCCGATCATTTCTTAAAGGTTTGAGTTATTATTTCTTTCCTATTTCCCCATTTTTGAATTTAAACGGCGAACATGGATCAACCAAGAAAAAGTTGATCTGTTGATTCGTACATTCTAGCATGAAGGTTTTATTGGGATGATTATGGGGAATTAATCCATGTTGATTATTGTTGTTGATTTCTTCTATGTTTAAGCCTACTAACGGGAGTAGATCAACATCGTGAAGACCAGCTTCGGAGGTTCATTCCTCAAATTTGTTTAATTAGATTTTCTTTCCCATTTCCTTCTCGCACATTCTTTGCGTTCTTCATGGGGCGAGGAACAACAGATTGTTGCACACCCATCTTGCAACGCAATGATTCCAAACTGGATATGCAACATCGCAACGACCTTATGGAGGTTTGACGGCCATGACGGACGATGAATCGGCTCGGATCGGAAGAGGTCGTTCTTCGAGCATTCTTTGTGAGGGATGATCAGAACATGTTTTCAGAGCCGATTGGAGGTCCGAAAACAATGGAAGCAGCTTCATGGTGTCGGGGTGACCAGAACCCGGGAGATCCATGGTGATCAGATGACTGAATCGATGAACGGGACAACACCAGTGGCCTGACGGCTGAGGTGTACATTTCTAGAAATTTCCAGAATACACGGCGTGTATCTCTGAAGAACATGTTGTGTGGACCATCCCAGCGGCTGCTAGGGTTTCGATCATTAGAAAAGTATCACACGGAATGCGACTCTGGTCACACGGCATGTTGGACCTTCCTCGAAGCTTTCCATGTCTTTTGGAAATTACATGGACATGGGAAGGACTACACAGCTTTGAGACATGGCGTGTACTCTCTACGCATCTTGGAGGAAGTGACTACACTGGACTTGGCATGTATCCATAGGATACACGGACAAGGGGTGTAATACATATTCGTGTATTATACCACACGGCAAGGTGAGACCAGTAGTGCAGGTCACACCGTGTACCGATTACACGGGTTTCCATACACGGGTTGAGGCCGTGTACGGGCACATGGCTAGCGTACACGGAGCCAACCCTAGGACAAGGCATGTAATCCATACCACACATTGTGTATTGACTTTTTTCTACACGACCAGCATTATGACACGAGACGTCATACATGGGCAGTACCATGGGTAAGAAGACACGGTGTGTGCCTTTTCTACATGCCGTGTACTTTTTGGAAAATGGCATGGTCTTCTTGTCCACCGTATCTTGGACACATTTCATTTAGGTTAGTTCCCCTTCTTCTCATTCCCCTGAAGGTCAGGCATTGTTTCTTTTTTCAGGAGTATGATCCCTTCATCAGGACTTTCTCTGATAGAGTCGATCATCCCTCCGAGAGGCCCAGAGCGAGATCCTCTATCCATTCCTGGCCCTAGGTAGAGTCAGGAATCGACGTAACCAACTCTACAGGGCGTCGATCCACTACCTAGCTGGTGAATCTAGATGAGTCACGGTATTTTCCATGTCCCTGGTCGTGATCCTCATCTATGTATCATGATCTTTCTCCACTTAGAAGTGTGTCTCCCATAATGAGTGTATCTATCTATCGTGATCCTTCCACTCAGTAGTGTGTCTCCCATAATGATTGTAACTACCTCTCGTGACGTTTCTCGATGAACAGTACTACTCGGACGGACATCATCAGAGCTACCAAACTTGAGGAGTGTGTTCTCTCGGAACGAGTGCTTCATGGAATCTTTGAATGGAATTCCTAGAGGGGGTATGCGCTTGTGTGTCTCACCTCTAGACTGTGGGTCTGGGTTTTGAGTATATCTAGTTTGTGTTTCTCAATCTATACGTTCTGTAGAAAAATACTGTGTAGAGCTGACCGTACCTTTACTTTGTATATTGATTTTTGGTTTTCGGGTTCCTCTACTGAGTATTGTTATACTCACCCTTGCATGGGCTTTTCCCACACGTGTCATGTCTTGGGAAGACGATTAGACTTTTGACAGAGCCCAGAGAAGAACAAGAAAGGATCAAGATTTCTGATTTCCTCATAGGTAGAGGTGTCCCTACAGCTACGAGCAGCAGTTCTAGTACCTCTTTGCATTACAGGTTGTACTTTTTAGTTTTCAGACTCTTGTTTTGGTGGGCTTGTATTCTGGTCCAGTTTTATTTCAGCACATTACCTTCCCTCGTACTATGTTGGTTGGGTTTAGTTGTATGCATTCATTTTGTTCCTCAGTGGTTTTTTTTACATTTCATCATTTTTGGGATTGGAGATGTCTGCATATGTACATATTTTTAGGAAATGCCTCCCATGTTAGTAATATGCCTAATCGGTGCTAGTCACCATCCCCTGAACTATTGGAGGCGGGTTTGGGGAGTCACGGCGTGGGCCCCACTGGGACGATTTGTGATAGAGTGGTATCAGAGGTGGTCGGTTCTACCTTTGGACAGAGAGTCTATGAGATTGGTTTGGGGCAACAGTGTTAAGTGTTTCGAGCTCGGCTTTTAGGCCAGAGACTCCAGTGTTGGTGCGGGTGGTCGATGTATCCATACACCAGGACTTCGATAACCTACTTTTCGACTCGGTACATGAAAACACCAGTTGTAGGAAAGTAAAAAATAATGGTGCAAGCATCATATAGGAATGGGTTGTGTTTTCCATGTCCTTTGTGTCAGCAATCCAGATATACTCAATGACAATGGTACATCTTGTTTCCTTATAGGATGCCTCTATGATGCATACCTGCTAGGATTTAGTAGCATGATCATGAGGATGACCCCCTCAGTGATGAGGCTTCGATACAGGGACCAGTTCCCCAGGCGTTGCCACTAGTTGGTGCACCAATTATGCCACCACCAGTGGAGCAGCCCATGGAACCTGCAGTACTGACTAATTAGGGGCGCAGGCTTAGTGCGCTCCATGAGTTCTAGAGACAGAGACCCATTAGGTTCTGAGTCAAGACTTACCCTCATGCGACTAAGGACTGGATTGATGTGGTGAATAAATTTTTCTGTCTAGTGAGGACATCGGCGGACCAGATGGTGATCCTGGGAGCGATCCTTCTTCAGGGTTCGGCGGGACGATGGTGGAGTCTGGCCACACAAACTCAAGACAAGGAGACCCTTTCATGGATGGATTTTGAGTGACTCTTCAGGGAGGAGTTATCTCTAGTTACACTGAGAGAATTACGTATCAAGGAGCTTATTCAGCTCTACCAGGGCAGTATGACGATCACTAACTATTCATCTAGGTTCACCAACCTCACAAGGTACTTGATGAATATGGTCAAAGATTAGTAATTTAGAACTCCTACATTTAAGCGAGGTATATGATGAGACATCCGAGATAGTTTCATTCCTCTAAGAATTTCGACTTATTCTGGAGTGCTCGTGCATGCCTTGATGATCGAGAGCTTCTTAGCGTAACAGAGACAGCCGACGACAGTCAGCAGTAGGCAGACAGGATCGGATACCTCGATAGCAGGGAGGCGACATCGGACACAGGGATCGGGATTTGAGAGATGTCAGAGGAGGACCTATGATAGGGGATCGACAGTCCAGGGCTATCAGGCCGGATCCAGTCATCCCAGGGATAAGCGGTGCAACGCGTGCAACAAAAGGGGACATCTTGCTAGAGATTGTCCGACCCAATGAGATTCTGATAGGGAAGCAGTGGATGGACCATCGAGGCAGAGGAAGAGAGTGGAGAAGATGGACCCACCAGGCATTGGATGAGGCATAAGAGCATGGAGAGCCGCAGGTGGTGGAAGACGATTTGACTTACTTCCACCACCACCCCCATGAGGTCCGCACCAGGCTCAGGGTGTTGGGGGATAGGGGTGAGGACGGTTGCATGTGGTCGAGGCATATGACCAAGGGAATCCAGGGATGATCCGAGTTATGATCTATGTATTTTCTACCTTATTTTTTGTAATTATAGACACAGGTGCCAGTCATTCCTTCATAGTCACATGTCTTGTGCAAAACCTTGAGATTCTGGTAGAACTGTTGACTCGATCCTAATGCTTGGAGACATCTATGGGAGGATACTCGACGATCACGCACCTTTGAAGACAGTGTGATCTTACCCTTGGAGGCGAGAGTTTCGGTTGGAACCTCTTGGTGGTAGTGTCGAGGCCTTACGATGTCATTCTCGGTATGGATTGGTTATCTTCAGCTCATGCCCAGATTGACTGTTTTAGGCAAAGGGTGTGGTGTGTCTGTAGTGATGGGATGAAGTTTTCTTTTGATGGAGAAAGGGAAACCCTAGAAGCACAGAATGGGCTCATTCATAGGAGGGTGCAGCTGGTCTCCCATGATTTGGCTAGTCTCTCCCTCAGAGTAGTAGATGTGATGAGCTCCAAGTTCCCAGTAGTAGTGGCGGAGTACGATGAAATTTTTCCCGAAGACGTTCCAAGAATACCTCCCCACCGAGAAATATACTTCTGCATTGACTTACACCCCAGTATCGCACCGATTTCATCACCATCATATCAAATAGATCCCACAGAGCTTCGCAAACTGTTGGTGTAGTTGGAGGATTTGCAGAGCAAGGGTTTCGTAAGACCCATCATTTCACCCCGGGCGGCCCCAGTCTTATTTTCCAAGAAGGCAGATGGGAGTTTGAGGTTGTGCATAGATTACCGGTGCCTGAATCAAATAACGGTGTAGAACATGTATCCACTAGAGAGAATCGATTACCTCTTCAATTAGCCAAGAGGGACACAGTGGTTCTTGAAGGTTGACCTTCAATCAGGTTATCACCAGTTACGTGTACGAGATGAGGATATACCGAAGATGGATTTCAGATGCTGCTACGGTCACTATGAGTAACTGGAGATTCCTTTCGGCCTGAAAAATTCCCTTGCAATGTTCATGGGACTGATGAACTGGATCTTCTATCCTTACTTGGACTGGTTCCTAGTGGTCTTAATCGACGACATCCTTGTGTACTCGACGTCAGAGGAGGAGCACGTGAGACACCTGCGGATGGTTCTAGATGTACTCCGAGAGCACCATCTTTATGGGAATCTCTTAGAATGCCAGTTATGGATTCAGGAGGTCCACTTCTTAGGACATGTCATCTTAGCATATGGAGTAGTTGTGTACCCATCCAAGGTGGAGGCAGTGTTAGCATGGGAGCCACCTCAGAGCGTGATGGAGGTGCAAAGATTCTTTTGGTTGGCAGGATATTACTGAAGATTAATTCTTAATTTCTCCCAGATATTAGCATCGATGATAGCCTTGACTAGGAAGGGGAAACCCTTCGCGTGGATGGAGAAGTTCCAGTAGGCTTTCGAGTAGTTGAGACAAAGTTTGAGGAGCGCTCGAGTTTTGAGATTGCTGGAGGAGGGTGTCGAGTACGTGGTTTTTTGCAACTCATCAGGGACTAGGCTAGGCTGTGTCCTGATACAAAGATAGGCAGTGATTGCCTATGGTTTTCACTAGCTTAATCCACATGAGCAGAACTATGCGACTCATGATCTCGAGTCAGAAGTGGTAGTCTTTTCAATGAAGATGTGGAGACAATACCTTATGGGTGAGCAGTTCATCATCTATTCTGACCACAAGAGCCTCAAGTACATCTTATCACAGAATGATCTAAATCTGAGGCAGAGGCGTTGGCTAGAGTTCCTCCATGATTACGATTTTGAGATCATCTATACTCCTTTTAAGGGGAACAATGTGGCAGATGATCTTACCAGAAGTTCGAGCTCATAGTTGTTGAGTGAGGCGACAGAGTAGTTGGCCACATTGCAGTTGTCCTTCGTGGATAGAGAGAATGAAGCTTACCTACAGTCCATGGTTTTCACCCCTCTGCTCTTACAACGAGTTAGGGAGGCACATCTCGGGGATGTCGAATGTGAGGCTTTACATGCTCAGTTATCCATAACACATGCTCCTGATGGAAATTCACAGGGTGGGGAGCACGTACTTCTTTTCAGAGGATGCACTGTTGTACCAGTAGCATTGCAGGAAGAGTTTTTGATGGAGTTTTATAAATCACTAGGATATCTAACGATAGTTTTGGTGGTCAGGCATGAAGAAGGCAGTAGCAGAGTTCGTTTCTCGATGTCTTGCATGCCAGGAGGTGAAGGCTAAGCACTAGGTTCCAGCGGGATTAGCTCACCCCCTAGAATTTCCAGAGTGGAAGTGGGATGGAATATCGATGGACTTAGTGATAGGATTAACACGAACGTTCAAGGGGCATGATTCCATCTGGGTGATCATCGACCAACTCACCAAGTTATCCCACTTTCTATCCATCAAGGAGCAGAGTTATGTAGAGAGCTTGGGATGCCTCTACGTGCAGGAGATAGTTCAGCTTCATGGCGTCCCTTCGACGATAGTCTCGGACCGAGACTCCTGCTTTACATTCCGGTTATGGAAGGTACTGCAGAAGGCTTTTTGGGACTCAGCTATGCTTGAGCACGATGTTCCATCCCCAGACTGATGGTCAGACGGAGAGGACCATTTAGGTTCTGGAGGATATGTTTCTAGCTTATATCTTGGACTTTGGTCATCGTTGGGAGGACCACCTACCACTGGTGGAGTTTGCATACAATAATAGTTACCACTCTACCATTGGTATAGCATCGTTTGAGGCCTTGTATGGGAGACCATGCCGGTCACCACTTTTCTAGACCGACCTCAGAGAGTCAGCACTCATGGGTCCATAGTTGGTACAAGCTACCACCGAGAAGGTGCAGACCATTCGAAAGCAGATGACGACTGCACAGAGCCGGAAGAAGTCTTATGCTGACAGACGACGGAGACCTCTAGAGTTCGAAGAGGGAGACCACATCTTTCTTCGGGTCTCACCATGGTGAGGGTTTCAAAGGTTTGGCTGAGGCGATAAGCTATCTCCGAGGTTCATTAGACCTTTCCAAATACTGTTCAGAGTTGGTGAGGTGGCATACCGCCTAACTCTACCACCACAGTTTCATCGAGTACACGATGTCTTCTATGTGTCGTAGCTTAGGAGGTACATGCATGACCCATCACATGTCATCGACTGGGGAAAGCTGGACATCGAAGATGGAGCAACCTTTGATAAGTACCCAGTGGAGATTGAGGATCGACAGGAGAGGATCCTTTGTGGGAAATCAATTACCTTGGTGTGCGCCTAGTGGAAGCACGGGAATCTTCAGAAGAGCATGTGGGAGCGAGAGGCACAGATCTGTGCCCAATACCCCCATATTTTTTAGTAGTCTTGTTTTGGCTTTTTGGGGACGTAAATCCCCAAGGTGGGGAGAATGTAATGTCTCATATTTTCCGTGAATTTTTTTTAATATTATATGGAATTATTATGAGACTAGTCGCAGAGACGACACATCATTCTGAGGCCCAGTGAGCCTGGAATGGTGGTTTAAAATTTTTTTAAGGTAAGTGAGCCGGCACATGTGTGCGACTGTGGCAGTTTCCAAACAGATTCCCAGATTAAATATCTGAGGGCACCATTGCATCTAGAATGACGACTTTACCTAAGAACGGGTCTTACCTCATCATGATTGGGTCAAGGGAAAGTGATAATTTCTGAACGATTTTAGTAAAATAAAATAAAATAAATTGTGAACTTTATTTTTATTTTTATTTTGGAAACATTCGCTGCAGCGTAGCGACGAGGAAGTTGTTTCAGTAATTAATGTCACGTCATAAGGACTCATAAACAGTAACGCTGACTCATTATTACTACAATGTAATGGAATTCCAAACATGTTTCCCTTTTAATTGAGATGTCGGTCGTTGGCAAGGATTGAGAAGAAACTCTGGAGAATCTGTGGTGCTTCGAAGAAGACTCTTGGTGATGAATGACGACGAATCGAAGCTGTGAAACGCAGTGCCAATGAAGTTGAACGATATCAAAGATGACGGAATTGTGACCCTTTCATCAACGATCGATCATTTCTTAAAGTTAGGGGTTGTTATTTCATTCCACTTTCCCTATTTTTGAATTTAAACGACAAACATGGATCAACCATGAACAAGTTGATCCCTGGATTCATACATTCTTGTGGGAGGATTTTATTGGGATGATTATCGTAAATTAATCCATGTTGATTATTGTTGCTGATTTTTGCTCCGTTTAAGCCTACTAACGGGAGCAGATCAACACCATGACGAATGAAGGTAGAGGTTCATTCCTCAAATTTGTTTTATTGGACTTTATTTCCGCTTTCCTTCTTGCAGGTTCTTTGAGTTATTCATGGGGAGATAAACAATGGATCATTATGCAGCCATCTTACAAGGCAACAATCCTAAACTATAGATCTGACATTGCAACGACCCTGTGGAGGTGTTACAGCCATGACGGACGATGAATCGGCTCGGATCAGAAGAGGTCGTTCTTCGAGCATTCTTCCCACAGGAAGATCAAAAAATGTTTTTAGAGCCGATAAAAGGTCCAAAAACAATGAAAGAAACTTCTTGGTGTCGGGGCGACCAAAACTCGGGAGTTCCATGTCGATCGGATGACCGGATCGATGAACGGGACATCACCAGAGGCATGACGACAGAGGTTGGTGTTTTTGAAAATTTCTAGAATACACGGTGTGTATCTCTGAAGAACAGGCTTTGTGGACTATCTCAGTGGCGGAAAGGGTTTCAGGCATCAGACAGGTATCACACGGCATGTGACTCTGGTCACATGGTGTGTTGGACCTTCCCCGAAGCTTTGCGTGCCTTTTGGAAAGTACATAGACACAGGAAGGACTACACGGCTTCGAGACACGGCATGTACTCTCTATACAGCTTGGCAGAAGTGACTACGTGGGACTCAGCGTGTATCCATGGGATACACAGACATGATTTGTAATACATAGTCATGTACTACACCACACAGTGTGTGACTTTTCAACACGCTGTGTACTTTTTGGAAAATTTCTTGGTCTTCTTGTCCACAATATCTTGGACACATTTTGTTTGGGTTAGTGCCCCTTCTTCTCATTCCCCTAAAGTTCAGGCATCCTTTCCTTTTTCTGGAGTATGATCCCTTCAGTAGGACTTTCTATGATAGAGTCAGGCATCCCTCCGAGAGGCCCAGAGAGAGATCCTCTATCCATTCCTGGCCCTAGGTAGATTCTGGCATTGACATGACCAACTCTACCAGGCATTTATCCTCTACCTAACTGGTGAATCTGGATGAGTCGTGATATCCTCCATGGCCCTGGCAGTGATCCTCATCTATGTATCATGATCTTTCTCCACTCAGGAGTGTGTCTCCCGTAATGAGTGTATCTACCTATCATGATCCTTCCACTCATGAGTGTGTCTCCCGTAATGAGTGTAAATACCTATCATGATTTTTCCCAATGAACAGTACTACTCGGAAGGATGTCATCAGAGCTACCAGACTCGTGGAATGTGTTCTCCCTGAACGAGTGCTTTATGGAATCTTAGAACAGAATTCCAAGCAGGGGTATGCGGTTGTGTGACTTGCCTCTAGACTGTGGGTCTAGGTTTTTAGTATGTCTGGTTTGTGTTTCTCTTGCTATATGTTCTGTAGACATATACTATGTAGAGCTGACCATAAATTTACTTTTTGTATTGCTTTTTGGTTTTTGGGTTCCTCTACTGAGTATTGTTATACTCACCCCTGCACGAGATTTTCCCGCACGTGTCATTTCTTATGTTTACGAGCAACCTTTTGACAGACCCGAGGGCAGACCAGGATAGGACCGAGCTTTTTGAGTTCCTCATAGGTCGAGGTTTCCCTACAGCTATGATCAGTAGTTCCAGTACCTCTTTGCATTATAGGTTGGACTTTGTAGTTTTCAGACTCTTGTTTTGGGGGGCTTGTATTCTGGCCCAGCTTACTTTTAGCACTTTACCTTCCCTCGTACTCTGTTGGTTGGGTTTCTTTGTATGCAAGCATTTTTTTCCTCAGTGGTTTTTTTACATTTCAGCATTTGTGGGCTTGGAGATGTGTGTGTGTGTACGGGTTCTTAGGAAATGCCTCTCATGTTAGTAATATTCCTACTCGGTGCTAGTCACCAGCCTCTGGCCTATTGGAGGCAGGCATGGGCAGTCACGGTGTGGGCCCCACTAGGAGGGGTCATGACATATATACACAGACCACCAAAGATTGAAGTATATTTTCATGAAAAAGGAATTTAACATGATATATAAGAGATTTTTTGAACTTATTAAATACTATGATTTCTCAATTCATTATCACCCCATAATATCAAACAATATCCCAAATGCATTAAGTATGAATAAACATGTGTGCTACAAATGATGCGGATTCAAGGATATCCTTTGATCAAAGACCTAGTAAAACTGGACATGGGAATTATAAGGTAAGGGAAACCATTAACCCTATCCTAAATAATTTATCAACCATCTTTACTAGAGAATATCAAGAAAGCTCCAAGGGAATTTCCTTTGTTACAGAAGAAGATAGTGGTTGTAATGAATGGGCAGTTTCCTAAGTTCAATATTGATCAAGAAGGTGTAATGAAATTTAATACAAGGTTATGTGTTCCATATATTCCATAAATAAAGAATTATTTGATGGATGAATCTCATATTGATACATTCTCTACACATCCTATAATCACTAAAATTAATTGGTAAATTTGTGGTAATTATTGGTGGGATAACATGAAATGGGAGATTTTCGACTACACTATAAGGTGTCTGGAATGTCAATATGTGAAGGAATAGTGACAACTTCATAAAGTGGTATTAAAACCACTACCCATACCAACATGTAGGTGGGATAGTATCACTATAGAATTTTTCACTAGTTTCCTAAGAACATCCAAAGGAAGCAATGTGATTAGGGTAATAGTGGATCATCTCACCAAGATAGTCTATTTCATCATTATTAGGGAAGATTTCTATCTTGACCAAATTTCCATGATATACATAAAGTAAGTGGTGAGGTTTCATGGAGTGACACATTCTTTTATTTTTTATCACAATCCATGGTTCGCATCAAAATTCTTGATAATTTTTCAATATGATCTAAATACTAAATTGAATTTTAGTATGACCTATCACACCCAAACTAATGTTCAATCTGAAAGGACTATTTATACACTCTAGGACATACTAAGAACATGCAAAGTGGAATTTAAAGGTGGATGGGATAAATATCTCCCATTATTTGAGTCCTCACATAACAAAATCTCAATTTGAGTATTCAAATTGAAGGCAATGAATCTCTATATGAGAAGAAATGTAGAAATCTTACATTTTGGGATAAATTTGTTGTAAACCAATTTGTGTCCTTGATATTGTAAAGAGATGACTATGAAATTTTATTCCATACAACAACAAATAGAGGTTTCTAAGAGTTAGTAGAAGAGTTATGCTAACAATTGTTGAAGGGTCTTGGAGTTTGATGTTGGCGATAAAGTCTTCCTTTGAATATCACCTTGAAAGAGAGTCATGCGGTTTGGGAAGAAAGGGAATCTTATCCTTAGGTACATTGGACCCTATAAAGTCCTTGATTGCATAGGATCATTGGCCTATCAGCTAGAACTTCCACCAATTCTAGATCAATTTTATGATGTACTCCACATATCTCTCTTGATATAAGTACATACATGACCCTTCACATGGAATGAATCCGAAGGTAGTACAATTGGAACATCATGACTCTTATGAGGATTAGTTGGTGGAGATCAAACACCAAAGAAAAACAATTATACATAAAAAGACTACCCACCTCATCAAAGTATTTTAGAGGAACCATAAATATGATTAAGTGACATGGGAACTAGAGGACATAATAAGATGAATGTAAGAAAAAATTTTCTCAACTGAGAGAATGAATTGAAATTTTGGGGAAAAATTTTCTTAAGGATGAAGAATGTAACGACCCGGAATTTTTTAATGATAATTATTTATTTAGAAAATGTGTTTTATTTTATTTTGTACTCAAAAAACTATACATCATTAATAATTAAGTGAGTATATTTTGAAAAGTGACCAATGGGTTTCGGCCTTTATATGACGGTTTTTCAACTATGATATTTGTTCAATATGACCGTCAGAAGATAAACTATTAGTAACAATTATAACATTGTAATTTTTGTTTATAAGTATAAATTAAAATGGATAATTAATGAATAAATGAGAAACTATATCCTCAAATAGAATAGTTGTGTCCTATCCCATTTGGTGGAGCATGGGAGAGAGGTAGCATCACTAGGGTTCACTCTTAACCAAGACCAATATGAGCTTAAAAAAATGAATCTTGACCTAAATTGCCTAGAGGAGATGTTCAGGTTAGTGTAAATTACTACTTGGGTGATATTATTTGAGTTTTCCCATTAATCTGTCATCATTGCACACCATACCCTTAGGTTGTATGCAGGTGTTATAAGGGGTAATGTATCTAGTACCTAGTTACTTAATTTTTAATTCCATTGTATAAATAAATTTTTTGTTCCATCAATTCCATTTTAAGAATAGTCTTTCTTAATAAAATTTTGATGGAATTTGATAAATTGATTTTTCAGACAGAAATTTTACATTTCATAATATAGATATATATATATATATATATATTCTTATAATCTAATATATTAAGAATAATACTTATTTTAATTAAATAGTATGATAAAAACACTCCTATTTAATTATAAATGATAAAATAATTTATTTTATTTCAAGTGTATGAAATTTTAATATGAATTTGCAATCCTCTATTATTTTTAATAAATACATATTTTTATATTTAAAAGTTATAATTATTATATTTATAGAATTATTATGATGAAATATATATCATTTTTGAAATCAAAACATAAAAATTAGGTTAGGGTTAAATTATGAGAATTTTCTAAAACACTTTATTTTTTTAAATTGTAAAAAATACAATTTGAGTTTTTCAGTATGTTTAATGACTTCATAATAATTTCATATTGATACTTTCATGACCCACATTCATCAAGATGAGGGAAAGGATAGAAAAGTGCCACACCCTTCCTTCCTCAAGATGAAGGAGAGATGATGACCCTTGAGTCCCGCCTTCAGTAGTCCCCCGAATAGCGACTAGCACCAAGGGTATAGAATTTCACATAATATGGAAAGCATTACCCTTTTTATAGAACAATATTTAGATATAAGATCGTAAATCCCAAGCAACTCCAAATACTAAAAGTAAATGTAAATCCAAAATTCATTCCCACATGCATGTTCAAAAGTAAAGCTGATACGAGGTACAACAAAACTCCAAATTAAAGTACCAAAAGAAAAGAGACTAAGAAGAAACATAAACTAATCCCAACGCCCTAACTAGTAAAGTCTAGTATGGTTCTAAATGTCCCCCTAGAAACCTGAAAACAGTTTTACAGATGCATGATGAGTATACAAGTATACCTAGCAGGAAAAATAAATCCATCCATGCCCAAGTGGGGGAACACACTAATGCCTCTATGAAAAAACAGTAGAACCTTAAAGCACCTACCAAGGAGTACTAAGTATCCCATCCTCACCAAGGCATACTCACCAAATAATGCAATTCAAGTAAAGTAGTAGTATAAGCACATTGACATTTGGGCACCTCGCACCACTTTCCCACTGGTTAACTGCTCATTCCTAACAGTTAACGTCTTGATGCTACCACTCTTCCAAATGCAGTCCAAATTCCACAACATACCTACACACATCTGGGCCTCAACCATACCACACATCTCAATCACAGGCACATGGGCCATAACAACCACACCTCTCATCTGAGTACACATGGGCCTCATCCCAAAGACACTTGGGAAAACAAACCTAGCCCGAACAACTTGGCCTCTCATCCACAACTAACCTACCCAAAGGATCTAGTACTAAGGTAAGCCTCAATCCATTATAGCCTGCCTATATATTCTCGAGCAGTAAGAACCTGTAAGAGGGTGTGAAGAAAAAAGTTAGTAACCATTTGTCCATCCTCCCACCGGAATATTAGGAAAACACCCGCCCCCATGACAAGGGGGTGTGAAGAACATGGGGCTCAATAAGAGTGGGTTGCATATAGAAATCACATTGAACTATGATTTATATATGTATAGGTAAGAAAACACTCATCCCAGCCTATGGGTCCCCACAAAAATCAACCAACTCATACAGAACCATATTTGTTGCAACCCCTATGTGCACAACCACATAAAAGCCCCTACTAAATCATAACCCAACCCATTTTTTCATTTAACCACTTTACATTTATTAATTAATAGATTCACTTTAAATTATTCCCACACTAATGGGAAACTACCAATCACAACAATATCAAAACAACAGAAAAAACCATATTTGCAATCCCACTGCATGCCCCCATTTAAAAACTTCCAACTATCATTCTTCAAAGTTATACCGCAAAAATCCTAATATTTCCTCGATGTGGTCCCATAATATAAAAATTCCATAACCACATTGTAGTACCACTTCACAATATCGTTCCACGGCCACAACACAACAAATGAAATTTCACTGTCTACAAGTCCATCCATTCTTTAATCAATCAATCTCTCAAACAAGGATACCAACACACAACTTGTACCACCCCACACACTAAGACCACAGTAACTACCATTTTAAACACATCTTCACTACATACCCATTCCACACCCTTCTCACAGAACCAACTCCCTTTCCTATCCTTGTACCCATAACCATGCTCCCAACAGCATCACTACACAACTCACACAAAACCCAATAGAACACCCCACTCAACCAAATTTAACAACAGAACATATATGTATATAAATATATATATATGCATATTTCGTAAACACCGTTATTTAATATTATTGATAAATATGGGTGATCATATAAGGGTTTTTCATCCTAGATCATTTATTTCATTTATCTGGGTATACGTGATTAACCAGATTAGGATTTACACCAATTATTCATAAGGAAACAACAATAGTTATAAAGAGTCATCAATGCGCAGAAAAAGTCCACCAATGGACATGATTTTAAGAAGTATTACAGCCACAAAATACATAAAATAACCAAAGATAACAAATGAAATAAGTGATCAATGTCAACCTATATTCAATTTCCTTCTTGTTACTAAAATATGTACTTTTATCTTTTTATCATCAACTTCCTCGTCCCTTATTTATTACTTTTTAAATATAAGGTTTTATCTATTCTTCACAAGGAATCATTAGTACACCCACCTCGCATGATGCACAAATAAATAGAGCTAGAATAAATCTCGAGTGGAAACAACAGGTGACCAAAACTCCCTATGTGCCAAGAATAGGGGATCGCGCGAGCAATAAGAAGCTCCAAGAAAAATGAGAATGATGGAATCTAGCACAAGCGCACGACTCATATAGGGAGGAAGGATCTAGAAACACCAAGGGAAAATACAAAACACACAAGGAAGGGAAGATCCCAGTTTTGAAGAGCCAGATCCTATATTAAAGGAAGAATGATTTCCAAAAGGCATTAAAGTGAGATCAATGTCAAGATCACGTAGTTTTAGTATCTCAAATCCCCCAGGATGTTAGAATATTGAAGATATATTTAATATCCATTGGAATTACCTTAAAAATTCCCAAGAAAGTCTTTAAACTCCATTTATGTCAAATAAGATGTAAGAGGGGAGAAACTGGGAAAACTGAGGATACTGGAAATTCAGCAAATCATGATACACCACTTGGTGTACCACCATTTCAGTGGGGAACCGTCACAGTTCCACCATTACGGTGCCACCGTTTTGGTGTGGCACTATTATGGAACCACCGTTATAGTGTGCCACTATTACGGTGCCACTATGTCAGTGTGCTTCCATTTTGGTTCTACATTTTTTGTGAAACTGTTTGGTAAAACCATTTGGTGAAACAATATTTTTGGAAAAAAACCCCCACAACAAACCACTGTAACCCCTAAGAACACCACAAGCATTGGATTTTCACAGAATAAAGGCCCGGGAAAATATGGGTTATTACAAATATAATAAATAATTAACAACAATACACATCTTAAAATATGTTACTTTATTAATGTCAAGTATTTTAATTTATTTTAACCAATTTTAAAACCAATAATTTACTTTCCAAAATTTAAAATGGAAACATTCACTTTAAAATATTATTCTGTGGAATCATTAATTTTATTTCAAAAATAAGTAATATAAAATTATGTTCATCTATTTTGGATTAAAATAACATAAAATTTGTCCTAAGTGTTTAATACTATGGGAAAATACCTTGTGAAATCCCATGGTTTTCCATTTACAACAACCTAGGTTTCCAAGGCCTATTTTGGGAAATTAATAAACAAATCCTCCAATTTTACAATAAAAAACAAACCCATTTCTCCATTTCCATTCACTTACAAACTATCTTACATGGGTTTCTGGTAGTTTTACCTCCCAAGGAGTCCTCCCAATATTTTCTCAAGACCCCAAGGTTCAAATCCTCATATTTTTAGAATAACTCTATAAGGTAAGAGAAATATCCTTCTTTTCTCTTCGTTTTAAGAACCTCTATTTGTATATATATTCTGGATGTTATGGTAACTCTCTCGTATTTCCTTTTTATTCATTCCCTTCCAACGAAATTATGTTTTATAAATGGGATAACCTTGTCCCCTCTCATTTTACCATTTTCTAAACCATGTTTTATACCCATTACACTGTCGAATTTACTTCTTAAAATTTCTCTCTTCTCTTGGATAAATTCTATTTTATTTTAATTTGAATACGCAAACCTATTTATTTTCCTTGGGTATTAACATATATTTAAAAATTATTTATTTTATTCAAGTATTGACATACATAAAACCTTTATTCCATTTATGTGGGTAAAAAAGACACAATGATCATGTTCTTTAAGTACCTTTTAAAACACTAGGATTTTTGATATGAAAACCTTTTCTTTTATTCTCTCATATTTATTTATAAAATTTTTTATTATGTTATATGTGGATAACCTTAATTAATACAAATAATGGGTTCACCATGATATTGATCCAATGCATTGGGTAAATAATTTAATCTCTAGAGATGACATGTTTTATGATAACATTATGAATAACCTTGGAAATTTATAAGACACCACAATGACAAACCTTAGTGATATCCTTATTAATGTCTCATTTAAATTTTGTAGACATATTATCATGTTATTATTAATTTACTTTTTATTATTATATGCCTCGTATTCCATTTTTCATTCCATAATTATATTCCTTATGTTCTTATTGATATTCCACAAGATCACTTGTAAATGGTTTCCCTTCATTTCCCTTCCTGGGACATATACTCACCCTTTCATTTTATGTATGTCCCCAAGTTGTTAGATGTATTAAATTTACTTATGATAATTCTATTAAGAAAACATTCATGTTTATTAGAAGAATGATTTAAGTTTTCATGTATTATGTACCTTTTTTTAAGAAACTAAACTTTAAAAGATCCTCTTTTTGTACCATGTAAATGAAAAATTTTATGTAATAAAATGGTGGGATTCAATAATATGAACCATATAAAAGTAAATTTTATCATAATAAGTATATGACCAGGGAATTAGGAATTGAGACTAAGAAACCCTTTCAATAAGAATAATCTTTGAGGTAAGAGAAGTTTTATAATTAGGTCATAAGGAATAACATTAAAATCCAAAAAAATGTAATAAATTATTTATAAAGTATTAATTAGGTATAAAAAATCAAACTTCAAATAATAGAGTTCAATAACAAATATTTTATTTCAATGGATGGAAATAGAGTTAGAAAAACCCTTTAAACCTTTATATCCTTTGAATCGAATTCCATTTAAATTAATATAATGGTATGGATCATAAAAATTAAATAAATATATAAATATGTTAAAATAAATTCATTATGTAGTAAACATGCAATTTTAAATATGTCATGTTTTATAATAAGAAATATGACTGTTGAAATTGAATTTGAAAAATAACCCCTTATAACATCGGAAAATTTCAAGTCAAAACCACTTGAAGGATGTGATTTAAAAGGAAACATAAAATACCATGAATAATTTGAGGATAATTATATATAATAATAATGTGAAAGTAGATTCACCATTCCAAAAAAATGGATTATAGTAATAAAAAAACTAAAGGGGTAAACAATTTAGATAAGAAATCCTTACTTTGTTCATAATTCATTTAGAATATGTGCTTTACAAAATGGGTAGTAAAAATATGTTTTTTAAAAAATATATTAAGAGCCATATTGATTTATTTTCCATATTATAGATTTTATTTATAATTATATGTTATTTATTTGTTATATATTTTTCACTTATTTCGAATTCTTGGGTTTGTTCAGTCAATTTTTCTATAACTATGTTTGTATATTGAAAATGGTAAAAGATGTTATATAATTACTTCCTAATATAAATATTTATATAGTTTTATGTTCCTTATTATTTAATTATCAAACAAATCACAAATTTAAATGGGATTCCAAAATGGATTGTATGTATGATAGGTACCTTGAAATGTTCCTTTTTAGTGGTAAAATTTACTATGATAGTTTATTGTCAATATCACTTATAAAATTTCCAATATTATATCTATATAACCTCTAAAAAATGTTTATTAGTTATTTTTATCCAATATCACCATTAATTATTTTTTCATTTTCATGCATGATAGAAATTTATATCATCATTCATGCAGGTGGTTAAATAGACCAAAACATGAACATGCTAAAACTAATGGGTAAGTATGATAATGGGGTTATTTAGATAAAATATAATTATTAAATAAGTATAATGGAATTATTTATATTTTATTAAGGTGGTGAAGCATGATTTGAAATATTTTTAAAAATAATTAAGGACTATATGAAAAAAAAATGCACTACTTTCGTGGAGGCGGTAGTCCGTACATACTGATATAGGGCGTATTTATTTTTTCATAGAATGGGAGGAAGGTATGGAATAATATATAATTTTATAACCATAATAATGTTATAAATATAATATAATTTCAATAATTATACTTTTAGAAATATCAATATAGGGTTGTTAAGAAAAATAAGAAACATCGTCCACAAAGGAGGTAGTTCGCACGTACGTATGCTGATGTTTTTTATTTTTCAATGAATTGGATCGATTGAGGGTAAATAATATTTTGTAATTTTTAATTTATAAACTTATTTTATATATCAATTTAATAGATAAATTCCATCATTAAAACTATCCAAAATATATGGTTGCAAAAAATGAAAGATATTGATTTTCAGAGGCAATAGTCAGTACATCTTTACTATCATGGTTAATTTTTTTCATTAGTGGATGGAAATAAATAATTAAATAAGTGTTGTTCATAAAATATAATAACATATTTTTATATTAATTATGTTTATATTATTATATTATGGTGGTTGTAAAAGTTATATTTGATGAACATTAAGAATAAATGATTATGAAGGTGGTAATACTTAGGTTGAGTTCTTGAGTTTTCTCTTATAAATATACATAAAAATCAAGGAATTAATCTTAATAATGGGGACCAAAGCCTTAATTAAGTGGGAAATGGGTATATGAGGAAACAATTGTAGAGTTTTAATAATAAATTCTAAGGTAAATGTGTAATATGAATTGGTTGAATGATCCCATTTTATAAGTGAAAAGGAGGAAAATTTTGGAAGCACTATTTACATTTTCAATAATGTAAAGTTAATATTCAAGTATAAAAGGATTAAAAGGGACAGAAGATAAAGGGGGTCATTTCTGGTCTATAAAAACCTAAACCATCCATTTGAAAACATTTTCTTAACATGTTTTGAGTCATTTCTTCTTAGAAATCTATTTTCAACATTTTTACTTTTACTAGGGTAAATAATTTTCAACATTAGTAGTTAATTTAAATGAAAAAAATTAAAATTTACCTTTATACATAATTTGATAGTCATAATTTAAAAAAATAAAATCACTTTATAAAATGAAATTTCTCACCATGTGAAACATTAATTTTAAAATAAACTCACATAATATGTAAAAATAGTATTTATGAAAAGTGACTTTAAAAGATTAAAATTTATGTATATGATAAAATTAGTATTCATTTTGCTTTTCCAGATATAAAATAGTTTATTATAAAAAATTATCTCAAATCAATTCAAAAAATATTTTTACCAAATTAATCTTTAATTAAACTAAAATTCTAAGAATAGATTTTGTTGGAGAAAAATATTACTTGATCTCTAAAATTATAAGCATTTTTTTTAAGTTCAACCTAATATATAAAAGTTCATACTTCTTTATTCCTTAAATAATAATTTTATTAATCAAACAAATAAATATTTAAGTCAAGATTATATAATGAAAATTTCCTAAAAATCATATTTTAGGTGAAAATAGTATTTTCACTATTTAAATTAAAAAAAATTATATCAAAAGAGTGTTAAAAATTAATACTAAGTAATTTTTTATATTAGTAATTCAAAATTGAAGTTAGTTTTAATAAATAAAATTTATAAATTTATAAATTTATATTTTAAATAAAAATAAAATATGTAAATAAAACTACTTTTATTGAAAAACTACCATTTGAAACTTTAATTATTATTATCTTATTTTTTATGTATTTATATTTGATTACAAATTTTTATTTACTATTGGTTTTATTATTTTTAAATTTCCATAATAATATTTATCTAATATGCCACATCTCATTTTAGTTTGATGTTTCATGGGAATCAAGCTATTGATTATAATGTTTATTAAAATGAAAATTTATATAGTGAAATATTGGGTTAGTACATCCCCCCTAAATAAATTATGTCCTAGCAATTTTTAATTATTACATACTGATGAAAGTAGGTTATGTTATTCTTAAAATATTCATTATTTAGGATATAAATTCTATTATGAAATCTACCATACTCACATAAGAAATACTAAGTTACCTTTCTATCCTTAAAAAACATTAATCATTTATATAATCATATAGTCAAGTATATATATACCATAATCAAAAATTCACTCAAATATACCTTTCACAAAACCATCAAAACCTCCAAGACATTAAACTAGATAAATTTCATATATTCCTCCAAAAAGTAACTCTATATTTAACCCTCAAATATATTAACCGCTAATTCATAAATTCACACACTGATCAATATATATCATAATCCCAAAAAATGTGATAAAATTCACGAAAAATATCATTGATAACTTTCTAATTAAATAAATAAAAACCATTCAAGGATATTAATAATATTTAACCCACTTTCCTCAAAAAATAAATCAACAATTTATTACCTTAACATCAAGCATATATTAAACTTAAGATTCATCCATACCTCAATCATTTGTTCATCAAAAGTTATCCCCAAAAATATAACCTTTTTATAAAATTAATTTTCACTGTTATCAATTCCATTTAATATATTTTTCCAAACCATTAATCCAATGATACTGAAGAACAATCCTTAGATGTTTCACATAATTCTAACAACTCTTAGAATATCCTAGAATATCGTTGATAAATATTAGTCACGAATGAAATTAGATAAGTGTATCATGACTTATTTTCTAATAAGATATCGACCTCACTGCCTTAGGAAAGACTGGGAAACTCACCTTTTTCTATCATAAAAGGTATGTACCCAAATTCCCATCCATTTAAGTACACCCCATTATTTGGATATAATACATAGTCGTTTCTAGAAATATACCTTTCTTGGCATAATTTCTAAGATCTAGTTTCAACCAAATACTAAAACCAAAAATTTCATTATAATATCCAAAATATTAATATGAAAACATCAATCTAAAGTTTTCTTCCCCTATCACACCTTCGTATTTAACATATAATGATATTGGTTTAACTTATGACTCATTTTGTTCAATAATTGGTTACCTATGGTAATTTTTCTATTAGGTTCTGTAAACTATTTATTTTATGTCATACTCAAATCCTTTGTAATGTTTCATTAGAGTTAATTTGAATTAATCATATAATATCCCCCAATAGTATCAAAAATTATGTATATTTAGGCATCTTTTGGGTGCACCAGGTGACAATGAAGTTAATACCCAATATGGTACTTTCAGTGTTATTACCCATAGGTAAATCTATTCCATAGCATTATCCACTTGTAATATAAAAATGGGAGTGTAATTTCTTGGAGAAACATACTATATATTCTTTATGAAAATTATGAGATGTTATCCTATACAAAAACTTATCCCTTAGTTAACCCTGTAGGATATTTACTAATGTTCTCTGGTAAAAATTCTCAACCAATATAAAATATTAAGTATAAAAAAGTTAATGGTTTATCTATATCTCTGAAACTATGATTAATCTTAACCTACAAATCCACAATGACCTTTATATCTCTTAATTAATCTTCAATATATAACATCATAACCTATAAATTTATCTAAAATTTCTTTTAATACCAACTAAGGTTCCCTAGAACCACACTCCCAGATCCAGGGCTGAAAACCATTAACTTGTACACACTAGATTTTATACACATCTATAATTACAAGATAATGTAACATTTATAATTAAAGGGGGCTTTTAGGTTTATAGTTTTATAGAATTGTGAAAAATATTTAACTATTAAAACTCGTGTTCTTTGTATCAAAAGGATATTTTTCCACAATATAAGTAACTACTTAATACATAACAAGCCTTTGACATCCACCACATATCCTCCTTAAAATATACTCTTCTAGACACATCATATATAATATTTTTCTTCATAGAATGTGGAAATGAAAAAATAAAAAATTGGTGATCTCAGATACCTAGTAAGGGTCAACATAGGTGATAGCTATCAATGATCCTAAGTGATAATGATATGATCGTATAGGTATAATCAATATACTAAAGAAAATTATACCCAAAAAACATAGATTAAAAAATATGACATTAGTTGTATCATAAAATAAGGCATAAATCAAAATATTGTAGAAACATGAGTAAAAATACATGAGTCATGAGATCATAACATAAGAATATTGAATGTCTTTCAAATATGGTATAAACATATGTATTGGGAACATTACTTTCATAATCCTATAAAATCAGTGATGATGCTTAGGAGAAATTATGTGTGCCACTTGAAATAGGAGCCCACATATCATTCATCTATAATTATGTGTGCCACTTGAAATCAATCATAAATCATTTAAAAAGAACCCATGGAAATAAAATTGGACTCATTCATCACATCATAAATACTCATATAAATAAAATGGGTTTCATATAATTTTTAAATGTAATCTCAGAAAGAAATTATTCATAATTCCATCAATAATCATAACATTATAAACCTTTTGAAAATAAATGGGTATCCAATAACATCAAATAAATTTATAGGTAAATAAAATTCAATAAAAATAATAAAACATATAGTATTTAAACTATATAGATTAAGGGTATATGTATTAGTTAATAATTATTCAAAATAAATAAATTTATGCCATATAGGTAAACAACCTTTGATTATAATAAGAAAATTTAATTTTCACAAAGGAAATAATGGGAAAAATAATTACGGTTATACATCGAAGATGATTAGGAAATACAAAGGAAGTTATAGATAACTCCTACAAAAGAGGATGATATAACATAATCCATATAGAGAAAATTTTTGGATCGTATAATTTGATGAAATTCCTTGATCAAGTAAAATATATGTTAAAGGATGTGGATTTAAATGAAAAACATTTTTAAGAGCATTAGAAAAAATCAATTTAAAAATAAGAAATATCCATGAACATTAAAAAAAAAGTTTACTTAGAATTAAATATTTTATAAATGAAGTAGAATAAATTTTTATTTTATAAAAATAATTAAATTTTCGAAATTAATTTTCAAATATTATGGAAAATATGACAGAAAGACATGTTCACACAGAAAACAATAAAAATATATTCTTTTTAAACTTTGATGAAAATGACCAAAAGAAAATCTTAAAATTTTATTTATAAATATTTAGTGAAGTTAATGTATCATAAAATGACCTTAATAAATTATTTAGGCATATATTAGGATATTTTAAAAATAATATAATCAATACATAAATGAAAAAAATGAAGGTTCCTGAGGGAGAAGAAGAGACAGGGTCTATTTCACTTATTAAAAACCCTTCTGGTAAAATATGAATCATTTGGAAATGAAATGTTGAGGAGAAATATAAAACCCCTTTAATAACTAAATAAAATTAATAGGTTTTTTATAAATAATAAAAACTCTCTAGATGGATTATCTTTCAAAAATAATCTTGATTTGAATATAAAATTAGAAATAAAATCCTTACAATTCGAGAAATATTCAAATCAAAACCCTTTAAGGAGAAAGAGATAAAAATTGAACTTCAAATACCATGAATTAAATATAATTAATGAAATATTATAAAAAAATAGTAATATATAGAACATAGAAAATTAAATTGGTTCATAGGAAGAAGTATGTCCAAAGAATTGGGATTTGAGACCAGGAAACCCATATAAGAAGCATCATCATTGAGGTGAGATACATTTGACAATGTGTTCATATATAAGAATAGTAAAATACTGGAAAATAAGGATTAAATAAATTATAAATTATTAATTATGTATAATAAATATATTTTTTATCAATGGACTTTAATAAGAAATCTTGTAACTCAATGGAAGAAAATTGAGTTAGCAAAACCCCTACAACCTTGGTATTTTTTGAATCAAATTTTGTTGAAATAAAGAACATGATGTTGATATTATAACCTAAATAATTATATGAATAAGTTAAAATACATTAATTAGTTATAAATTAAACCATATTAAGGGTGTTATGGTCTACAATAATAATTATGTCACAGTAAATTAAATTTGAGAAAAAAATCCATTACAACCGTAGAAATTTTGAGTCAAATCCACTAAAAGGATGTGATTTAAAATGATAAATTAAATTAAATGAATAATGGGGGAATAATGAGACAATAATGATGAAAATATTAAATTATAATTTGATACACTATTCCAATGAAAACATGGTGTATAAAAAGAAATATATCTCAAGGGCTGAAATTGTTAGATAAGAAACCATTACCTTGTTTCTGATTCATTTTACACATGTGACAAACTTCATAGATAATAAAATTTAGTTAATTAAGAAATATTTTAATAACATTATTCATATATATTTCATATTCTATGGTTTATCTATAATAATATGTTATTTATTTATTATATATTTTTCTCTTATATCAGTCACTCAGGGTTGTTCGAAAAAAATTCCCATAACTCTTTCTCTATATTAAAAATAGTCAAAGGTGCTGTAAAATTTATTAATTATCTCCATATGTATAGTGTTTAATATACTTTATAATTCCATTATTAAATAATTCATATCATTTTATAGGTTTCCAAAATGGACATAAAGTATTAAAGTTATCTTGAAATGTTTCTTTTTGGAGTTCAAATTTACAGTGATAGTTTATTATTAATATCAATTATAAAATGTACAATATTATATTTATATAACCTTGAAATAATTATTTATTTATTTTAATCCGATATCACATTTAATTATTTTTTTATATTCATTTATTAAATAAATTTATAGCATAGTTCATGTAGGTGGTTAAACCGACCAAAACATGAAGATGCTATATTTAATGGTTAAATACGAGGTAAGTAAGATCACGGGGTTATTTAGGTATAATGTAATTATTATTGAATTATAATGAAATTTTTTATATTTTATTAATGTGTTGAATAATTTTTTAAATTTTTGGAACAAGAATAAAACACTAGATGAAAAATTCCATCACTTTCACAGAGAGGATAGTTTGTACGTACGCACGTAGGACGTATTCATCTTTTTCATAAAACGGGAGGATGGTAGGGAATGGTTGAAGATTTAAAAACCTTTATAATTTTGTTAAAAACATATTATTTCATTAATTGTACTTTTATTACCATAAATGTTAGGTGGTTAAGAAAAAATAATAAACATCATTCATAGAAGCAGTAGTCTGCACATACGCTTTTTGCAGTTTCTTATTTTTTAATGAATTTGAGGGATTGAAGGTAAATATTAATGTTTAAGTATAGAATAATAAATTTATTTTATATACCATATTTATTCATCAATTAAATTATTATAACCAGACTTTACTGTCATTTATAAAACACATGAGATGTCAATTTGGGAGGCGGTAGTACGCATGTAAACATTATCGATGTTCCTTTATTTTTCTTAGTGGATGGATATGAATAAATATGGGTTATTATTTTCATATAATAATATATTAGTATACTAATTCTAATAATTTAACTATTTTAATGTGTTTAGAAATTTTTTTTAAGAGTAATATTAATAATAATTTATTAAGAAATAGGTAATACTATAGTCTAGAGCTTTAGTTTTCACTTAGAAATAGCCTTGGAAATAGAGTTATTAGTTTAAATAATGGAGAATAAATGATTAAGGAAGACGGAGAGAGAGTTATTTTTATAAAAATTTATATTTTTTTAATAAATTATTAGGTAAAGGTATAACTTTAATTGGTTGATGGATACCCTTTTATAAGTGAAGAGGAAGGCAATTTTAGAAGCACCCTTTACATTTCCCATAATGTAAAGTTAATATTCAAGGTTAAAAGGATAAAAAATGGTTAAAAAGGAAGAGGATGTGATTTTTAGTTTATAATAACCTCAAACATACATTTTTAAACATTTGTTTAACATTTTTTGAGTCATTTCCTCTTATTAAATCCATTTTTACCATTTTTACTTTTACCAGGGTAATTGATTTTCATCCTTATTAATTGATTTTAATAACCAATAATAAGACTAAAATTATTTTAAAATTGTAGAATTATGATTTAAAATATGAAAATAATTTTATCAAAAAAAATTGATAATGTTAAATGTTAATATTAAAATAAATGCACATATCATGTAAAAATAATTTTTAGGATATGTGTGTTTTTAAGATTAAAATTCATGTATAGGATAAAATTGTAAATTTTTTCTATTATAAATACATAAATTGGTTTATTATAAAACAAATAAATATTTTTTTCATTTAAATTAAACCATAATAGAATTTCACTAAAATAATTTTTAATTAAATAAAATTTCTAAAAATAATTTTTACTTTGGAAAATATTACATATATTCCAAAATGCTAATCAAGTGATTTATAAGTTCATCCTAACATTTAAAAATCCATAATTTTTTATTCCTTAAATACAGATTTTATTAATAAGAAAATATCTTTAAATTTCTAAGTCAATTTTATCATATAACATTGTCATAAAAAATATTTTTGGTAAAAAGAGTTTTTTCACTATTCACTAAAAATCAATTATCTCAAAAAATCGAAAAAAAATATACTATTTAAATTTTTATATGATTAATTAAAAATAATAATTTTAAAAAAATCAAATTCTAATATTAATAAGTTTTTCTTTTAAATGAAAATAAAATATATAATGAAAACTACTTTTATTGAAAAATTTCCTTTTAAAACTTTAAGAATTATTATCCAATTTTTTATGAATTTTAATTGATTAAAATGTTTTTATTTAATATTTTTATTATTATTATTAATATTTCTTAATATTATTTATTTAATAAGTTACAGATCATTTTAGTTTAGTATTGCGCTGGAAACAATATATAAAACATAATATTTTTTTAAAGAAAACATTATATAGTGAAATCTTGGTTAATTATAAGCTATTAGTTTCAATTGATTTTAAAAGAATGTTTCAAAAAATTATTTTAATTTTGATTAATATCCTTCCAACTATATTAACTTATTTATATGATATGGTGATGGTTGTGGATTTGTACTTGATGGTTGATTACACATGAGCGACCTTGGGTGAGTTGGTAACTTTGATAATCGTAGCCCTATTATAGAGTGTTGTCTAGATAGGGAGTGTTTCCCAATTATACTATGTGATATAGTGGGATAAATTAGTACCCCAATGAGACTGAGTGAGCTTTTCTAATTACTAAGTTCAATTATATCAGCTATTGTTTTTAGAGTGATTCTTAGTTTCTCTATACTTGAGCCCATGATGTATGTATTGATTTATATTGATGTGTTACTTATTATTTCCCATGTTATCATTATATTTTGATGCTAATATTTCCATGTTTCCTTCATCTTTCTTTATGATTTTATTTTTTTATACTATTTATAAAAACTTAGATTATTTTAAAAGATACAAAATTATTTTTTTAAATTTTTTCTAACACTTTTTTCGAACTTAAAATAAGGATTTTCAAGATAAAATCCATTATGTAGATTATTGGTTGTATCCTGATAGGGATTTACTCACACCCTATATATACTCAGGCGCTATATGTATACTTAATTGTTAAAGGTATACATAATAAAAAGATTAACATCCATCTTGGTGTCACTTAATGGTGCTTATTTTCCTTCCTTGATATATTATTGGTGGTATCATGAGGTGATTGAATCATATTGATTATCTTGGGATCCTTGGTGATGTTTTGAGATAATTCATATCATAATATCTAGATTTGGATATATTTGGTTCATTTTGTATATATATTTTCATTTATTTATTTACTTTTTGATATAATGATTATGGTTTATTCAATCAATGTTGATGCTTATGCTCTATTTATTTATCCATATATAATGGTAATTGTTTTCCTATATGTTGGGAATCAAGTTTATGGACAGTTCAATCCAGATTCATAAAAGGAATTTTTTAATGGTTATTTTTATTCTTGTGTTGAAATTTTTCCCAACTCTTTTCTTTTGATACCTCAGTGATTATCCCCAGCCCATAGTAATTGGAAAAATGGTTTGAACCTTATAGAGAGCTAGTTCAGCTGGTGTGTTAGGTCAACCTATAATATTTCATTAAAAAACAGTATTAGAGATCTCTTTTTATTCGGGGAGTAAATTTAGAATATAGATAGGGTCATTAAATCTTGAGAGGTAGGTGTGGGAGAGTTCCTGACCAACACATCTTCATGTAGAACCTCAAGTTACCAAGGGTGTTTGGTAATTATTTCATTAATTTGAGCATGATTTTGAATCATTCTAATGAGATTTAATGTTTTTTACCATTGATTATGGGTTTTGGGGAAATCCCATGTGTTTTTTTGGAAAAATTTTAGTATTGGGGAGAGATGGGGAAATAAATCAAAGGTAAATGTTGTAGGTTCATAGTTAGTAGAAACCATGTGAAACCCATGTATCTAGGTATATACACCTTCCAGTGGGACTTTCATAGTTGGTGTATAGTTGGTACTAATTGTGTGGAAAAACCATGCATAATATAGAAATGATAAAATTATTAATTTTTTTCAGATTTTATTATTATAAATGATTTTATTATTATCATTATCCATTTCAAATTAATTGAGTGAGTTTTTAAGATTAAAATTGGGTGTTTTGAAATTAAAATATTATATTTATTGGGTTTATGTATCATTTTTATAGATTATACTTCCTTGAAAGGCCCTAATGAACTAGAGATAGTGAGTTGTAGAAAATTTCCCACAAGATAAACCTCTTATATCTATTTTTATCATTCAATCAATCATTCATACTATCCGTTATTTGGGTCAAGAGGCTGGAATAGATCAAGAATAAATGGTTGACCATGCCTTATAGTTTACAAATAAAAATCCACTAGTCTTTTATGGTGAAAAAGTTCTACAATTTCTTAAGGATTGGATGGAAAATATCAAGCATATAATCTATTTCCTCAAGACCCCAGAGAATTTTAAATTTGGTTTCACCATTTATATATTATAATGTACAAGATAAAAGTAGTCTAAATCAGTTGTTTAAGACAAAATACATGATAATCTCACTTGGGCTATAATAAGAAATATATTTAATAAACAATTCAACTCAAAAATATTAAGGGTGAAAAAGATTTAGATTTTGTGATTTAGATAAATGGATTCCTTTAAACATAGATTATGTGATTTGGTTTTCTAAATTTATTCATCTCGATCTCAAGCTCATCATGAATGATTATCTCAAGGATCAATGCTTTGAGAAGGGAAGGAAACCCGAGATCGAATCCAAACTCATCCTTATGTGATTTCTCACACATATTGAGGTGTTTATGAAATTTTTGATAGTAGAGACTATAAAACAAAAAAAATTATGAAATATTTATTTTAAAATAAATTTAATTTATTCGATAGCTTGTGATACATGTCAAAATGAGTTTAAAAGAACTGTGATATACTATTTAAATATTATTAGTTAATGTAACAGTTACCGCCTAGATATTCAATTTGTAGGAATTTTTAGGACTAAATAAATTATGAAAAAAGTTATTTTTTACACATATATAAAATGAATACATTGGTTACCAATTGATTATAAAATAAAATAAAAATCATTTTAAAGTAAATATATGTATTTATGAAAAAAAATATATAGGAACAATATTTTTATCTTAATTTAATCATTTTTTTAAATGTTTATAATAAAATTTATATATTATATGTTCAATAAAACGTTTTAATATTTATCTAATGTTATTTATAGTCATGTTACAAGACTAAATATAGTTTTATGCTTTCTAACTTACTTTTCTAAAATTAGACTTCATCACATTTTTCACACTTATTTTAAAATAAATTTCTTCCACTTATACAAAATCATCCTTGAAAAATTGATTCCATATTTTATATCAGGAGGATCAAATTTTTTAAATAGGAATATTTTACTTTTTTCATTATGAATTTTAACCTTTCTAAATGTTTATCACCTCAATAAGGGTAAAATGTCTAAAATATGGTTAAAGCATTCAAATAAAGATTTAAATTTTCTCTAACACTTGACTTTATACAATTGGATGAATTTATTTAGGAAATTTACACCCAATACTTGAATATATATCCACTTGGTTCCATTTTTTCACCTTTATATTATTTTAAATAATAAATAAAAATATCACTCTCTTGACTTTAATATCTCTATAATGTTTACATAATGATAAAAAGAGGATAAGTTTGATTATAAATTTTTATTTGAAATATGAATTATTATTTTCATGGTAATTTATTATAAATTTTTATTGATCTAATAATTACCATAAATACTTACACAACTCCGACATTGTATTCATTCAATTAATAGAAAAATAAAAAAATGATTTTAAAAATAATAAAAGTAATATAATTTGAAGGAATTATTTTGTTAAATGAATTTGGTAAAAAAATATAACATATTAGATTTTTTTTAAATGTTTTTATTTGAATTAATTTTCTATCATGATGTTTTCAAAGTAAAAGTAAATAAACACTTCTAAAAAATACATTAATTATATTTTATAATAAAAAATATTTTATTAATTAATTTAAATTTAATAAAAATAATATATTCAGACAAGTGAAATTTATATGGTTTAACATGTTAATAATGTTCTATTTATGGGTTTCTTTTCCATTTATATAAACACACTTTACCCTTAAATTGTAAAAAAAATTGATATCACAGTAATTTTCAAAAGGGATAATGGAGGATTAAAAAAAGATAAGGGTGAAACATTTCCAAAACATGTAAAATTTTATTTTATGAGAGTTTTTAAATCATTATAATTTTATATTTTAATTATATCAATTTATATCCATTTTTTATGAAAATTAATATATATTAATTTAATACTTTAAGTAATTCCAAGAGTTCCCCTCCCCTCACTTAGAAATGGCCTCTCTTCCGCTCTCTTCTTCACACCTTTTTAGCCTTATAGCTCTGAAAAGCTCCAAAATAATCCCTTCATAGCTTCCTTCACCACATATTTGGTATTTTGTTCTTTCAAAAATTATATCCATTAAAGGATTAATGTGTAATCCAAAAATGGTTTCTCAATTAAAAAGTATAACTCTTAACTAATAGTTTTCAAGTTTATTTCCTTTTCTAACTCATCTAAATCCATGTTATCCATCATAAAATAATTAATTAAGTATATTCTATAAGTTTAATTATTATTAAAACAATTTAACAACCATTATACACCTTCTTCCCATTCATTGGAAAATGATAATATCACTCGTACGTTCATGTAGACTACCACCTCCATGAAGCATTGTGATTTGTTTTTCACTTCTAATTTAAATTTATAATAATAAGGTTAAATTTACTGAATTTATGTGATAAATATAATACAATAATTATTATTTTATGGTATATTATTATTTACCTTTCCTTTAATTTATCTGTTGAAAAGTGAAAACATTATTCATGCGTACGTATGGCCTACCATCTCCATACATGTTGTAATTTATTTTTCTATATCTATATTTTAAGGATAAATATAAATAATCAATATATATGATATTTATATCATGAATAAAATTATGGATATTATGGAACCATTATCAATGTACAAGGACTAGAACTTCCAAACCGAAATTCTTATCAAAACTGAAACAGTTAACACCGAAAAATGATAATTTTAATAAGTAATTATTAATAAATGGGTGCCGAAATGTTATAAGTGAATCATATATAATATTAAAAGGATTTATATGAATTTTTTATTGAATTATAATAAATCTAAATTTATTATATAGGTGGATAAATCACTTTTTAATCAATTCTATCTCTAGGTAAGTGTTTTATGTTACAATCTCATTGTTTATCAGGATTGTTTAAGATGAAGTTTCTGATGATGAAATTCCAAGATCTAACTCTTAATATTCTAATTAATTTTTTTATACTCTATTTATATCTATAGATTAAATATTTTAATTTTAATTTTCTCTATTTTATAACTTAATAGATCCTAAGAATGTTTTTATGCAAAATGAACATTATTTCTCTCTTTGGTCCAGATTCCTTTTTTATCCAAATACATGTTTTCTAAAAAAATTAAATTTTTTTTATTATTAACCAATTATTATTTAAATTAATTTTTACCAATGATTTAATTTTTATTAAGTTTCTTAAAATTAATCATTTTTTCATTTTCTAAATGAGGTACTTTTCACTTTTTATTGAAAATGTGAAAGGAATCATTGTTTTAATGTATACAGCATGAATATAAATTTCTACCTTCATGACCAGTCGATTACTTGAATATTAATTTATAAGTTTAAAAGTTTACTTTATAATAAAATTATTTCTATAATATTTTGTAAATTTTTATATTTTAAAGAAGTGATTGGAAAATTAAAAATATATTTTCCTCAATAAATATTTCAAGTCATACTTTAAAGTAATTTTCAATTATGATAGAATCCATTTATGTAAGTTATAATTTAATAGGGATATGATCCAAGGATACCATACTTATTCATTATCTATATGTTTTATTAATATCATGAAAATATTTTTACGAAACCCATTTATTTTTCATGGTTTATGCATTGATATTTATAAATTTTTATAAAACTATTTTCTTTTAAAAGGGTTATGAAATATGATGAATGGTTTATAATCTTGTAGAATGCATATGAATAGATTATTATTATATAATAAGTGGTCCTTGAATAATATATCCCTTCAAATCATTGGGTAAAGATAGATATCTCATTAAATAATAAATATTGTAATGGGGAGTGAACCTATCTTAGTATAGAACATTATCCATTATGATAGTCTTGAGAGTGAACCTTTAAAAATGATATGATGGAATAGGGAGTGAACCCAATGCACTATGATAGTCTTGTAAGTGATCCTATACTGAGAAAATGATTTTCTATGATTATGTTATGCCAAAATCTTATGTCGCATGTCAATATTATGCTCTCATGGCTCATGTTATTTGATTTTTCTCATATTAATGTCTTATAAACTACCAATATTTATTCCATGATTCAAGATTATGATATATAATATACTGGGTATACTTTTAAAATGTTAGTCATATGTTACCATACCCTTATACTCAAGTTACGATTTTTTATCATTGGTATCTTCCCTCTTTACACTTACTAAGCATCTAAGCTCACCATTTCTGATGTTTACCTTCCCCAGGATATGAAGATTTATTTTTTAAGTGTGATATGTATAAGAAGGGTGAAATTTATAAAGAACTTAATGGGAGATGAAGTAGATCTCTTATGAAATAGTTTTTTATGTATCCAAGTTTCCAATAATACTAAAACTATATGATATCTATATATGTAATGTTTGGTTTGTTGTAGTTGGTGTCAAAGAATTTTGTATTTACATTTGGAAACTAGTATTAGAAAACTTTAGTGATAAAAATTATGATAATTCTATTTATAATATAACTTCCTAAGTTATGGTAAAGAAAGCAGTATGGTTTTCCTTTAAAAACATCATTGTCTGCATACTCCATGTTGATATTATTTTGATATAGATATATCTAGGGGTAATAACTCTGAAAAGAGTTGGTTGATTATATCTCGACCATTATTCTAGGGCAGAGTGAGTATACCCTTACTATTCACTTGGTTTGACACTCCCATGGGATATTATTGGGTTAATTAATATTTTTTTATGAACCATAATGAAGGATTTGAATAGATAATGATCATGGATGAACTAGATTAAACCTAATGTGTTATAGATTAAAAAAAGGTTTCATTATTTACAAATACTATAAATTATTTTTCATTATTATGTCAGTTTCCCATGATGATTTTTTTCACACCATGTTTCTTAGTTTTAGTCAATGGATGGAACCTGAAGGAACCATGTAAATGTTCGATGTGATGGAAAATGTAATCCATTTCCTCCTAAGGAACAAAATTTTATGGGATCTAGAATAAAAAAAATCATATTTTTATGATTACAGGACTTCCTCAAGCTATGAATCATGTTGATCTTCCAAAACAAAAAAGGAGGGAACAATGTTCTATTTTTTCCTTCATGAGGCAGCATCCACCTTCTTTTATTGGGTTTGTAGGTCTTCTAATTTTTTAGAAATTGATTAGTACAACTGAAAATATATTTTTCATTATCTTTTTTTTAATATGAAAACATTATATTATATATTTATCATTTGTAAGGTAAAGTATATTAATGGTGGACTCTTATCAAGAACAAGTGGAAACAGGAATAAAATGACTATATGGAGTGGGATGAGTTTAAAATATTATTTTTCAATAAGTAATTTCCATATATTATTTATATAAAAATTGAGAATTTATTCCTTGAGATAAATCAAAAGGATAATGAATATAATAATACCTATGGGGAAAATTTTACAATACTTGCGATGTATAATTCTAGTATTATCATATAACCTAAAAGTAAGGCTTATTGATTATTCAGTGGAATAAAACTAAGTCTTTGAAGGTAATTGTCCATAGGAGACCTAAATCTCTATGAATAAATAATTTTATGTGCTATAGTATTGGGAAAAGTTATTGGAGTTTCCCGTAAATCTTGTGGTTTTGATAAGAAAATAATGATTTAATTCATAGTAAATTATAGAAAACATGGAGAGAAGAATATAATATATCATTTATTCCTAAAGTATGGAAGGAAATATAAAGGAAATTATATCAAGGTAACTAGTAAAGGTTTTAATTTTGGAAAGGAATGTCATCTGGTAATCAAATGATGAAGTAATTCGAAGTATAATCCAACTAGTGTTGAAGAAAAATAACCACATAATGCACAACCCACACTCTAGCGTTCTAAATGAAAGAATTATGGACATTATACTAACTAGTTCCCAAATATTAATGTTAATAATTATGATCGATGTCAGTAACCACTTAATCCTAGATACAAATGGAAATATTATGCAATGACTGTTACAGATGTTGGGTATGATAATAAAGTGGTGAAAGGTAAACTTACCATCTACTCTAAAACTAATAACTATTGATTTGATTCTAAATCAACCTACTCTTTTATAAATAAATAATTTTTTAAGGGTATATAATACCACCTCAATGAAATAATTTTTAATTAGTAGTTAAAGCCCATAATGGTAAGATGATCTCATCTCATGTCCATGATTTTCTACAATTTAAGTTTGTGGGAATATGATTTTGGAAAATCTCATTATTCACACCTAGTTGAATTTGATGTTATCTTTGGTATGTATTGGATTTCATTATATAAACCAGCATTAATTTATAATTAAGGTAATTTAGAAACTAACCTATGATCTTCTATCAATGAAATGATCAATATAAGATTTAGGTAAAAATTACATCCATTTTATGGACCTTGATTCTTTTCTAAAAGGGGTGTTTGTCTTACATGGTCGGGAGAAACTCAAAATCAAATATATGCCTATTATATGATTGTTTGTTAATTTATTTCCATAAGTATTTCCTAGTCTTAAATTGAACCATGAAGTTGAATTTTAAATATACATCATACATGGTGCTACACCAATTTCAAATACTCCATATAAAATATACTATATTAAGATATATGTTTTGAAGAAGAAACTCCAAGAGAATCATTAAAAGGTATTCATTTACCTAAGTATATCACCTTGGGGTGAACCTATTATTTTTTAGGAAAAAATATATATTTATGTGACGATTCATTTATTACCAATAAATTAATAACATCACTATCACAAAAAAGTATCCTCTACCCTGTATGGATGACTTTTTTGATCAAGTATATAGAGAGAAATACTTTTTAATGATTGGCCTTCATTCTTGATATCATAAATTGAGGTTAAAGAAGAAGTACATACCCAATACAATATTTTTTATGAGGTATATACATTATAAATTTATAGTGATTCCATTTGATCTTATTAATTCTCCCACTATCTTCATGGATTTAATAAATATAGTCTTTATAGATTAACTTGATCAGTTTGTGATTGTCTCTATAGATGATATTATTTTATATTAAAATATAATGTAAGTAAATGAATGTCAGTTAAATATTTCACAAGATACCCAAATAAAGGATAAGTTGTATGAAAAAAGTACAAATTATGAGTTTTTTCTACAAAAAAAGTTTTATTTTTTGGCCATATAATCTCAAGAATGGGTATATTGGTGGTTTCATCAAAGATGAGTTATATTTAATGTTGTCCCAGATAAACCAATATGATGAATATCCATAGTTTTCTTCATTAGGATAGATATTATTGATAATTTGTGGATAATTTCTCATAACTATCTAATACACTCACCAAGATAACTTATAAGGGAGCCAAGTTCATTTGGATAGATGAATGTGGAAAAAATTTCAAGGAACTGAAGAGAAGTTTATTCATTGAACCTATTATTACACTAAACTATAACGGAGAAGGTTTTATAATATATATTAATGCATCAATGAAAATACTATGATGAAACTACATGAAGAGTAATATTTTTATATCTCAAGAATCATGAAAATTGAATGTTTATGGGGAAAATAACCTAGTACATGGTTTGGATTTAGATACAAATTTTTTTTCATTAAAGATATGAAGTTATTATATTTACGGAGAAATGAGTGATCTACATACTAATCGTTAATGTTTAATGTATATATTATCTTATAAAGAGATGAATTTGTGCTAGAGAAGATGGTTTTATTTGATTAAATAATATGATTGCTCAATACATTACCACCCTGGGAAAGAGAAAAATTTTGCAGATACTCTGATTCAATTGGATTACTCCAACTTATATGTGATGACAATCACAAAATATCTAATATTTATGGATTTTTAAAGGATGTATTTAAAAATAATAAAGGAATCATATAAATACAATCTTTCTCAAATGAGTGTTTAACCATCTATCAATGTGAGGACTGATGAGGCACATGATAAAGATGTGGAACTATAGAAAGTAAAAAATGTTCTAGAGATCAACCTTGATTTTGATGGAATGATATGGTTTAGGAACTGTTCATGTGTTCCTTCAATACAAGATTTGAATTTTGAATTATCGGATAAATATCATGGTTTATCATTATCTATTCATCCTGAAAGTATAAATATTTATAAAGCTCTAAAATATTATTTCTAGTGGGACATCATGAAGAGATATATTACATATTATATATCTCAATTCTTGTTATGTAAACAAGTTAAATCTGAGAGACATAAGTCTAAGGTGATGTTACAATAATTTCACTTTCTAAAATGGAAATGTGGAAAAATCACCATGTATTTTGTTATTAGAATTCCCAAAAAAATTAAAGGGAATAATGTTATTTGTATTGAATTTGATCACCTTTTGAACACTTCATTTCCATTAGATAATATTTCTCTCTAGATAATATTTCTTGGATATAAATAAAAAAGAGGTATATTTTCCTAAAGTACAATATTATATTATATCGGATAGGGCTCTGAGGTCTACCTCAAAGTTCAAGGGATGTCTTCTATAGGCTATGGATATAGATTTTAGTTTCATTATTAATTATCATTTTCAGAAAAATGGTTATTCTAAGTGAACTATCCAAACCCTAAAGCACATGCTGATATATTTTTATATGAATTTCAAATGTGGTTGGGATCAAGACCTTCCTCTAGTAAAGTTTTCTTATAATAATATCATTCACTCAATAATTTAGATAGCTCATTATGAGGACCTCTATGAAAGAAATAATAAAAAAACAATATATTGGGATGAAGATAGAGAAATAAAATTGTTGGGTCCAGATCTATCTGATAAAATTTCATAGAAACTCATATCCAGTTAGCAATATATCATTCCATCTCCGAATTAATAGAAATTTTGTACCGACAATCATTAGTGAAATCTTGAATTCAAAGTTGGTAAGAAGTTATTTCTATAAATTTCTCTATAGAAAATTTTATGGGATTTAGAAAGAATGGAAAGTTAAGCCCAATGTATATTGGTCCCTTGGAGATTCTTTATTGAGTAGGGATGGAATTGTATCACTTGGTGCTTCCACCAAACCTCTCTTAATTTCCTAATATGTTTCATGTATCTCTCCTTATTAATTATATACATAATCCTTCACATGTACTAAACTAATATGTTATATCGCTATAGAATTAGATTTCATAGGAATAATAACCAGTAGAAATATTGAATCATTGAGAAAAGGTTCTATGGAACAAGACTAGTTGTATAGTTAAAGTTCATTGGATGAATCATACATTCGAAGAAGCTACCTAGGAACCTATGGTTGTGATAAAACAGAGACATTCCTATTTTTCATACAGGATTGGTAGAATTTCGAGGATGAAAATCATTTTAAGTAGGGTATAATGTAACACCCCAATATTTTATTATATATTTATTTTCAAATAAATTTAATTTCTTTAATAGCTTCTGAGACACACGACACCAAGTTTATATGAACCGAGATATACTATTAAAATTTTATTATTTAAATTCACATTTACCTCCTCACCATTTTATTAAAAGGTGTGAATATGACTAAATAGATAAAAAAAATTATTTTTTAGACAGGTATAAAATGAATTCATTGGTTATCAATTGATTAGAATTTAAAATAAAAATCATTTTAAAGTAAAGGATATATTTTTCTAAAAAATATTTTTATGTGCGCAATGTGTTTTTATATTAAATTAGTAAATATTGGTAAATAATTTTAATGAAATTTATATATTATTTATTCCACCCAATTTTTTAACATTACACTAATGTTTTTTAATCCATGGTATAATAATAAATCATGTTTTATGCTTAATAATGTACTTTTCTAAAATGGTTTTCATCAAATTTTTCCAACCTATTTTAAAATGAATATCTACCACTTAAGAAAATATTGAAAAATTGATTACATATTTAGATTCAGTATGATAAAATTTGTTAAATAAGACATTTTCATCATGTATGTAACCTTAGTAAATATTTTTCACCTTGATAAGTGTAAAATGGGAAAATTATTGTTAAAACTTTGGGATGAAGCATTAAAATTTCTCTACCACCTAATTTATCCTATTTTATGAGTATATCTAAGCAATTTTTATCCAATAATAAAATATGTAGCCACTAGGTTCAATTTATATTTTATTATAACCTATATATTATTTTAAAAAATTAATAAATACTAAATGTATCTCTCTTCACTTTAATATCTCTAAAAATTTTACATAATAATAAAAAGTGTATAAGTTTGGTTATTAATTATTATTTAAAATATGGATTAATTTTGTTTTCATGGTGATTTATTTTTAATTTTTATTTATTGAATAATTACCTTAAATTATTACTTAATCCTGACACGGTATTTATTCAATTAATAGAAAATCAAAATAAATTATTCTAAACACATTAAAAGTAATATAATTTGGATGAATTATTGTGTTAAATGAATTTTTTAGATAAATATAAAATATTTTATAAGTTTTAAATATTTATATTCAAATTCCTTTTCTTTTAGGATGTTTTCAAAGTCAAAGTAAATGAATAGTTAGAAAATAGAATTAATGAGACTTTATAATAAACAATATTATATTAATTGATTTAAAATTCATAAAAATCATATACTCTGCAAATTTATTGGGATATGGTTTAAAATATAAAATATAGTTCATTTATTTTCACTTTTCCTTTTATGGTTACACTCTTGACCATTAAATAGTAAAAAAACATTAATATCATGGTAATTGTAAAAAGGGCTAATAGGGGTTAAAATAAAAAGATAAGGGTTAAAACTTAACAAAGACTTGTTAAAACTTTATTTAATGGGATTATTTAAACTTATAATAATATTATATTATAATTATATCAATTTGACTCCATTTTTTAGTGAAAATTAATTTATATTAATTTAATACATTAAGTAATTCCAAGAGTGTCTCTCCCCTCACTTATAAAAGGGAACCTATTATCCTCTATTCCTCACACATTTTTTCATTAAATATAAGAATATATTTACTATAATACCTATATATATATATTACCACATCCTAGGTCTTTTGTTATAGAAAAAATACCATCACTTTAAGGCTTAAGTTTTAATCCAAAAGTAATTTCTCAATGAAGAGGTGTCACTCTTAACCAAGTGTTTTCTAGTTTATTTCTTCTTTTATCTCATATAAATATATGGTATCCATTATTAAATAAGTAATTAATTATATTAAATATCCTGAATTTTTATTATGAGAAAGTAACAACCATTATCCACTATCTTCCCATCTATTAGAAAATGATGATGTCACTTGTGCGTACGTGTGGACTACCATCTCCACGAAGCGATAAGAATTGTTTTTCACTTTTGATTTACATGAATGGTAGTAAAGATAAATTTAATGAATATATATGATAAATATTATATAATAATTATTCCATAAATGTGAATTACTATTTACCTTTATTTCATCCCATTTGTTGAAAAGTGAAAACAACATTCTTGTGTTTGTACGGCCTATCGTCTCCAGGAACGGAATACATAATTTTTTTATCACTATATTTTAAGTATGAATATAAATAATGAATATATATGATACTTATATCATTATTAAAATTCTTAATATACTAAAACCATGATCAATGTACAAGGACCAAAACTACCAGACCAGAATCCCTATGAAAAATAAATAGTTAACAACCAGAAATGAACATTTTAATAAGGAATTGATAATAAATGGGTGTAGAAATGTATTCATTAGATAATTTATGATATTATAAGTTTTTAAATGACATTTTTATATAATTATAATAAATTAAAATTTATTATACAATAGTTTAAAGTTATATTCAAAACACGTCAAACTCGAGGTAAGGGTTTTATGTTACAATCACACTGTTTGACGGGATTGTTTATGATTATTTTTTTGATAATAAAATTTCATTATATAACTCTAAATAATCCCATTAATTTTATTTTAATATCGTTATTTCGATATATTACAAGTTTTAATTTCATTTTCCATTATTTAAGAACTTAAGAGACCAAAATAATGCTTCTAAGAAAAGTTGAGTTTCTTTCTATCTTCAGTCTAAAATACTTTTTCATCCATATCCACATTTCTAAAAAGGTTTTCAATAATATTTTTAATATTCACATATGATTATTTAAATTTATTTTTACCCTTTATTTACTTTTTATAAAATGGTTAAAATTAATCTTCTTGTCATTTTTTGAATGAGCTACTTTTTACTTTTTACCAAAAATGTGAAAGGGGTATTTTTTTAATGTATAAGGAATAAATGAAATTTCCCACTATTATGAACAATCAATAAATTGAAACATCCTTTTCAAGTTTCTAGGGATATTTTCAAAGAAAATTTTTCCATAATATTTTATAGGTTTTATATTTTAAATAATTGATTCAAAAATGAAAATGGTATTTTCCAAAAGAAATATTCCAAATGAATTTTTAAATGAATTTTAATTTATGATAAAATACATTAATTTTACTTATTATTTACTCAAGATATAATCCAAGGATAAAATCTTTATCCTTTCTCTAGATATTTTATGATTATTATGACAAGAATTTTATGAACCCATATATTTTCTTTAGGTAATTTTATGATGAAATAATGAAATGTTTTTGAAACTCATTTCCTTTCCATGGGTAATAATATATGTTTAATGATTTATGATATTTTGGATCAAATATGAATGGATTATTATTCTGTGATAGGTGGGACAATAATTATATACCCCTCTAATGAATTGTGCAAATATGGATCTTATAAGATAATAAGGACTGGAATTAGGGAGAGAACTCAGTTCAATAACAGAATATATCCACTATGATAGTCTTTAGAGTGAAACATGACTAATGATATAATAGAGTAAGGAGTGAAAAAAATCCAATATGATAGTTTGGGAAGTGATCCTTGTCTATGAAAATAATTTTCTACAATTATGTATATGTTATAAACTTATGTATTATACCAATATTATGATCTCTTGTCACATTATTTGTGATTATATTTTGTTTGATTTATTGTGAACTATGAATATTTATTATATGATTCAAGATTATGATATATTATATAGTGGGTATGGTTTTAAAGTTTTTATATTTGGTTATCATACCCTTATGCTCATGTTATGATTATGTGATCCTTGCTATCTCCCTTATTTACCCTTACTGAGCATCTTAGATCACCCTTTCTTATATTACCCTTCCTTAGGATATGAAGAATGATTTTAAGTATGATATGTATAATAATAGTTCATATTTTTAAGAACTTATTGGGAGATGAATTATAACTCTTATGAACCAGTTGTTTATGTATCTAAATTTTCTAAGATACTAGACCTATAATATTATGGCATGGATTGTAATGTTATGTAATTAATATTCATTTATTAATATATTATATCTATGTATAGAAATTATGTGTCACTATAGAGTATTTTATAGTTGGTTTTATAGGCCTAAGTGGTGACCCTTTAGTAACAGGGGTAGTCAAAGACATTTGTCTATTTAGAAGATAAAGTGGGATGAGTTTTATTGTAGTGGTGGTGGAGGAACTTTTCATTAATTAGATTTTATGCAAGTGGAATAATTTATGCATAAGAAGGAAACTTGATTTCAAAGTGGGATGTTATGCACCACTATGAAAAATTGTCAAGAATCACCTAAGATGTGCCACAAGTGTGGGAATATAGGCCACATTATGTGAATTTTTGGAGTCCTCATAAGGTTAGATGAATTGGGTATTCATTTAGCCACAGATCTCAAGTTTGATCAGATGCATCTAAGGTTGTGCAGTCTAATTCTCAGATATAATGGTATTATCACTCATCTAAGAAGATATAGAGTGGGATTGATTTTGGACAAATGTACGGAATCTATCATGTTCTAGAGTATTTCAATTCTAACCCGACAACCACAAGAGGTTCTGTATTTATTACATCCTATTGTGATTTTTAATTGTTTGACACAGGTTCATCCCATTCCTTTTCTTCTTCAAAGTTGATTTATTCATTTGGTTTGTGATTAAACTTTATATCATTCATAATATAACTTTACACCCTATTGGGAAAGGAGATAGAAAAGGGCATTAATTTCACATATTTTTGAGTTTTGGGATAGTTTTAGATTTATTAGCCTTTGAAATAGATTCTTTTGATCTCATTATTTTAATTCACTGGATTATTCTATTTAAGGATTAGATTTAATGCTACCATAATATATATTAATTATTATCTCTTGATGGGATTGCCTACATCTTCCATGGTTAGTATAATCCTAGTTGAGGGAGGGAAATATCTATTGTTTTTTATGTTAGCTTAATATCATGATAGTTTTTGGGTTTTCTCTTCAATGAGCTTTATTAGGGTTCATTTTATCAACTTATAGTAGTGATATAATGTTTCTATAGGCCTTTACAGAAAATTTTTATGGGTTTTCACCCCAGTGGGAGGTGGATTTCTATATTTGTTTTCTTCTAGGGAAAAGCCTCATATCATTTCCATATTACTAGATATATCCCAACAATATAAAAGAGTTTAAAATTTAGTTATAATAACTGAAAGTAAATGTATTTATATGACTAAGTCTTTCACCTTGGTCATCATTAGTTCTATTTGTAAAGAAGGTGGATGGAACCCTCTAACTTTGCATCGACTATCAAAAAATCAACCAGGTGACTGTCAAAAATAAAAACTTATTTCAAAAGATTGATTATATTTTTTATCAGCTCCGGGTATCCCTATGGTTTTCAAAAATCAATTTTTTTATCAAGATACCATAAATTTAGTATTTATGAAGCAGATATTTCTAATACCTCTTTTTGGTTTAGGTATGGCCACTATGAGTATTTTTTTTATATCATTCAACATCACTAACACTAAGTGGGTTTAATGTATTTGACAAACAAAATTTTCCACCCCTATCTTGACTCCTTCATAGTGGTTTTTTTATTATATCTTGGTTTATTCTAGGATTAAGAAGCATGAATATCATATAGAAATTGTTTTGGAAACCATGATGAAACATATCCTATATTCCAAATTTTCTAAATTTATGTTTTGAATATAGTAAGTTATATAGTTTTCCATATTGTATTTGAAAAAGGGATCTGGATGGATCCTAATAAAAACTAAGTGGTGATGTATTGGGATAAGACCAAGAATTTTTTTGAGGTTAGTAGGTTCATCAATTTAGTTGGGTATTATAGGTGATACATTCATGACTTTGTTAATTTGGAATCTCCCATGGAATATTTGAACTAAAAGGGGTGGAAATTCAATTAGAATGAGAAGTTTCAAAGGTATTTTTAGGAATTAAAAGAATGTTTTTCTTTAGATCTTGTTTTTATCCATATTAAGTTGTACATGAGTTATATTGTGTATTTTAATGACTTAGGTGCGGCATTGGGGTGTTTTATGATTTATGGGTGAGAATATAGCGGCTTGTGGATCTCACAAATTATGCCTACATGATATGAATTACTCCAATCATGACCTTGATCTAGTAACTGTTATGCATACCCTAATGACGTGGAACCACTAACAATTTGGGGAGTAGTGTTGAGGTGTAATATTTATTTCACCAAAAATAGATAATGTTGATTCACTGGAAGGATAATATCTTGTGAACTTTATTTCTTCAACCACATGAAGATAGGGTGGTCGTAGCATAGTTTTAGTGCACTAGATGATATAGTATGGTGACCAGAAGTCTGAACATATGAAATTCACTAACCAAAAGTTATATAGGATTCCATATTTTTGATAGCTTTGAAAGGGGACCAGAAACCCATCTGGGAAAGTTAAGGTGGTTGAAATCATTGACCATGCTAAGGGATCCACTTTGGATCTCAAAGGAGGTAGAATTTATCCCACATAGATCTGATAGTGCAGGAAATTGGAAACACCAAAATGATGTTGTTATATATTTTAGGGTAGATCACTTGTACTAGATATGGTTTTCACTATGAGAAAGAGTGGATTTATTTGTCATTATCATATTTCCTATTAATTCTTTGAATATAGTGAATAATCATTCCTTCATGGATTAGAGTGCTAGACTAAACCATGTTGTCTATTTTTTTCTTTTTCTTTCATCTTTTCTTTCGATCTTTGTTTTTGATAGTATTTTATGTGTTATTTTGGCGGTCTTAAGTTATGGTGTGATGACTTAGTTAAAATTTTCATCCATCTTCCCAGTTTTATATGTGGAGTTCATTCTAGATCTATTTCTTCCAAAAGTAAATATTCAGTCGATTTTCTTCCAGTGGATTTATTATAAGTTGTCCATGAGGCCAGAAAGTCATGTCAATGCTCATGGTTAGAGTGATTCTATAGGATCAAGCCCTTCTGAAGATTTTTTAGAAATTAGTTCAGTAGAAAGTTTTTTCTATTTTATTATTAAGATAATATCATTAATAAGATCCAAAATTCTTGTTTTTATATTAATTATAAGTAGTGGTAGTTCGCAATTTGAAGTGGGATAGTGTCGTATGAGAATATTTTCTGAGTGGATAAGTTCGACGGAATAGATTTTGGGTTTTGGAAAATGAAAATAGAGGATTTTATTCCATAGAAATACATCAATATTTCATTTAATATATCAAATCTATATGTGATAGAAATTAGTAATTAGAGAGGATGGATGACAAAGAACATCAGATTATGTGTATTTTACTTTCTCAGAATATGGAATTCAATATATGAGAATTAAAGACCACATCAGAAATCATGAAGAAATTATTTGATATATATGAGAATTCCATGGTGATGAAAAAGGTGTTCTTACTAAGGAGTAAATTTGTAATGTGAATATTAGAATCAATTTAAATAGTTTATCATTTGAATTAATTCAATGTAATTTGAATTCGGAAGGAATTGGTAAAGGTAGAATTTGGAGACCAAGTTTGTGTGCTATTGTTACATTCTTCCATTCCAAATTCAGGGGATGAAATAGTGATGATTGTGAGTAATTCAAGATGAAATAAAGGTTTCTAGTTAATGGGAATATGTGACCTAATGTTTAATGAATAAATTTTTTGAAAGGAGATTCAGGTATCTTCCCAAAATAGTGATAGTGTATACAGAAGAGGGGAAAATTTTCACAGGAAAATTCACTTTGAATGGGAAGGTTATAGGATCTGAAGTAGTAGTGGATTTCTAGAAGTTGATCCCTTTAATATGAATTATGGGAAAAATTCCACATTATAAAGTAGTGAAGTGATCAAAGGGAAAACATTGGAAGATATAATTTTTGGAGATTTTTATGTTAACCTTGTGTCAAAGGAGATTATTGGTTTGATCTTAAGTACCTCCAACTAACTTGATTATTGGTTGATTAACTCTGTATATTAGTTTAATTCAACAATAGGAAAGGAAAGTTTTATTAGTAACATATCTAGAAGATTTGGAAGATTTCATCTAGTAGATAGAAAAGATTCTGAGATTGTTGACATGGGAGATTGTTTCATCTGAAGAAGGAACGAAATCAGGCTAAACATGCAAGGTGTCGGGAATATCCCTAGAATAAAAAATATCTTAATTTATATGGGACTACTTGATGACTTAATTTATTATATAATTTTCACTAATGGAACATGGAAAATTTCACATTACTCTATGGTTTTATAAAGATGAGTGAAGTTTAATTCTCTATACTGCATGTGTTCATCGAAAGGAGTGATTCATGTAGGAGAAGTTACTTTGGATAAAATTTAGAAAGACCATATAGGCCACCATAGTGTGAAAGTAATGAAGATAGTTGATAATAAGGTATTATTAAAGAATATAATCATGGATTATGGAATTTTCAAGTATTGCATATTTGGAATGCAATAAAAGGTGTATCTACAAATATAAGTGGAAACACTAAGTAACTGAAGTTATAGTTGGTTCACATGGATGTTTGGGGTTCATCTTTGGTGAATTATCGTAAAGGATCACTCTAATATATTAATTCCATTGATGATTCCACATAGATATTGGGGGTGTAATTTTACAAGAACAAGTCCAATTTGTTCAATACATTCATATGATAGATAGAAATAGTGTAGAAACATACCACAATTAAGTTGAAGTTCTTACAAACAGAAAAATGATGTAAGTATGGAATCTAGGAGTTCTTGAAGTTTTGCTGATGGAAGGGGATTCATTGTGAGAAAACAATTCCAAATTATCTATATTAGAATGCAGTTACAGATAGGATGAATATGAATTTTGTGGATAAGGAAAAAATCATGAGGATCATATAGGGTTACCCAAATTATTTTGGGTAAAGTGAGTGAACTATATTGAACACTTACTCATTTGAATTCCATCCTCACCCATTTGGTAGAAAATTCAGGAGAGCTATGGGACTAGAATAAATTTTTATTTAAACCGCCTAAAATTACTCATAATACTCTCATATATCCATATTGATTCTAAGGAATTAGTTAAGTTGGATTTTAAGTCTTGGTCATGTTACTTTGTTGGCTATTGCGATAAAAAATTTGGATTTCGACACTGGGATAATGATTCTTTGTAGATCATTAGAAGTTGAATTGTGATCTTTAACAAGGATATCCTATGGAAGTATTGGAAATTGGAAGGAAATTATGATGGAAGAAAAGTATCATCAAAATACAAGTTTCACTTTGCTGGAAAACTTAAAGATGCACATATTCTTGAAAATTTTGGAAGAACTAATCCAACATATAGAGTAATCAGGAAAAAAAGACCAATTTATGATGGTGTTTCCCATGCATAAATTATAGAGTGTTCAATGATTATTAAATATAAAGGAATGGAGATTTTCACTCCAAAATTTATCAGAAGAAGCATAGTCACATAGACAACTACGGAGATCTACCAGGGAAAGGTGACAAACAAAAAGGTATGGAAGCACTTTTCATTTTTAAATTCTAATAGATGATAGAGAGACTGAGTTCTGGGAAGAGGAAATGAGTTTAAAGGATTTATAATAGTGTGAGTTATCTATGATGGGTGAACTTGAGATCCTCTAAGCCTTTGAAATATGTGAGATAATGGAGATTCCATCTATGAAGAAGATTCTTCATAATAAATATGTTCATCGGCTAAAGGAAGAAGAAAATAGTCGGTAAAACTACAAGTCCAGGCTAATTATAAATTGATTTAAACAAAAGGATAGAGTGGATTCCTCTGAAATATGTTCTCTGATAGTTAATCACACAATTATCTGAATAGTATTAAGTGTGTTTTCATCAAAAGATCATTATCTGGTGAAGATGTATGTGAAAACAATATTCCTTCATAGATATTTAAATAAAGAGACCTACATGGAGCATCCAGTTGGTTTTCAAGATCAAGATTACTAGGGACTTGTGTGTAAGATGAAATGTAGCCTTTATGGTTTTAAGTAAGTACCCAGTTATTGGAATTGTAAGTTTAATGATTTTCTAATGGAATGGATGTTTTTCTATAAAACTATTAACCATTGTTGTTAATATAAGGTGTTTGATTATCGGAGTTTCATTTTCCTTCTAATTTATGTGTATGGAATATAAATAGTTTTTTCGGTGGAAAAAATTATTGATGAACTAAAGGAGGATTTTTATGAATGATTTTTGATGAATAATCTCATTTGGTAAAAGTGTACTTTGAGTTTGAGGATTGTATGAGACTGATTTTCTAGTGCACAATACCTAACCCAAGTGAACTAAATTTGAAATGTGGTGGAACACTATGGGTTTTTCAAAAGTGTAACCTATGACCACACCCATGTTTGGGAATTTTAAACTAAGTGAGGAAAGGTTTCCTCTAATGGAAGTTAAGGTAACTTGTATAGAAAAGGTTCCATATACATAAATTATCAAAATATTGATATATTCCATGGTATGTACACATATAGACATTGCACAGGGAGTGGGTGTTGTTAGTAGGTTCATCTCAAACCCTGGAAAGGAAAACTTGGACGTGGTGAAATGGATCTTCTAATACCTGAAGGGTTCTAAGGAATTTTTATTTCTATTTAGTTCAAATGATCCTCTATAAGTTTTTTCATACTCATAATTGGAAATATATTCATATTCAAGGAATAGAAATAAAATATATTTGTTTACCTTTAGAGAAACAATGATAAGTTATATATTCAAACTTCATATAGTATCCATACTTTCAATAATAGAAGCAGTGTCATCTCTTTCAAAAAATAAGGAAAGGAGATGGTATGGCTGGAGGGGTTATAGGAGGATCTTGAAAAAACACTAGAAGCTTGGACGTTTTTTGGTGACTCACATAGCACAATCCACTTAGCCAAAAGTCCAATGTTTCATTATTTAATGAATCACATTCATAAAAGGTATCACCTCATCTGAACAACATCTTAGGAAGGTATATTGAACCTATGGAAGATCAAAGGGGCATGGAATCCAAACAACATTTTTACAAAGGTCATAACTCAAGAAGTATTGAGGTGGTTTTGTGACTTGGTAATATTAGGTTTACTAGAAGTAAGTTTTAGTGGGGAACCATGCACCTACTTTATATAAATTCAAAGAAGCAAGTATGTATGGGAGCTGGTGGAGAAATTTGTCACTAATTTAAATGAATCTCAAGAATAAGATTCTTGAGGTGTGCTCTCTATTTTACTTGTATGAGGAAATTTTAGTTCACTAGAAGAAGAAGATCTAGTGACCTTTCTTCTGATGACTACATGAATATGGGTCTGCAATGATGGTGTGTTGGTGCACTAGAAAATGAAGGTTGATGAGTTGTTTTTCGACCGTTAAAATCTCACTCACCATAAAATTTTCATAACTCCATATATATGGCATCTTCGAAAGAGGGATAGTCAATATGGTGGGAATGTTAAGGTAGTGGAAATATTTAACTAGGTGAAGGGTTCATCTATAGATCTTGGAATAGGTGGACTTCTTCCCACACAAATCATATTGTGGTGGTGATTGGAAACACCAAAATGATGCTTCTATATTTGGTAGGGGGTCACTTTTGGTAAATATTATAGTAATTATAAGAAAGGGTGATATGCTTGTTCATTGTAATATTTCCTCTTGATTCTTTAAATAAAGTAAAGAAAATAATTCCCATAGATTATTTTGTAAACATAAACCTTATCATCTCTATAGTTTATTCTTTATTGTTGTTTTTTCTTCTAGTCATTGGTTTTGATTGTCTTATACGCATTCTTCTAGTTGTTTTACAATGCGGTGTGGTGACTTGGTTTTGATTGTCTTCTAAGTTCTAGAAATATTACAAAGGGTTCATTCTATAGTTATTAATTCTACATTTCATTTTCTAATAGAGTTGCATCTAGTGGTTTATTTGGAATTTTGTCAGGATCCCAAAAACTAGATTATAATTTATTCATATCATAAAAATATAAAGTATATCTTTACCCAAAAATTCTTGAATATTCAGTAGATTCATTTGGTGGAATATCATAAAAAGTTTAATTTGATATAGGATATACCCTTAGGAAGTGTAATTTCACGGATAACACTTTGATTAGGAAATTACTCTCCCAAGGAGGGAGAGATTCAAAGGAGTAATAAAGCTTGATGGGTATGTTTACTAGTGATTCCCTAAACCTGTGCTCCCAAATATGGTGCCCTAAACACATACTTCCCAAACTCACTTTGATACCGACTATAAAATTTGGAATACAAGAATCCATAATCCCAACAATAAAAAAAAGATTATTGCATATATTACATCTCAACAATATTTTCAATTTTATAAATTTTGGTAATTAAGAAACATTATAAACTAAAAAACCCATGTCTTTCCTAACTAATGGAAATTTTTAACACTCTATATCAAACTACTTAATTCATGATAACTCTTCAACATCTCCCCTAAATTCATACACAAATTCTATCCTTATAAAAATGTTTCATATACTACTTTTCTTCATAACATGTGTAAATATAAACATAATAAGGGGTTATCTCAAATGCTCAATAAGGGGAAACATATAACTAAAGCAATCATGGCATAAACATGCCTTAAATATTATAGTAAGAATAACGAAACAACATGAACACATAATAAACTTGAAACTGAGTTCATGATAAACATATGAAAATAAATGGAAACATGGAAATCCATAATATTGATTTTATACATATGGAATTCATAATATATGACATCAAAAACCTATTTTCAAGGCCAAGTTCCAAGACAATGTCATATTATGGGAAGAGGAATACACCAAAACCGAACCTATTTTATCTAATGAGACCTTTTATTTATTTGAGGGGATATATAATTACGGTCTCAATCCATAACCAGACTAATTTCAATGAATTAACCCTAAGAGTTAAAAAGACGATTTATACAATTCCCTAGGAAATCTCTTACTAGATGAAAACATAGTTATCCATGTAATGAAAGATACAAAATGTCAAAAAAAGATCAACCTACAATAGTATTCAATAATTCTCAAGAATGTTAATAACTTTCCCCATATAAATAAGATTTATAACATGATTATAACCCATACTTAGAAAGAAGGTGGGTGTTAAAACAATACATAGTCAAATCTTGAAAAATCATCCATATTGGAATAACAATATACAGAAAAATAACACTTATCCCCATGTTAATAAATTAGATAACATGATCATAACTCATCTTGAGGAAGAAGGTGTTTAGTTAAAAAATATATATTCAACTTTCTAATAAACATCTATATCGAAATAACAACATACATAATGTCAATATTTTTCCCCATGTTATTAGAATAACATTCTTTCTAGGTGAACATCATCTAATTTGAATTATGTGAAATATGATGTTCAAATGATATAGAGAAAAAATTATATGGATAAGTAAACATAAGAATAATCATGATAAAAATACAAACAGAGAAATAAGGTGGATGATTTAAAAATACCATTACCCCAGTTCAACAAGGAATCATATAAGGGTGTTTTCATTAATGAAAAACACCCATGAAAAAGAATTCTTTGAATGGTATCATAAGAATCAAATTGTTTGATATTGTGATTTAAATACCCCAAACGATAACATATATATATTATAGGATAAAACATGAAACATAAACCCCATTAGGTAAAATCCTTTTGAAAATAATAATATAAATAGAAGTGATAACTTAAAAAATATTTTATAAAAAAATTAACATTGACATAAAATAAAATTTTACAAGCTCTTTAAAATGTAACTTTTGAGGAGGTGATGTGAAATATTTTAAAAAAATACTTTAAAAAAATATCTAATAATATATCCTTGATAATTAAATAAGTATCTTTTGGAAAAATTATGAGGGGAAGAAAAAACATATTAAATTGAAAAGAAATATCTTTATTATTTTTGAAAAATACATGTGTCGTAACTCACATTGTAAAATGAGATATAGAACCTTATTTGTTTTAAATCCTCATTTTAAAAAGAGGAATATAAAATAACATATAATCAAACATTATGGTGGAATATCCTAATTATATAAATTCAGTGTTCAAGATGAAAAGTTTTAACTCAAGTAAAGTAGATTTGAGTTATCAATATATATTATTAGAAACATATTCCATGAAGCATGAAACATTTGAAAATGGGTTTATGTGGTGAAAATTTTAAAAAAAGGAATACCACATAATAAAATCAGAGGGAATAATATATCAAAAATTATATAGAATAATTTTAAGTTAATGATCATAAAACAATAAGTAAAAATCAATTTACCAAAAACTCTTATGACTGGGGTAACATTTTATTCAAAATAAATTTGAAGAAAATAACTTGATTTATCTTGGTTTATCACATGAATTATATTAAAATGAGGTATGAAACATTCATGGGATACTAAATAAATATAATAATATACAAATTAATCATGGTGCATAACATATAACATGTCTTAAAGAACATTAATTGAGACTACAAAAACCCATGTGGATTGAGTAACATTTTTAATCAAAGCCCTGTAAAAGAGAGGGATTGAAATTGAAATTAAAATACCATTATTAAAATAGAATTTATGATATGATATCCCAAATTGGTATTATTAACACCAAATTAATGAAATTTGTTTGATAATACCAAACATTTCTGAAAGATAGTAATTTGAGACAAAAATGCATACCTTGGTCCTGATTTTTTCAACACTTACACCAAATGTCATGAATAATTAAATTAAGTTCATTAAATTCATTTATAAAAAAAATCATAACTATAACCAATTTTTCACCTAATTTAAATTAATTATATATAAATATATATATTAGTTAGTTTTTACTAGTTTTCAACACCATTTGTAAGTAATATTTATCACTTTAAACTAGTTTCAAATAAATAGTTATTTTATTAAATATTTTTGAAATTTTAATCATTAAAAGATAATTAAAGGTACTATAATATATGATACAATATATTTATAAAGTTTATAATTCATTCCATTGTATTATTTTAGAAAAATCACGAAGATGAAATCATTGATGATCAAGTTTCTATGATTCATAATAAATGAAAGGTGTTTTCTAAATTAATGAGTTAAATTTTGATATAACCCTACTAGAACCAAAATAAAATATTATTTATATATTTATATCATATTATTCATATAATTAAGTTTTTATATTTATCCATGATATAAATTCAAAAAATTTTCAAGTTGGTGTTAAACTGACATAAACAAGAACCTACCCTGACTAATGGATGATTATGAGGTGTCATAATTGTAATGTAATTATAAAAAAAAATAATTATGATGATATTTAGTGTTTATTAGTTTTATATATCATAATGGTAAGTAATTTTATGAATAAGGAATGGATATTTAAATATTACACAATATGAATAAAAATTATCTTTTTAGTACACTTATTTTAAATGATTAAATTAACGATGATCATTTATTCATCATATCATTAATAGGTTCTCAAATTTATTATACTAGAAAATTAATTATGTCATAAAAAATATATCTACCCTTTAATCGCATCCTTAGACTCATCTTTGGATTTCGTTTAAGGAAAATGAAACACGTTGCGTTGTGGATACAGCAGTTCGCATAGAACATGAGTGACACTTTATTCTATATAGAAAAGGGGATCATGGTTAATTATTATGAATTATAATAAAAAATTAGTATAATAATAATAATAATACTTAAGTTATTATTTTAAGAGGGTGAAAATAAATTTTAGGAAGAATAAAATCACATAAAGAAATAGGAAATATAAACTGAGATTCAGAACATATACCACAATTCTTGGATTATCTCCTTTGTAGTGGGGTATAATCCCATAATGGATAGTCTTTTGAGAAGAAAAAAACCTCATTAAGTTGTATTAGAGTGTTTAAGATATATTTGTATAGTTTTTTTTCTCAATTTTTTCTATTTTGGTTTTAGGATAAGTAAAGATAAGAGTGTCCATTTTTTAGGTGAAAACGGATGGAATTATTGTAAATCCTCAAAAGTTTTTAATAGTGGGATGTCACTCTAAAGGAAAGTGGGAAAAAATTAATAAATAATGGATTTTACAAAATATATGTTCAATAAATATCTCAAAAACCCATTCCAATACTTTTTTAGACATGTTTTAGGTATTTCACTCTTATATTCTTTACATTTACCATTTAGATTTGACCATAGTAACTAGTTTTTACCCAAGGTAACTTGTCCTTAATGAAAAAAATTGGTACTTATTAAATGATTTAGACCCATTTATTTTAAATTTTAAAACCATTTCATTTGATTCAATTTATAAAAGTGATAAAAATAATTTTAAAATAAAAATTTATAATGTATTAAAAACAATTTTTGAGAAAATAATATTTATGTTCTTAAAATAAAATATGGATTTATAAATATAAAAAAATTAAAATTATAAACTAACATATAAAATAAATATTTTTTTATAAAAATGTTTCATGAATTTCCAATTCATACTAATATAATAATAATGTCATAAAAGTTTTTTGTTTGTAAAAATAGAATTTTCACCTAAAAAATTATCTATAAAAATGTAAGAACTTGGATCTTCGTTCAGGTATGTTTTTCCTTTTTCTGGAGTTTTTTAAGGAAAAATAAATTTTTTGGAAATTTCAGAAGTACACACTGTGTACTTTATGAGTAAACGCCGTGTACTCTTCCCCGGCTCGAAGTCGTGTGTCGGCCGTGCCCGGGCCACACACACGGTGTGTAAAGTTGAGGTGGAGGCTGGTTAATTCGGAGTATGTAAAATTTGAAGTACATGCCATGTACTCAAGAACTACACGTCGTGTACTTTTTTTTCATTAAATGGACCGGGGTCGCGGCTAACCCCCAGTTTCTTCTTCTTCTTCAGTTTTCATCCGTACGAGAGTGACCATATGGCCGGATCTTTGACGGGCTCCCGCCTCGCCGTCCGTTCTTCGATTCGAGCATGGTCGATTGCATTGGATTCGCATCGGTGAGTTCTTCCTTCTACTTTAGCCTTGTTTCTTGATTCCTCCTCGTTTCCAAGTTATCTAGGGATGAATGTTTTGTGCATTTTCTCAGATCTACATCATTCTAAGGGGAATTCGTCATCAAGGTTCACGTATATCGATCTCCTCGGATCGAGGTAGGTGGTTTGTGCCTTTCCGTAGAAAGTTGATGAATATTTTGTGCAATTTCCACCAATACCCTTGAACGGGGTATTGCGTGTTTCCTGTTTTTCCCTTGTTACTACCTGATTTGCTTGATTGCTTTAGTAGAGGTTATTGCTTGTGATTAGAGTAATTTGTTTGTGCTCAGATTGCTTTTCCATTCTTGTTCTGCCTGTTTGGCATTTTTCCAGTTGCCATGCCTAGTTGTAGGATAGTGAAACTTTTGTTTTATTATTACTGTTGATCCTTAGTTGATATCCAAGTAGTTCTTGAGGTTTACTTGGATGATACACACGCGCTGAGAATGTTTAGTTATACTCAGGACTATGAGAACCTAGAGTAGTAGACCAAAGGGAGAATTGACGGAAGGGCTTATCTAGAGTGTCTTTTAATTACGATGCGAGACTATAGGGGGAATTTATGTTGAGTGCTTCCACATAGAGTCTATAGATCCACGACGCGGGCCACAGGGGGAATTGACGTTGAGTGCTTCCCTAAAGAGCCTTTAGCACGATACGAGACTATAGGGGGAATTGACGGTGAGTGATTCCCTAGAGAGTCTGCTTAATTACGTAGCTGAACCAGAGGGGTGAGACTGTGTGTGCCTCCCATAGGGTTGCTAGTACTATAGGTTGAACCATAGGGGTTTGGCTATGAGAGCTACCCAGATGGTTACCTGTTTTCTTCTTGTTGCTGGTTTCTTTCTTGTGTACTTTACTTGTTAGAACTGTGGATTGTAGCTGCTTGTGCTTCCCTGTTTACTGCTTCTTGTTTATTTACTGCCATGTATTCATTGACTATTAGGCACAAATCTTTGGGTGATTACCTACTAGAATTTTATCTCACACCCTGTTCGGGCCATGCTTTTGGGCCCAAGCAGACTATGTTGTTGCAGGTATAGATAAGGGCAAGCGCCCTTCTAATTCAGGATCTTGACTGCATCAGGAGCTGGGGAGCATGGGACCGAACCGTGGCTCACGATGTTGAGGAGCTTACTTCATTTTTCTTTTGCACTTGGTTTCAGTTGTATTTCAGCACATTGATGTGTTTGTTGTTTTCCTTAGATACTTGTACATGCTGCATCACTGTCATCATAGTTATATATTTACATTGCTTCCGCTATTTGGTTTCTATTGTTATGCGTGTTGTTCACTTCTTCCGTTGTTTATTGTTGTTTTCTTACCTTGTATACCTTACCGAATGAGGACATAGTTTCCCCACCAACTCACCAAGGCCCTCGCTGCTAGTCGGTAGCCTCCGGCGTTCGGGGAAACATGCTTGAGTTCATGTGGTGAACCGGGTACGGGGTACCAGTGGAGGGGCTCCGGACTCGGGACGTTACAAAGTGGTATTAGAGGATTTCTTTTCTCTTGCTTTACTATTAGAGACCTTATCCATGGATAGGATGGATTCGGTACTTGGTATTAAGCTGTGCCCGGGAGTAGCTAACCCGTGTACAGGGAAAAGCCATACTACCTGGTTAATGGCAATTTTCTGGTTTGGAGATTTTATAGTTGATCTGATTTCACCTAGAGTGATTCACTTGACTTGTGCGGTTACTGTTTTGATATTTCAGTTCTATTTCTGTCGCAACCCGATGAGATAAGGGTATGCCATCTCATGCATCATATAGGCACTTGTAGAAATCACATTTCATGCATTCTTTCCATGCTATCTAGGGTGAATTAGCGATTGCATGCTGTTGTGATAGATTTTGTGTAGATTATACATACTATTGTGATAATTTGCTTGATAGATTCTCTTCTGTTATGTTAGAAAACTGTTTGTTGTGTTCTTTGTTTAAATAGAACGCCAAATTTTGGTTTTTGAGGTGTTATGGGCCCTCATGGATTGGAATTTGGCATCTTTTCCCTCGTTTTAGTGTTTCTGTAATTCTGCGCAGTTTCTGAGCTACTGCCCAGGAAAATCGAGAATACATGGCGTGTACTTTTTAGATACACTCCGTGTAGTTTTTAGGTCATGTCACGGATCGTGTGAGCAGACCACGGCGTCGTGGGAGTAACTTCGAGAACACGCCGTGTGAGTTCGGAGCCGCGTACCCGGTCGTGTCACTAACAACACAGGCCGGGGAAGCTCGGGTAGAACACGCCGTGTCCATAGGGAACACACCATGTAGTCTTGTCCAGGTACTCGGCCGTGTCATGAACAACACAGGCCGGCGTTACCTTCTTTTCCACACACCGTGTTTTTTCGGAATACGCCGTGTAGTCTTGCCCAGGTACCCGACCGTGTCACGAACAACACGGGACGGTGTCTCCTTCGCCTATGCACACCGTACTTGTTCGGAGCACTCCATGTAAGGTCCAGCTGTGTAGAAGGTCGTGTAATCAATAACACGGACCGCAGAAGCCTTGTCTAGTGCACGTCGTGTTTGTTCGAACACGCCGTGTAGTCTCGGGTTGAGTTAGACCATGTGGGTTAGCCGTGTAAGGAGACTCGGGCAGGGGAATAGTTTTCAAGTACACGCCATGTGTTGGGGTCAACACGTCGTGTATTTCGAAGTGTACACGACTTGTAGGGTGAGAGTACATGCCCATGTCAGTGGTTTAAGAAGACACATCGTGTAGTTTTATACACGCTGTGTAGTCGTGTTTTGCAATCTTGTGTGTTTTTCTTTTCCTGTTTTTGTTTTGTACTCTTGTGTTCTATGTCCTTGTTTTCCTGATCTAAGGTATGCTTTTGATCTTTCAGAACTATGCCTCCGAAACGTCCTCTGGTCATACGTCTGTCGTCAGGCAGTGATCAGATGCCAGACAGGGCTGATCAGGGAATTCCTATAGATCTCCCAGCCGAGCCAGCCTTGGCACCGGTTGTCATACCAGTTGCGGGCACTGATGCGCAGTTCAGGGAAGGTTTCATGAGGATGATTCAGGCCTTCCAGGGAGCACCGCCTCCTACCTCATCTATGGCAGACCCGGCACGGGTTTTCCAGCAGTAGCATCCTCCCACATTCTCGGAGAGGGAGGACCACAGGCTGTAGAGTCATGGCTGGAAGCCATGCTGACTATCTTCAAGCATCTGAAAACGCCTACAGAGATGCGGGTCAATCTCACCACCTATATTCTCTGATACTCCGCTAAGAGGCCGTGGGACGTGATCTCACAGGTGGGTCAGCAACAGGCTATGGCTTGGGAGGAGTTCCAGCGCGTGTTCTACGACTACTTCTACCCGGAGACCTTGAGGGCCGATCAAGCCTGAGAGTTCATGAGCTTAGAGCAGGGTACTCTATCTATCATGGAGTATTCCTCTCATTTCACTGAGCTGTAGTGTTTTACACCCCTTCAGGATGGGAGTGGGGTGTTCTTGGCGAGGAAGTTTGAGGATGGACTCAGGCGGTAGATTCGCTCACAGGTGAACATCTTCCAGCTGACTTCCATTACTTCCATCGTCAACCAGGCACTGATTGCGGAATGCAATCTGAGAGACTCTGGAGCTGCGAGTCAGGGCGGTTCTACTTCCAGAGCTAGCTTTCCTTCAGATGACAGCAAGAAGCGTCCTAGGGAGCCTATGTGCGGTGATTCAAGGAAGTGATACGCATCATCAGGTATCCAGGTGACATGATACCAGTGTGTCCGGACAGGGAACACGAGGCCGCAGTGCCAGAGAGACCTCGTGGAGTGCCAATATTGCAGAAAGATGGGTCACCTTCAGCGTTTCTGCCCGGTCTTCCCACTAGCATCTGGTGACCGGGGTTCTTCCATGACTCCTCATTCAGGAACAGCCCCACCAGTATCTCACCAGTCAGGGAACTAGAGTTCTTCCGGCCGTTCGGGCCGAGGTGGAGGTCAAGGTCGTGGAAGTCAGCCACTAGTTCCTCAGCACCAGCAGGAAGGTTCAGCTTAGAGTGGTCATTCAGGGGCGCAGGGCCGCGGTGCAGGCCAGTATTTCACCGTGGAGCAGACTTATCATGAGCAGGAGCCCGGTCCTTCTACTGTTCGAGGTACGACTTTAGTAGCCTCAGTTTTATCTTCAGCCCTTTTCAATACCAGTGTTATGCATAGCTTTATCTCCGTTGCTGTCGTGGAGAGCCTTGGGCTCTGCATATTTTCTTCTGCCAACTCGTTGACACTAGACACACCTTTGGGGACGAGGACATCTAGTGTACGCCAGTGTAGAGAGTTCCCTCTCGAGGTTGCAGTGCATCAATTCTTATGGGATCTCTACGTCCTAGAGATGATGGGCTATGATGTCATTTTCGGCATGGACTGGTTGATTCCCTTCCAGGAAGTCATTGACTATTATCACCGCAGAGTCAGTTTCACTTCACAAGAGGGTGAATCTTTTCTTCATGGAGGCGAATGGGACATTCGGGCGAGTCGGGTGGGACTCGAGTATCTCGTACTAGGAGGGGTGACAGCCTAGATTTCTAGTCTCTATCTGGATGATTAGGGGACTCCACATTTGGACTTTCCTCCAGTGTTGGATCGCTTCAGGGATGTCTTTCCAGAGGACTTTTCAGGTTTGCCTCCGGAGCATGAGGTATAATTTTCTATTGAGCTCATGTAAGGAGCGGCACCGGTGTCCATTCCTCCCTATAGGATGGCCACACCTGAGTTGTAGGAGCTCAAGAAGCAGTTGGAGGAGCTACAGGCTAAGGGTTTCATCTGAACCAGTACTTCTCCTTGGGGTTCGCCTATTCCGTTTGCGAAGAAGGAAGATGGTACCCTTCGGCTTTATGTGGATTATCGGAAGCTGAACCAGTTGATGGTCAAGAACCGATATCCTTTGCTGAGGATTGATGACCTTTTCGATCAGCTTCGAGGAGCCCGGGTGTTCTCTAAGATCGACTTGAGGTCCGATTATCATCATTTGTGCGTTAGACCATCAGATATACCTCTGACAGCCTTCAAGAGTAGGTACGGTCTTTACGAGTATATAGTCATGCCTTTCAGACTCACGAACGCACATGTAGTTTTTATGGCACCGATGAACCGAGTGTTCCATCCTTGGATTTTTTCGTCGTTGTCTTCGTGGACGATATTTTGGTGTACTCTAACACTCGACACGACCATGCCACACATCTTGAGATCGTTCTGAGTACACTGAGAGAGCATCGGATTTATGATAAACTCTCGAAGTGCCACTTCTATATGGATCAGATTCACTTCTTGGGTCACGTCATCTCAGAGGAAGGAGCATATGTGGACCCAGAGAAAGTGAGAGTTGTAGTTTCCTGGGAGCACCCAAAGAACGTTTTTGATGTATGGAGCTTCCTAGGGCTGGATGGATACTACAGATGCTTCATTCGGGACTTTTCTCATCTAGAATCACATTTGATAGGTCTGACCAAGAAGGGGGTGAAGTTCTTATGGTCAAATTCTTGTGAGTCAGCCTTTCAGGAGATGAAAGGGAGGTTGACGTCAGCACCGATACTAGTCTTTCCAGAGCCAGGCAAGAACTACACTGTTTACTGTGATGCTTCGGGTATCGGGCTGGGAGATGTGCTTATGCAGGGAGATGGAGTCGTTGCGTATGGGTCTCGGTAGCGGAGGCCACATGATAGGAACTACCCTACGCACGACCTGGAGTTGGCAGTTGTTGTTCATGCCTTGCGCTGTTGGAGACACTATCTTCTGGGAGAGCACTTTGTGGTATTCACTGACCACAAGAGTCTCAAGTATATATTCACTCAGCGTGATCTGAATCTGAGGCAGCGCAGGTGGGTCGAGTATCTTTAGTCTTTTTATTTCGAGCTTGCCTATACGCCGGAAAGGGCAAAGCTGTGGCAGACGCATTGAGCAGGAGAACTCAGGTTCAGGCAGTTCAGGAGGCCAATAGTGAGTGGCAGCTGATAGCTCTGTTCTCTGAGATGCATCTGGAGGTTCATGACCGACGGGGATAGACTTTTCAATCCTCTGTAGTTGTTACCTCCACGCTACTTGATAGCGTATGTTTGAGGTAGCTATCAGAATCGGAAGGATTAGTCTTGCGGGAGGGTGTGTCAAGAGAGGACCCTCTTCCTGGATGAACAGTGGGCGAGGATGAGATCTTGCGTTTCCAGGGATGCGTGTGGGTGCCAGCAGACATACGTGAGGAGCTGATGCAGGATTTCCATTCCTCTGTTTGGGTAGTTCATCCTGGTGTCACCAAGATGTATCGGGACCTTCATCGCCAATACTGGTGTCCAGGTATGAAGAAGGATGTTGCTGGTTTTGTCATGCGATGTTCTACTTGTCAGCAGGTGAAAGCAGAGCATCAGCGACCAGCGGGGCTCTTATAGTAGTTACCCATTACGGAGTGGAAATAAAACGATGTTGCGATGGACTTAGAGACCGGGTTGCCGAGATCTCCCCAGGGGAACGATGCTGCTTGGGTTTTCGTCGACAGACTTACAAAGGTTGCTCACTTCTTGCCGATCAAGGATACCTTCAGTGTCGATGATCTAGGACGACTTTACATCAGAGAGATCGTTCGTCTGCATAGAGTTCCACGCTCTATTGTTTCAGACAGAGATACGCGCTTTACCTCTCAGTTATGGCAGGGACTTTAGAAGGCCTTGGGTACACAGGTACTTTTGAGTACAGCATACCATCCCCAGACTGATGGCTAGTCCGAGTGCACGATCCAGGTGCTTGAGGATATGCTCCGAGCTTACATCCTAGACTTTGGCGGTTCTTGGGAGAAGCATATCCCTTTGGTGTAGTTCACCTACAATAACAATTTCCAGGCGACCATTCATATGGCGCCATATGAGGCCTTGTACGGTAGGCCATGCCGATCACCCTTATGATGGATAGAGGCAAGAGTGGCAGCTTTGCTGGGACCTCGTCTTTTTCAGGAGACTTCAGAGCATATAGAGCTGATTCGGAAGAGGATGGCTACAGCACAGTCTTGACAGAAGTCTTATGCTGATCAGCAGAGATGACCTCTGGAGTTTGAGGTCAGTGATCAGGTTTTCCTGCGTGTCACACCGAGGTTGAGACACAAGAGGATTCAGATACAGGGAAAGCTTTCATCGCGGTACGTCGGGCCGTCTGAGGTCTTGGGGATAGTGGGGTCGGTCGCCTATCTGTTGCAGCTACCTCAGAGGTATCGGTCCATGCACGACGTCTTCCAAGTCTCTCAGCTCCGACGCTACTTTTCAGACTCGTCTCACGTCTTTCAGCCTGAGGAAGTCGAGCTTGAAGCAGATGCATCATTCAAGGAGCATCCTATCCGGATTGTCGATCGCTGTACGAAGGTTCTCCGCGGGAGGTCTGTTCCTCTGGTACGAGTGCTATGGCAGCATGGGCGAGTACAGGATAAGACCTGGGAGAGGGAGGCCGATGTACGATCGCAATGGCCAGAGCTGTTCGGGGTTTCTTCTTCTCCGCCTAGTTAGGGAAATTTGGGGAAGAATTTCTTTGAGGGAAGTTTGTAAGAACGTGGATCTTCGTTCAGGTATGTTTTTTCTTTTTTCTGGAGTTTTTTTAAGGAAAAATAAATTTTCTGGAAATTTCAGAAGTACACGCCGTGTACTTTCTGAGTACATGTCGTGTACTCTTCCCCAGATAGAAGCCATGTGTTGGTCATGCCTGGGCCACACACATGGTGTGTAAGGCTGAAGTAGAGGCCGGTTAATTCAGAGTACGGAAAAATTTAAGTACACGTCGTGTACTCAAGAATTACACATCGTGTACTTTATTTTTTTCATTAAACGGACTGGGGTCGCACCTAACCCCCAGTTTCGTCTTCCTCCTCAGTTTTCGTCCGTCCGAGAGCGACCGTATGGCTGGATCGTTGACGGGCTCCCACCTCGTCGTTCGTTCTTCGATTCGAGCACGGTTGATTCCATTAGATTCGCAGTGGTGAGTTCTTCCTAATTGTTTATCCCTGTTTCTTGATTCCTCCTCGTTTCCAATTTATCGAGGGATGAATTTTTTATGCGTTTTCCCAGATCTACGTCGTTCTAAGTGGAATATGTCGTCGAGGTTCACGTATATCGATCTCCTCAGATCGAGTTATATGGTTTGTGCCTTTCCGTAGAAAGTTGATGAATATTTCGTGCAATTTCCACCAATACCCTTGAACGGGGTATTGCGTGTTTCTTGTTTTCCCCTTGTTACTACCTACTTTGCTTGATTTCTTTTGTATGGCTATTGCTTGTGATTATAGTAATTTATTTGTGCTCAGATTACTTTTCCATGCTTCTTCTTCCTGTTTGGAATTTTTCCAGAAGCCATGCCTAGTTGTAGGATAGTGGAACTATTGTTTTATTATTATTGTTGAGCCTTAGTTGATATCCAAGTAGTTCTTGAGGTTTACTTGGACGATACACGTGCGCTGAGCATGTTTAGTTATACTCAGGACTGTAAGAACCTAGAGTAGTAGACCAAAGGGAGAATTGACTAAAGGGCTTCTCCAGAGTGTCTTTTAATTACGATGCGAGACTATAGGGGGAATTTATGTTGAGCGCTTCCTCAAAGAGTTTGTAGATCCATGATGCGGGCCACAGGGGGAATTGACGTTGAGTGCTTCCCCAGAGAGCCTTTAGCACGATACAAGACTATAGGGGGAATTGACGGTGAGTGCTTCCCCAGAGAGTCTTCTTAATTACTTAGTTGAACCAGAGGGGTGAGACTGTGTGTGCCTCCCAGAGGGTTTCTAGTACTATAGGTTGAACCATAGGGGTTAGGCTATGAGAGCTACCCAGAGGGTTACCTATTTTCTTCTTGTTGATGGTTTCTTACTTGTGTACTTTACTTGTTAGAACTGTGGATTGTAGCTGCTTGTGCTTCCCTGTTTACTGCTTCTTGTTTATTTACTGCCATGTATTCATTGACTGTTAGGAACAAATATTTGGATGATTTCCTACTGGAATTGTATCTCACACCTTGTTTGGGCCATGCTTTTTGGCCCAAGCAGACTATGTTGCTACAGGTATAGATAAGGTCAAGCGCCCTTCTACTTGAGGATCTTGACTGCATCAGGAGCTGGGGAGCATGGGACCAAGTCGTGGCTCGCGATGCTGAGGAGCTTACTTCATTTTTCTTTTTCACTTGGTTTCAATTGTATTTCAGCACGTTGATGTGTTTTTTGTTTTCCTTAGATACTTGTACCTGCTGAATCATTGTCATCACAGTTATATATTTACATTACTTCCGTTGTTTGGTTTCTGTTGTTATGCATGTTTTTCACTGCTTCCGTTGTTTATTTTTGTTTTCTTACCTTGTATACCTTACCGAATGAGGGCATAGTTTTCCCACCGACTCACTAACGCCCTCGCTGCTAGTCGGCAGCCTCTGGCGTTCAGAGAAATGCGCTTGAGGTCATGTGGCGAACCGGGTACGGGGAACCAGTGGAGGGGCTCCGGACTTGGGACGTTACAAGAAAAATCTCAATAATTAATCTTAAAATTATATTATTATGATTAATAAAAATTTATTTTAATTTTTTCAAATTATATTTATACAATTTGATAATTAAATATTTATAAAAAATCCCAAAATATATTGGAAAATTATTCATATTTGAAAATAACTTTTTAAAATGTTAACCATTATTTATTCTTATTTACTATAAATTACTAATTAATTTATTGGTAATATATAATTGATATTATAAATGTATTTAATTATCATATAATCATAATATACTTAGTTTCTTTAAATAAAACTTCAATTTTAGAAAAATATATTTTTAACATTAAATGATTTACTTAGTTATTTTAGCTATAATAAATTGAACTCCAGTCATATTAAAACTTTCCATTATTTTATTTATAAATATATTTTATAATAGACCAGAAAAGCTTAGTCATAGGAGAACCTCTCACCATTTATTAAAATGGAAGAAACGTAAAATAATCCATATTTTATAATATAGTTACTCTTGTTAATTACCACTAATTTAATATCTTGGTTTTAATCTATTATACATAAATATTTATATTTTATCTAAATATAACATAGTTTCATTTAAGTTTAGTGTTGTATACCAAGAAATCTATCAGACACATTGACTTATTTAAAGGTAATCATATATTAATATCTCAAGGTGTTATATTCTCTCTAAATTAAATTAATTTCATCCTCATAATTTTATTTATCACTCTTTGAATAAACTTAGTGTGGGTATTCTTAGCATATTCATAATTTGAGTTATAACCACTTATATAACATCTACCATATTCCCTTAGGCTATAACAAATAACTGTACTTTTTTCAAACTAATTTATCCATTCAGAAAATCATACAACCATGTATGTATATACCCAAATCATATATTCTCTATAACATTTATTTCGCAAAACCATTTGAATATCCAAGTCAGTAAACCATAGTGAAGTTATATATTCCTCTAAAAATGAACTTTATATTTAACCCAAATGGTATTAAACACTAGTTCATAAGGTCACACACTAGTCAATATATATCACAATCCCAATAATATGATGATCTTCACCAAAAAATATCAGGAATCAATTATTAATCACATGGTTACCAAAAATATCTAACTTACTTATTCAAGATAAAACCATCATTTATTATCTTATAATAAATTATATATTAAACTTAAGAGTTATCTATACCCCAATCATGTGTTCCCAAATAGTTATCCCCAAAAATATAATCATGACATAAATATTATTTTCAAGTTTATTAGTAACATTTAATATATGTTTCTGTGACATTAAAGTAAAATAAGTGAAGAAAATTCCTTAGATGTTTCATATAATCCTCATAACTTTTAGGAAGTACTATCCTGTTATCAATAAATATTACTCACTAATGAGAATATATAATAGTTTAACAATTAAAATATAAATTTCATGACCTTATTTAATACTATGAAACTCAATGTTTTCATCATAGTAGGAAAATTAAAAAATTCTCAACCATTTACGTATGCTCCCTTATTCAGTTATAAGGCCTTGTGATTTATAAATTTCATACCTTTATCAAATTTATTTTTATTATATTATTTCAACAAAATACTAATACCCAAAATGGTTTTCAATAAAATCATATTAAATGATCAAATAAATGTTAATGCTAAATACTAATATGTTTCCTCCACAGAATACTTCATTTCATCCTTTAATACTTCTAGGTCAATCTAATTTTCTTTAAGTTAGGTTCTATTATACTTAACTAAATCCCTTAACTTAATTAGGAAATAAATCCTTCATAATGGTTTATAAAGAGAATGTTATTGACCAAATCATATACCCTAGGAGATTCTATCTAGGTGTGAAACCTTGGGCCCATTCATCGTGCACTAGAGTAAATATCAAGTTAATTATAAATATACCATTATCAAGGTAATTACCCCTAGATGAATTTTTTACATAGCTGTACCCAATTTCCAGTAACCAAATAATGATATAATCTATTGTAAAACCACATACGCAAGACTTTACCAAAACTTTTATATTTTATCATATATATATACTTATTCAAAGTATTTTCACTAAAGTTATCTTATCTTAATCCCTAAATAAAATGTACATTATTTCCTTAATATTAAATCACATACTATCCAAAAGGATTATTTATACCTTTGAAATTATGATCAACCTTAAATTATCAACTCATAAATTATCCTCAAAAGATATCATAATCTCTAATGTTCCTTTAATACCAATTATAGTTCTGCATACCTTCACTCCTAGGTCTAGTTCCATAAAAAAATAATTTACATACTCTCTTTGATACCAACTATAAATCATGAATATAACCATCCAAAATCATAAAATCAAAAATAATTGTTTTACCTCTTATATCTTGAGGTTATTTTGGGTTTTAGATCTTTAGGTAATTATAACACATCATCAAAAAATAAATCTCATATTCTTCTAAACTAGTAGAATTTTTTTCACCACTATATAAGAAACTACTTAATAGATGATAATTACTATACATCTTCCACAAATTCTTCCAAATGTGATATCCTTATAAACATTTAACATTTACAAATTTTCTTCATAACCTAGGAAATGATCGCATCGTGATTCACTGTTTAATTTCACCTTCACACCACTGTGCTAAACTAGTTTTGTATTGAAAATAATAAAAATAATAAAAAATTTCACTTCATTCTTGATTCCATTATTTTTTTATCACTGTTAAGAAGTAAAATTTTACTCGTTTTGATAATTCCATTTAATGTGGAGGTGATTTGAAGGGCCTATGATGAAGTTCAATAAAAATTGGCCAAGCTGCACATGATCCAAGCACACCATTTTACTAAACCACACACTTCTACTATACTGTGCATCTAAAATAAGATGAAATTTTTTTTATGATATAAAATTTAATGGGATACATTTCATATGAAGGAACACAAGCCCAATTTGGCCACTAAAAGGTCCACCTGACCTTATATGTTCAACACACCTAATCTAAACGAAGTCAAAAGTGATGTGATGTAATATGTATATATCTCGAGCTATAGGTGTCAAAATTAATCCAAAATTTCGATGGATATATTCAAGATTTGGGTAAAAAAATTATTTTTTTCATAAAGCTATATAAGGATTTTTACACACCTAAAACAATGGGCCAAGTGGTTTTACAAAATTTGTGTGCCCAAAACATCCTTACACTTTTCCTTTAAAATGATACATTGGGAACCTCATTTGGTTGTTTGAAACATAAGCAAAGATCATCAATTTTGGATTCCTAGAGTATTATTCTATTTATCCTATAAGTTATAGAGTCCCTAATCCTCATAGGGGGTCTAGAATGAAGAAAAAGTTCCATCCGAGCTTCCTCCTCCTACCAATGTCGAGCTAAATGATGGGCGTTAGTTATGAGGGAGCTACACACATGTAAAGGGAGTTATGATGCATATATTAGATTCAATTTTGGAGTTATTTGGGTTTTTAAACCTTTTTTCAATTTATCTTACATTATATCTTATTTTAATACTTGTTTTGATGTATGTGATTTATTTTCTCTTAATTTCTAACCGATCGGTGTGAGGTTTTTAGTGCGTGACTTGTGTTGTTCTGATTGGAAAACACAATAATCCTTTTCTTACCCACTTTCTTGATATTTCAAAATGATTTAAAATCTCTTATTCCATTTATAAGTTCTAGAACTTAAAAATATGATTGTTATTTCAAGGTTTGGTTCTTTATGCAATGAAATAAAGGCTTAGGAATTAATCAGGATTCCAATTAATTTAAACCAAAGAATTACACCAAAATAAATTAATATATAAGAAAAATGAACTTGAAATGTGTGTAGTGAAATAAAAATGGCCCATTTATAACTTATTTTTCAAAATCCACTTGGTTTTTCAACTATTAAACTCTTTAAGTTAAGTTATTTTCTTTAAAATATTTTCAAATTCACCCACTTTTTAGTAATGTTATTAAAAATCCATACTCCGAACCTATCAAATTTCCTTGATATATGACCTATGGTATTCCCTATATAATAAATCAACCTTAAAATAATAATAAATTTGAATTTTTATGCCAAAATGGTCAAATTTTGGCACCATTATCAGGGATCACTTTGGTTTTAGTGCATGTTTTTTATATGATTTTTATAAATTTTGTGAATATTTATTAGTTTTATCTTATACCTTTACCTATATTTTTTTGTTCTAATTTATTTCTTGTGTGGTTTATATTCATAAAACGTTCTACCCTAGGAGAATTACCACCATTCAAACCCGAACCAGAGACGATCCTACATTAGCGACACTGAGAAACAAGAGATAACCCTTTGAAGGAGGACACAAAAAACATCAACACTCTTTTTGATCCTTCCTATTCTTCATATAGAACCAATATCAAAACTTAAATAAAATTTCATAATATTTCTTAAAAAAAACAAACATTAAAAGAACTAACCTCACCTGATGTTGATATCCACACCACCTATATTCAAATGCAAGGTGAGGCACCCAATTTTGAACTGAAATATGGTTTAATTCATTTATTAAATAGACTCCATGGAATCGCGAGAGAAGATCAACATAAGTACTTATGAGAATTACATAATATGTGTTCTACTTTAAAAACTTCTAATGTGGATGAAAAACAAATATATCTCAGAGAATTTAAATTTTCATTAGAATACACTACAAAACACTAGCTTTACTATGTCAATTCACCAACTAGAGTCCAGGCGGACATGAAACATCTTTTCCTTGAAAAATATTTCCAATCCTCACAAAATAAAACTTTAAGTAAAGAAATATGAGTTATAAGTAAATCACAAGGGGAAACATTACATGAATATTGGGAATGCTTTAAAAGGTTATGTTCAAGTTTCCCACACCACCAAATAAGTGATCAACATTAAATTCAGTGTTTTTATGAAGGATTAATTCCTATTGATCAAAATATGATTGTTGAAACTTCAAGTGGTGTTATAGTTTATAAGACCCAAATTTCTACAAGAACCTTGATTGAGAACATTGTGAAAACACTCAACAATTAGGTTCATAGTCTAGTGTACCCATTTGAGCTGTTCATCAGGTGCAAAGTACAAAATTTGAGAAGAAAGTGGATATGAAGTTTGAAGAGGTAAGTATCCTTATTAGACAACTTACTATTTCCCAAGGGAAATCACAATATCCTCCTCCCATCAATTGTGGTATATGTTCTTATGAAAAATACTTCTCTGATCAATTACCCCAATTAAGAGAAACTTGAGAGATTTGTGAGTCAATATTTCCAGAACGCCCCTATAACCAACCCTTTAGGAAATAACCATAATATCCATCCAACACATGGTGCAAAAAATATTATAGGAAAGTGGGTACTCAAACCAACCTCAATAACCATGGAACTAATCAGGGTAAATTATTCAAGCACCACCACCCAAAAATCCTTAACCACAAAAAAGGTCTTTCCAACAACCCCCTCCAAAACTCAAGCCTATCCTAGAAGATATGATGAAACAAATGGCTGCCAAAAATATCTAATTTCAATAAACCACCCAATATTCTATACAAGACTTAAAAACCCAATAAGGTTTACTAGCTAACTTGGTGGGTGAAATCCAAAGTCATGGGTCGGGTAAACTACCCTCTCAACCACTTTTTAACCTTAGGGATAAGGTAAATTTCAGTTCCATCACCTTTAGGAGTGGAACTCAACTTAAAATCCAAATGACCCCTCCAAAAGATTCATCCCCTCCTAAGTAAACCACTATTCCAACCATTGAAAATGTTCCAAATGTTGAGAAACCTTATCCGGAGAGAAGCCATGCCAAAGGAAAGAGCGTGTGTAACACCCCAGACCTTACAAAAAGATTTAATTTAGAATTTATGAAACACTGAGTCCCTAAAAAACAACACATTTTATAATCTACTCATTAAACACAAATTTTCCTCTACTATGTTTCAAATTTTGAAAAATGGTAATCTAGAGTTGTGACCAGTAAGTCATTTGGAGTCTGATAGAACCAACTTGATTTTTTAGTGAATAGTAACATACCCTTATGAAAAGTAATATGAAAAGTAATATGACCCTTATAAATAGTAAATAATATTATTATTTTATGTTATTAAGGTAATAAGATGATGAGATCATAATTAATTTTTCAATGGGATATACAACTAATTATACCTTTAACAAGGTTATTTTTTCAATTAACTTTGATTTTATTTAAAAATTAAATTAATAATATTTTGAAAATTATTTTTGAAATTTGGAGTTCATTTATTAATTTTTCCAATTAAAAAATGGTTTAGGTGAATTTTTTGGATTTTTCTGAAATTCTAGAATTTTATATGAATAGTGAAATAAGGTAAAATACCATATATACAAATTATCAGTTAAATACACTATTTATAAAATAATAAGTGATGTAAGTCCACTTTGTTTGATCTCACATGCACTTATTACTATTTGGGATCACATGAAATAATAATATTGGTTGTCTTGAGGGAAATAATAAAATAATGAATAAAATATTCAAAATTTACTCCTCTCCTCCACTATAACCCCCCCCCCCCTCACTCCCTCTTCTCTTCACTCCTCTAAGCCATGAATCTCCTCATAGTTCTACCCAAATATCCTCCCATAGTCACTCCCCACGTCCAATAATCTCCTATTCTTGATAAAATCCCAAAATTCCTTCCCTTATGGAGGTTCTCAATGAGGATATTTCAAGAGGTAAAGCACCCTTCTTTTACATTTAGTTTCATTTCAGTTTGTCTTATTTTGTTATCCTATCCCCACATTCTATATCCAAATGACCATTATAACTCCATTATCATATATATACTTGAATTATAACATGTTAATGGAAGAACCATCATTAATATTCTTAATCTCTCCCTTTTATTTTATAAATGAAATCAACGTCCATGAGGTTTCAATTCATAAAGTTTGTGGATGATGAAGTTTTGTTCTTAAATTTATCCTTCCTTACTAGTCATGAAACCATTTTTATGGTTTAAATAGACTATAAAATATTTATTATAACCTAATTAATATTCAAGAACTAGTATACATACATATTATTAAACCATATGACCAAACTAGTTCCTAATAATCAAAATACCGCTAAAATAATCTATGTGAATGTCATTAATATTTCATCTAATGATTCAGTCTATTTCCATGTAAACAAATGATATAAATGGCCATTAAAACTTATTAATTTTCATATATAATATGTAATTTCAATTCTGGATATTTACATCCATTCCATATGAACTCCATTACTTAAAAACAAGTGAACTGGATATGAAAATCAAGAAAACGAAAACTCTGGAACGATGAAATTCAATATTATATCTTATCAATAAGGAAATAAATGAACTAAAAATAATTATGATAAACTAAATAAATTTCTTATAGGTTCTTAAATATTTTATTAATAATTCTAATTTCATATTCCGGGAACATAAGTTTAAGAGAGGAAAACATTCAGACTTAAGGTAAGGGTTTCTTCATCTCACTTCCATTTTTGTGAGATTTTCCATATTCACTTATAATACTTGTGTACGGTGTATGTATACTGACCATTGATGTAAAATATCATGAATATCCTTATTTTCATGGTGTTAAATTTATCATTTTAATATTATTAATTTTTGCTCATAAGAATCGATTGATTACAAAGTGGTAAGGGATTTCTACCCGAACCGCCATTTTCATTCGGGTTACTCTTATTCTCTACTTACCTCTATTAAATTCTTATTTATTCATATATACTCCACATAAATTCTGTATTAATTTCTTTTATATGTTTACCATCCATAATCCTTCTTTGTTTTATGGGGATTTACATGTTTTAAAAGGATCATTCAAAAACATTGTCTCGATAAACAAACCTGATTCAAGGGATATTTTTATATTATTACTTGTATTCAAGTGTACTCCAGAATCTATTTTAATCCACAATTATTTTTATAAAAACAATAATTTTATCATGAAAAATTATATTGTATCATTTCTGGATTTGATAGAACAAATTTTCCTTTTATCTTTAAAATTCTCTTTAATATTTTCCTTAAAATGCTCTAAAATCATTTATTTCTAAAGAATCTTAAGAACTCATTTTACATGATTTCACTTCAGTGGGACAACATTTATGACTAAAATATAATTTCAATGTCCTGTTATTTTATTTTTTGGGATATTCATGTTTATAATCTGATTTCTTGGAAAATATAAATGATTTTCCAAAAGAACTCATCTTTCAAAAGTAAAAAAGGATTTTTCTCATCTCACATTAACTTTTATGAGATATATGCCTTGTTCACCACTTATTTTATTCTTGTGGTGTATGTAATACACTTTGTTTTATCATATCATTAGTATCCTTATTCTCATTATATTATAATGGATTATGATTTGAAATTTTTAAGGTGGTATGGGACACTTTGGAATGTTTAAGGATTATTTCCCCCAAGGATTTTTCAATGGTCTCATTTAAAAGTATATTCATCTATGTCAAAAAACTTTGTTGAATCTTTTACTTCATTGAGTTTTATCTCCTATGATATCATTAACTGTGTTTTATTGAATGTTTTATGATTAGTTTGACTACGGATGGGCTATCTTGAAACTATTCACCATATTATTCTGAATGGTTAGTGTTTATGTTCAATGATTGGGGAAAGTTATTTACATTGCATATGTTAGTTTCAATTTGAATGTATATGTTTATTATGTTCACCCTTTCATATGAGTAATTCATTGGACTTAGTATGTGATGGGTGGGACCCACTATAGCCCCTAGATTCATTAGAAGGTCTCATGAGAAAAATAGATGTGGACATGGCCGGGGCCTTTCCTAATTTGATAATGTTTTCAAAGTCGTTTTGGTTTCCCCTATGCCACCTCTACCTCACTCTGACATTGAGTTCCCCCACTCATATCCAGGTCGGATTTGGAGCAAGGGATACTATGAGGTTTTGGGCAAGTGGTTTGGAGGACGTCGGATTTCCAGATGCCTTAGGAGTCGGTCATTGCTTGGGTTTCTTTCCCTGTTTCTTTCTTTTTATTTTGGGGTTTATTCTCTGGGTTTCTTTCTCAGGTTTTCTTCCTTGGATGCCCCACCTTGCTCTGAACTAGCGTTCCACTTCTCCTCTACAGGTCGGTATTGGATTGATGGATACACAGGGTTTTAGTTCTGCGGTTCGGCGGTCGTGGAGCTTCCCTTGTAGGGTTTCATCCCCGGCTTCCATTAAGGTTTCAATACCGGCTATGATTCCTTTTGAGTATCAACTCCCAGTTCTTTTGTTTTGGTTTCTCTTGGGTTCTACCCAGGTTTGGATTTATCTTATGGTTTTCTACCTCACCGTCGGTTCGCGCTCTTCGATGGTGGTTTTGTGTTCTAGTGTTGGTCATTGGTGGTGAGATATTGAGATGGTGACGATGGGATTCGGTGTTCAGGTGGGATTTCTGAACAGCGATGACATTGTGCTTATGGATCAGAGATGAATATGATGTTCGGTACTGGTGGCGATCAGTGGTGAAGTGGTCGATGGTGATGGATCGATGTGACGGTGTTTCGGTGGCGTACAGATCAGGTTGGTGGTGTGATGATTGTGGATTCTCGGGAGGCGGTTTTCTTTGATGGTGCTAAAGATGGATGGAGGTGGCAGTGTTGGGGAATGTGAAGTGGTTTGCACATGGCCTGAGTTTGGGGATGTTTTAATTTTGAAAGTTGAAATTTGAAATCTGAAAATTTTGGGCGCGGTTCTTTGGGTGTTTGCAGTGGCGGGTTATGATTTTGTATCTGGTTGGTTTTGTGGTGGGTTCACACATAGCCTTAAAGTGTCATTTTAAAATAATAAAAAATATGGATTATGGATGATTCTATTAATGTTTAATAAAATTATTAACATTTGGGATTTTTTTAACAAAATTATAAATATAAAATATCACTATTTTAATAGAATGAATAAAATTGTACACATATGAATGATATTTTAATAAAAGTTATGGTTACTTTGAATCATATATATATATATATATGTGTGTGTGTGTGTGTGTAATATTAACATTCTTTTTTAAAGTTTCATAATTTCAAATATTTTGTACAAATTAAGATAATTGTTATTATGAATTTCGAATTAATAGATGTTCAAATTATTAATTTAATTTATAGAATTTTAAGAATATAATATGAAATATACATATACATATATATATATATGTTTTATAAAATTTAAGAATAAAAACCTTTACTTTTTAAAAATTATTGAAAAAATAAGTTTAATAGATAAATAGGTTTATTATACTTTTGACCTTTTAAATTTATTAATAGTATAATATATAATAATAATAGATTATGATAAGGGTATAAAAATATAATAATAATAATATAATAACAATATTATAGTATTGATAAAATATGAAACCATACAAAATAAAAAAAGGATATTTCTATAATAGGTTAAGGAGAGTACGTGAATGAGGATGTCATGCCGCAAAAAGGGGTCTGACTCCTGAATTTGCAGTTCATTGTGTCAGCAGGGTCCGGTGCCAGGGACCTAAAGTGTGGTCGATGTTGATGGGTAGGTGTCACTCGATAGCCACATGTCAGGTTCTGGTCTTCAGGGGGGTCGAGTCTCGATCTGAAAATGCTAATTCTGGCGGCCATCGGAGTCCAGTTGTCAGGTTGTGTTTGTAGGAGTCTAGGTATTTAACCGAGGATCTCGAGCCATAGCGGGGTTTGAATTTGTCGCAGTTATCGTGACCGGTGTGTGGTATTCGACCATGGAGAGTAATACCACCCAGGCGACGTTAACTGGTCCAATCAAGGTAAGGGTTAAATATTTATTCCAAAAATTTACTTATTTTATGATCTTATATTTTGTAAGGTAATTAATATTTATTTTCATGGTTTTTATTATACTCTCTATTTTTTGGTTCTGCGTAAGGGTTATTATTTATAATTTACATTGTGTTTTGTAAAATCTTCTATAAGATATATATTTATTTTATTTCTTGAAATTCATTTTATTATTTAAATTCTACTTCAAACATTTGTTTATTATTTTAAGAACGTTTAATTTATCTTGCAAATGAAGATTATATTAAAAACCACATCATTAATTTGAAATTATTTTTTTGTTAGAGTTTCCATTTTATAATAGTGTTTTTTCTAATTAAAATCAATATTCATGAGCCTTTTCATTTCAAAGTTCATATAAGCACTTATATACTTCACAATCTTTCATAAATATTATAAATCTAAATGATTGTTTATAGAAGGTAATGTTAAACTTTCAAGAATTTTTTTTACATATACAATGTTGTATTACTATACCTGAAATTATTTCAAGCATACATTTATCACATTTTAATACTTCAAATTTCATGTCTATATATATATATATATAATTATGTTTTTCATTATTATATAATTTGAAAACAATGGGTAAATTATCATGATATCACCCATATTGATATTAACCAAGTAATAATTGTTATTATTTTTGAACTATTCTCTTATAATTTTATATGTGGAATATGATCTTGAATTCAAAAAATTGTCATTGAATGTTATATTCTCATTTCTATAAAATTTGTTCCAACAAAAATTACATATATTTATATGATTTTCAAACTCTAATTTTCAATTGATTGATAAGAGGATTTAATTAATATATTGATGAAATTAATACTTGTAAGATTTTAGTAAGTATTAATCTTGAATTTTCTAACCAATATGAGTTTATAAGTATGCAATCATAAATAAAAAATATATAACAGGGGATAAAATGATGTATATAATAATTTTATCATGTTATGCTCACTTAATGTTTTATTGCATAATGAACCTACTACAATAATTGGTTGTTAGTTAATAAAAGTTATGATTTAATTTATTTAAATGTTCACCCAGTGTATTAAAAGGCATGTATTTCTATTAAGTATTCATTTCTGTGAATCAAGGATTTTGAAAATTAATAATTTATCATTTTATGTGATAACCACATCCATTCATTAAAAATGTTTTTTAAATCAATATAACATGCACAAAGAGTGTATACTAGTTTATGCATGTCGTCGAGAAAATTGTTATCTAAATAATAATTGACATATTATGATTTTGCCCACTATTATTTCCATTTCTCAGTGCATGAATTGAGCATGAATAATATCTATTCTAAAGTCATAAACATGTTTTTTAATGCATTAAAAGTTTATTACCATGGAAGGGTTTGTAAAGTTATTATTTTATGTGATAAATCAAACAATTTATTATTTATTTATCACTTATGATAATTTATGAAATAAGAATTTAATTATTTAAAGTGGTATGGGAAACTTTGAATTAGAGAAAGAAATTAATTATTCAAATCATTATGGGACACTTTGAATAAGAGACAAAATTTAATTATTCAAAGTGGTATGGGACACTTTGAATAAGAGGTAGAATTTAATAAATCGAAGTGTTACAAGAAAATTTTATTTAAATAAATTAGGAATGCATTAGACATAGTATGTGATGGGTGGGGACCTCTATAGCACCTTGATGCATCAGTAGGTCTCAGAAGACAACTAGACATGGAATGGGCCGAGGAATTTTCCAATTAGGATTTTTGGTTTTGGCTGAGGCCTTAATCATTTTATGCTCATGGCATGAGGCCTAGACAAAGTCTGGCATATGCACTTCCCTCATTAGGATTATAAAATTTAATTAACCAAGTAAATATTCGACTAATAGAATATACTTGGTTAAAGAGATTGTACTTATGTGAATCAGAATAAGTAAATGCTTATGGAATTATATTTATTCAGCACTCAAAAATTTATCATCCAGTTTATGATTTACATTTAGTAAGGAAATAATTGTGTTATTATTTAATGCACAAATCTAAACATGTATTACTCTCATTCGTAAATTTGGTACTTGCATTATCACATGTCACACTTATTAAAGTTAGAATGACTCTTACTAGTTATGTTGCACACCCTATATTCTGTATAAGAATGAACGTGATTGGAACATATTTCACTATGAACCTGTTAGTATTATTTTTATTGTTCACTTATAATTCTTGGAAAAATGTTACGCTACGATTCATGTATTATAGCATGTCTTAATAAAATGTTTTGTGAATTATTTTAAAGGAAATGTTTTTAAAAGGTTTTAATTGACATATTATTTTTTTAAACCCCTTACTACGAATTAGTATTCTCACCCTACATTTTAACTTAATTTTTTCAGGTTTAGTATATTTGAGATACACTGTTTAGTGGCAGCATTGTGGAGATTATTTTAACTTTTAGTTTTGAAGGAATTGTAATAATCGTATCGGGTTCTCTAGGACATAAAATGAAACTATAAACTTTAGTGGAACATGATGTGTGTTTTTAGCATTTCTTTTTATAAAAATAATTACACAGCATGTTTTATGTAAAACCGTACTAACTCCAGGGAAGTCTAGGTTCAGGTCTTGACAGTCGAGGCCTTGACAATATGTTTCAGAATTTCCGGCATATGAACTTCCCTCATTATCAAAATAGTTTTGATGGTTCATGTATTTATTCAACTAGTATAATACCCATGATTATGGCATTATTTATTCATCTCTTATTCCTACCAAAATGTGTTCCAGTTTTTGTTAAAGGCATCTATTTTTAGTTATTCAACATGTGCAATATTTATGTTATGATATTTTCCGCTGTATTTCTTACCCTTACTGAGCGTTTAATCTCACCCATTTCTTATGTTTCATTTTATCAAAATATGAATAAGTTTATTATAAATCACCTTCATGGATAAACATATATTTCTGGATGTTCTCAATAAAACTTTTATGGTGTTTTTTCATTCAATTTGTAATGTTGAACCTATGTATGTATCTTGTTTTATAAAACTACTGAACTACTCGTTCCATTGAGATTTGACTCCTTGTAATCATGCCAACATATTAAAATATAGAACCAACTCTAGGATTCTAGGGATGGGGCATTACTATTGGTATCAAAGGAAGTTTAGTAGAGAACTTGGAAACTAGATTTAGAAAATGTATATTAGGGAACAAATCCCTAAGATAGTTTTTGAGGATAAGCATACAAGGACATACTGGTATTTTGGTAAGGAATAGATTATGTGGATCTTTCTAAAAAATACATCCTTGTTTGGATACTACAAGTGGACGTGGTTCTAGCACAGATGTACCTAGGAGTGAAAACTCTGATAAGGAGCTTTGGCCATGACCCGAGTTATCTTGGTACACGACAACGGGCCTTCCTACACACTTGGTTTGACACTCCTAGGGGATATACTTAGGATAATTCACATTTTATTTACAAGACATTATAAATGATTTATGCCCCCAAAGTAACTAGAGTATATGGTTCTAGGATTTATGATGCATAAATTTATGTTATGTGTTATACCATATTTAAAGATATAGAGAGTTCATAATTTAATGAGCTAATATATAATATGGAATTGATTAGAAATGGAACCTAGCAGAAGGAATGTGAACTTCACTAATGCACAAGACACGAAGAGTAATAAGGATCATATATCTGATGTTCTTATGCCATCATTTCAAAGGAAGATTGTCTCCCAAGTATCCTCATCATATGAGTAAATAGTATCATGTGTTGACAAGGTATGTAAAGAAATATTTGAGTCATACGGATTTGAAAGGAAGAAAAAGAAGAAGAGTATGGTATGGAAAAAATGGATAAAGGGAAGGAGGGAAAGATGTATTTTCCCACATGTGATAATTGTGAAAGGAAAAACCCTGGTATATTATTGAGAGGAAAATTATTTTTCTTCATGTGTGGATAAAAAGGCCCCCATGCTCATAATTGCAAGACAATGAAGGAATTTACCTATACAGAATGATTCAACTTCAAGGAGATGGGACACTCTGCGAATCAATGTACCAAGCGTCAAATGAATACACACCAAATGATGATTTTTAATAATGATCAAGTTATGATGCTACCACAGATGAAGTGGAATGATTAATATTCCTTGTCAACAATTATGTTATTTAAATATTTTTTTCCATTAATATACTGGTTGTAAGAATTATGAGATATATAACAATTGTACTGAAATACTATTTCATTTAGGATTCGATGTCGTATGATGAATAGTATAAAGGAAAAGTGATTCCATATAAAGATAAACTTTTTAGACATGATTGAGGGAAATAAAACCCTTAATATATATCTGATGCTAAGATAATGATGAAGAAATGATTGATTCAGATAAGTACTGACTACCTTAGAACAGATTATTGACTTGTCAAGAAGTGGTCTAAGCTATCATCTATGGAGTTTACAACACTTTCAGATTTAAGTAGTACATCCAATAACATGTATCTTACTTAAGGAATAAGGAAGAATGCATGTTTCCAATATGGTTTTTACAGTAATTCAAGTTACTACCATATTTCAAGAGGATACATGATGAAGTTATTCACATGTTTGGAATGTGGCTTTTAGAGCTACTTCTTGTTGATAAAAGGGTTAATGCTAATTTTGTCATGGAAATTTAGAGACCTTAATTATAATGTGTTGAATCATTATATTTTGGAATTTTTAACCATTTATGAAATGGTTTAATTTTATCTTTGTATGGAGATTTAGAGTTTAATGTCAGTACATGATGTTTTGATTATTCTTCCATGACTTTTTTGTTCAATTGGAATGTTTTGTTTTGTAGTAATCATCTCATTTACCTTTACTCTTATTAATAGGATATTTTAACCATATTCTGGATGTGGGTTTCCTATAAAGTAATTTTCAAGTATCAACCATTAGCTTTTGAAGTTTAATTTCAAATTTTGAGGATGAAATGTTTGTATGGAGGGGATAATGAAACACCCCAAGAACTTACAAATAGATTTAATTTAGAATGCATGAAACACTGAGTCCCTAAAAAACAATACATTTTATAATCTAGATATTAAACACAACATTGCCTCTACTATGTGTTGAATTTTGAAAAATGGTCATCTAGAGTAGTGATCAATAAGTCATTTGGAGTCTGATAGAACCAACGTAATTTTTTAGTTAATAGTAACATTCCCTTATGAATAGTAATATGACCCTTATGAATAGAAAATATTATTATTATTTTATTTTCTTAAGGTAATAATATGATGAGCTCTTAATTAATTTTTCAATGTTATATAAAACTAATTATACCTTAAACATGGTTATATTTTGAATTAACTATGATTTTATTTAAAAATTAAGTAAATAATATTTAGAAAATTATTTTTGAAAAATGGAGTTCATTTATGAATTATACACATTGAAAAATGGTTAGGGTGAATTTTTGGGATTTTTCTAAAATTCGTGAATTTTTTATGAATAGTGAAATATGGTAAAACACCGTATATACAAATTATCAGTTAATACACTATTTATGAGATAATAAGTGATGTAAGGCCACTTGGTTCGAACTCACATGCACTTATTACTATTATGGGTCACATGAAACAATATTATTAGTTGTCTTGAGGGAAATAATAAAATAATGAATAAAATATTCAAAATTTACCCTCCTCCACTATAAAACTCCCCCTCACTCCCTCTTCTCTTCACTCCTATAAGCCTTGAATATCCTCAATTTTCTGCCCAAATACCCTCCCATAGTCACTCCCCACGTCCAATAAGCTCTTTTTCTTTCCAAAATACCAAAATTCCTTCCCTTAAGGAGGTTCTCAAGGATGTTATTTCAAGAGGTAAAGCACCCTTCTTTTTCATTTAGTTTCATTTCAATGTATCTTCTTTTGTTACACTCTCCCCACCTCCTCTATCCAAATTACCATTATAACTCCATTATAATATATATAATGGAATTATATCATGTTAATTTAATAGCCATCATTAATATTCTTACTCTCTCCCTTTAATTTTATAAACAAAATCAACGTCCATGAGGTTCTAATTCATAACCTCCTTGGACGAAAAAGTTCAGTTCTTCTATTTCTCCTTCCTTACTGATCATGAAACCATTTTAATGGTTGAAATAGAGTATAATATATTTATTATGACCTAATTAATATTAAATAACCAGTATATATACATATTATTAAACAATATGACCAAACTAGTTCATAATAATCAAATACCGCTAAAATAATAGAACTGAATGTCATTAATATTTCATCTAATGATTCACCCTCTTTCCATGTAAACAAATAATATAAATGACCATTAAAACTTATATATGTTCATATATAAAATTTCATTTCAATTCTAGATATTTATTTCCATTCCACTAGAACTCCATTACTAAAAAACAAGAGAACCGATTATGAAAATCAAGAAAATGAACACTCTGGAATGATGAAATTCAATATTCTAACTTATCATTAAGGACATAAATGAACTAAAGATAATTTTGATAAACTAAATAAATGCCTTATATGTTCTGAAATAATTTATTAATAATTCTAATTTCATATTCTAGGACCTTAAGTTCAAGAGTGGAACACATTCGGACATAAGGTAAGGGTTTCTTCATCTCACTTCCATTTTTTTGAGATTTTCCATATTCACTACTAATACTTGTGTATGGTGTATGTATAATTCCCATTGATGTAACATATGACTAATATCTTTATTCTCATGTTATTCAATGTATCATTTTAATATTATTAATTTTGGGGCAAACGAATCGATTGATTACAATGTGGTAAGGGATTTCTACCCAAACCTCCATTTTCATTCGGGTTACTCTAATTCACTACTTACCATAATTAAATTATTATTTATTATTATTTACTCCACATAAATTCTGTATGAATTACCTATATATGTTTAAAATCCATAATCCTTCTTTATTTTAGGGGGATTTACATGTTTTAAAAGGATCATTCAAAAAATTTATCCTAATAAACAAACCTAATTCAAGCGATATTTTCAAATTCATACCCATATTCAAGTGTACTCCAGAATCTGTTTTAATCCACCATTATTTTTATAAGAACACTAATTTTATCTTGAAAATTTATATTGTATCATTTCTGGATTTTAGAGAACAAAAGTTCCTTTTTACTTTAAAATTCTATTTAATACTTTCCCTAAAATGCTCTAAATGTTTTATTTATAAAGAATTTTTAGAACTCTTTTTACATTATTTCACTTCAGTGGGCCATCATTTTTTCCTAAAATATAATTTCAATGTCCTAATATTTTATTTTTTTAGTATATTCATGTTTACAAACTAATTTCATGGAAAATATAAATGATTTTCCAGAAAACTCGTCTTTTAGAAGTAAAAAAGGATTTCTCTCATCTCACATTAACTTTTAGAAGATATATGCCATGTTCACCACTTATTTCATTCTTGTGGTGTATTTAATTCCCTATATTTTATCATATTATGAGTCTCTTTATTCTCATAATATTATAAGGGATTATGATTTGAATTTTTCAAGGTGGTATGGGACACTTTGGAATATTTAAGGATTATTTCAATGGTCGCATTTGAAAGTATCTTTGTCTATGTCAACAAAAAAATTTGAATATTTTACTTCATTGTGGTCTATATCCTATTATATCATCCAACATGTTTTATTTAATGGTTTATGATTATTTTGAATATGGATGTGCTATCTTGAAACGATTCACCATATTATTCCGAATGGTTAATGTTAATATTCAATGATTAGGGAAACTTATTTACATTTCATATATTAGTTTCAATTTGAATATATATGTTGATTATGCTCACCCCTTTCATATGAGTAATTAATTAGACTTATTATGTGATGGTTGGGGCCTGCTATTTCCCCTCGATGCATTGGTAGATATCATGAGACAAATAGACGTGGACTTGAATGAGGTCTTTCCCAATTTGATATATGGTTTTGGCTTAGGCCTTAATCATTCTTATCCATATTAGCTGAGGCCTTGACAATATATTTCATAATGTCCATCATATTTACTACCCTTATTATGAAAATAGTGTTAATGGTTCATGTAGTTATTCAACTAATAGAATACCCATTATTATGGAATTATTTATCCAAGTATTATTCCTTCCATAATGTATTCAAGTTTTTTGTTAAAGGCGTATGTTTTTAGTTATTGAACATGTGTAATGTTTATTTTATGATATTTTCTTTTGTATTTATTACCATTACTGAGCATTTGAGATCAACCCTTTCTTATGTTTCATTTTATTAGTCCATGAAGAAGTTTATTATGAATTACTTGCAGTGATAAACATAGAGTTGTGGATGTTCTCAATAAACAATTTTGTTGTTTTCTTCCTTTCAAGTTGTAATGTTGAACCTATATATGAATTTGGTTTTACAAAACTACTAAACTACTTGGTCCTTCGATATTTGATTCCTTGTAATCATACCAATGTATTAAAATAATGTACCAGCTCTGGGCTTATGGGGTCAGGGTGTTACAATGTGTCTGTCGATGAGTCACCTAGACCAAATAGTCCTCTTCCATTTCCTCAAAGTACCACCCAAACTTGGAATAAAAAGTGAATTAAACTTGATAAGGAAATAATGGAAACTTTAAAAAAAATTAAGGTTAACATTAATTATATTGATGTTGTGAAGAAAATTCCAAGATATGCTATGTTTCTAAAGGATATGTGTACACACTAATGGATAATTTGAGGTGATGAGAAGGTGACCTTGGGGAGGAATGTCTCATAATTAATAGAGCAATAACTTCCCACTAAATTCAATGATATGGGAACATTCTCAATTCTGTGTGCTGTAAGGGAGTAGTTTTTTCAATGTTATGCTTGATTTAGGTGCTTTATAAATTTGATAGATCACTCTATTTACTCTTCATTACAAGTCGAGGAACTAAATCCCATTGGAATTTTCATTAAATTAGTAAATAAGAGTATATCACACACTTATGATTTGTTAGAGGATGTTCTTGTGATGGTGAAAAATATAATTTTCCTTTTTATTTTTGTGTGCTTAAAATGGAAGATGATAGGATGAATAGATATTCACTGATTATATTGGGAAGTCCATTAATGAAAAAAACTAAAACCATAATTAATGTCCACACTGGTACATTATCTATGGAATTTTTTGGTGACATTTTCCACTTCAACATCCTTGATTCCATGAAGCACCCCTATGAAGAACATTAATCTCTCTCTGTTAACTCTATATATGTACTCCCTTACCCTAAAAACACTTATTTTCATTCCCATAATCCCCTTTCGGAGTTTTCATCATTGGTTAAAATTCTAGGAAATGAATCATGCATATAATGGTGTACCGATTTATAAAAATTATATGCCTGTTTGTTAATTGATTATTTCTTGAACATTGAGGATCGCATGACCATCGATGATACTGCTAACCTTGTAAAATATCTTTCCTTGTCTGAGAATGATACCATTGAGTAGTTAGATAAGATTAGTGACCTATCAGATTTTCACACACTCCCATGAATCCAAAATCTCCATGAATTGGAAATAAAACAATTTCCTCAAGATTAAAAATATTTATATCTTGAGAATGGAAACAAGTTTCCTATCATCGTTTCTAGTTCACTCCCTCCGGATCATGAATTGTGACTGATTGAAATTTTTAGAGAGTATAAACATTCTTTGGTATGGAAACTTTCTAACATTCTAGGTATTATACCATCAATTTTCACACATAATATATTGTTAAATGATGAGGCCAAACTAGTGAGGCAGGCACAACACTGACTGAACCCAAATCTCATATATTTTGTTAAAAAGGAAGTAACAAAATTATTGACTTATAGAATCATTTACCCCAAATCTGATAGAAAATGGGTCAGTTTAGTTAAATTAGTTCCTAAAAATAGATCTAGTAGTAATTAAAAATGAAAACAATGAATTGGTTATAGCTCAGGTGTAGAATAGTTGGTGTGCCTGTATAGACTATCATCAACTAAATCAATACACTTGGAAAAACCATTTCCCATTTCCATTCATTGACCAAATTCTAGAGAGGCTGGTAGGGAATTCCCATTACTGTTTTCTAGATGGGTATTCTGGATACTTTCATATCCATATTTCCCCCAAGGATCAAGAAAATATGACCTTCACTTTCCCCTTTGGCACATTTTTAAATAGGAGGATACCATTTGGTCTATACAATGCTTCAGGTACTTTCCAGTGATGCATGGTTGGTATTTTTTCAGATTACCTATAGAATTTCATGGAAGTATTCATGCAAGATTTAACTGTTTATGGATCCTCTTTTTATGAATGTTTGAGTAGTTAAGGTTCAATCCTACATCACTATATTGAAAATATTCTCATATTAAATTTTGAGAAATGAATTTCATGGTGAGACAAGGTATAGTTTTGGTACATGTTATTTTGGGGGATGGTATCCAAGTAAATAAATCAAAAGTGGGTGTCATTTTATCCCAACCAATCCCTAAAAATGTAAGGGATGTGTGGTATTTCCTAGGTCATGTAGGATTTTACCATCGTTTCATTCATGATTTTAGTAAAATTGCATTCCCCCTATCCCAATTCCTCCAAAAAGAAAAGGTATTTGTTTTTTATAATGAGTGTGAGGAAGATTTTAATAAGTTAAAAAGGAGTCTCACGTCACCCCTGGTAATCCAACCACCTCAGTGGGATTTACCATTTGGGCTCATGTGTGATGCCTCTAGCTATGTAGTTGGTGTAGTCTTATTGCAAAGGGTCAATAAAGTTCCATATTTCATTGCCTATGCCTCACGTACATTGGACCATTCCTAAGAAAACTACACCTCAACTGAAAAGTAATTTCTTTCCATTGTTTTTTCCTTGGATAAATTCAGGTAGTATCTTTTTGGTTCCAAATTCATTATGTTCTCAAACCATGAATACCTCTATTATCTCTTTAATAAATAGGAATCCAAACCACGTCTCATCTGCTAGATACTCCTCCTTTAGGAATTCAATTTAAAAATTATAGATAAAAAATGAGATGAGAATGTGGCGGCTAACCATATCAGTAGGATCCATCCATCCTAGGAAAACGAATCATCCCCATGTGTTCCCATAAATGACATGTTTACAGATGAGAAATTTAACTGATTATAAGACGTTATTCCTTATTATGCCGAAATTGTGAATTATTTTGAAGCATCATGCATTCCTGCTTATTTCAATAAAAACCAAGTTGACCATCTAAAACATGATTCATGTTAGTATATTTGGGATGACCACTACCTTTGGAGAACATGTAGTGATCAAGTCCTTAGGCGTTGTGTTCCAAATAGCGAGATTCAGTATGTCCTTAGGTTCTGTCACACTATTGCTTTTGGGGGGCACTTTGGTCCCCAATGTACTTCTCACAAGGTCCTTGATTCTGGTCTCTTTTGGACAACACTTTTTCGAGATTCCCATGATTTCTATAAATCTTGTCCTTGATGTCAAAGAATAGGGAATGTATCTAAAAGAAATTAAATACCACAAAAACCCTTGATCTTTAATGAATTTTTAGATGTTTGGGGCATTGACTTTGCGAAACCATTCCCCAATTCATTTGGGAACCTTTACATTCTTATGGAGGTGGATTATGTTTTAAAATGGGTAGAGACATGAGCTACAAGGAATGATGATTTAAAGAATGTCGTGGAATTTTTGAGAACCCAATTTTTTGTAGGTTTGGATTACCTAGTTTTATAAATAGTAACTAGGGTTCTCATTTCTACAACCGAACAATGAAATATCTTTTGTGTAAGAATGGGTTCAAGAATAGAGTGTATACTGCATATCACCCATAAACCAATGGTCAGGCTAAGGTGTCAAATAGGGAGGTAAAATAGATTCTTGAAAAAACAGTTCAACCTAATATAAAATATTAGAGTCTTATACTCAATGATTAATTATGGGATTACCATACTACTTTAAAAACTCCTATCGGCATGTCACCATATTGTCTAGTGTTTGGAAAGAGTTGTCACCTCCCTGTTGAGATTGAGCATCGGGCCTACAAGGCCATTAAACAATGAAATTCTAGTATTTTTGGTGTAGGTTCTCAAAAGAAGTTACATATTCACGAGCCAAAGTAAATGAACATATATGTATATGAGAACTCCAATATTTATAAGAAGATAACCAAGGCTACCCACGACCGTCTCATCCTTCATATTCAATTCCACATTTCTGAAAATTTTCTCCTCTACAATGCAAGGCTGAAGTAGAATCCAGGTAAGATTTGTTCCCACTAGTTTAGACCATACATTGTAACTAATTTCTCTCCATTTGGTGTTTTTCTAGGTTCAAAATTATGAAACCAGTCAAACCTTCACTGTTAATGGGTAGCAACTGAATCACTTCCATGAATCCATTCTGAAGCCCCCGCTGGAGGAACTCCATGTTCAAGAAGCAATCTATAAATGAAACTCAATAGGTTTTATCCTTCCTTCCCACATTCTCTTTTATTACAATGAGTACACTTCACACTTTATGTGTGGGGGATGGGTATATTCCTGGGTTAGTTAGAAATTTTCCACATCTTTATTCTTTTTCTGTTTTTGTCTTACTGTGTTGTATTATCACTTGATCCCCTTTTCCTCCCCCCCCCCCCTCACTTTTGTAACAAAATGTTAATTTTTTTATGCCCACTTTATCATGTAAAATTATGCTCTCTTAATCATTTAAGGTACTAAAAAATCATGAGTAATGTATCTATTTCATGTAGTTTTAACATTCAAAAAAAGGCTAATGAAATGTGAATTTTAGAACGAATTCAATACTATGGTGTGAATATCTCTTGAAATTTGGTTATTTTTTGATGATATAAATGGTTGTATCATTTTGAAAGCTTTGAGAAGAATAGTACCCTTTATGTGAATAGTTTAAAAGAAAATTATTTCACTTAATTTCTCCACAAAACATTGCACCCAACCATGAAGTGTGAAAATATCTACTTAATAGTAGGTAAATATAAGTTAGGTTTATTGTTATCTACTTTCCAAGATCATTTTTACATACATTCATTCTTTATCTGATCTATTTCATTATTGTACCAAATTAACCTATGTGTGTGTACCTGTTACTGGACTGTTGTACACCCTAAAAAAATAAAAAGGGTTGTATATTGGCAGGTCAAAAACCACCCTTCCTTTACTTTTTATCTTTTTATAACTATTAAAATTAGTGTTGTGAGGAGATCAAACATGGGTTGAGATAAGTGTGTGAGATTTATTCCAAGTGAAACTTTTAAAAAAATAATAAATGATCACAGTGATGAAATGTACAACATATGGGAACATCTAGGTTAGGATCTTATGGTTTAACTTTTGGGAATGATTAAATGAGTGGGCCTTGAAATTTTATTTTAAAGGATGTATGGAAGGTTTGGTGGAAAGGATCATGTAGGTAGACAATTTTTAAAATAACTTATATTTACTTGATAGAAACTAGAAATAATAGCATGAAATGGTTGTTACACACACACACATATGGAGAATCAGTGACATGGTTAACTTATGAATTATTTTCTTTGATTTTTATCATGCATCTCTTATAATTTCATTTGTATATAATTTTTGAGATGTCTTTTTCCATGATCACTGAGAATAACTACTCAGTGTGATTTTTGATTTGATCACATTTCTATCAAGAATTAAATTTTCATTCAATATTAAATATTTATGGAGTTGTAAATATATACATGAATAATTTTTGTAAAGATGAATTTTCCCAGGAATTCAAATGTTTAGATGTGGTGTTATGATCGCACCATGATTAACTGTTTCATTTTCACCCTTACAGCACTGTGCTAAACTATTTTTGTATTGAAAATTAAAAAATAATGACAAATAGAAATTCATGTTTGATTCCATTATTTTTTTATCAATGTTAAAAGGGTAAATTTTACTTGATTTTATAATTTAATTGAAGGTGTAAGTGATTTGGAGGGCCCATGACGAAGTTCAAGAAAAATAGGGCAAGCTACACATGATCCAAGCACACTAGTTCACTAAACCGCTCACTTATACTAAACCGTGAATCAAAGTGGGATGAAATTTTGTGTTCTAATACATAATTTAATGGCATACATTTCATCATAAGGGACTCAATCCCAATTCTGATATTAAGAGTTTCATCTGACCTTATCTGTCTAGCATACAGAATCTGAATGAAGTCAAAAGTGGTGTGATGTGGTCTATCCATATCTCAAGTTGTAGGTTTCCAAATGAACCATAATTTTAGTGGAGATATTAAAGAGTTGTTGAAACTACTTTTTAGTTTTTACTAAAATGATATAATTTTGTATACCTACCTAAAACAATGGGACAAATGGTTTTACACAATCTGTGTTCCCAAAACTACCTTCCACTTTGCCTATAAAATGATGCTTTGGGAACCTCATTTGGGAGTTCAAACTAGAGAAAATATTTACCATTTTTTAATACTATAGGTTTCTCCTCTTCATCCTAGATTTTATGGAGGACCCTATCCTCATAGGGGGTCAAGAATGATGAAGGAGTTCCACCCGAGCTTCCTCCTTCCGATGTTGAGCTAAATGGTGGGTGTTCGTTGTGAGGGAGACAAACACGTGTAAAGAGAGTTCTGATACATACATTAGATAATATTTTGGATTAATTTGGGTGTTTAAACATTTATTTATATTTATCTTATATTTTTTATTATTTTAATTATTGTTTTGATGCATGTGATTGATTTTATCTTAATTTCTAACCGATCGGTATGAGGTTTTGATTATGTGACTTGTGTTGTTCCAATTGGACAACACAAGAATCCTTTTATTCCCCAATTTCATGAGATTTAAATATGTTTTTTAAGCTCCTATTACATGCATAATTTTTGGACCTTGACAGTACAATTTTTATGTTAAGGTTCGGTTCTCTAAGAAATGAAATAAACGCTTAGGAATTAATCGGGAGTCCAATTAATTTCAACAAAAAAATTACTCCAAATCTAAATGAATCTCTAAGAAAAATGTACTTAAAATGTGTGTAGTGAAATCCAAATTACTCCTTTGTCTCATATTTTTTCAAAATCCACTTGTTTTTTCAACTATTAAACTCTTTAAGTTAAGTTATTTTCTTTAAACTGTGTTCAAAAGCACCCCCTTTTTAATACTTGTTATTAAAAATGCATACAATAAACCAATAAAAACTCCTTGAGAGACAAAATAGGGTCTTACCTATACTATAAATCAACCTTAAAATCATAATATATTTTATTTTTCAATACAACGTGACAAGGAAAATGGAATCATAAGAAGGGGTGATCTCAAATGCTCGGTTAGGGGAAATATATAACTGAAGTGATTATGGCATAAACATGGCCTAAATAATATTAAATGAATAGTTAAATAATATGAATCCATAGTAAAATTGAAAATAAGACCATAATATATCTATGAAAATTTATGAAAACTTGGATATCAATAATAATAATCTCAAATATATGGAATTCATAATATCATACATCAAAAACCTAATGACGATACCTTATGCTAAGACACTATCCTATTATGGGAAGTGGCATACACAAAAACCCAAAATTATTTGTCTCATGAGACCTATTTATGCATCTAGGGGATATATAATTATGGTCCCCACCCATTACCAAATTTAGTCTAATGCATTCACCATAAGATTAAACAAAACTTTTCATATCATTCCCTAAGCAACCTTCTTTCGAATAAAATATGGTTTTCTATATAAAGAAATATATTTAATTTTAATAAATTATAAACCTATATTATTAGTCAATAATATTAAATAACATAAACAATTTTACCCAGGTATATAAAAGGGATAAAATGATCATAACCCATCCTTAAAAAGAAGGTGGATGCTCAAACAATGCATAGTCAACTTTCCAATAATCATTTGTATTGGAATAACAATATATGGAACACTAATTATTTTCCACATTTAAACAAAAGGGAAAAAATAATTATAACCCATATTGAGGAAATAATTGGTTGGTTAAACAATACATAGTCAACTTGAAAATAAATCTATGTATTAGAATAAAAACATATGGAATTCCAATAATTTTTCCCATCAAATGAGTATATGGATAATTCAATACAATAATAATCATGATCATATTCCATCTAGAGAAATAAGGATTATGTTTTAAAAACAACATTACCCTGGTGTAATAAGGAAACAAAAAAGGGTGTTTACATAAATGAAAAACACCCTCGCAAAAGAATGATTTAAGTGGTATCATAAGAATCAAATTTTTTGATACTGTGAGTTTAATCCTCCAAATGATAACATATATATATTATGGAACAAATAATAAAACATAAACTCCATTAGGGTAAATACTTTTGAAAATAATAATTAAAATGAAATCAAAAAACTTCAAAGATTTTTTAGAAAACATTTTTAACATTGATATAAGAAAATAAATGTCACTTTAAAAGTCAACTTTTGAAAAGGTGAAGTGAAATATTTTTAAAACATTTACTTTAAAAATAATCTATAATAATTGATCCTTGAAAATACATAATTTTTATATTGGATAAATGAGGAGAGGAAGAAAAAATATGTGAAAGTGAAAGGAAAATCCCTATTTATTATTTTTTAAATATACAGTTGTTGAAACCCACATTGTAAAAAGAGGTAAAAACCATATTTTTTTTAAACCAAATTTTTGAAATTGGAGTATAAAATAACATATAATAAAATATTTGGGTTGAATAACCGAATAATGGAAAAGAAATTTCAAGATTAATCATTATAATTCAAGGAAAGAAGATTTGAGTCATCAATATCTCTTATGAGGAACATAATCCATGAATTAAGAAACATTTGAAAATGGGTTTATGTGGAAAAAATATAAAAATAGAAAATAATTCATAATATAATAAAATAGAACAATATATAAAACTTGTATTAAATAAGTTCAACTGAATTATCATATCTCAAGAAACAAAAATTGAGCTCCCAAAAACTCTTATAACTAGAGAAACACTTGAGTCAAAAGACAATTAAATAAATGGAATTAATGTGGAATTATTTATCCATTGAATCACATGGAAAACATTTATAGAAAATTCATTGAATATTAATTCAATAAAAAAATTACAAAGAAATCATGGTGAATAACATGCAACATATCTCAAAGAATCAAAATTGACACTAAAAACCCCTTATGATTTGAGTAAAAATTTTAGTCAAAACAAATTGAAATAGAGGGCTTGTAATTGAACATAAAATTACATTATTAAAATATAATTCATGATATGATATCTCAAATAGTCAACATATACACCACATAAGTGAAATTATGTGAATAATACCAAACATGTCACAAAGAGAGGAATTTGTGGTGAAAACTGTTACCTTGGTCCTGATTCATTTTTCACTTGAACTAAATATCCTAGATAATTAAATTAAGTTCAACAAAATACATGACCAATAACGTTATTCATAACTATAACCATTTATCATTATCATTTACATTCATTATATATATATAAATATTTGTTTTTTACCTATTTTCAACATCCTGTGTAAGTAATCCTTATCGCTTTAAACTAGTTTCAAAAAAACAGTGTTTACATTCATTCATGCTAAAAATTTCATCATTTCAAGATAATTAAAGGTATTGAAATAGATGAAAAATAATATTTACAATGGATAAAATTCATTACTGGTCATTTTTTGTAACAAATCATGAATATGAAGTCAGTCATGATCATTTTTTGATGATTCTTAATAAATGAAAGGTGTTTTCTTAATTAATGAGTTAAATGTTGAAATTACCTAACCAAAAAAATATTTTCATATTTTTAATGTCCAGGATCCAGGTTCCACCCAATGGTTCCCTGAACCCGGTTGGTAACATAACCTCAAGCGCATTTTCCCAAATGCCAGAGGCTTCCAACTAGTAATGAGGGCCAAGGTGTGATATTAGGGAAACTATGCCCTCATTTTAGAGTATACACAATGAAAAACAAATATTAAACAATATCAGAAGCAATAAGAACAAATAGGAATAATAGCTGGAGACTAAAAGTAAATCCAACATAAGTCACAATATATATATATATATATATATGATTCACAACATATGTATCTCATAAAATATCCAAACAAGTCAAAATTTTAGAAATCAATATAGAAACCAAATTACAAAAGAAATAAGAAAACTCTTGTAGCATCGTAAGCCTCATCTTGGTCTCTTACGATCCAGATCCAACAGAAATCAATGACTTGATGAAGAAGGGTGCTTTCCCTTATCTGTACAAGAAATCATATAATATTTTTGGGTCCAAAAGAATAACCCAAATAGGGTGTTAGAAAAATCCCCATAGGAAACCATCAAAAGATATGTGCATAACTGATAGTGAATATATATCGCAAATAATATGAAAGAATGAAGAAATAAACTATGAATTACTCATAAGTAAACAATCCTAAAACTTTCAATTACATTCATTTAACATTTATTATTCATTCTTAGAATCATGTAACCCTGAGATATATCCTAAGCTCTATATCCCCCATGTAAATTAACAATATAGATTTCTCATAAGACCATATAAACAATCAAGTAAGACTAAATCCAAGCTTGTGCTTTGGCTTGGTAGACTCGTCACAATCATTCAACTATTCCCAAATGACCCTCTGGGAACGATCTCATAGTCTAACCCATTTGGTCCCACATAGCATCAATTCAATAAATAAAAAAACTTTGGGAAATCTCTCACAGTATAACCCCTTTGGTCTACCATTCATTTAATCAATTACAAACATCCACCTAGGCAGCTCTCACAGTCTAACCCCTTTGGTCAATCATCTACACCAAGGCTCTCACAGTTTTGTGTAAAAGATCTGGAAGTCCCCTCTATCCTCCTGGTCTAAGGCTCTCATGGTCCATTGGAAATAATCTGGATGTCCCCTCAGTCTTTCTGGTCTAAGGCTCTCACGGTCTATTGGAAAATAGCGCACATACCATATCAAAGCAGCTCATGTAATCTATAACTACAACATGGATAAACATTCTCAAAGCATATCACCAGAATTTCATATAATCAATCAAACTCCATCCCAATCAAACAAGTCATAGAAACAAGGTATGCCTCATAGAAAACCTAGACCAAACAACCATAAAAAATCAATCAAAAGGAAATTTACCCATGGGGTATCCCTAAGACAAGGTATCTAGAGTTATTCATATGAAACAGCCCTTTATTAATCAATAAAACCATAATATGTAATAATAAGGTTTAATTCCAAAATCATTCAATACCCAAAAAGTGGGTATGCAGCCATTTTAGCATTTATAATCCAAAGAAAAACAACAAAAGTCACAAACCACCTACCTCGATGTTGTATGATTAATATACTTGAATATCTTCCCTTGAATCTGCATATATTGGCATAGATCTACCAAAAGGAGAAAAAATACCAACCATGAATAACTCACAAGAGATAATGAATCAGGAAAAGAGACTCTAGGGGTTTCGAGAAGTTGCCAGTGGGATTCCAACACACCCAACAGTGTCTCAATCGGAGCTCAAATAGAGAATTGGGAGGGGTTCGTAGTTTGTCGGTCATTCCATAGCACTCTTGTGTGAAACATGGGGAGAAGAAAGTGTTTCCAAACATGATACACAACCCCCTTCTAATATATCAAATAAAAAGAAAACTACACGGTGTGTTCTTTAAAATTACAAGCCATGTAGTAGCCTTAATTGACCTCGGATTTAAGTGAGTCTTCCAGGTCACCACATGGACATGTATTCAGCCATTACACGGTCAAAACTCAATTGTAGGCGAACAGATAGGTACATGGTGTATACTCGATAGTACATGACGTGTACTTAGAAAATCATCTTTTCTCCCTTTTTCCTCAAAAAAAACCTAAAAACAATATCCATACATGAAAAGAAGATTTGGGTTCTTAAAAACTTTCCCCCTTAAATCAATTCATCCCTGAATTTCCCTTCCTAGGGTGGTGAAGAAGAATCTTTGAACAATTCTGGTCACTACGATTGCACATCGGCCTCCCTCTCCCAATTCCCAACTTGTACTAGCTCGTGATACCATAGCAGTCGTACTAGAGGAACAGACTAGCCATGGAGAACCTTCATGCTACGATCCATAATCTGAATAGGGTGTTCCTCAAAGGATGCATCCACCTCCAACTCAACATCCTCATGTTGAAAAATATGAGACGGGTCTAAAAAGTAATTACATAACTTAGAAACATGAAAGAAGTCATGCATAGCCTGGGACCTCTGAGGTAACTGAAACTGATAGGAAACTAGGCTGAATCTATCCAAAACTACAAATGGTCTGACATATCTCAGTGAAATATTCCCCTGTATCCTAACCCACTTGTGTCCCAACCTTGGTGTGACATTAAGGAAAACTTGATCTCCGACCTCGAACACCAAAGGTCATCTCCATCAATCATTATAAAATTTCTAGAGAGATTGTGCAGTAGCCATCCTCATCTAAACCAACTCTGCCTGCTCAGTGGTCTCTTGGACAAGATGAGGTCCTAGTATAGACATCGATCCTGCCTCCAAAAAACATAGGGGTGATCGTCATGGACTATCATACAAAGCCTCATATGGTTCCATATGAATCATTTCTTGAAAAATATTAATGTAGGAAAATTCCACTAAGTCTATTTTCCTCTCCCAAGTGCCCCCAAAATTCAGGACGCATGCTTGAAGAATGTCTTTCAAAACCTGAATCGTGTGCTCAGACTGGACATTTGTTGGGGGATGGTAAGTTGTACTCAGAAGTACATGTGTACCCAAATCCCTCTGTATTTCCTTCTAGACATGAGAAGTAAACCAGCCATCCCTATCTAAAATGATAGAGTGTGGAACCCCATGCACGTGTATTATCTCTCGGATGTACAACATTCCAAGATCATTAACACTAAATATTTCCTTGATCAGAAATAAATGTGAAACCTTCGTGAGTCTATCAGCAGAAACCCATACAACATCATTTTCTCAAGGTGACCTTAGTAAACCTATCACAAAATCCATCATGATATCATTCCACTTCCACTCGAAAATGGGTAACAACTGTAATATCCCTACCAGTCATCGATGATCCACCTTCACCTGCTTATAGGTGGAAAATATCATAACAAAACTAGATGCATCTCTCTTCATACCTAGCCACCAATACTAATGATGTAAATCTCAATACATCTTGGTGACACCAGGATGAACTGCTCATACTGAGGTAGTAAAATCGCACATCAACTCCCCATGTATGTCTGTTGACACCCATATGAACCTAAGAAAATGAAAAATCTCATCCTCACCTATGGTCCACCCAGGAGTAGATCCTCGCCTCACACACTCTCCCATAGGACTAGGCCTTCGGAATCTAAAATTTGACTCATTCTCACTTGATCCATTAGAGTAGAGGTAACATAAATATAAGAAATAAACATCGTCCACTATATTTCATACACCTCTAAATGCATCTCATAGAATAGATCCATAAGCTTCCACTCATTGTTGGCCTCCTGAACTACCTGTATCTGAGTCCCCATGCTCAATGTATCATCCACAGTGCTGCCTTTTCCAGGCGTGTAGGCAAGCTCAAAGTCAAAATACAGAAGGTACTCAACCCACCTTTGTTCTCTCAGCTTTAGATCTCATTGAGTAATGATATACATGAAGATTTTGTGGTCTGTGTATACCAAAAATGTTGTCCCAGTAAGTAATTTCTCCAAAAGTGTAAATCATGAACAACATCATCCAACTCGAGATCGTGCGTCGGGTAATTCCTCTTATGTGGCCTCAACTACTAAGACTCGTATGCAATGACTCCTTCCCCCAACATAAGCATTGCTCCCAGCCTGATACCTGATGTGTCGCAGTAAATGGTGTAACTCTTTCCCAGTTCTAGAAAAATCAATATCGGTGTTGAAGTGAACCTCCCTTTCATCTCCTGAAATGTTGAATCGTAGGAATCTGACCACAATTACTTACCACCCTTCATAGTTAGGCCCGTCTGTGGAACTTCTAAGAATGATAAGCCCTAAATAAAGCATCTGTAGTAACCAACCATCCCCAGAAAACTTTGTACCTCAAAGACGTTATTCGAATACTCCTAGGAAACTACATATCTCACCTTCTCTAGGTCTACTGATACTCATATCTCTAAGATTATGTGAACCAAGAAGTTAATATGATCCATCCAAAAGTGGAATATTGTGAGCTTAGAATATAACTGATTCTCTCTCAGTGTACTCAATAGGATCTCAAGATGGATGTAATGGTTGTGTCAAGTGTGAGAGTACACCAATATATTGTCCATGAAGACTACTAAAAAGTAATCCAAGTAAGGATGTAACACTTGGTTCATCAGTACCAAGAAAACAGTCAGCACATTCGTGACACCTAACGGCATAACCAAATACTCATATAGACCATAACTACTCTAAAAGGTTTTAAGAGACATATATAATGTTCTAACTTGAAACTAATGATAACCATATCTCAATTCAATCTTCAATAACACATGGTCTCCTAGAAGTTGATCAAAGAGATCATAAATACATGGAAAGGGATATCGTCTCTTCATTGTCAATTGGTTCAGCTTCCAATAATCCATATAAATTTTGAGGGTATAATCCACCTTCTTCACAAAAAGGACAGGCGAACCCCAAGGAGAAGTACTAGGTCAGATGAACCCCTCTTCCTAGACCTCCTACAACTTCTTCTTAATCTCCTATAAATCTAGTTTAGTTATCCTATATGGTGGAATGGACTCCGATGCCACTCCTTCCACAAGCTAAAAATAGAAAACTACCTCTCTCACCAGAGGTAAACATGAAAAGTTGACTGGAAAGAGATCCCTAAAAAGATCAACCACTAGAGTAAAGTCTATATGTGAAGTCCCCTGGTAATCTAGATATAAACTAGAAACCAGGGCTATAAGTCCACATAAACTATGATGATCGGGTCCATCTCTTCTCACCTAGACATCCCATTTTCCCTTATGTAGAAAAGATTCACCCTCTGGTGACGTAAAACTCACCCTATGGCGATATTAGTCAACAAAGGCCTGAAAAGATACCAAACAGTATATTCTGAGAATGAAATCAAAGCCTATCATCTCTAAGACTAAGAGAACCCATAAGAAGTGACACCCACCAACCTCAAGAGGGTACTCCTTGAACAGACGTACACTAGCCTTTATAATTCCCAATGGAGTGTCTAGCATCATAACATCATCATAAGTAAAGATACATAGCCCAAGGATCTCTGAAATGGAAACTGATATAAAACTATGGGAATCACCTATATCAAATAGAGTAAAAGCTAAAACTAAGGAAACCAAAATTGTACCTCTAACTATAGAGGGTTTTGGATCCTACTCCTATTGGGTCGGTTCCATCAAAAACTTTTGACTTGTACTATGGCCCTATGACCCTACCTGGATAAAATAAGCTGATCCATCCTACTGTTGCTGAAAACTTGTCATCTAGCTACCATGGTCATGACCACCTTCTTAGATTGAACGGCCTAACAAACTCCAGTTCCCTGACTGATGAGGAACTGGTGTCTACTCTTCTATACATGGAGTCATAACAGATCCCCTATAACTAGCTGGTGGTGATAAGATCCTACAAAAATGATGAATATGGCCCATCTTACCATAATATCGGTACTCAATTGGGTCTCTTTGGCACTACGGTCTCATGTTCCCACTCTTCCCGCACTGGTAGCACCTCACCTAGAAACCTGAAGATATATCCCTACTACTGGAATCACCAGGCAAAGGCTCCCTATGGAGCTTCATTCTATCAGTCGAATGAGTACCAGCCCTGAATGTGAAACCTCCTTGGATCTCATCTCCAAACTCCCTTAGATTGTGCTCGGTAATTAGCACCTGGTTTACTATAGTAGTCACTGAAGTAGAACTGAAAACATTCACCTATAATCAGATGTCGTACCTGAGACCATCCTCAAATTTCCTAGACAGTTATAACTCGTCACCCCCCAGAACAGGTGTGAAGCGATGAAGTTCTGTAAAGTGAGAAGAGTAGTTCATCACTAAAAGAGAACCCTGCTCCATATGCATGAACACCTGGGATCGGTTGGCCCTCAATGTCTCGGGGTAGAAGTAATCATAGAATGTCCTCTGAAACTATTCCTAAACTATATGTCGATGTCGTCCCACCTGTAAAACAACATCCCACCATCTCTTGGTGGAATCACATAGCATATAAGTCTTGAGATTCTATCTCCTCCTAAGAGCCTTCTCTAGATTCTTCAAGATAGAAATCATGGCCTCCAACTGTGAATCTGTAGTATGTGGTCCTCTATACCCTAAAAAAGTGGGAGGATGCTACTTCTAGAACACCCACGTCAACTCTTCCATATTTGGGGTAGGTTGTGGTGCTCTCTAAAAAGTATGTATCATCCTCATAAAGCCTTTATGAAACTATGCATTAGGACCTGCATCTAGTATAATAGCTAGTTCCAAAACGGGTATGATGGGAGGATCTATTGGTAGTCCCTGATCTTCCATTTTCGGTGTCTTATCATCACCATGTACCTAGTGTAAATCCATAAGATTTCTTAGTGGCATGACTCAACAGGGTCTAGCACACACCTCAGTATGAGATTAAAGAAAACTACAACTCATAAGTTCCTAAACGGAATAGGTGAAGGAAAGCATTCAATTTTTTCAAAATAGGGTTACACGGTGTGTTCCCTTAACCCTTAACATGGGCATGTACCTCTTCCATCCAGGTCATGTAACACCTATACACACAACGTGTTCCTATGGAGACACGACATGTAATTGAATATTCTCTCCTGACCAAGTATTTATACATGGAAAAACTACATATTTCTTCTAGTGTAACATTACATGGAGTTCAAACTCTAGACACAACATGTACTACAATGTTACATCCACCTGTGTCATTAGTCACATGGCTGGATACACAGTTGATTTCAACATGGTGTGTACTCTTTGTACACTGCGTGTTCTACCAAAAGTTTACCAACCCCGTGTCTCTACTAACATAGTCAGCCACACGGTCAACAACTACATGGAATTTATATGTTTTACACGGTGTGTACTTGAGAAAAGTAACTTCTTCCATAACAGAAGAACACACAACGTATTTTCACAACATCACATGATGTGTTTTCTTGGTTTTCCATACAGTAAGCCTCTGAATCTTCTTCAGAACCCCGAAATCTTAAAATTCAGCCAAATTCATGCCAAGTTCTGATCCATGAGAGCCCATAATCCCCTCAAATCAAAGTTTTTCATCCTTATTCATATAATATCTTAACAGAATTCAATTAAATTTCAAACATCATCCACCAAATTCTGATCCAAGAGAGTATATAACACCTCAGGGACCAAATCTTGGTGTTCATCCAAATGAAACTTTACATATACCAATACCTTATCAAAATAGCAAGTATTTCTATCACAGCATATATCACAATAGCATGAATATAGAGGACGGGGGGTTTCGGGACTCTCTTCAGCTAAAATCTTCCAGCTCGATGATAATCTTTTCTTGGTCTTATCTTCTGGATATATGGATTCGTTTAACCCATATTGGGAAAGATTGTTCCCGCCTTGTCACAATGACCCTGGAGAAGGGTCAATCTCTTCATCTTCTTCCCGCAAAGTGATCTCCTTTGTGAAATCTATTGCAAGATCTTCCTCAACTATGGTGAATCAATATAATCCATCTTCCATTAAGCGTTTAGGGGAAGGATAAATTGCAGTGGTGGCTAACCCGGATAAGATTAATAAATGGATGGATTCCTGCAAATTCTCTATGTTGGTCCATATCTCCTATGAAAGGGGGAAAATCCTTGGTCTTATTCAAACCTCAAGGACCACATTTATCATTGTTGGAACTTCTCCAGTTGGTGACTTATCCCAACAGGTAAGGGTTATTTCCACCTCATTTTGCAAAACCAAGAAGACCTAAATGTGATCTGTCACTTTGGTACTATCAATTTGAAATCAAGGATACTTTTCCTCTCGAAATGGGATCCAAAACTCAATCCTTTCACCCAAAATCATTCCATTTCTGAGGTCTAGGAAAGTATTCACGAGTTTCAATGGACCTATTGGCACCCAAAAATCCTTAATAATCTGGCTTAGGGCATTGGGAATCCACTGCAAATTGACCAGTGCATGATCAATGGTGACCTTAGTCTCTATGCGTGTGTTCCCATTGAGATCGATATGGAATTATCTCCTCCATAATGTGTGTCCCTGGATGTCAATGATCACATTGTTGAGGTAATTTTTGAATTTGAAAACATACCCAAATATTGTGAACATTGAAGAATTATAGTACATGCTATCTACAAGTGTATAATTGTCCAAAAATTTCCTAAGCCACCCTCTAGTAGCTCATTGAGGGATGTTTTGAGAGGAAAAAACACAAACACAAAGCAATATGTGAGAAATGACACCAAGGAACAATCAAAGGGGGTTACCTAGGATAACAAAGATGATGCTAGCAAGACTTGGGCTGAGTTAATAGAAGAATAAGATTCAATTGATCATGTTGATAAACAGGCTAGAACAATATCCTAAATGGAGCAGATAAGATGACTAGCAGTGGTCATGAGCCACTTAATATCTAGGATTTATCTTAAGAAATTTTTTCTTTTCCTCTCAGCATACAATCTAGAACCTTTACCTTGGATCTAATCACCTTATATTTACTCAATTTCTCCTAATTAGATGACATAATTGTAGTTGAAATCATTCATACTCCACTCCCCAAATAGGAGTTCGAGACCACCCTGACTCAACACAGAAATATTCAAATGAAAAATATTTCTCCTCTTAATCCAAACTCAATGTATAGGGATAGGGATCCCTCTTAGGTGAGCATGGAGAACACTAAAAAGTAGGTCCTGCTTACCAAAATTTCCAATAAGACAGATCCAAGGAGATATGAGTGAAAACAGAAAGGGGTACTTAGCCCCACCCAGAATCAATGATGAGAATCATATATTGAAACTGCAAGGGGTTGTCCAACCCTAGAACTTTAAGTTCCCTTAAGCTTCTAGTGGGTAAATAAAAACCCACAATCACTGGAATTTATTAACCAAAAACTAATAGTATCAATACTGGACCCCTTATTTCACATAATGGATATTCTCTTATTAGTTATATGCAGGATGCCTCTTATTTGGACAGACTTTGTTTGATTTTTCACCATAGTGTTAATAATTCTGCTCTGGTTCTGGTGGATGTCCAAATCATCACTTGCAGTTTCCTCAATTCAGGTCATCTCTCTTTATGCTTTATGATTTATGCCTCCAACATTTATATTATCATAATACCTCTCTAGAAGCACATCAAAGAGTTATCTAGCTCCATCTCAGATCCATGGGTGATCATGGGTGGCTTCAATGCTATCCTTCACGCAGATGAGAAGGTAGGCCATGCCTCCAGTTCCATTTCTATGAGGGAATTAAAATCTTGTGTTGAGGAGTCCAAGATGATTGAATTCAATCTGATTGGTTCCAATTACACGTGGTATAGGAAGCATTTAATCAACATGAGAGCAAGAAAAAAAGATCGTACTTTTGGTAATGAATCTCTTCTTGGAAGTAAGAAAACCATCTCATGTGTCACTCTTGCAAGACATAACTCAAACCATCATCCAATTATTACAACCTTCACTACCAAGGGAGAAAATCATCCCATTCCCTATCAGTTTAACAATTCTTAGACTACTTTTCTAGAATGCTCTCAAATTGTGAAATGTACTTGGAACATGGAAAATCACAATCTCAACCCTTTTTCTTTCATTTTCAATCTAAGAGCTCTTAAGGTTAAAATGTATTAGTTGAGCAAGAATAAATTTAAGCATCTTGATTAGGAAATTTATTCTATGGAGAGTTCCCTTCATAGGATTCAATAAGATGTCACCAAATGAAACTTTTATGGTGATATAGCCCAAGAGGCCAGTATGTCCTCCAAACTCAATGATCTCATCAGACATAAAGACAATATCCAAAAATAACATTTCAAAGTCAAGTGGATTACAGATGGAGATCATAATACCAAATTTTTCAATGCCCTTCAAAGATTCAAAAATGTCAATAGGCCCTTATCTCTATAAAATGATGGAGAAAAAGTCTTGGATGATTTACAAAGTCTCTAAAATTACATTGTATCTTACTACATGAACCTCTTCAATGTTCCTGGAATAAATGAGGAAATCATGGAAGGAATCATCCCCAATCTTGTCACTAAAGCTGATAATATTCTTCTTACTTCTATCCCACTGGAAATTGAGATGAGAGATGTTGTTTTTGGGATCAATAAAATAAATTCTCTAGCACCGGATGGTTTTACCCATCACATCTTTCAGTTCTCTTAGGATGTCATCAAAATTGATGTTTGTACACTGGTTAAACACTTTTTCACAAAAGGCTCCCTCTCTCAAAGCTCCAATGCTTAGTTTATTGCCTTAATCCCTAAGGTGGAAAATGCTAGCGATGTTTCATAATTTAGACCAGTTTCTCTTGTCAAAACCATATATAAGATCATCACAAAAATACTATCTAGTCTTCTTTCACATGTCTCTGGGAAAATTATTTCTTGGAATCAATTTGGTTATGTAAAATGGTGGAAAATTTAATATCGCCTTCTCACTGCCTTTGAATGCATGAATCTTCTTCAAAAGTATACTAGGGAAGGTAATATTTCTCTCAAATTAGATATCAGAAAATTCTTTGACACTATTGATTGGAAATTCATCAGCTATATTCTCTATGAGTTTGGATTTCGCATGAGGTTCATCCAATGGATCAAGGATCTCATTAGATCTGCTTACATTTACATTCTCATTAATGGTTCCCTGGAGGGTTACTTCAAGTTTTCTAGAGGTGTGAGGCAAGGCGACCCTCTCTCTATCATTAATTTTGTGATTTTAGAAGACTAACTTTGTAGACTTATCCTTCACATGACTTGCATGGGTGGTCTCATAACAATAAGGGAAGCAAGAGGCATCTCTTCCCCCACTCACCTTCTTTCTGTTGATGATATCATCGTATTCACTCAGGGTGATAGGAAAAACATCCAAAATATCAAGAATTATATACTCTATTATGAATGTGTTCTAGGATAGAAGGTGAATTGGAGAAAGTCATTTATTTATTTGGGGAAAAATATCTCTGCCTCAAGGAAATCCTACATGATGAGTGATCTTGGCATTCAAAAAGGGTCCCTCCCCTTCACTTACCTTGGATCCCCTATGTTTCTTGCTAGTCCTCTCCCTTCTCACTTTGTAGAAGTTGTAAACCATGTTAGAAGGACCCTCTCATCCTAGAATGGAAAGTATCTCTCAATAGTGGGAAAGATTTGTTTAGTTAAACATGTGGCCATCTAAAAATTGGTCTACTCCTTTATGGTTTACTTCTGGACTGCCTCGGTTATCAAGATTTTAAAATCCCTTATGATAAACTTTGTGTGGAGTGGCAATATCCTGGAACGGAAATTTATTATTACTTCTTGTAAGAGGTGTTGTATGCATCATGATAAAAGATGACTTGGAGTTAAGAACCTCAAGCTCTTTAATCAATCCTTATTGGCCCAGTTTATTTGGAGGTTCATCAATGATAATTCACAGTACTTGGATATAAAAAGATCTAAACTCCTCAAAAGGATAATAAAAGGGAATATGGTCTATATAAAATCTTCTATCTAGCCTGGTCTAAAAATAATTTTCCAGAATATCAATAATCACTCTAGTTGGATGGTTAGTACTCAATCCTCTCTTAAATTCTAGAAGCACAGCTAGACTGGAGCTCCAATTATTGAAAGTGTTAGAAATACTGACCTAGACACTGATTATGACTCCTTCATTAAGAACCAGACTGAACATGGTAATGCTCTCCCATCTCACATTTCTCTCATGGTTGATAATTATGACTTTCTAGATATTAATGACTTACTTATCTGGGAACCAAGTAAAAATGGAATTTTGGACTCAAAAGGATACTATGATCACCTCATTCCTGGTGATAGTATAGGCCTTGAATCTTTCAACAAAAAATGGTTGTCGCAATCTCGTTTTACACCACTCTAGTGCCTCCATCTCAACAAGCATCTGGTCGAGGTGAATATGCATTGAGTGGGTATCACCTTGTGCTCTAGATGCACTATGTTCCATCAACATCGAGAGGATGTTAATCATCTGTTTCTTTCCTTTAACACATATACATCCTTCTAGAAATGTTTGTTCTAGATCTTTGATCTCCACTATCCGCAAACTATTGTTATTTCACACTTTTTACTAGATCTTCTTGCATTCCATATTTCGAAGAAAGTTGGTTTCCTCTTCTTGGGGTCTTTTTTAGAGGTTATACATACTATCTAGACTAGCATAAATAAATTCCTATATAGTGAAGCTATCTTCAGTCACAAAGCTTCTCTCTCTGTGATCTTGCTTGCAGTTCAATGGGATAACGTTTTACATGTTGAATGTTTTGAAAACTCGACCGGGGACCTTGCTATCTTGAGGAGGCACTACCTTAAATGTATCTTCCCTAAACCCCTTAGCCCTATTGAAGTTTTTCAGTTGCCTCCCTTTGTGGGATGGATAAAATGAAATACAGATGGAGCCTTGAGGGGAAACCTAGGACCCACTGGCTATGGAATTTCTTTTAGAGACCACAATGGTGATCTTTTAGAGGGGAATCATGGTACATTTGTTCATACCATATCTCTTAAAGCAGAGATTCAAGGACGCGTTAAAGTAGTAGAAATTTATCAAAAAACAAGCTGGAACTCTGTATGGTTTGAAAGTGATTCAACCACAATTGTTCAAATAGTTAGGCTGGATCAAATTAACCTTTATTAGAAGCTCACAACCAAAAGTAACAAATGCATGAGCACTCTTGCTTCAATGAACTACATAATCACACACATCTATTGTGAAGCGTATCAACTTGTTGACTGCCTTTCTAACAAAGGGGCCTATGAGAGGAATTTATTTCACTACTCCAACATGCCCTGTGAGTTAATGCCTATCCTTCATCATGATAAATGTAAATTTCCCTCCTTCTAACTCTAGTAACTCTATTTTTAATAATTTTAAGCCCCACTTCTTGATTTTCAAAAAAACTAGCATGCATATCTAGCACGACATCTATCACAACAGCATGCAATTAGTAATTCTCTCTAAATGGAATGGAAAGAATGCATGGCATGTGATTTTTAACAAGTGCCTATATGATTCATGAGAGGGAATACCCTCATCTCATCAGTTTGAAACAAAATAGAACCATAATGATATCAATACTAACAGCACAAAACAAGTGTGTCGCCCAACAGTGAAATCGAATCAAATATAATAGTTCAAAATGCAAAATTTATAATTCAATTTGTGGTAATTTAGCTTTTACCTGTACACGGGGTAGCTACTCCTGGGCACAACTAACTACCAAACTTCATTTCCTTACTATCCCTTTCTAATGTCGCCAAACACTAAGACAAACTAGAAAATAACTACCACTAATACCACTTTGTAACATCCCGAATCTGGGTGCTGCCCAAAGGTGCCTCAAACCCAACTGGTCACATAACCTCAAGCGTATTTCCCCAAATTCCAGAGGCTTCTGACTAGCATTGAGGGACAAGGTGCGATATTGGACAAACAATTCCCTCATTGGAAGAGTATACATAGCGGAAAACAAAGAGTAAACAATATTGGAAGCAATAATACCAAATAATAATAATAAAGGAATACTAAAAGTAAATCCAATAGAAGCCACAATATATATATATATGATGCATGGTATATGTATCTAAGAAAACAACCAAACAAGGAACAATTCTAGAAATAAATACATAAACTATAGTACAAAAGAAACAAGTAAACTCCATAAGAATAACAAGCCTTAGCTTGGTCCCATGTTCTCTATCTCCAACAACAATCAATTACCTGATGAAGAAGGGCACTTTCCCTTATCTATACCGACAATCATATAATCATTTTGGGTCTAAAATCATGACCCAAACAGGGTGTGATACGAATCCCAGTAAGAAACCACCAAAATATTTGTTCCTAACTATCAGTGAATATATATATGAAGTAATATACAAGAATAAAACAATAAACTAAAAAGTACTCAAAAGTAAACAATCCTTCAGTTTTCAATTACATTCATTTAACATCTATTATTAATCCATTGAATCATGTAACCATGGGATATAGAATAAGATCAGTATCCCCCGTGTAAAGTAACAAAACATATGTCTAAGAAGACCATCTAAACTATCAAGTATGACTGAATCCAATCTTATGCTTTGGCTTGACAGACTCATCATAATCATTAAACTATTCACAAATGATCTTATAGGAAATATCTCACAATCTAACCCCTTTGGTCTAACATTAATTTGGTGGTTGCCTATTGGGATTCGCATCCCTTTTTGGGTCATGATTTTAGACACAACCCACCTACCTCAAGGTCATACGATTGATATACTTGAATGTCAGCCCTTGAATCAGCTTAGATCAACATAGATCTATAAAAAGGTGAAAAATGACCAACCTTGAATAACTCACAAGAGAGGTTGAATCAGAAAAAACATTCTCTATGGGTTTTGATAACTCATTGGTGGGATTCCAACGCACCTAATGGTGTCTCAGTCAAAGCTCATATGGAGAATTGGGAGGTGTTTTGAATTCTTCATTCATTATGTAGTTCTCCTATATGAAATATGGGGAGAAGAAATTGTTTCTGAACATGATACGTGACCCCCTTTCGATATATCAAATAAAAATAAAACTACATGGTGTGTTCTTTTAAACTACACATCATTAATTATCCTTAACTGGCCCCTGACTTAAGTAGGTCTTCCAGTTCACCACATGGCCTTGTATTCGGCTGTTACACGATCAAAATGTGGTTGTATACAGCAATCTAGGTACATGGCGTGTACTCAGTAGTACACGGTGTGTATATTTTCTTCTTTTTTTCTCAAAACAACCTGAAAACGAGATCCATACCTAAAAACAAGATTTGGGTTCTTATAATATTTATATCATATTATACTATTAATTAAGTTATCATACTCATCCATGATATAAATTCATATTTTTGTTCAAGTGGGTGGTTAAACCAACCCAAACATGAACATACTACAATTAATGGATGATTGTGAGGTGTCTCAGTTATAATATGACTATACTAGAAGAATAATTATATTATTTAGTGTTCATAGTGATATATTATAATTTTAAGTAATTAGAAGAAGAAATAATGGATATTTAAATACTAAAATATTTGATTAAAATATTTTCCACTTAGTATGATTATTTTAAATGATTTAATAAATGATGGTCATTTATTAATCATATAATTATATGGTTCTATAATTTTTCAAATGAGAACCTTAATAATAACATAAAAATAATATTTTTCCTTTAATTTCATCTGTATATCCATAAATTTAAGGTGGTTAAGTAAAATTAAACATGTTGTGTCATGGAGGCGGTAGTTCATACAATGTACGAGTGATGATTTTTTTTCATTAGTAGAAAAGGGGAAGGTTGTGAATTATTTTAAAATAATTAAAATAACATAGAAGTATAATAATAATACTAATTTTTTAATTTTAATTTTTGGAAACGAAATTTTATGAAGAATAAAGTCAATTGAATAAATAGGAAATGGAAAGTGAGGTTAAGAACTTATAGCATGGTTCTTGGATTATCTTCTTTGAAAAGGAGGATAAGAACTTAAGGGGTGATCTTTTGTGAAGAAAAGACTCATTAAGGTGGATAGTAGTGTTAATGAGAGGTTTGTTTAATTTTTTTACTGAAATAATGGGGTCTTGTTATGAGGGTAAGTGGGTTATGAGTGTCTCTTTTATAAGTAAAAAATGACTGAATTTTTGTAAAAACCAAAAAACAATCAATAATGGGAAGTCACACTCAAGGAAGGTGGCTCAAAAATTAATAAATAATGGAGGTCAGAATGGATAAACTAGATAAAGGCCTAAAACACTCACTCTCACACATGTCTTAAACATTTTTTAGGTATATTACTCTTATATTCTTCACTTTAACTATTAAGACTTTATTGTGGTAACTAGTTTTTACCTTAGGAAACTTTTCCTTTATGCCCAAAAATATTGTGGTATTTATTAGATAATTTTGAATAATTTATTATAAATTTTAAATCCATTTAATTTTACACAATTTATAACAGATATAAAAAATAATTTTAAAATAAAAATAAATAATTTATTAAAAACAATTTTTGAGTAAATATTACTTATGTTCTAAAATATCAAATATAGGTTTGTAAATTAAAACTAAAAAAATTTAAAATTTTTAAATCAAATATAAAATAAATATTTGGTATTATAAAAAAAATTATGATTTTTCAATTCATAATTATATACTAATAATCTAATAAAAGTGTTTTTATTTTTAAAAATATTTATTTTCTCCAAAAATTCATTATTTTTAGAAAAAACCAAAAAAGGTCTTATTATTATATTATTATTATTAATAAAAATGATTTTATTTTTACTAAATTAAATTTCTAAAATTTTATAATTCAATGTTTAAATAAAATCCAAAAATATAGTGGAAAATGATTCCTATTGAAAAATAGATTTTTAAAACATTTACTATTATTTATTATTATTTCCTATAAATTAATAATAATTTGATTAGAAAAATATTCCTCATTTTATAAATATATTTTATTATTTTTCAATAATTATATACTTATTTTGTTGAAAAAAAACATAAATTTTATAAAATTATATTTTAAAGAATAAAATGATTTTCTAAGTTTTTATACCCATACTAATTAAATTTTATTCATATTAAAAGTAGCCATTATTTTTTTATACATATATCTCATAAATTGGTTACTCCTATTTATTACCACTAGTTAAATGGATAGGTTTTAATGGTCATACTTAAGTATTTATATTTATCCAAATATATCACGGCTTCGTTTAAGTTCAGTGTTGCATGGGGAGCAAGAATGAAACACATTGACATATTTAAAGGTAATCATATATTAAGATCATGGGGTATCATATTGATGAAATGAGTATGGATCTATAATAAGTTATTAAATAAGTGTTTTTTACAAGCAATCCAATTCTACCTTAGATGATTAGATTTGGATTGAGAAGGCATCAGATCTTGAATTATTGACTATTATCGATCTCCCGATGGTGATCTTCCTTTTCAAAGGAGGAACTTCATTCCACCATCATTGAGAGAGAATTTTATGGAAGGTGGGAACCATTCCTCTTGGTTCTTTTACTATGGGGATAAAGAAAATTCTTATGATTTAAAATGTTAGTATTAGTGTATCAAGATAAGATGGTCGGTTTCTAATTTTTTTATCTTAATGTCTAACAAATCAGATGACTAAAGTCTAACATCAGTGACCTGTGGGATTATTGTAACCCATTCCTATTTAGATATGGAAGTTGTATGAGATAAAAAAGGATTTTGTGATCTTATTTTATTGGAGTATTAATGGGAAGGATTCTATTTTGGTGGTTATTTATAAGTTAATTAAGTTAACCAACTTCATTCTCATGTGGGAGATGATGAGAGTATAATATCACTGGCACTTGTATGTATGAGAAATCATGAGGCACCATGGTGTGCCTTTGGATATCATATCATATCCGAACTGAAGTTTCAATTATTGATTTTTTAAGTTTCTTCAGGAAGTGATAGGATTCTAACTGAATTTGATAACAACATTTAATATTATGATTTTTTTTAAATAAGACTATGTTCGACAGTGTATAGAACATGCAACACTGAGTTTAAACAAACCACGAAATATTATTATTTAAATATGGAAATTATAACCTAGCCATTATATTGGTGTAAATTAATAGGAATAACCATATTATGAAATATTTTTGAATTTCATATTCAATATAAATTTATTATTAAGAAAAAAACACTCAATTTTTAGTAAAGTACTTTTATTCTTCAAAAATATATTTTCTTCAAAAATGAATTTTTGTTTCTTATCATGAGAAAATAAATATAATTAATTTATGATACTTTTAGAGAATTTATTTATTAAAATGAACATAACTTTTTAAATCTTCATAGAAAAATTTTCTTAGGGATAATTTTTGTTATTTTTTTAAAAATATTGATTTTCTAATAAATAGTTCTAGTTTTTATTAAAAACTCCATTTTGTTTCAACCATTTGAAAAGTTATATTTTATTTTAAAATGTATTAAAAGTAAAATTATTTATATTATTAACAACCCGATTTTTTTAAACAAATTTATGGTTGAATTTTGTATAAAAATATTTTTACATTTAAAAAAAGAATTTTTATAAAAAAAATAAATTTCATTGTGTTTTGCCATTTTAATTTTAAATTAAATTATACCACATATGTATTTTGAATTTTTAAAAATGGATTAAATATTTGGATAAATGAGGTGAAAATTTATTTAATATTTCTCTTTTATTTTTGGTCAATATGAATTGTAAGTTTATTAATTTTTGTTACCACGGTAAATGGTAAATTGGGTAATTAAAGTTAAAAATAAAATGATAAGGAATAAGTCAGTCAAACACTTGACTTAATATTATTTTATGAATCTATTTCATCCATACACATATAATATTTTATTATATTGAATTTTAGGGCCATTTGGATGATACTTTTACCTTTATAGTATTTTATTTCAAGAAAAGTCAAACATGTCACACTCTTATATTTAATAACTATAGTATTTTGAAATATAGTGTAATTTAGAGGATATGTTCGACTATAAATAGTATTTTTCAAGATAAAATATTTACCTACATCATATTAATTTATGTTTAATTCTTATTGAAGAAATAATTATCTTAAATGCTTACACAGCACTGATACAGTAATTATTCAATTAATAGAAAAATAAAAAAATGATATTAAAAATATTAAAAGTAATAAATTTGAGATAATTAATTTAATACATGAATTTAATACATTAGAATTAAATTTTAGTGATTTATTAAAAAAATTCTAATTTATACGTGTGTCTTGATGTTATTAAAGTCAAAGTATTTAATAGTGTCAAAATTGATAATAATAATAATTTATGAAAAGAATATTTTATTAAATTATTTAAAAAAATTTAAAATGTTAAATAAGGAAAAAGTGGATAATTTATGGCCTAAAATTTCATACCATGTGAATTTTTAGTACATTTGGAAGCATTTTTCTCTTTAATATACTTGTTATATTTTAATGTTTTGAGAAATTCCAAAAGTATCCCTCACTTTAATTATAAAAGGGAACCTCCTTCCTCACAAATTTAGAAAACTTTGAGCCATCTATATTGATAAAACCCTTCATATTCCTATTATTAACATCCTAATACATGTTCTATAGGTTCTAGTCCTTCCAAAAAACCAACCCTAGATCCCTTAAGAAGAGATCTAGTGAGAGTCCACCAAAGAAGAGATAATCTTCTTTACCAATTCTTTCAAGTTTATTTCTTCTTTTACTTCATATTTAGGTGTTTTTTACATATTAAATTAATATTTATGGTATCATATATATATTTATATTTTATTATAATATTGATATATCCATATTCCACCTTTCCTCCATCTTATGAAAAATGGAATCACCCCAGGGGTTGTATGTACGGCTTACCATCTCCACACAGTGGTGTAATTATTTTTCATCACCACTTTACTTGGATATTTGTAATTTTGGAAATAATGGATATATATGATATCTATTAAATGATATTGATTCTATAAAATTAATATATCATCCACTTCATTACCCTTTCAATTATTTATAAATAATAATATCCATCGAGCATACGTATTGTTTATCATCTCCATGAAACGATTTGACTCGTTATCTATGTACACATTTAAATAATGATTCAAAAAATGAATATAATGAATAAATATGATATATATAACCTTAATATAATTATTTATATTATGTGACAATATCCTATTCACAATAACCAAAACTTACATGACAAAACATGCATGGGAAAATGAAGTAATTAACAGCCAAAACAAGGGTAATAATGAAATATTATTAACAAATGGGTGATAAGTTGATATAAGATGATCATATATGATATTATAAATATGAATATGGTTCTATTATAAATTTAAAAAATGATAAAAAACATTATACATTAAGTTAAATCATGTGCAACGACAAGGAAGTGTGAGGAAAGAGATTTTGTCACAATTTTCACTCCATTGAGACATATTTGGTATTATGCACCTCTTTAATTTTATGTGGTGTATATAGTAAACCTTTAAAGTATTTAACATGAATATATATTTTTTAATTATTATTAAATTTCATTTCAAGTTTACTCTCTTAAAAAATTATTTCATTCATGCTCTTCCTCTCTTTAAAACTTGAATTAAGAAAAGAAATGTTTAAAATAAAAATGGATCTTGTTTTTATTTTGATCAGATATATTTTTCTTCAATATTTTATATAAAATGTTTCGATAAATTTTTCTAAACTTCTAAAATAACTTATCTAAATACATTTCTACCCATGTTTAAATACTTACAAAACGTATTGAAAGTAACCTTTTGGCGTTTTCCAAATTTGGTAGTCTCTGACTTTTCTAACAAAAGTATAGAATGAATGTTTTTTCAAATTAAATAGAATAATAGGATTTTCCCAATATAATGAATAATATTTACTTTGAGTCTTCCTTTAAAATTTTTAAATGGTATTTTAAAATAAATTTGTTTACTCTATATTTGTGCATATTTTTTTAAATAAGTGATTTCAAAAATGGAAAGGTTATTTTAATCAAGAATCTTGTAATGATATTTTAATGTAATTTTTATTCATAAATGATAAAATCCCTTTATTTTATTTATTCACCACTAGAGATATGATGTAATGATTTCATCCTATAACACATTCACTTAATTTTTACAATTAGATATTAAATTTCTCTTAAGTATCTATATTATTTTTATTATATATATTATTATTGCCTAAACTGTATACCATTTTACATATAGTGGTTTAGTATGGGAATTATTTGATTGATTGTGTAAAATGTTAATAAATTAATATCCTGTATTCAATATAGATATTTTTTCATAAGTAATTTCATTTATAAATTTAATTTATCTCTCAATATATGATAATGCTTTGGACAAGTAGTAATGGGTGGGTCCCAGTTATAGAATTCACCTCAATGCATAGATGGGTATAATGAGACAAATCAGTTGGCCAAATTAATTGGGTATTTACCCATAGTTTTAAACTGTTTTGTGAAAGGTTTTGATATTATATGTCTTGTGATTCTTGATATAATTATTTCTAATATTAACCATTTCATTCATTTATAATTCAATTATTATTATTATACACGATATTTTCACTTTGATATTATCTATGGATTCAATTCATTCTCAAGTTATTGATTAAGTGACAGGTGTTTTTAGTTATCTACCACACCATATTGATCATTCCTTGTTTACTCATAATAATCTCTATTGTATGTAACTCTAACTGAGTGTATTAGATCAACTTTATTTATTTTCTTTCTCGAGGATATGAATATGAAATATTTGAATGAGTTCAAGGATTCATATTACTTTCAATTTTTATTAACTATGTTTTATTACCAATCTAATAATGGATCCATGTATATATCTATCTCTTTAAGACTAATAAAATGATCGATCCTTGGCTATTCGATCTATGTATTTTTTCCACTGTAAAAAAATAACAACTGATTTCAGGTTTTTGGAGTTGGGGTTATTACATTTTCTATCAGTGTAATTTTAGTAGAAACCTTGGGAACTAGATTATAAATAAATATATCTAACATAAAAATTATGATAATTCCTTGAATTATTCAAAAAAATTACCATTAGAGATATTTTTTCAATATTCATTATGACTATGAACTAAATCAGTGTGTGCCATTATTTAGTGATGATTCATAATGGATGAAAGGGAATCAATACCTGTGGTCAATATAGGGATTTCCTTGTTGAGAACTCCAATGTATTTGGTGTTGGAGTTGAGCAGATCATAACCATGTTAGGGAAACTTACTCATGTTATAATGAATAACCTTACCCATATAGAGAAACATTATGATCCATGACATGATACACCTATTTAGGATCATTTCATGCATTATAAGCCCCCATATTTTAGTGGTAATACTAATCTAGTGGTGGTTGAGTAATGGACCATGTCCCTTGAAAATATATTTCTGCCTTTGGGATGCGATTAAAAGGAAGTGGTTGTACTGGAAGTATATTGTCTCAAGGGTGATGTTGATCAATTGTGGTCATTGATCCAAAATACTAAGGAGGAATATAAAATAGAACACATGTAATAAAGAACTTTTAAATAAAACTTCCTCAAAAAATATTTTCTTCATGGGAGACAAACAAAAATGAAGAGAAAGATCCTTAGCTTAAAGAAAAAGGAAGAAGAGAAAGCTACATGACATTATACACAAATTGATTTAATCCTAAATATGAAACCTATATCAAAGACTCTCTATAGAATATCCATTGTGGGATTAGTGGAGTTGAAGAAACAACTACAAGAGTTATATGATAATGGATTTATAAGTCCTAGTGTTTTACCTTGGGGAGCCCCTATTCTATTTATAAAAAATAAATATAGATCTATGAGGCTTTTCATTAATTATAGGTATAAAAATGCTATTATGATAAAGAAAAGGTATCATATTCCTCACATTTATGACTTGTTCAATCAAATTCACATATCTTAATATTTTTCAAAGATTGAACTTCAATCTAGGTATCATCAACTGTGATTAAAGAAGGAAGATATTCCAAAGACAGCATTATGTATGAGGTATTGAAATTATGAGTTTATAATAATTCCATTTTGATTGACTTATTATCCCTCTATTTTTATGGATCTAATGAACATATTATTAAAGGAATATCTTGATACTTTTTGTGGTGTTTATTTATGATATCTTGTTGTCCTATAAAATATTTAAGGATCATTAAAATCACTTGGGGATTATTCTTAATACCCTTAGATAAAATTAATTATATATGAATTTTAGTAAGTGTGAATTCTATCTATAGAAGAAAAAAAATATTTACCATATTTTATCAAAGGATAGAATCTCAGTTGATCCTATGAAGATAGAATTAGTCAAAGAATGGCATACCCCAATGAACATAATTAAGGTACATAGTTTCATCAGTTTGGTAGGTAACAATTGGAAATTTGTTCAAAAAAATTCCCAATTATCTAACCCATTTACCAAAATTATATGTAAAGGGGTTAATTTCATATGAAAAAAATGAGTGTGAAGAATTTTTTTAAGAATTGAAGAAGATATGGGTAAATTCACCAATTTTGACTCAACCATCAGGAAATGAGAGATTTTTTATATATAGTGATGCTTAAAAGAAAGGGATTGGTTGTATCCTTATGCATAATGATTAATTTATTTAATATGAAACAAGGGATTAAAATATTCATGAACAAAATTGTTTAACCCATGATCTTGAGTTGGCAGCCATAATATTTTCTTTGAATATATGGATACCTTATCAATATGGTAAAATATGCGAGATATACACTGATAATAAGAGCTTGGAATATATCTTTTCATATAATTAGATCAATATGAGGCAATAGAGATGGATCAAGCTACTTAATGGTTATTATTTCTCAACACACTACCATCCATGGAAGGAAAATAAGGTAGTGGGTGTATTGATCGGAAAAGATCATAGAGTCATAAAAAATAAGGATTGATAGAAATAATTTATTTAGGGATTTATTGAAGATTTATTTTGGAATTTTTTAGGAAGGGTATCCATTATTCCTTTTTCAAATTATTATAAAATAATCCTTTTTGAAAAATTTAAAAACTTCTCAATATGCTGATGAAAATTTTCAAAGGAAAATTGAAGTGGTGAATGATACAGAATTGGAATAATTCCTACACAAATATGGTGTTTTGAAATTTGGAAATATATTATGTGTTCCATACATACCTGACCTAAAAATTGAATTTTTGGATGATGCTCATAGATTTAATTTTTCTATATACCTTGGAAGCACAAATATTTATAGGGACTTGAAGGAACATTTTTTGTGGGATAACATCAATAAGGAAATTGATGATTATATATCAAGATGTTTGGTTAATCAATAAGTGAAGGTCAAGAGAAAACATCCTATAGGAGTCATGAAACCTCTACCTATTTCTATGTGGAAGTGGGACAACATTACTATGGATTTCATTACTAATTTACAAAAAAACTCTAATAAATAATGATTCAATATGGGTTATTGTTGAACTCATTACCAAATATTCACATTTCATTTATAAAAAAGAAGATTTATCTCTTGATTTAAATGAATGAATCTATATTAATGAAGTTATCAGACTTAATGGTGAACTTATTTCAATTGTTTCTTATCATGATACATTATTTACATCAAAATTCTAGAAAAATGTCTAGAAGTCTTTGAATACTGATCTTTATTTGAGCACTTCTTATCACCCTCAAACTAATGGATATTCCAAAATGATAATAAAAACATTGAAAGACATGTTGATATCGTTCTCACTGGACTTTAAAGGTATGTTGGATCATTATTTACCTTTGGTAGAGTTTTCCTATAACAAAATCTTCTATTAAATTATTCAAATAGTGTCATATGAAGCATTATATGGAAAGAGTTATGGTACTCTATATTTTTTGAATGGAGTTGGTGAAAGGAATATTTTAGGTACAAAACTTGTTTAGGAGAAAACATCAATGGTAAAGACTGTTCAGACTCATATTAAAGTAACATAAATTAGGTAAAAGATTTATGTCGATAATCAGAGGAAATGTTTTTAATTTAAAGTGGGAGTTATTGTTTTCTTTAAATTATATCCATGGAAGAGTGATGTTAGGTTAAGTAATAATTAGAAACCAAGACCTAGGTACATCAAGCCCTTTGAAATCTTGGAAATAATTGGGGTTGTGGATTACTGTTTGGAAATGCAACCAAGTATCTCTAAAGCACATGATATGTTTCATCTATCATTATTAAGAAAGTACATGCTAGACCCAATGCATGTGCTCACCTTTAAAGAAATATAATTGGAACCAATATATCATACTTTTAATAGCCTATACAAATTATTTAGACTAGAGAGTAAGTTTTGAGGAACCAAATGACTTGGTTAGTAAATGTACTTTGTAGAAATCATAAAATGGAGGAAAAACATGGGTACTAGAGGACACTATGAAGAAAAACACCCTCATCTATTTAAAATATAAGATTCATGAAAATTTCTAGGATGAAATTTTTTTAGTAGGGTATAATGTATATCATGATTTTTTTTTATATGATACTATGCTCGATAGTATATAGAACATGTTACGTTGAGGTTAAATAAACCACGAAATATTATTATTCAAATATGATCATTTTAAGAATGTTATTTAATTGGTGGTAATGAATAGAAATAACCATATTATGAAACATATATTATGATCATATTCAACAAAAATTTATTCTCCTGAAATAAGCACATAATTTTTTGTAGTCATTTTATTTTTCAAAAATGAATTTTTATTTTTACCATGAGAAAATAAAAATGATTAATTTTTTAAAATTTTATAAAAAAAATTTAAAAAAAAAACTCATTTTTCAAATCAACACAGAAAAATTATCTTTGGTTGAATTTTCAGTATTTTTCGGAAAAGATTGATTTTCCAATGGATAGTGAGAAATACTTATTTTTATTGAAAATTGTATTTTTTCTTCATCCATTTGAAAAGTTACATTTTATTTTGAAATGGTTTCAAATTAAAATTATTTATATTATTAATAATCCAATTAATTTAATTGGAATCAATTTCATGGTGGAATTTGATGTAAAATAATTTTGACACTTAAAAATACATTTTTCGAAGAAAAAGAATTATTTTTCGTTGCAGTTTTCTGGTTTAATTTTAAATTAAATTATAAAAATTATGTGTTTTAATTTTGAAAAATGTATTCCATAATTTTATTCATGAGTAAAAAAATTATTAAATAGGTCCCTTTTATTTTTGGTCAATATAAATAGTAACCTTAGTAATTATTGTTACCTTGGTTAAGGGTAAATTAGGAAATTAAAGTCAAAAATAAAATGATAAAGACTATAAAATGACCCTAAAACATTCCTTAATATTTTTGGATGATTCAATTTCATAAATAATCATTCAATAATTGGTAATATGTAATTATATGGCCATTTATATGAGATTATTACATTTATAATATTTTATTTCAAGAAATGACCAACATGTTACACTCTTATTTTTGATAAATATTATATATTTAATATGGGTTTATCTAGAGGATATATTCAAATAAAAAAATTATTTTTCAATATATAGGTTTTATATACATAATTTTAATTTTTTTAGTTTTTATTTAATAAATAATTTCCATAAATGGTTACACAATTCTGAGGTAGTACTTATTCAATTATTGTAAAAATCAAACAAACGATATTAAAATTATTATAAGTTTTATAATTTTAGATCATTAATTTCATATAAGAATTTTATATATTAAAATGAAATTTTATGTACATATTAAAGAAATTGAATTTATATTGGTTTCTTGATTTTATTAAAATAAAAGTAATGAATGGTGTCGAAATTGATAATAATTATATTTTTTTAGATAATATTTTATTAAATTATTTAAAACTCCCAATAATAATATATAAATAAAAAGGTGATAATATATGGTATAAAATGTCATATAATATTAATTTAATGTACATTTTAAATCATTTATATATATAATAGTCTTAGTATATTTTAATTATTTGAAAAATTCCAAAAAGTTCCCCTTCAATTATAAAAGGGAACCTCCTTCCTCACTTATTTACATAAAATTGAGCCATATAGCATGACCAAACCCTACGAATTACTCTTATAAACGTCCTTATAAAAGTTCTAGAGTTTTTTCCTTTAAAAATAATAACCCTAGATCCCAAAATAATAGATCTAAAGGAAGTCCACCGAAGAAGTGGTAATCGTCTTTACCAACTCTTTCAAGTTTATTTCTTCTTGTAATTATTCTTGAGGTGTTTTTTACATACTAAATTAATAAATATAGTATAATATATATACTGAGATATTATTATGATTATGATACAACCATATTTAATATTTTATTAATCCTACAAAAAAATGAAATAACCATGCGTGTGTATATACGACTTACTATCTCCACGTAGTGGTGTGATTTGTTTTCATCGCCACTTTACTTGGATTGTTATAATGATGGAAATAATGGATATATATGATACTTATGAAATTATATATATTCTTTAACATTAATATATCATGCACTTATTTAACCTTTCAATCATTTAGAAACGGTATCTTTGCATGTGTGTATGTACAGCTTACCGTCTCCGTAAAGCGATGCAACTCATTTTCTATGTCCATCTTTCAAGAATGATTCTAAAAATGTATATAATGAATAAATATAACATATATAACCTTTATATAATTATAAATATTATGAAACTATATTCTATGTCCAAGAACTATAATTACATGATAAAACATGCATGGGGAAATGAATCAGTTAACACCAAAATAAGGGAAATAATGAAATATTATTAAAATATGGGTGATATTAAGATATAACAGGATCATATGTGACATTATATATATGAATATAGTTATGGTATAAATTAATAACACATTAAAACCCATTATATATTATCTTAAATCATTTTCAACTAAAGGGAAGTATGAGGTAAGGGATTTCGTCTAGATTTTCACTCCATTGAGATATATTTGGTATTATGCACCTAATTAATTTTATGTGGTTTATATAATACCCCTTTGAGGTAATTAAAATGAATAGATATTTATTAATGATGATTAAATTTTAATTCATGTCTACTATCTTAAATAGTTTCGAAATGTTATTCCAGATTTTCCTCTCTTTGAAGCACGATTCAAGAAAATAAATATTTAAAAGAAAAACTCATCTTATTTATCTTTTAATAAGATATATTTTTCTTCCATATTTTCTATAAAATGATTCTTAAAAAAAAATTATTCTTCCAAAATGATTTATCAAAAGAATTTATTACCCATGTTTGACTTTTTACAAAATGGTTTGAAAGAAATATTTCTGTCATTTTCCAAATGAGTTACTTTGTGAATTTTCTAACAAAAGTAGGAAAGGAATGTTTTTTTAAATTATATGAAATGATAAGATTTTACCTACATAATGAATAATATTTTCATTGAATCTTCCTTTACAGTTTTACAGGGTTATTTTCAAATAAAATATTTTACTTTATATTTATGCAATTTGTTTAAAAATTTGATTTCAAAAATGGAAAAGTTATTTTCCTAAAGAATTTTTAAATGATATTTTAATGGAATGTATATTCATAAATTACAAAAATAACAATTAGTTTATTTATTAACCATTGTTTATATGTTGTAATGGTACCGTCCTATGATATATTCACTTACTTGTGATCAATAGATATTACATTTCTATTAAATGTCAAAATTATTTATATCATGGATATGATTATTTCTAGACCATTTACCATTTGACATACGGTGTTTTATAATGGAGATTATTTGATTAACTAGGGAAATTTTGATGAATCCCTACCATGTATTCAATACGGATAGATTTTTATAATTTGTGTCATTTATAAATTGAGTTGATCATTCAATATATAAATAATGATTTGCGCATGCAATGATGGATGGGGTCTTGTTATAGATAGCACATCAATGCATTGACAAGTCTCATGAGATAAATTAGTTGTCCAAATTAAATGGGTATTTACCCATAGTTTTAAATTATCTTGTGATAGGTATTGGCAGTGGACATATCATGATGCCTGATATCATGACATCCAATATTAATCATTTCATTCCTTGAGAATTTAGTTGTTATTATTATATATGAGATGTTCACATTTATATTATCTAGGGATTCATTTAATTCTCAAGTTATTCATTAAATGTCATGTGTTTTTAATAATTTACTTTTCCTTATTGATTATTCCTTATTCACTCATAATAGAGTCTGTTGTAAGTAACTCTTACTAAGCATTTAATCTCACACTTATTTTCTTTCTTTCCCTATGATGTGAAGATGAAATCTTTGAATGATTCCATGGGTTCAGACTAATTTCTTTTGTTATTTACTATGTTTTAATACCAATTTAATAATGGATCCATGCATGTATCTTGTTATTCAAGACCACTAAACTGATCAATCCTTTATGATGTGGTCCCTGTATATTTTTCCACTATATTAAAAGAACTATTGATTCTAGGATTCTTGTTTTGGTTTTGTTAAAACTAATATCATCCATAGATGGATTGTTTGATTGAGAAGTCAATCTGGATCCTTGAAGATATGCTTCGGGATTGTGTGGTTGATTTTTGGTGGTTATTAGGAGAAAATTTTGATATTATTTTAATTTTATTATAAAAAATAGTTATCAAGACTTTATTTAGAAGGATCCCTATGATGCCTATAATGGGATCCCATGTCGATCTCCTCTATTAAATGGAGTTGGGTGAGCACTCTTATTTGGGATCGAGCCACATCAAAGAGATGGTAAATAATATAGGGTTGATCCAAAATAGGTTTGAGATATCTTAAAACCATTATAAAACATATTTATATCATATTTTTCGTCCACTATAATTTCATGTTAGTGATTGGGTGTTTCTAAAACTTTATCCTTTACTGGTAAATTTTCAGCTCGAAAATCAAGGTAAGTTAACGTCGTGTTATTTCGAGCAGTTTTAGGATCAAGGATCATCTTGAGAAGGTGGTGTATTTTTCATATCTATTATCTAAAATTAATTATATCTATTATTTATTCAATTTATCTGGTCTCGTCTAAATTTACCCAAGATTTTAGGGTTAAGCGGTCAAATGTAGATTAGCTTGGGTTGTTCATTCCTCAGAGATCTAAGAAAAATCTACACACACACACATTATATGGACTAATTTTGGATATTAATTGGAAAACTTTTGGTTTATTTTAGATAAGTTTAAGAGAACACTATATGACTTAAGTGAAATCAAATTATAAGAAGGGTTGATCCTAGGTTATTAAAAGGGGTGTATCGGATAAAATTCTTTTTTAACGATTTCAATTTCTTATATTCGAGATGGGTTTATTCAATAAGATCTAACAACTTCATCACTTACTGGTTTTATACCAATACACCATAATACTAATCACCTATACAATTTGAGGATCAAATTTATGATCACTCCAAGGTAAAGGTTTGTATTAGCACTTGAAGTATGTGGCCTTAAATTTCAATAAGGATGAAGAAGTTTTAAAATCATCAAATAAAAATATCAATTAAAAGAAATGAGTATACATTAATGGGGTTATAAATAACATCCAATAAAGCCCCTTACTACACCCCTGTATCAACCCATAAGTGGTTTATACCTCCATTGGTGATATAGTTCCAATGGAAGTGGGCAGTAGACTCGTGAAGGAGGAATTGAATAAGTAAAAAAACAATAAAAATAAAACAATCACTCCACCATTGTGTGAATAATTTCATAAGTTTTGGTATGAATAAATTCACGCCATAAAGCAACAGTATCAATGTGATAATAATAAGAACAGAATAAGAGAATATGAATAATTTTTATTAAAAACTAAGGAGATTTGAATAACTTACAAATGAAGAAGAACGTTACAAAGGAAAAGTGGCAGCATAACACTACAATGAAAGAAATAATCAAATATGATTAAATACTACAAAAAACTACCTTAAATATGAATTTTGGGATCCTTGGTTTGATACTCCAATAGTTAAAGTCATCCCAATTTAGTATGGTAGTATTAGGGTGGTGTAAATCTTGTGGAACTTAGACTTTTCCACTCTTGACTCAGGGTGGTAGCCAGCTTGCATCCACCGAATAGAAGTGCCTAAATGAGCTTCTAAATGGCAGCATTATAGTGGGACATATATGAATAAAATGACTATACATATGTCCCTTAACCTTCTGAAAAGTTTCATTCCAAATGATTTTATGGTTTACGTGATATGTGTAAAATTATGGGATGTTTTTCTTGGCTGCAAAATCTGGCCCAGAATTTTATCTCCAACTTGGGCCACCTGTAACCCCATACAAACAACCGAATTAGCTTTGGAAACTTTTTAAGGAAATGTTACCCATGATTTCCTATATATTTAGTTAAATTTTGAGAATCATTGGGCATGGATCCTATCCACTACAGTCTTCTTATTGAGATGTTGTCCGGTTTACTTTGCCCAGAATGTGTTTCCATGAAAGCCCATTTTGGTGGTCTTCCAATGTGAATCTTCCAATACTCCAAAAGTATGAATTGTTCCTTAGGGAACCAAGTGAATCTCACATACTCGGGCATCATCTTGAGTTAACTCAGTTGAAAAAAAAGTCAAATTACCACAAAAAGATATAAAATTACTAACTTTGGGCCATACAACTATGGAGTCACGATCCCCAAGTTTTAAAAGCCACGTATTATGTTATTTCATTGCTCTACGCGCACATTTATTGTTTTTTTTATTTTTATTTTTTTTAATACTCATGTTAAAACTAAAATAATCTCCAAACCTATGCTATTTATTTGGGGGACCCCATGAACTCAAACTAATACCCCATTATCCAAAGGGTGTGTGTTATGATCTTTTGTTATTTAGATGAAAATATAAATGATGAAATTTCACATTAGACAGCCACAATTTCCAAAATCTATGCCCATAAAATTATTCATTGATTAAAATCAGAATTATGGCATGTTAAATTACTTAATATTCAATTTCAAAGTGTGCAACGTGTATTATCATGTTCAAGGTTAAAGAAATTTTTTCTTCCACACATTTTTTATACACACAAAAGTGATTTTTTTCTATATTTTCACCCCACCCCCCCCCCAACTTAAAATAAAACAGTCCCCAGTGTTTAACGAAAATAAAATTTAGAAGGGGGTAGAGGTAGAGGTTAGGAGTTCTAAAAGAAATTTGAAATAAGAAACATCGAACAAAGTCACCTAGTTTTTTTGAAGTTAAAGTTCCTGACACTCCTGATTACTCTTTTGATCTCCATGTCACTCAGAGAAACCCCATTAATGATGACATTTTATGTTTGTAAACCAAAAAATCCATCAACTCAGCATCCCTTGTTTATTTAAGCATATCAAAGACAGACACTAAGAACAATTAAAAATTAGAATTATATATATATATCTCTGTGTGTGTGTGTGTTTGGATATATAAATTTTAAACTATAAGTATATATATAAATAAAATAGAAGAAGGAAACACAATAAGTCATAGGTTAGTGGTAGGCACACTCCCATGTCTCCCTTCGGTCCTAGGTTCGAGTCCCTGCATCTTCTCTAATTTTGACGGGGTTTTCCCCACGACCTACGATGTGTATTTTTATTTTTTTTTTATTTTTTTTTTTTTATTTTTATTTTAACCTACAGACACATAAAAATTAAATAAAATAAACTGATGATACATTGTCTTATTTTTAAATTTATGGGTAAGGTATTACTCAAGGATCACACCATGTGACACGGATAAATATGGCACTACCCTTTCAAACCCATCCATACTCATAATAGAATAACATTTCAACAGTATTTTTTTAATATTAAAATGATTCATTAATCCTATTTTTAAAAAAAACAATGATTCATAATGATTAGAAACATGAAAACAATGGGTTTCCTCTCATATAGCACTTTTTTTTAATGTCATTATCCCAACGTGGATCCTAAATCTATCAATTTTTTCTTGGTTCATAGGTTGGTTGAGTTAACATAACCTATCTTTCATGTTTATTGAATGATTCAATGAATGGTTTTAACCTATGACCATTGACCTTGAAAGTGTGACCACTTCTGGATACTGAATCTCTACATCACCATGGGGGTACACATGATACACTATGAATGGACTTGACCATCTAGACCTTAACTTTCCCAGGTGTAAATTATGTTTTGAACTATACAAGAGCACGAATTTTCCTGGTTCAAAGTGTTTAACTTTGAGATTCCTATATTGGTAATCTTGAACTCTAGCTTTATTTATCCTTTAATTCTCATAAGCTCGCATCCTAATTTCCTCATGTTCATTAAGATCTAATTTCATCTTTTCTTCAGCCAAAGAAATGTCGAAATTAATTTTTTTGATTGCCCAAAATTCATTATGCTTAATTTCAATAGGTAAATGGAATGATTTCCCATAAAACAACCTATATGGGGAAATTCCGAGGATGATTTTGAATGTCGTACGATATTTCCAAAGGGCATCCAAGAGTTTCTCGGACCAATCATTCCTAGAGGGATTGACAGTTTTTTCAAGAATTTGATTAATCTCCCTATTCGCTGACTCATCTTGACCATTGGTTGGAGGATGGTAAAAAGTGGAAACTTTATGAGAAATCTCATACTTAGACATGAGTTAAGAGAATATCTAGTTTCAAAAATGGCTTCCTCGATCACTAATAATAGACCTAGGAATTCCAAATCGAGAAAATATGTACTCTTTTAGAAATCGGATCAAAACACGATGGTCGTTGGACTTGGTGGGAATGGCCTCAACCCATTTCAAGACATAATCAATAGCTAAGAGAATATAAAGGTATCCCATAGATTTTGGGAAGGGACTCATGAAATCAAATCCCAAAAAATAAAAGATTTCAATGACCATAATGGGAGTGAGGTGCATTTAATTCCTTTTAGTAATGGATTCTAATTGTTGACACCGAGGATAAAGTTTTCAGAATTTTAAGGAATAATTAGTGATTTTGGGCTAGTAGAAACCACTTTGGGGGAACTTTTCAGTGGTTTTCTTTGTGCAAAAGATGCCTCCACATGCCTCTGCATAACAGAATATTAGAATGGACTCTTTCTCAGACTCAGGAGCACATCTCCTAATGATTTGATCAGGACCGAACTTGAAGAGGTAAGGATCATAAAACATTGTGTTTAACATTATAAAGGAACTTCCTCTTATCTTGGGTCTTGATAAATTTTAGAATGTCACCCATAACCAAGTGGTTTTCTATGTTAGCATACCTTGGTCAATCAATAATAGAATAGAGGTGCTCATTAGGAAATGAATCAGACACAGAAAGGTGGTGTGATTTGTCTTTGAATTCCATCTGAGAGAGGTGATCAGCTACAAAATTTTCAACACCCTTTTTATCCTTAATGGTTTAATCAAACTCTTGAAGAAAAAGGACCCACCTAATCAATATAGCTTTGGAATCTTGTTTTTGGAAAAGATATTTCAGGGCAGAATGGTCAGTGAATACAATGAGGGGTGATCCTAAGAGAAATGACCTGAATTTATATAAGGAAAATACAACAACAATAAACTCTTTCTCAGTGGTGGTGTAGTTGATTTGGGCATCATTTAAAGATTTTCTTGCTTAAGCAATGACACATGGAGTTTTCACACACCATTTTCCTAATACTGATCCTACAACAAAGTTACTAGCATCACACATGAGCTCCAAATGAAGTTTCCAATTTGGAGATTACATGATAGGTGGAGAGATAAGATCTTACTTGAGTGTAGAGAATAATTCATCATAGCTTTCTGTCCATAAAAATGGAGAAACTTTCACCAATAGAGCACAAAGTGGTTGAGAAATAGAACTAAAATTCTTAATGAACCTTCTATAGAAACTAGCATGTCCTAATAAGGACCTCACTTCCTTAATAGTTTTAGGAGAGGGAAGGAGATGAATTATTTTGACCATAGATTTATCAACTTTAATCCCTCTATTAGAGACCATATGGCCTAGAACAAGTCCTTCCTTTACTATAAAATGGAATTTTTTCCAATTTAGGATGAGGTTCTTATCCTCGTATATTGAAAAAACCCTTTCAACATTCATAAGGAATCCCTAAAAATTATCCCCAGAGATAGATAAGTCATCCATGAAGACCTCTAAACAATCTCCCACCATGTCCGAGAAGATTCCCATCATGCACCGCTGGAAGGTACAAGGGGAATTACATAACCCAAAGGGCATACACTTAAAGAAAAAAGTGTCGAATGTACAAGTGAAGGTTGTTTTACCTTGATCCTCTAATGAGACCTCGATTTTATTACACCCTGATAATTCATCTAGGAAGTAATAGAATTGATGACTCGTTGCTCGCTCGAGGACTTGATCAATAAAGGGAAAGGGGAAATGGTCTTTCTTGGAAAAAGTGTTGAGATTCCAATAATCAATACAGACTCTCCATCCACTACTGACCCTTATGGGGACAAAGTCACCATCCTCATTTGTGATCATATTAATTCCATATTTCTTTGGGACAACTTGAATTGGGCTTACCCAATCACTCTCAGCAATGGTGTAGATGATACCCACTTTCAACAACTTAAGAAGTTATTTCCTTAGCACATCCATAAGATTTGGATTGAGTCTCCTTTGAGGTTGACAACATGGTTTGGATTAAAATTCAAGAACAATCGTATGAGTCCCAATGAGGGGGCTAATCCCTAGAATATCAAAAAGGTTCCATCCAATTTATTTCTTATGCTTTCTTAGGACATCTAGAAGAATCATCACTTGATTGGATTTAAGAGAGGAATAAATGAAAATAGGAAAGGCTCGATTTTCCCCTAAGAAAACATACTTGAGTGAAGAAGGTAGGACCTTAAATTTGATATCAGATTGGTTATCACTTTCCAAGAAAGGATGGGACTTTGTATTGAACTCAGTTTCTTTTTTTATATTTCTTAACAGAATTGGTTCCTTGTGAATAGAATTTTCATCCACTAAATTATCCAGATTAGTGTCAGGAATTGGTATGGAATCAATGTAATTGATTTCACTAATGGAATCATTGATTGGTGATTCAATAAAATCATCAATAGAGATATATTAAAGTGATTCAAGCCAAGGAGACAAATTTCCCTCATGTGAACAAATAAAATCAATCTCTTCTTAACTTAAACATCCTTCAGTAATCCCTTGATGTTCCTCGAGTTCACTATCAATGCTACCAATCCAATTAATCTAATGTATCACTTCATCATCCCAAATTTGACAGTTTGCATTGTAGATGTTCAATTCAAGACTCGTGTTTCCAAAGGTGATGGCCATGTTCCCATTTCGGACTCAGATAATACAGTTGATTGTTGTAAGGAAGGGATGACCAAGGATGATGGGGTTTTCTCACTAGTACCTAAGATTGGGTGATTTTCAAGGACAATGAATTCAATTGGGTAAATGAAATTTTTAACTTTCATCAAAACATCCTTTAAGATCCCCTTAGTAACTCGAACACTATGATCAGCAAGTTGAAGAGTGAAAAATGTGGGTTTGAGTTATTCAAGCCCTAACTAAAAATACATGGCATAAGTAATGAGTTTCACTCTGGCACTTAGATCACAAAGGTATTTAAAAATATTTATCTCTCTTAACTCAAAATTGATGTACAGACATCCAGGATCTTTCAACTTTGGAGGAATGATCCCTTGAATGGTGGTACTCACATTAGCAGCCAAAAGGACTTGGTTTTTATATGAAAATTTCCTTTTAAAATTGCACAAGTCCTTAAGGTACTTTGAGTGGTCATGAATGTTTTGGATTTCATAAAGAAGGGGGATGTTCAAATTAACCTGAGAGAATATTTCCCTCAAAGTCTCATTCAGTTTTGGTTTAGTTTTTCCTCTCATACATTGAGGGAATGGTGCAGGTTGTTTGATTTTTTATTTTGGTTGTAGTTCTTTCACATTCTCAATGGTTTTTTGAGAATCTATGGGTCGTTATTCATAATTTTCATGCATTTCTAAAGAATGGTTCTTTAATGGCTTGTTCAGGTTTATCAATGGATTTCCCACTTCTTAAAACAATTACTTCTTTGAGTTGTTCATGAAAGGTATGTGTGTAACTAGATTTTACCCTTAAATTTGAGGATGGTACCACCTGAGTAGGCATGGGTGTCTTTCCATTTTAAAAGGTTTGTATTTCATGTTTAAGGGATTAGGCTTCTAACTTCATTTTCTCCATTTGTTTAAAAAACTTCTCAAGGATTGGTAGAGGGATAGATTGAGTAGGGGCTTGTGCTGGTTGGTTTATCTCAGGATGATACTTTGGTTATTGGATGGAATGTTGGTATTGGATAAAAGGATATTGGTATTGTACTATTTGTGGTTGTAATTGGTTATGGTTTTGGAAATTTTGTATAGGGTAGGGGTTTGGTTCTTGTGGTTTACTAGGTTATTGGTTATCTTTCCAGCGGAAGTCTAGGTGGTCATTATACATTAGGTTGAATGTGTTTTTGGTATTGGAGATTTTTGAAGTTTAGTGAATTGACTTTAGCAGGTGTTCCTCCCATAAGAACGTCCTTGATGGATGTAATGGTTGGGCAGTTGTCTTTCTTGTGGTCATGTTTGTCACAAATTGTGCAAATAGGATCAACAGTTTGAATTTCATGGACCTTCCTAAGATCAATCTTCTCGACCTTCCTAGTGGGTGAAGAAAGTTTCTCCCTAAGGATTTTCTCCTCCCTAAGTGTGTGAATTACACTATATGTGGGTGGCTTCTCATAGTAAGGTGATGTTCCCCATGTTTTATTTTGTTCGTCAAGGCTTTCAAGATACTCATAAGCATCATTTAGGGATTTGTTTTTAAAGGTCCAATTACACATCATGTCAATTAATTGTTTGTTCCTTGGTCCCAACCCTTCATAGAAAATTTTCACTTCTTCAATAATAGAAAAACCATGGTGTGGAACCAGGTTTAGAGTGCCTTTGAACCTCTCCCATATTTCGTATAATGACTCTCCGTCTTTTTTTAAGAAGTTTTGGATGCTCCTTTTAAGTGCAATTGTTTTGTGGTGGGGAAAGTATTTTTTGTAGAATTATCTTTTTGATTGGTCACAAGAATTTATTGATGATGGTATCAAATTTTTTAGCCAATTTTTAGATTAATACTTTAAACAAAAAGGAAATATCCTCATCTTAACTGATTCTAGTTGATGTGGGGGACACATGGTTTCAACAATGTCATTGAACTCTTTGACATGAAGGTATGGAATTTCTGACTGCATCCCATGGAAGATTGGAAGGTGGTTTAGGACATGGGGTTTAAAGATGTAGTTGGAATATCCTAGGGAATTATTTTTAATGCATGAGGGGGAATTGGTCTAGGCAGGTGTAGTTTTTCATTCATGGTTTGATCGACTGCATTCCCCATGTTTTGGGATGCCTCATTTGAATTTTCATTTTGGTTCCCACCCCGGTTTATGAGTTGGTTTCTTTGAGACCTTCCATTAAAATGGGATCAATTTTTGACTCTGGGGTATTATTAAGATTAGGATCTAATTTAAAGAGTTCTCTTGGAGTACTTGACTCCCAAACCCTAGGACTATCCACCCTAACTATATGGTTTGATTGGTCATGAGTATAGAAGGACATGCGCAAAAAGAAAAAAATGAGAAAGGGAAAAGATAAGAGAATTTGAGTGAGAATAGAAGAAATGGGGGAGAATATAATGAGTTTTGAGATGACTTACTTGGGTCCCCGAAAACAGTTCCAAAATTTGGTCTCTCACAAATTTACATAAGTTTTTGGGGTTAAGCAGTCAAATATTGAATAGCTTGGGCTGTCGATTCCTCAGATACCTAAGAAGAATCCAATAGACACACACATTCTATGGACTGATTTTGGATATTAAGTTTCAAGATTTAGGTTTATTTTCGATAGTTTTAAGAAAACACTACGTGACTTAAGTAACATTAAATTATGAGAAGGGTTGATCCTAGGTTGTTATAAGGGGTGGATTGGATGAAATTATTTTTTAACGATTTCAGTTTCTTATATTCGAGATGGGTTTATTCAAGATGATCAAAAAACATCATAACTTACTGGTTTTATATCAACACACCATAATATTAATCACTTATATACTTTGAGGATCATATTTATGATCATTCCAAGGTAAAGGTTCATATTTGCACTTGAAGTATGTGGCCTTAAATTTCAATAAGGATGAATAAGTTTTAAAATCATCAGATAAAAATATCAATTAAAAGAATTTATTAGACATTAATGGGGTGATAAACAAGATCCAATATATCCCATTGACACTCCCTTGGATCAATCCATAAATGGGTTGCCCCTCCATTGATGTTATGGTTTCAATGGAAGTGGGAAGTAGACACAGGAGGGAGGAATTGAAGAAGTAAAAAAACAGTAAAAATAAAACAATCACTCCCCCATTGTGTGAATAATTTAACAAGGTTTGGTATGAATAAATTCACACCATAAAGAAACGGTATCAATTGGATAATAATAAGAACATAATGAGAGAATATGAAGAATTTTTATTGAAAACTAAGGTGATTTGAATAACATATAAATGAAGAACATTACAAAGGAAAAGTGGCATCATAACACTACAATGAAAGAAATCATAAAATATGATTAAATAATCCAACACCATGGCTTTAAATTGGAATTTTGGGAGCCTTTGGTAGATCCTCAAATAGTTAAATTCATCCCACTTGAGTATGGTAGTCTTAGGGTGGTGTAAATCTTGTGAAACTTAGACTTTTCCACTCTAGACCCGAGGTGACAGCCAGCTTGCATCCACCGAACTGAAGTGCATAAATGAGCTTCTATATGGCTGAATTTTAGGGGGACATAAAGGAATAAAATAAATATACGAATTTCCACTAACCTTATGTAAAGTTCCATACCAAAGGAATTTATGGTTTATGAGATATGTGTAAAATGGTGGGCTATTTTTCTGGTCCGTAAAATCTGGCCCAGAATTTTATCTACAAATTGGACCACCTGTAACTCCATTAAAAAATAAGAATTAGCTTTGGTAACTATTTAATGAAATGTTACCAATGATTTAATATATCTTCAGTTAATGTTTGAGAATTATTGGGCTTGGATCATGGTAGTTACAGTCATGTTATTGGGATGTTGTCCAGCTTACTTTGCCCAGAATGTGTTTCCATGAAAGCCCTTTTTGGTGGTCTTCCAATATGAATCTTCCAATACTCCAAAAGTATGAATTGTTACATAAATAATGGGATACATGAAAATAAAATATGAAAATAAAACCAAGAACATTTTTATTTTATGAGGTGTTCAAAAATGTACCATATAATAGTGAATTTTAAGAGGAAATTACAAACATAATGTGAATCAATTTTCAAAGTGTAAAATGAACTAAAATGGGTTTTATGAATAATAAATAACATGAATATTTTATATATTAACAATTAATATTATCCTAATTTAGTGGATAATAATTATCACAACTCGATAAGTGTCATCCAGACGTGTCCCGTGTGATTGAATGGGAGGATCTAGAGGTGGATCCTGACACCAAGGTTGTTGAGCGGCTCATTTATATCAGGGATTATCATAACCAGGTGATGAATGGTAAAAATATTCCCTTGTTAAATGTTCTATATAACTATGTCTAGGATATCCCTGATACTTGGGAGCATTAGCATTGGTGAGGGAGTTGTGGCCTCACCTTTTCCCAGATCTGGAACCTTGTGGACTTTCTAAAGGTAGAAAATAGCATAGTGGGGATAATTGTAGTACCCACCAGATCATTATTACATATTAATTTGACTTTTAATTTAAGATTTTGTTATTTTTTTTCTTAGGAGTTGGGGGTGAAAATGTGAATTTTTTGTGAAAACCAGACTTGGGTTCACGGTTAGTGAATCATTAGTAAAAACTATTCACCCAATCATATGTAGAGGGAATGAGGTACTCATATGGGGTTTGAATGATTATAACATGGTTTAAAAAATATTTCAATATTTATAGTATAATTTTTGGATTATTTGTGAACATATGGGTAACCCAAATGGTTGGAACACGGTTTTACTAATTGTGCATCCCAAACAATGTGTTCTTCCCAGTTTTCAAAAAAAATGAAAAATAACCACATTTTTTCATCAATATTAAACCTTTATATTCCCCTCTCCTCCGCATATGTGAACCTCATATATCCCCATACATGTAAACTTATCCCCCCTTTCCTCCTTGGTGATTTCAATTAAATATTTTTGGATTTTTTTGAGGTGAGTCGTGATTTATTTGAAATATATATTATCTTCTTCCTCTATTAAACTATTCTTCATTTACCTTTGAATTTTGGAAGCCTATAATTCCATATGGTTTGAACATAGGGTTTTTATAGAGGTTTAAAAAGTAATATTGATTCTTTATATTCTTTATAATCCCTTTATTTAATTTCTAGTGATTTTAGATAAAGATTATGTTGTTTTATCTGAAATTTGGTAGGTGACTCTACCTAATGGGTTTTCCCCTTAGAACATTCTAGGTTATTAGATTTGACCTCATTGAAATTGATTAATTTTGATTGATATAATTTAATGGGAGATTTTTTATAGTTTCTTCTTAGGATTATTAGTTTGTTTTGGGTGAAATGGTGTCCTCAATTGGATTTCTCCTTCAAATCAGTTTTACACCCAAGAGGTGATTTATAAAATGTTTTAAAGGTAGATATTAGTCTCAAAATATTTTAAAAGGATGTTTCAAGAAGTATTTAACTTTTTTATAGATATCCTTCTAATTATTGGAATATATTTTTATGAAATAATGATTATGTTGTCTTTGTACTTTATGGTTGATTACACATGGGATACCTTAGGTGAGTTCATAACTAATATGACTACATTCCTAGTATATATTGTGCTCTATCTAGGAAGTGATTACTGATTAAAATTTGGGATCTAATTAGATAGATTAGTTCCATGGTGAAGTGGTCTCCCAGAATTACTGGATACTTTTATGTCTTTTATTGTGACTAGAGTGAGTCTTTGTTTCCTTAGTCCAATTGGTTCAATACCATGACATATGGATTAATTAATGGTGATTTATTACTTTTTATTCCATTTATTATAGTTTTATATTGATGTTACTCAATATATATTTCCCTTATATTACATAATGATATCATTTTTATATTGTTTATGAAAACTTGTCTTATTTTAAAAAATTCTAAATCTTTTATAAAATGTTTTCAAAGGAAAAGTTTTCCAAACACAATTTATAAACTTGAACCAATGGTTTCCATGGTGAAAAACACTATGTAAATTCAAGGTGGTCTCCTAATGGTACTTTCCTATCACCCTGAATATTCTCATGGGGTACATATATACTTCATTTTTTAGAATACATGTAAAGTAAAGAGTTCCATCTAGTTTAGTGGCTCTACCTAATTCTCATCTTACTTCCTCGATATGGTGGTGGTGGTGACTATGGGTCAAGAGGTGATTGCATCATTTGGAATATCCTTGGATCCTTAGTGATATTTTAATTTGTTTTTTATTAGACTATTTAACCTTGGCTATATTTTGGTTTATTTTTTATTTGGATTTTATTTACTTAATTTACATTCTGATATGATGTTTATGGGTTATTCATACATTTCTATTATTAATACATTATTTATCCTTGTATATTAGAAACTATTTATTTTCTTAAATGGGAAACCAAGTAAAATATTGGTCATGCAAGATTTCTAGGAGAAATTTGTGTGATGTTTATTTGTATTACAAGGGTGAAATAATTCCCAACATTGTTCTTTTGATACCCTGGTTCTATTTGCTTTCCTGTGGCGATCGATAACACACTTTGGGGCTTACGGAGAGATGGGTTGGGTGATGTTTCATGTCTACTAGGGCTAGTTCATTACATATAAAGTGACTCATGGCACTAGTCACTAGCCCCTACATATTGAGGAACCATCTTAGGGTTGTGTAACACATATAGCAGGTACGTACTAGGTATTCAGTTCACAAATGTTACAAAGTGGTATCAGAATTTTTTTTGGTTTTTTTGATTTTTATTTATCTTGGATAGGTTTTCAGACTTTTGGTGCTTCAAAAGTAACCCATACACATGCTTGATTAACCTCTCTATAGTGGATGATAAAGTTACCATCGGATGTCTGGGTAATAAGTATGCACTATAGGTTTGACTAGGGTTGTTCAAATATCATGAATATGATGAATTATAACTCAGGAAGTGTGTAGGGATCGGTTGAGATCTTATTCCTATTTTAGTTCATGTATCATATAGTCTAGTGAAATAGTAGCTTGCATGAATTTGATTTATATCATAAACCATATATGTGAATGGAATTAATTAATTAAATAGTAATTCTTAAAGTAAACAATTTTTCCCTGCAAACCTTGTTAGTTGTTGTCTAATTAATTAAAGTCACTTGCAAATCTTTCCAAGTTATTATTGATTATATATATCTTAATAATCTATATCATTGATCATTTTATATGAAAATTAACCAATAAAGAAATATATGAATGATTCTTATTAGATAATGTGTTTAAAATATTCAAATATATTTTCCATTTAAGCATGTTATATGATCTTTACTGGTATTTAATTAATAGATATTTCCTTAAAACTGAATTTTGACTATGATACGTGTTTTTCTCTTAGTAATATATTGAATAAATGTATATAATGAATAAATATGACATATATAACCTTTATATAATTATTAATATTATGGAACTATATTATATGTGCAAGAACCCTAATTACATGATAAAACATGCATGGGGAAATGAATCAGTTAACACCAAAATAAGGGAAATAATGAAATATTATTAACAGATGGGTGATATTATGGTATAAAGAGATCATATATGACATTATATATATGAATATTGTTATGGTATAAATTAATAACACATTAAAAACCATTATATAGTAGTTTAAATAATTTTCAACTAAAGGGAAGTATGAGGTAATGGATTTCGTCTAGATTTTCACTCCATTAAGATATATTTGGTATTATGGACCTGATTATTTTTATGTGGTGTATATAATACCCCTTTTAGGTATTTAAAATGAATAGATATTTATTAATGATGATTAAATTTCATTTCATGTTTACTATCTTAAATATTTTCAAAATTTTATTCCAACTTTTCCACTCTTTGAAGCACGATTCAAGAAAGTAAATATTTAAAGGAAAAACTAATCAGATATATTTTTCTTCCATATTTTCTATGAAAATTTTTTGTAAATTTTTTATAATTCTAAAATAATTTATCAAAATAATTTATTACCCATGTTTTACTTTTTATAAAATGGTTTGAAATAAATATTTTTGTCATTTTCCAAATGTGTTACCTTGTGACTTTTCTAAAAAAAGTAGGAAAGTAATGTTTTCTTAACTAATATGGAATGTTAATATTTTACCTAAATCATGAATAATATTTGAATTGAATCTTCCTTTCTAGTTTTACAAGGTTATTTTCAAATAAAATATTTTAATTTATATTTATACAATTTTTTTAAATAATTGATTTCAAAAATGGAAAATTTATTTTCCTAAATAATTTTTAAATGATATTTTAATGGAATTTATATTCATAAATTACAAAAAAACAATTATTTTATTTATTAAACATTGTTTATATGTTGTAATGGTACCATCATATGATACATTCACATACTTTTGATCAATATAGATTACATTTCTCTTAAATATCAAAATTCTTTATATCATGGATATGATTATTTCCTAGACCGTATACCATTTGACATATGGTGTTTTACTATGGAGATTATTTGATTAACTAGGGAAAATTTTGATGGATACCTACCATGTATTCAATAGGGATAGATTTTTATAAGTCGTGTCATTTATAAATTGAATTGATCCTTCAACATATTAATAATGCTTTGGACATGCAGTGATGGATGGGGTCTTGTTTTAGATAGCCCCTCGATGCATCGACAAGTCTCATGAGATAAATTAGTTGTCCAAATTAAATGGGAAACTGATAGTTTTAAATTATCTTGTGATAGGTATTGGAATTAGACATATCATGATGTCTGATATCATGACATCCAATATTAATCATTTCATTCATTGACAATATAGTTATTATTATTATATATGAGATTTTCACATTTATATTATCTATGTATTCATTTAATTCTCAAGTTATTGATTAAATGGCATGTGTTTTGAATAATTTACTTTTCTTTATTGATTATTCCTTATTCACTCATAATAGTTTCTGTTGTATGTAACTCTTACTAAGCATTTAATCTCACACTTATTTTTAACTTTCCCTATGATATGAAGATGAAATATTTGAATGAGTCCAAGGGTGAAAACTAATTTCTTTTGTTATGTACTATGTTTTAATACCAATGTAATAATGGATCCATGCATGTATCTTGTTATTCAAGACTACTATCCTGATTGATCCTTGATAATGTGGTCCCTATATATTTTTCCACTATATTAAAAGAACTATTGATTCTAGGATTCTGGATTTGGTTTTGTTACAAATAATATCATCTATATATAGATAGTTTGACTGAGAAGGCAATCTATATCATTGAAGATATGTTTCAGGCATGTGTGCTTCATTTTTGGTGGTTTTTGGGAGAAAATTTTGACATTATTTTAATTTTATTATAAAAAATAGTTATCAAGACTTTATTTAGATGGATCCCTATATTGCCTAGAATAGGAGCCCATATCGATCTCCTCTATTAAATGGAGTTGGGTGAGCACTCTTATTTTGGATTGAGCCTCAACAAAGAGATGGTAAAGAATGTACAGTTGATCCAAAATAGGTTTGATATATCTTAAAACCATTATAAATCATATTTATATCATATTTTTCATCCACTATAATTTTATGTTGGTGATTGAGTGTTTCTAAAACTTTGTCCTTTATTGGTAAATTTTTAGCTCGAAAATCAAGGTAAGTTGACGTCGTGTTATGTCGAGCAGTTTGAGATCATGGATCATCTTGGGAAGGTGATGTATTATTAAGATCTATCATATAAAATTAATTACTATGATTTATTCCATGTATTTGGTCTCTTCCAAATTTACCCAAGTTTTTAGGGTTAAGCGGTCAAATGTAGATTAGCTTGGGTTGTCGATTCCTAAGAGACCTAAGAAGAAACCTGTAGACACGCACATTATATGGACTGATTTTGGATATTAATTGGAAAACATTGGGTTGACTTTAGATAGGTTTAATTAAACACTATGTGACTTAAGTGAAATCAAATTATGAGAATGGTTGATCCTAGGTTATTACAAGGGGTGGATTGGATGGAATTCTTTTTTAACGATTTCAATTTCTTATATTTGAGATGGTTTTATTCAATAAGATCAAAAAACTTCATCACTTACTGGTTTTATACCAACACACCATAATAATAATCACTTATACAATTATAGGATCAAATTTATGATCACTCCAAGGTAAAGGTTTGTATTAGCACTTGAAGTATGTGGCCTTAAATTTCAACAAGGACGAAGAAGTTTTAAAATCGTCAAATAAAAATATCAATTAAATGAAGTGATTATACATTAATGGGGTTATAAATAACATCCAATAAAGCCCCTTTCTACTCCCTTGTATCAACCCATAAGTGTTTTATCCCTCCATTGATGGTATGGTTCCAATGGAAGCGGGAAGTAGACTCATGAGGGAGGAATTGAATAAGTAAAAACAATAAAAAGAAAACCATCACTCCACTGTTGTGTGAATAATTTCACAAGGTTTGGTATGAATAAATTTATACCATAAAGTAACGGTATCAGTGTGATAATAATAAGAATAAAATAAGAGAATATGAAGAATTTTTATTCAAAACTAAGGTGATTTGAACAACTTACAAATGAAGAAGAACATTACAAAGGAAAAGTGGTAGCATAACACTACAATGAAATAAATAATCAAATATGATTAAATACTCCAAAAAAACTCCCTTAAATAGGAATTTTGGGTGCCTAGGGTCGATCCTCCAATAGTTAAAGTCATCCAACTTTAGTATGTTAGGCTTAGGGTGGTGGAAATCTTGTAGAACTTAGACTTTTCCACTCTTGACCTGAGGTGGAAGCCAACTTGCATCCACCGAACAGAAGTGCCTAAATGAGATTCTAGATGGCAGAATTATATTGGTCCATATATGAATAAAATTACTATCCATATTTCCCCTAACCTTCTGTAAAGTTTCTTCCCAAAGTATTTTATGGTTTACGAGATATGTGTAAAATTATGGGTTGTTTTTCTAGGCCGTAGAATCTGACCCATAATTTTATCTCCAAATTGGGCCACCTGTAACCCCATTAAAAAAATACAAATTAGCTTTGGACACTATTTAATGAAATTTTCCCCATGATGTCCTATATATTTAGTTAAATTTTGAGAATCATTGGGCTTGGATCCTAGACACTACAGTCTTTTTATTGAGATGTTGTCCAGTTTACTTTGTCCAGAATGTGTTTCCATGAAAGCCCATTTTGGTGGTCTTCCATTGTGAATCTTCCAATACTCCAAAAGTTGGAATTTTTCCTTAAATAATGAGATAACTTAAAATAAAATATTAAAATAAAAACAATAATATTTTGTAATTTATAAAGAGTTCAGAAATTTAAAATATAATCATGTATTTTAAGAGGAAATGAAAAATATAATGTGAATCAATGTTCAAAGTGTAAAATGCACTAAAATGGTGTTAATGAATAATAAATCACATGAATATTTTATATACTAACAATTAATATTATCCTCATTCAATGGATAATCACACCCCCATCTTGAGTTTTTCTAGTCCCAAGCAAAATATATCTCAAAAATGTGAAATTCGAATTCCCTTTTCTAAAAACATTTTAATACACAATGATCAAAAAAAACACTTATACCAAAAAATTATGAAACCCATAAAAATATTTTAATACAAGATATTTTCATAAGCATGTCCCTAATCCCAATCCCAATCCTATGTTCAAATTCATCGTCATATTTCATCCAATATCAATTAAGCGTGATTATGTGTTGTGCATCGCAATAGACATGGGGAGTTCATATTTATTCAAAGGGAAATGATGAAGTTCTAGGTGGAATCACATTTAAAAGCTAAGATGTGTATTCAATTTTTTTTGTTTGCAATATTTCCATGGTAATTTAAATTGCACTCAAAAGAGTTAACCCGTGAAGCGAGACTTTGTCGATGACTCCCAGGCTCAAAGACCTTAGGGCACCAAGTGAAGCTCACATACTAGAGCATCATCTTGAGTTAACTCAGTTGAAAACAAAGTCAAATTACCACAAATAGATATAAAATTACTAACTCTAGTCCATACAACTATGGAGTCACGATCCCCAAGTTCTGAAAGCCACGTATTAGGTTATTTAATTTCTCTACGCGCAAATTTAATGTTATTTTTTTGAATACTCATATTAAAAATAAAATGATCACCAAACCTATGCTATTTATTTAGGGGACCCCATGAACTCAAACTAATTCCCCACTATCCAAAGGGCATGTGTTATTATCTATTTTTATTTAGATGAAAATATGAACTATGAAATTTCACATTAGACAACCACACTTCTCAAAATCTATGTTCATGAAATTATTAATGGATAAAAATCAGAATTAGGTCATGCTAAATTGTTTGATATTCAATTTCAAAGTATGCAATGTGTATTATCTTGTTCAGGGTTAAAGAAATTTTTTCTTCCACAGATTTTTTTTAACACACAAAAGTATTTTTTTTCTTTCTTTTCACCCCCCCCCCAACTTAAAATAACATAGTCCCCAGTGTTTAACGAAAATAAAATTTATATGGGGGTAGAGGTAGAGGTGAGGATTTCTAAAAGAAATTTGAAATAAGAAACATGGAATAAAGTCACCTGGTTTTTTTGAAGTTGAAGTTCATGACACTCCTGGTTACTCCTTTGATCTCCATGTCACTTGGAGAAACCCCGTTAACGATGATAGTTTATGTTTGTACACCAAAAAATCCATCAACTTAGCATCCCCTGTTTATTTATGCATACCAAAGATAGACACTAGGAACAAGTAAAAATTAGAATTATATATATATATATATATATTTATGTGTGTGTGTGTGGATATATAAAGTAAAAAATATAAGTATATATATATATATATATAATAGAAGAAGGAAAGACTATAAGTTATAGGTTAGTGGTAGGCACACTCCCCTGTCTCCCTTTTGACCTGGCTTCAAGTCCCTGCAGCTTCTCCGATTGTGACGGGGTTTTCCCCATGACCTACGATGTTTCCTTTTATATTTTTTTTAATTATTATTTTTTTTTTGTATTTTTATTTTAACCTACAAACACATAAAAATAAAATAAAATAAACTGATGATACATTGTCTTATTTTTAAATTTCTAGGTAAGGTATTACTCAAGGATCACACCACGTGACATGGATAAATATGGCGCTACCCTTTCATACCCATCCATACTCATAATAGAATAACATGTCAACAGTGTTTTTTTATATCAAAATGATTCATTAATCCTGTTTTTTAAAAAAACAATGATTCATAATGATTAGAAACATGAAAACCATTGGTTGCCTCTCATGCAGCACTTTTTTTAATTTCATTATCCCAACATGGATCCTAAATCTATCAATTTTTTATTGGTTTATAGGTTAGATCAGTTAACTTAACCTATGTTTCATGTTTATTGAATAATTCAGTGAATGGTTTTAACCTATGACCATTTACCTTGAAAATGTGACCACTTGTGGGATATTGAATCTCTACTTCACCATGGGGGTACACATGATACACTATGAATGGACCTGGCCATCTAAACCTTAAATTTCCCATGAGTAAATGAAGTTTTGAACTATACAAGAGCATGAATTTTCCCGGTTCAATGTGTTTAACTTTGAGATTCCTAGATTGGTAGGATTGAACTCTAGCTTTATTTATACTTTAATTTTCATAAGCATAAATCATAATTTCCTAATGTTCATTAAGATCTAATTTCCTCTTTGCTTCATCCAAAGAAATGTCGAAATTCGTTTTTTTTTTATTGCCCAAAATTCCTTAGGCTCAATTTCAACAGGTAAATGGCATGATTTTCCATAAACAACCCAATAAGGTGACATTCCAAGGTTGATTTTCAATGTTGTATGATATTCCAAAAGGGCATCCCAGAGTTTCTGGGACCAATCATTCCTAGATGGATTGACAGTTTTTCAAGAATTTGATTAATCTCCCTATTCGCTAACTCAGCTTGACCATTGGTTTTAGGATGGTATGAAGTGGAAAATTTATGAGAAATCCATACTTAGACATGAGTTAAGAGAATGGCTGGTTGAAAAAATGGGTTCCTTGATCACTAATAATAGACCTAGGAATTCCAAATCGATAAAATATGTGCTCTTTCAGAAATCGGATCACAACAAGATGGTTGTTGGACTTAGTGGGAATGGCCTCAACCCATTTCGAGACATAATCAACAAATAAGAGAATATAGAGGTATCCCCCAGATTTTGGGAAGGGTCTCATGAAATCAATTCCCCAAAAATCAAAGATTTCAATGACCAGAATGGGAGTGAAGGGCATTTGATTCCTTTTAGTAATGGATTCTAATTATTGACAATTAGGACAACTTTATCCGAATTAGAAGGAATACTTATTGAGGTTGTGATAGTAGAAACCACTTTGGGGGAACATTGAAGTGCTTTTCTTTGTGGAAAAGTGTCCTCCACATGCCTCTGCATAACAGAATCTTAGAATGGACTCTTGCTCAGACCCAGGAGCACATATCTTAATGATTTGATCAGGATAGAACTTGGAGCGGTAAGGATCATAAAACACTGTGTTTGACATTAGAAAGGAATTTACTCTTATCTTGCGTCCTGATAAATTTTGAAATGTCACCCATAACCAAGTGATTTTCTATGTCACATACCATGGGAAATCACTAACAGAATAGAGGTGCTCGTCAGGAAATGAATCAGACACAGAAAGGTGGTGTGAGTTGTCTTTTAATTCCATCCGAGAGAGGTGATCAGCTATATAAAAACCCGGTTTTTTCTATAAAAGACTTTGGAAAATTCATGATGTTATTCCAAAGCAGCGCCTTTAGACGTCATTCGATTCCGAGCCCCGGTGTGGCCGGAATTAAATTTTCAGTGCGTCCACACTGGGCATGCAAAATAAATGAAATAAATCTTAAACGGTTGCTCGTATAGGAAAACTGAGGGCACCGTTGAGTTCGAAGCATGCTGTTTACCCTAGGAGGGGTGTAATCTCTGCGGGTGCGGCCCTTCTGTGGAAAATGGCCCCTAGGGTGTTTTCGTAATTTAGCAGCATCAGGCGTTGACTTTTATAACTTTTGAATGGGGCCTCAGATTAAAATTCTGAGACTTCCATTGTACTCGGGAGGTGGTGTTTACCCTAGGGGAGGATTAACCTCGACCCCGTCACAAGTTTCGGATGCGGGTCAATTTGGGGGTTAAATTAATTAAACTTTTTAATTAAGTTTTCTTTATTTAAACCTAACCCCCCCCCCCCTCCCTTATTCTTCTTCTTGTTTTCTCTGGCGGAAGAAGCTTAACCAAGGAGCTCTCCCCTCAAGTTCCCCTCCTCCATCCACTCCTCTCCAAGGTGGTGCGCGGCTTCGGCGGATCGACGGTGAAGCTCCAGGCTACGCCCAACAAGGTAGGATCTTTTCGTGTTCATTTTAAATCTCTACACCTACATTGTGCCTAAATTGTAGCGTCTAATTTCTGTTTATTTATCGACCGAAGCCCATGGTTTTGTAGTACTTGTTTTTATCTTTTCGATGATTGTTTCGGATTTAAAATATGAGACTCGAGGCGTCTGCAGCGGTCCGGCGATGTTTGGAGGTTTTTTGGTGGTTTCTGGAAGGTTTCAGGCCGGTCCAGCGGCTTTGCGTGGTGGCTCAGTAGTCCAAGGTGGTGGAGGCTCATGGTCTAGGGTGGCGATCTGAAGCGGCAGTGGCGTCGGGGATCTCCAGCGGTGGTCGGCGCGAGCTGCAGGCGGCCAAGCGCTCGGCTGGGCGAGCGGGCTTCAGCGGAGGCGCAGCGGGCCTCAGCGAGGGCGAGGTGGCCAGGTGGCGCAGCGGGTCTTCAGCGGAGGATTTCGGGGATCGCAAACAGCAAGGGCAATCGGGATTCGGTGAGGGCGCCTACGTGCGGGGGCCCCAGCGAGGCAGAGACCAGGGCCGACCATCTTTCGCCGGTCGGTGCACATGTGGGGAGACCGAGGTCAGCGACCTCGGCTGGCAGACCGCGACCCGCAAAGGGCGGGTCGTCATGGAAAGCGAGCCGGACTGGCTCAATCCCATCTGGGCGAGGCGGGCCGGGGTGTGCGGTGAACCGTGGGCCGGTTCAGACAGGGTGGACCGGCCGAACCGCCCCGGCCCACCTCGTTTCGTCCGTTAAAACTTAAAATGTCCGTAAAATGTAGTCCAGGTGTTGGATTTGCGTTCTGTAAGTGGAGATGTGTTCCTTGAAACTAGGAGAACATTTTGAGATGGTTTGGGGGTTTTAATTTTCGAGACGGGGGCCTCGGTGGTGCGACACGCCCATTAAGTAGTTGGGAGTTTTTCCAGTGGTTATTGTTTTGGATCGTGCTGACACATCCGGAGTCTGTTTTGGGCGCCGTCAGTGGTGTTGGGACCTTGGCGTCGAGGCATATATTTTAAAAGGGTTTTCAGGCATTGAATCTAGAGTTGAAACGTGGGCCCCACGGCCCATCTTTTAAGTTGCGAGCAGCGTTTCACAACTTTTTCATCGGACGTCCGTTTGAGGCGTGTGACCAGTCGATTCAGGGTGTTTTTCCAAGGGCATTGCAATAGAGCAATCTGCATGCTCTAATTCAGCATAGTGGTGCGGGCCCCATGAGGGTCAGTTTGGGAATTGACAGTGAATTTCTATCTCCTTCACCGGGTGTCCGTTCCGGACAAGTGATTAGTCAATTTCATGTACCTTTTCGAGAGGTTCGCAATGGTGTGTCCCGTAGGCAGTGCTTTGGGACCGGGATGTGGGTCCCACGTAGCACTTCTCGTGTGCGGTATGGAGAAGTGCATCTTTTTCTCCGGATATTCGTTGCACTCAAGTGATCAGTCAATTTGACGTGTCCTCCCGAGGGCATCGTAATGGTGTGATGTTCCTGACTGTTTTAGGGACCGAGGCTCGACACCACGGGACGTCGTTCGAGCGTAAAGTAGTGATGGATGACTTTTCTATTGGATATACATTGGAGGCGACTAAATAGTCTATCTCGCATGTTTTTCTTCGATGATTAAAACGGTGCGATCCATTTGGATGTGCGGAGTCTTGTTCGAGATCTTATTAAATGTAGAAGCATGAAAGGTGCTCCTGTGGAGGTACTTCTTGTTGTGTTTGGAAGTGAACCCTTTGCATGTGATTTCATTCACTCTCGTGTGAGTAGAGTTGATGTTTGAAGAGATAAGGTTAGCCGTTATAGGGCCATGGAGGAAGCAGGTTGGCGAAATTACATTTTCGCCCTTCGCGTTGGCTTTGGGTGCCATGTGTTTGATAGCCATTGGGCTAGAGATGTGATATACTCTGGGAGTATACGTGAATGCTTGGAGGTACATATTGTAGTTTATACCTGAGAAAGTTTGTGTGCTTGGTTTAGAGATGAGTTAGGGCCACACATCGTGTGGGCCCCATATGCGTACCATGTTCTACTTTATGTACTTTTGACCTCTCATGGCACAGAGGTTCCTTCTTTGAACGATGGTTTACACCAGTAGGGTGGAGTGGTTTCCCCTGGTTCTATTCTCGACAGTTTGATCGGCGGAGTTGTTTGGGTTCCTCTATTATTTTAGTCATGTGGGCTTTCAGTATCACATCCCTTCATGTTCCCTGGTAGGTTTATTGTGGATTTGGTGTGACCAATAATTTACGTGGGCACCTATCCTCTACCCAGGAGGTTGTTTCCAATAGAGATGGACAGAGCAGTTTCGGGTTTACCCTCCAGCGGGGCTAGGCAGTGGGTTGCTCATAGAATTCTTCGGGTTTACCCTCCATCGGAGCTGGGCAGTGGGTTGCTCATTGACTTCTTTGGGTTTACCCTCCAGCGGGGCTGGGAAGTGAGTTGCTCATCGACTTCTTCAGGTTTACCCTCCAACGGGGTTGGTCAGTGGGATGCTCATCAACTTCTTCGGGTTTACCCTCCAGTGGGGCTGGGCAGTGGGTTTGTCATCAACTTCTTTGGGTTTACCCTCCAGCGGGGTTGGGCGGTGGGTTTCTCATATACTTCTTTTGGTTTACCCTCCAGCGAGGCTGGGTAGTGGGTTGCTCATCGACTTCTTTGGGTTTACCCTCCAGCAAAGACAGGGCAGTGGGTTAGCCGACGACTTCTTAGGGTTTACCCTCCAGCGGGGCTGGGCAGTAGGTTACCTGACGACTTCTTTCAGACTTATTCCTTTCTTCAAGTCTAGTCTATTTCTTTTCTATGTGAATACTAGAGTGGGATCCTTGGTTGTACGGGTCAGTGTTGGGATAGATTTGGCTTTGAGCTGACCTCTCAAATGTGGGACAGTGACGTGGTGTGGTTTGACTTTTCCCAGAACTCTCAAGTACTAGGGGTTCTTTCCCCACCCAGACATGTACTTGTGATGTGACCTAAAACCGTGTGGGTGAGTTAGTTCCTCCCAAAGAGGATAGTTTCGAGGTGCGGTGATTTGATCCCCTTGACTTGTAGTTCGTGGAAGACGTGCAGGATGCTGGGCATCGATGGTGTTTACTTCTAGGACTGTTGGATACTCACTATCTTGGGCTCAGCTATGCGATGGAGATCCCCTTATGATCTTGTTCAGGTTTCTAGTCTGAGCATATTTATATGAATATACCTTGTTACAGAACCCACTTCTTGGGTTTTGGTTACTCTCCTTCCATGAGAGGCGAAGACACGCGGGGTATGCCACATGCTTTCTGTGTCTAGCTTCTCATAGTTCGACGAGTCTACTCTACTACTATAGGTAGAGAAGACTCAATGATAATTTTATCTTCTCACCGTTTCTAGCTCCTTGTGTTTGGACGAGTCTACTTCCTTCCTCTTGTTGGGTTGAGTTGTACTCCTTACTGCACTCTCGGTTGTAATCCTTTACTTTTCCCTATTTGATCTACTGCTCACCTCTTCAGTACCTACTTTATTTCTCCCTCAATCCTTCGAGCCATCCTACTGAGTATTTTTATACTCACCCCTTCTTGGGCTTTACCCGCACTTAGTGTGCCCTTGCAGACGACAGACAGGTTGGTCGTGACTTCAGTGGGGCTTTGGAGTTCGGGAGCTTGGACCGCGTATGGTGGTCGTTGTCGGGTTCCAAGTGTGGGACTCTTCTGACTGTTTACTTTTGTTTACCTGTTGCCGGGTTATGGAACTTTTCTGGTTGGGCGTGTGCTATGCCCTTTTTCTTTTCAGATTACCTTTAGCAATTACTTTGTACTGTTTATAGGTTGATGCACTTTGTGGTTTATTTATAGTAGTTGGTACTTTACTTTTCCTTTTACTCTTCACTTCTGGATTGAGTGGGTTGCATGTGTGTGTACATGTACTTAGGAAAAGTCCTCCCTGATTTGTTGTGCCTTCGGCGCTGGTCCCCAGCCCTTGGCCTATGGCGGCGGGATTGGGGTAGTTGTGGCTCGAGCCCGGGTAGGGTCGGGTCATGACAAAGTGGTATCAGAGGTGGTTTGTTCCTTGGGACATTGTTCGGACGTCTGTAAAAAGGAATTGTTTGGTATCTAGGGAAACAGTGTCAAAGTGTCTCGATAGTGGCTCTGAGGCCAGGGAGTCTAATGATGGTGTGGAGGCCGACGTATCCATTCACCAGGACCCTGATAACCCTCTTGTAGACTCGGCATGCTGAGACACTCATTGTAGGGAAATTGGTTTGTGCATCACATAGGATCAAGTCTTTGACTACCTTTCTTGAGTCAGCTCCCCATTGTTGCTGTCGTTATATATATATATATGCTCATCTGATCACGGAAGTCCTTGATAACATTCAGGATATCTCCGTGAAGACAGCCAGCCAGGATACCAGCTTTGGTTCATGACGATGACCATATGAGTGACGAGGCCTGAGTCCAGGACCCATCATGTGAGTCCCTTTCTCTGGGTGGGCCGGTAGCAGCACCCCCACCTAGTGAGAAGTAGATAGATCCAGCAGAGCAGACTGAGCTTGAGCGCAGGTTGAGCGCGCTCCGTGAGTTCCAGTGTCAGAGACCACATAGGTTTAGTGGTGAGCCAGACCCTCAGGCAGTAGAGATTTGGCTTGGGACAGTGGTTCACCTTTTCAGGCTTGTGCAGATGTCGGCAGATCTTATGGTGGATTTGGCCGCTAGCCTTTTCCACAGAGTAGTTGGGTGTTGGTGGAGTATGGTGACTCAGTTACTCAATGATTCGTTGCTTTCGTGGGATGAATTTCAGCTGCTGTTTCATGAGGTGTTTTACCCCTCCTACTTACGCTATGTTCGGATCCAGGAGCTCCTGCAGTTTCAGCAGGGAGGGATGATGGTGACTGAGTACGCGACTAGTTTCGCAGACTGTGCACGCTTTTACCTGGACTTCGTCCATGACGACAACTTCCGAGCGTGAAAGTTTGATCTGGGTCCCCGCAGAGAGATTCGTGTTGTCATAGTACCCTTGTACATTCGCACTTATGCTGAGGTTCTAGAGAAGGCGCTGATGACAAAGAGATTCCTGTCACGTTCTACAGTTGGTGGTGGCAGCAGGCTCAACAGAGCCTAGACGTCTACCGCAGCTAGCGGTCGTTGGCAGACAGAACCTCGACGCAGGTGGATTTCCGATAACCGGACTTAGGGGCGTGGTTTTACACCACGGTGGCACCGGAGGGCACCAGTTCATCCTAGAGAGATTTGATGTTATTCTTGCGATGATCAAGGTCACTTGGCATGGTACTTCCCGACTAGGCATGCTGAGAATATCGGGTAGGCAGCAGGTGCACCACCACGGCAGAGGCAGTGCTGTGATCGGAGTAGTTCCCAAAGAGGTGGTGCTAGCAGAGGAGCGGGAGGAGCTGACAGTTGGGACCGTGGACAACTGCGAGCTTTGGATGTCTATGATCCTACAGAGCATGAAGTAATAAGAGGTACACTTTATGACTCTTCTACTTTTTGCAGTAGAATTGTTAGACTCTGTGTGTAAAATGCTTTTTCTCCTTGCTCCTTGCTTGAGTTTTTACCAGGGTGACGCGGGGCATCGGTGTAACAATATGTTAGTAGAGTAGGCATATAACCTTTTCCATTAGTCGATTTTGTCGACTCCATCGCTTTCCGAGCATGTAAGGGAGTCTTGGTTGTGAGACATTGACTCTGAAACCTTGCGTGACCAGATATCCTTGGGTGTTTCACCATACAGATATTCTGAAGGAGGGAATCACCGGGCCTTGTCCCAAGTTCAAATAGTGATTTTCAGTCGCATCGTGTGACGTAGAGGTTCGACCGGGGAGGTGAACTACCCCCAAGGTCCTTCAGGCCGTTTGAGACCTTGTGAAGGGATGGCGAGGTCCCCACCACCTTGCCCTAAACCCAAAGGCTGGTTTGGGTGCATAATGTCTTCCACGTGACTCACCTGAGAATAAGTGTGCATGCACCTATGCACGTCATCAGTGAGGTAAGACCCCACGTGAACGGACCAAATCCTTTGGTCCCTACGCGGTGACGCAAAACTGTGAAAGAGTTTTCCTGGGAATGGGAGACCTAAGTGCGGGCTTAGTACCCTGAGTTGTTCCCTGGTTTTTCTTTTTGGGGATGAAAATATTGAAGGAGGGAATGATGTAAGAACCCTGTTTTTTCTATAAAAAACTTTGGAAAATTCATGATGTTATTCCAGAGCAGCGCCTTCAGACGGTGTGCGATTCTAAGCCCCGGTGTGGCCGTAATTAAATTTTCAATGCGTCCACACTGGGCACACAAAATAAATGAAATAAATCTTAAACGGTTGCTCGTATAGGAAAACCGAGGGAACAGTTGAGTCCAAAGCATTCTGTTTACCCTAGGAGGGGTGTAATCTTTGAGGGCGCGGCCCTTCTATGGAAAATGGCCCCAGGGGCGTTTTCTTAATTTAGTAGCATCAGGCGTTGAGTTTTTTAACTTTTTAATGGGGCCTCGGATTAAAATTATAAGACTATCGTTGTACTCGGGAGGTGGTGTTTACCCTAGGGGAGGCTTAACCTCGACCCCGTCAAGAGTTTCATATTCAGGTCAATTTGGGGGTTTAAATTAATTAAACTTTTTAATTAAGTTTTATTTATTTAAACCTAAAACCCCCATACCTTCTTCTTCTTCTTGTTTTATCTGGAAGAATAATCTTAACCATGGAGCTCTCCCCTCAAGCTCCCCTCCTCTATCCTCTCCTCCCCAAGGTGGTGCGCGGCTTCGGCGGATCGACGGCGAAGTTCCGCGCTATGCCCAACAAGGTAGGATCTTTTCGTGTTCATTTTAAATCTTTTCACATACTTTGAGCCTAAATTGTAGTGACGAATTTCTGTTTATTTATCGATTGAAGCCCATGGTTGTGTAGTACTTTTTCTGAGCTTTACGATGCTTGTTTTGGATTTAAAATCTGAGACATGAGGCATATGCAGCGGTCTGGTGAAGTTTGGAGGTTGTTTGGTGGTTTCTTGTGGGTTTCAGGCCAGTCTGGTGGCTTCATGTGGTGGCACGGTAGTCCACGGTGGAGGCGGCTCGTGGTCGAGGGTGGTGGTCTGAAGCGGCAGCGGTGGCGGGGCTCTCCAGCGGCGGTCGGTGCGAGCTGCAGGCGGCCAGGCGCTCGGCTGGGCGAGCGGGCTTCAGCGGAGGCGCAGCGGGCCTCGGTGAGGGTGAGGTGGCCAGGCGGTGCGCCAGGTCTTCAGAAGAGGCAGTTGGGGCTCGCGGACAGTGAGGGTGAGCGGGCTTCGGCAAGGGCACCTGCGTGCGGGGGTGCCAGCGAGGCGGAGATCGGGGCCGACCGGCTTTCACCAGTCGGTGCGCACGAGGGGTGACCAGGGTCAGCAAACCCGGCTGGAAGACCGCGACCCGAAAAGGGTGGGTCACTTTGGAAAGCGAGCCGGACAGGATCAAGCCGGTCAGGGCGAGGTGGGCCGGTTCAGGCATGGTGGGTCGGCTGAACCGGCCCGGCCAACCTCGTTTCTTCCGTTAAAACATAAAATGCCCATAAAATGCAGTCCAGGTGTCAGATTTGCGTGTCGTCAGCGGCGACGCATTCCTTGAAATGAGGCAAAAATTTTGAGATTGTTTTAGGGGTTTTAATTCCCAATACGGGGGGCCTCAGTGGCACGACATGCCCATTAAATAGTTTGGCGTTTTTCCTGGGGTTATTGTTTTGGATAGCGCAGACACATCCGGAGTCCGTTTTGGGCGCCGTCAGTAGTGTTGGGACCACGGCATCGAGGCGGAGTTTTCCAGAGTGTTTTTGGGCATCGAATCCAGAGTTGAGACGTGGGCCCCATGGCCTGTCTTTTAAGCTGCGAGCAGCGTTTCACAACTTTTTCATCGTACGTCCGTTCGGGGCGTGCGAGCAGTTGATTCGTGGTGTTTTTTCGAGGGCATTGCAATGGCGCAATCTACCAGCTCTAATTCAGAACGGTGGTGTGGGCACCATGAGGGTCAGTTTGGGCATTGACGGTGAATTTCTATCTCCTTCACCGAGTGTTCGTTTCAGACAAGTGATTATTCAATCTCATGTTCTTTTTCAAGAGGTTCACAACGGTGTGACCCATAGGCAGTGCTTCAGGACCGGGATGCAGGTCCCACGTAGCACCGATCATGTGTGGTATGGATAAGTGAATATTTTTCTCAAGATATCCATTACACTCAATTGAGCAGTCAATTTCAGGTGTCTTCCTGAGGGCATCGTAATTGTGTGATGCGCCCGACTGTTTTCGGGACCAAGGCTCGGCACCACAGGACATCGTTCGGGCGTAAAGCAGTAATGGACAACTTTTCTGAAGGATATCCATTGGAGGAAAGTAAATAGTATATCTTGCATTTTTTTCTTCAAGGATTACAATGGTTCGATCTGTTTGGATGTGCGGAGTCTCGTTCGAGATCTTATTTAATGTGGAATCATGAAAGGTGCTCCAGTGGCGGTTCTTCTTGCTGTGTTTGGAAGCAAACCATTGGCGTGTGATTTCATTCACTCCCATGTAAGTGTAGTTGATTTTTGAAGAGATATTGTTGGTCGTTATAGGGTCGTGGAGGAAGCAGGTTGGCCAAATTACATTTTCACCCTTCGCATTGGCTTTGGGTGCCATGCGTTCGATAGCCTTTGGGATAGAGATGTAATATACTCTAGGAGTATACGTGAATGCTTGGAGGTACATGTTGTAGTTTGTACCTGTGAACTTTTGTGCTCTTGGTTTGGAGATGAGTTAGGGACACACGTCATGTGGGACCCATATGCATATCGTGTCCTACTTTACATACCTTTGACCTCTCATGGGGTAGAGGGTCCTTCTGTGAATGATGTTTTAGACCAGAAGGGTGGAGTGGTTTTCCCTAGTTCTATTCTCGACGGTTTGATCGGAAGAGTTGTTTGGGTTCCCATGTTACTTTAGTCATGTGGGCTTTCAATATCACATCCCTTCGTGTTCCCTGGTAGGGTTATTGTGGATTTTGTGTGACCAATACTTTATGTGGGAACCAATTCTCTACCCAGGAGGTTATTTCCAGTAGGTATGGCCATAGCATTTTTGGGTTTACCCTCCAGCGGGGCTGGGCAGTGGGTTGCTCATCGACTTCTTAGGGATTACCCTCCAGCGGGGCTGGGCAGTGGGTTGATCATTGACTTCTTCGGGTTTACCCTCCAGTGGGGTTGGGTAGTGGGTTGCTCATCGACTTCTTCGGGTTTACCCTCCAGTGGGGCTGGGCAGTGGGTTTCTCATCGACTTCTTCGGGTTTACGCTCCAACGGGGCTGGGTAGTGGGTTTCTCATCGACTTCTTCAGGTTTACCCTCCAGTGGGGCTAGGCAGTGGGTTGCTCATCGACTTCTTCGGTTTTACCCTCCAGCGTGGCTGGGTAGTGGGTTGCTCATCGACTTATTTGGGTTTACCCTCCAGCAGATACTGGGTAGTGGGTTACCCGACGACCTCTTAGGGTTTACCCTCCACTGGGGTTGGGTAGTGGGTTACCCGACGACTTCTTTCAGACTCAGTACTTTCTACTAGGATAGTCTATGGATTTTCTCCTTGACTACCAGAGCGGGATCCTTGGTTGTACGGGTTAGTTATGTGACAGCTTTGGCTTTAAGCAGACCTCTCGATTGTGAGACAGTGACGAGGTGTGGTTTGACTTTCCCCAGAACTCTCAAGTACAAGGGGCGCTTTTCCCACCAATATGAGTCCTTGTGACGCGACATAAAACCGTGTGGGCGGTTTAGTGCCGCCCAAAGAGGATAGTGTTGAGGTGTGGTGATTTAAGCCTCTTGACTTGCAGTTCGGAGTATACATGCAAGATGCTGGGCATCGATGGTGTTTACTTCTGGGACTGTTGGCTACTCACTATCTTGGGCTGAGATATGAGATGGAGATCCCCTTATGATCGTGTTAGGGTTTCTAGTTTGAGCATATGGATATGTATATACCTTTTTATATTACCCACTTCTTGGGTTTTGGTTACTCTCCTTCCAGGAGAGGCGAAGACGCACGGGGTATGCTAGGTGCTTTCCGTGTCTAGATTCTCATAGTTTGACGAGTCTACTCTCCTGCTATAGGTAGCGAAGACTCGACGAGAAGTTTATCTTCTCACCATTTCTAGATCCTTGTGTTTGGATGAGTCTACTTCATTCCTCTTGTTGGGTTGAGTTGTACTCTTTACTGCACTCTCGGTTGTACTTCTTTACTTTTCCCTATTTGATCTACTGCTCACCTCTTCAGTACCTCCTTTGTTTCTCCCTCGAGCCTTCAGGGAATCCTACTGAGTATTTTATACTCGCCCTTACTTGGGATTTTCCCTCACTTGGTGTGCCCTTACAGATGATGGACAGGTTGTTTGTGACTTCAGCAGAGCTTTGGAGTTTGGGAGCTTGGACCATGTACGGTGGTCATAGTCGGGTTCCAGGTGTGGGACTCCTAGTTGTTTACTTTTCTTTTCCTATTGTCAGGTTGTGACACTTTTCTGGTTGGGTGCGTGTTGTGCCCTTTTTCTTTTCAGATTACCTTCAGCATTTACTTTGTACTCTTTAGAGGTCGATGCACTTTGTGGTTTATTTACAGTAGTCGGTACATTACTTTTCCTTTTACTCTGCACTTCTGCATTAAGTGGGTTTCATGTGTGTGTATAGGTACATAGGAAAAGGCCTCCCCGAGTTGTTGTTCCTTCGGCACTGGTCACTAGCCCCTGGCCTTTGGAGGTGGGCTTGGGGTAGTTTCGGCTCGAGTCTGGGTAGGGTCGGGTCGTGACAAGCTACAACATTTTCAACACCCTTTTTATCCTTAATGGTTAAATCAAACTCTTGAAGAAGAACGACCCACCTAATCAATCTAGCCTTGGAATATTGTTTTTTGAAAAGTTATTTCAGGGAAGAATGGTCGGTGAATACAATGATGGGTGATCCTAATAGAAAGGACCTAAATTTATCTAAGGAAAATACAACATAAATAAATTCTTTCTCAATGGTGTTGTAGTTGATTTGCGCATCATTTAAAGATTTTCTTGCATAAGCAATGACACATGTAGTTTTATCACATCGTTTTCCTAATGCTAATCCTAAAAAAAAGTCACTAGCATCACACATGATCTCAAAATGATGTTTCCAATTTGTAGATTTCATGATAGGTGGAGAGATAAGAGATTACATGAGTGTATAGAATGATTCCTCATAGCTTTCTGTCCATAAAAATGGAGAAACTTTCACCAATAAAGCACAAAAGTGGTTGAGAAATAGAGCTAAAATTCCTAATGAACCTTCTATAGAAACTAGCATGTCCTAAGAAGGACCTCACTTCCTTAACAGTTTTAGGAGATGGAAGGTGATGAATTATTTTGATCGTAGCTTTATCAACCTCAATCCCTCTATCAAAGACCAGATAGCCTAAAACAAGTCCTTCCTTTACCATAAAATGGAATTTTTCCTAATATAGGATGAGGTTATTATCCTTGTATATTGAAAAACCCCTTTCAATATTCAGTACACATCCCTCAAAGTATCCCCAAAGATAGATAAGTCATCCATTAATAACTCTAAACAATCCCCCACCATGTCTGTGAAGATTCAAATCATGCACCGCTGGAAGATACCAGGGGAAGTACATAACCCAAAGGGCATACGCTTGAAGGAAAAAGTGTCGAATGGACAAGTGAAGGTTTTTTTACCTTGATCCTCTAAGGAGACCTCTATTTTATTACACCCTGAGAATCCATCTAGGAAGTAATAGAATTAATGACCTCCCACTAGCTCGAGGACTTGATCAATAAAGGGAAAGGGGAAATGGTCTTTCTTGGTAAAAGAGTTGAGATTCCAATAATCAATACAGACTCCCCATCCACTACTAAACCTTGTGGGGATAAGGTCACCATCCTCATTGGTGATCATAATAATTCTAGCTTTCTTTGGGACAACTTGAATTGGGATTACCCACTCACTATTAGTAATGGGGTAGATGATACCCACTTTCAACAACTTAAGAAGTTATTTCCTTACCACATCCATAAGATTTGGATTGAGTCTCCTTTGATCTTGACGACAAGGTTTGAATTAAAATTCAAGAATAGTCCTATAAGTTCCAATGAGTGGGCTAATCCCCATAATATCAGAAAGGGTCCATCCAATTTCTTTCTTATGCTTTTTTAGGACATCCAGAAGCATCATCTCTTGATTGGATTTAAGAGAGGAAGAAATGAAAACAGTAAAGGCTCAATTTTCCCCTAAGAATTCATACTTGAGTGATGAAGGTAAAACCTTAAATTCTAGATCATATTGGTTATCACTTTCCAAGAAATGATGGGACTTTGTATTGAACTCAGTTTCTTTGTTCAGATTTCTTAACAGAATTGGTTCCCTATGAATAGAATTTTCATCCACTAAATTGTCCAGATTAGTGTCACAAATGGGTATGGACTCAATGTAATTTATTTCACCAAAGGTATCATTGATTGGGGATTCTAGAAAATCATCAAAACAAATATATGAAAGAGATTCAATCCAAGGTGACAAATTTCCCACATGTGAACAAATAAAATCAATCTCTTCTTAACTTAAACACCCTTCAGTAATCCCTTGATGTTCCTCGAGTTCACTATCAATTCTACCAATCCAATTAATCTCATTTATATCTTCATCATCCCAAATTTTAGATTTTTCATTGTAGATGTTCAAGTCTAGACTCATGTTTCCAAAGGTGATGTCCATGTTCCCATTTTGGACTTGGATAACAGAGTTGATTGTTGCAAGGAAGGGACTACTAAGGATGATGGGGGTTTTCTCTCTAGTAACTAAGCTTGGGTGATTGTCAAGGCCAATGAAGTCAATTGGGTAAATTAAATTTTTAACTTTAACCAAAACATCCTTTAAGATCCCCTTCATAACTCAAACACTACGATCAGCAAGTTGAAGAGTGAAAAATGTGGGTTTGAGTTCTTCAATCCCTAACTAACAATACATAGCATAAGTAATGAGGTTCACACTGGCTCCCAGATCACAAAGAGATTTGACAATGTTTATCTCTCCTAACTCAAAATTGATGTATGGACATCCAGGATCTTTCAACTTTGGAGGAATGTTCCCTTGAATTGTGGTACTCACATTAGCATCTAAAAGGACTTGGTTTTTATATGAAAATTTCCTTTTAAAAGTGAAAAAGTCCTTAAGTTAATTTGAGTGATCATGAATGTTTTGTATTATAACAAGAAGGGGAATTTTCAACTTAACCTGAGAGAAGATTTCCCTCAAAGTCTCATTCATTTATGGTTTAGTTTTTCATCTCATATGTTGAGGGAATGGTGCAGGTTGTTCGATTGTTTATTATGGTTGTAATTCCTTCGCATTCTCATTGGGTTTTTCAGAATATATGGGTGGTTATTCATCATTTTCATGCATTTCTAAAGCATTTAACGGTTCTTGAAAGGCTTGTTCATGTTTCTCAATGGATTTCCCACTTTTCAAAATAATTAATTCTTTGATTTGTTCATGAGAGGTTTGTGTGTAACTGGATTTTCCCCATAAAGTTCATGATGGTTCTGCCTGAGTAGGCATGGGTGACTTCCTAGTTTTAATGGTTTTTATTTCTTTTTTAATGGATACTTCTGAGTTCATTTTCTCCATTTTTTTACAAAACTTCTCAAGGATTGATAGAGGGACAGATTGAGTAGGGACTTGTGCTGGTTGGTTTATCCCAGGAGGAGACTTTGGTTATAGGATGATCTATTGGTATTGGATAGGAGGGTGTTGGTATTGTACTATTTGTGGTTGTAATTGGTTATTGTTTTGGAAATTTTGTGTAGGGTGCGGGTTTAGTCCTTGTGGTTGGCTAGGTTGTTGGTTATCTTTCCAGGGGAAGCCCAGGTGGTTATTATACCTTGGGTTGAATGTGTTTTTGGTATTGGGGCTTTTGGAAGTTTAGGGAATTGACTTTAGTAGGTCTTTCTCATATAAGAACATCCTTGATGGGTGGAATGGTTTGGTAGTTGTATTTCTTTTGGTCATGTTTGTCACAAATTGTGCAAACAGGGTCAACAGTTTGAATTTCATGGACCTTCCTAAGATCGATCTCCTTGAAAGTCCTAGTGAGTGCAGAGAGTTTCTCCATAAGGATTTTCTCCTACCTAAGTGTGTTAATTGTAATAGATTTGGGTGTCTTTTCAAAGTAATTTTATGTCCCCCATGTTTGATTTTGTTCATCAAGGATTTCAAGATACTCGTAAGCATTATTTGGGGCTTTGTTGTTAAAGGTCCAATTACACATCATGTCTACGAATTGTTTGTTCCTTGGTCCCAACCCTTCATAAAAAAATTTCAATTCTTCAATAATAGAAAATCCATGGTGTGGAACCAGGTTTAGAGTGTCTTTGAACCTCTCCCATGTTTCGTATAATGAATCTCCCTCTTTTTTAAAAAAAATTTGGATGCTCTTTTAAAGTGAAATTGTTTTGTGGTGGGGAAAGTATTTTTTGTAGAGTTATATTTGTAATTGGTCCAAAGAGTTGATGGATGGTGGTCTCAAATTTCTTAGCCAATTTTTAGCTCAATAATTTAAATAAAAAGGAAATATCCTCATCTTAGTTTATTCTAGTTGATGTGGGGGACACATGGTTTCAACAATGTCATTGAACTCTTTGACATAAAGGTGTGGCATTTATGACTCCATCCCATGGAAGGTTGTAGGATGGTTTTGGACATGGGGTTTAAATATGTAGTTGTCATATCCTAGGGAATTTCTTTTAATTCTTGAGGGGGAATTGGTCCAGGAAGGTGTGAGGTTTTCATTCATGGTTTGATCGACTACATTCCCCAAGTTTTGGGCTACCTCATTTGGATTTCCATTTTGGTTCCCAACTGGGTTTATGAGTTGGTTTCTTTGAAGAAATTTAATTTTAATGGGATAAGTTTTTTAATATTGGGTATTAGGAAGATTAGGATCTAATGGAAATAGTTCCCTTGGTGTACTTGACTCCCAAACTCTAGGACTTTCCACCCTAAATAGACGGTTTGATTGGTCACAAGTGTATGCGGACATGTGCCAAAAGAAAAAAAATGAGAAAGGGAAAAGATAAGAGAATTTGGGTGAGAATAGAATAAATTTGGGATAATAGAATGAGTTTTGAGATGACTTACTTGGGTCCCTATAAACGGTGCCAAAATTTGGTCTAACCCAAATTTACAAAAGTTTTTGTGGTTAAGTAGTCAAATGTAGAGTAGCTTGGGTTGTCAATTCCTCAGATACCTAAGAAGAAACCTATAGACACAAACATTATATGGACTGATTTTGGCTATTAAGTGTCAAACTTTAGGTTGATTTTAGACAGTTTTAATAAAACACTACATGACTTAAGTAAAATCAAATTATGAGGAGGGTTGATCCTAGGTTATTATAAGGGGTAGATTGGATGAAATTCTTTTTTAACGATTTCAATTTCTTATATTCGAGATGGTTTTATTAAATAAGATCAAAAAACTTAATCACTTATTGGTTTTATAGAATCACACCATAATATTAATCACCTATACACTTTTAGGATCAAATTTATGATCACTCCAAGGTAGAGGTTTGTATTTGCACTTGAAGTATGTGGCCTTAAATTTCAACAAGGATGAAGAAGTTTTAAAATAATCAAATAAAAATATCAATTAAAATAAGTGATTAGACATTAATGGGGTGATAAATAAGATTCAATCTAGCCCCTTAATACTCCATTGGATCAACCCATAAGTGGTTTGGCCCTCCATTCATGCTATGGTTTCAATGGAAGTGGTAAGTAGACTCAGGAGGGAGGAATTGAAGAAGTAAAAAAAACAATAAAAACAAAACAATAACTCCACCATTGTGTGAATAATTTAAAAAGGTTTGGTATGAATAAATTCACACCATAAAGAAAATCTATCAATTTGATAATAAGAAGAACATAATAAGAGAATATGAGGAATTTTTATTGAAAACTAAGGTGATTTGAAGAACTTATAAATGAAGAACATTACAAAGGAAAAGTGGCTACATAACACTACAATGAATGAAAGCATAAAAGATGATTAAATTATCCAACACCACTGACTTAAATAGTAATTTTGGGAGCCTTGGTTAGAGTCTCAAAAATTTAAAGTCATCCCACTTGATTATGGAAGGCTTAGGGTGGTGGAAATCTTGTGAAACTTAGACTTCTCCACTCTTGACCCGAGGTGGCAGCCGGCTTGCATCCACTGAACAGAAGTGCATAAATGAGCTTCCATATGGCAGAATTAGATTGGGACATACAGAAATAAAATGAATATAATAATGTCCCCTAACCTTATGTAAAGTTACATCCCAAAGGAGTTTATGGTTTACGAGATATGTGTAAAATGGTGGACTATTTTTCTAGTCTGTAGAATCTGGTCCAGAATTTTATCTCCAACTTGGGCTGCCTGTAACTCCATTCAAACATACAAATTAGATTTGGTAACTGTTTAATGAAATTTTACCCATGATTTAATCTATCTCCAGTTAAAGTTTGAGAATTATTGGGCTTGGATCCTGTCCGTCACAATCTTGTTATTGGGATGTTGTCCAGTTTACTTTACCCAGAATGTGTTTCCATGAAATCCCATTTTGGTGGTCTTCCAATGTGAATCTTCCAATACTACAAGAGTATTAATTGTTACATAAATAATGGGATACATGAAAATAAAATATGAAAATAAAACCAAGACCATTTTTTATTTTAGGAGGTGTTCAAAAATGTACCATATAATAGTGCATTTTAAGAGGAAATTTCAAACATAATGTGAATCAATGTTCAAAGTGTAAAATGCACTAAAATAGTGTTTATGAATAATAAATAACATGAATATTTTATATATTAAAAAATAATATTAGCCTCATTCAGTGGCTAATAAGTATCCCAACTCGATAAGTGTCATCCAGACGTGTCCCATGCGATTGAATGGGAGGATTTAGAGGTGGATCATGACACCAAGGTTGTTGAGTGACTCATTTATATCATGAATTATCATAATCAGGTGATGAATGGTAAATATATTCCATTGGTCAATGTTATATATAAATATGGCTAGGATATCCCTGAGACTTTAGAGCATTAGCATTGGTGAGGGAGTTGTGGCCTCACCTTTTCCCAGATCTGCAACCTTGAGGACTTTCTAAAGGCATAAAATAGCATAGTGGGGATAATTGTAGTACCAACCAGAACATTATTTCTTATTTATTTGATTTTTAATTTAAAGTTTTGTTATTTTTTGGTTCTTAGGAGTTGGGGGGTTAAATGTCAATTTTTTGGGAAAACTAGACTTGGGTTCACGGTTAGTGAATCATTAGTACTAACTATTCACCCAATCATATGAAGGGGGGATAAGGCACTCATATGGGGTTTGAATGATTATAACATGGTCTACCAAATATTTCAAGATTTATAGTATAATTTTTGTATTATTTGTGAACATAGGGGTAGCCCAAATGGTTGGAACATGGTTTTACTAATTGTGCATCCCAAACTATGTGGTCTTCCCAGTTTTCTTAAAAATAAAAAATAACCACATTTTTTAATCAATATTAAACCTTTATCTACCCCTCCTATCTACATATGTGAACCTCATATCTCCCCATCCATGTAAACTTCTCCCCCCTTTCCTCCTTGGTGATTTCAATTCAATATTTTTGGATTTTTTTATGGAGAGTCGTGATTTATTTGAAATTTATATCATCTTCTTCCTCTATTCCATTATTCTTTATTTCCCTTTTTATTTTGGAACCCTATAATTACATAGGGCTTGAAAATAGGGTTTTTATAGAGTTTTAAAAAGTAATATTGGTTCTTTATATTCTTTATAATCCCTTTCTTTAATTTCTAGTGGTTTTAGATGAAGATTATGGTGTTTTATCAGAAATTAGGTAGGTGACTATACCTAATGGTTATTTATATTAGAACACTCTAGGTTCTTAGAATTGACCTCATTTAAATTGATTAATTGTGATTGATATAAGTTAATGGGGGATTTTTTATAGTTTCTTCTTAGGATTATTAGTTTGTATTGGGTGAAATGGTGTCTTCAATTGGATTTTTCCTTCAAATCAGTTTTACACCCAAGAAGTTATTTATAAAATGTTTTAAAGGAATCTATTAATCTCAAAATATTTTAAAAGGTTATTTCAAGAATTATTTCACTTTTTGATTGATATCCTTCTAATTATTGGAATATATGTTTATAAAATAATGATTATGTTTTCTTTGTACTTGATGGTTGATTACACATGGGATACCTTAGGTGAGTTGGTAACTGATATGAATACATTCCTACTATATATTGTGCTCTATCTAGGAATTGATTACTGATTAAAATTTGTGAGATAATTAGATATATTAGTTCCATGGTGAATTGATCTCCCAGAACTATTGGGTACTTTTATTTTAGTTAGTGTTCCCAGTGTGATTCTTTGTTTCCTTAGTCCAATTGGTTCAATACCATGATGTATGGATTAATTAATGGTGATTTATTACTTTTTATTTCATTTATTATAGTTTTATATTGATGTTACTCATTATATATTTCCCTTATAATACATAATGATATCATTTTTTATATTTTTTATGAAAACTTGTCTTATTTTAAAAAATTCTGAAGCATTTATAAAAAGTTTTCAAAGTAAAAGGTTTCCAAACACAATTTCTAAACATGAACCAATGGTTTTCATAGTGAAAAACACTATGTAAATTCAAGGTGGTGTCCTAATGGTACTTTCCTATCACCCTAAATATTCTCATGGGGTACATATATACTTAATATTTTAGAATATATGTAAAGGAAAGAGTTCCATCCAGTTTAGTGGCTCTACTTAATTCGCATCTTACTTCCTCGATGTGGTGGTAGAGGTGACCGTGGGTCAAGAGGTGATTGGATCATGTGGAATATCCTTGGATCCTTAGTGATATTCTAATATGTTTTTTATTGGACTATTTATCCTTGGCTATATTTTGGTTTATTTTTTATATGGTTGTTCTTTACTTCATTTATATTCTGATATGATTTTTATGGGTTATTCCGACATTTCCACTATTTATACACGATTTGCCCTTGTATATTAGAAACTATTTATTTACTTAAATGGGAAACCAAGTAATTTATTGGTCATGGAAGATTTATAGGAGAAATGTGTGTGATGTTTATTTGGATTCCAAGGGTGAAATCATTCCCAACATTGTTCTTCTGATACCCTAGTTCTATTTTCTATCTCGTGGCGATCGAGAACACACTTTGGGGCTTACAGAGTGATGGGTTGGGTGATGTGTGACATCTACCAGGGCTAGTTCATTACATATAATTGACTCATGGAACTATTCACTAGCCCCTATGGATCGAGGAACCCTCTTGGGGTTGTGGAACACATGTAGAAAGTACGTACCAGGTATTCAGTTCACAAATGTTACAAAGTGGTTTTAGAATATTGTTGGGTTTTTGGGATTTTTATTTCTCTTGGATAGGTTTTCAGACTTTTGGTGCTTTAGAATTATCCCATAAACATGCTTGATTAACCTCTATATGGTGGATGATCAAGTTACCATAGGATGTCTTGGTAATAAGTATACACTATAGGTTTGAGTGGGGTTGTTCAAATATCATGAATATTAGGAATTATAACTCATGAAGTGTGTAGGTCTCGGTTGAGATATTCTTACAATTTTAGTTCATGTATCATATAGTCTATTGGCATAGTAGGTTGCATGAATTTTATTTATATCATACACCATATTTTTGAATGGTCTAATTAATTAAATAGCAATTCTTAAAGTAAACAATTTTTTCCTGCAAACCTTGTTAGTTATTATCTAATTAATTAAAGTCACTTGCAAATATTTCCATGTTATTATTGATTATATATATCTTAATAATCTATATCCTTGATCATTTTATATGAAAATTAACCAATAAAAAAAGCTATGAATTATTCTTATTAGATAATGTGTTTAAAATATTCAAATATTTTTTCCATTTAAGCAGGCTATATGTTCTCTACTGGTAATTAATTAATAGAATTTTCCTTAAAAATGAATTTTGACTATGATACTTGTTTTTCTCTTAGTAATATATTGAATAAATGTTAAAGCATGGTGTTAGTATTTTTCTTAGTGGCATGATGCCATTGTTTCTTTCTCCCTGTTAGTGACATATTATAAAATATGAGCTTCATGTTTATAGTGTATCATTATAACTATTTGAAAACTAATTTTTGATTATTTTACTAGTTATTTTCATACCATATTTTCATTATATTAATTCTCATGGACTAGTTATATTTTTTAAAACTAAACTAGATAATTATTTCTTTAAAATGGTATTATAATTTGTTTATAAAATTATATGTTTTGGAAAACAAAGTAGGTGGTCAATTCCAAAAATGAAATTTCATTTTTAGTAAAACTGTTTTGAAAAGTTGAATAAAGAAACTTTTTGTTAAAAATTGATGTGTGTAATAGGTGGGTTTTTTAAAATGTAGTGTTTTGAAAAAAAATCCAATAGTTTTGAAATGGTAAATTATTTTAATTGAGCAGTGGTTATTATAAAAATAAAAGGATTTTATAAAATAAAGAATTGGTAAATTGATTTTTCAAAGTTGATTTTTAAAATATAATAATATAAAAAAATAGTGTTTTGGAAATGGATTGGCCATTAATTTTGTAATAATAAACTTTTTATTAAAATTTAATTCAATGGAAGGACTAGAATAGTATACCTTGGGTGAAACTTATGGTGGGAGTACCATAAGATCTAGGGGAATTTAGAACCTGGTGTTTTGAGGAATTAAGGCATGTTAGAGTAGCCTTTGGGTATTAGGATATTAAGGTATCAAGTAGTGATTTTTATTCTTTACTAGTAATATAGTGAAAGAGTGGTGACTCTTTGGGATGAGTCTTAGTGTTTTATTTTGGAATTCATCACTTGGAGATGAATTGATATTTGGATGATAATTTTATTTAGTGGTGTTGGAGGAATTTTTTGATGAATTATCTCTAGATAGTGGTCTGAGTGATTTGGGAGGTGTATTAGTATATTAGAAATTTATATTCTTTATGGGTATTAGAATATTTTATTTTTAGTGAATTGAGGTGAATTCATGGATTATTCATATAAAGTATAGTGGATGTATTAGGTTAACCCTCAGATCTCTAATGGGGGATTGAGATTAATATAACATATTTTATCATTGTGATGAATGTCTCCTTAGACTTATCAGGGATGATAAGTTATATATTAGGAAGTTTATAATGACAAGTTTCCCTGGTGATTTAATTTAAAATTTATTTTTGGTTTTTATTGGGATTTTAAGGTAATGGGAACATGGTCCATTTTTAATTTTTGGTTTTGATTGAGGATATATCATTTATTTTGGGATTGATTTCAAATTTTAAGATATGGAAATATAATTATAGGTGTGTTTATAAATATTTTGAAGTTTAATAAAGGATTAAAGAGTTTATAAGTGGCTCAAGGTGGTGTAACTTTCAATCTTAGGACTGAAGGTGTCGCTGAATACCTGATGCGCTTGATAGAGGATGGGGTTCCACTGGGTACTTGGTATCCTTATAATGATTACCCGATTGGCCCAGATCATTCCTTTAAGGGTGAGGAAATATGTTCTCTTCAACCTGACCCTTTTATCCCCACTCTTTAATAGCTTTAAATTCATTTCCGACTAGCCATTGAGAGTCCCTTCCTTCATATTCCGAGTTTTCATATCCTCTCCCTTTTGTCACTTTATCCAAGGGGTGATACAAGGGGGTTTTCCGTGAAAAATACAAGGTAATACATCCTCATCCTCATCTTATTCCATTATCCTTTATTATTTTACATTTATATTTTTTGGTTAAATTTTTTTTTTTGGTGATTTCACCAATACATAGAGAAATCACATGTTAGCCTAGGGATTTCTCTTCATTCATATAAAATAAAAATATAATGGTTAAGTTTCCTATCGCATGTCACTATTTTGATGAGAAGTGATTGGGATGTGGTTTATTCAAGGATTTTCACATTCTAAGGGTTAAATTATGATATGGTTTAATGTTTCTAATTTGTTTTTTAGACTATTATGAATATGGGTGGATTTTAGGAATAATTTTCCAAGGTATTTCTTAAGGTTTGGTCTTATTTAATTTTGTAAATTAATTTATTAGCATTTATTTTCTAATGGAACTTTGTTGGATGCCCTTTAGGAGAAATTTGGTGGATATTTTAGTATACTTTAGTGGTTTTTGGATCATGAAATTACAACTATGGTTAAGTTAGTGGGTCTTAACTCTTTGATTGAATTTATAAGATATTATTGGAACATGTTTTCCACTTATTTTTTCAGAATTAATAAAAAATACTTATGAAAATTTTAGTATTATAAAATAGTTTCATTATTTAATTTATTTTATTATATAAAAATTTACTTTTTAAATTGGATTTAATAATTTGTTAAATAAATATTTTTAAATCTATACTCTTTAACTCATTATTCTTAGTTTTTGTAAAACTGATCATTGAAAAAGTTTTAATTGTGTAAGATTAACTTGTTACATTAATTATTGTGCTTAGGTTATTTTATAAATTTTTTTAAGTATGTTAACTTTCTTACTTACTATGTTTTATGAACTAAGTGACCCTCCATGATCCATTTAACAAATTTCATGTTTTCTATTTATGAAATTGTGCATATAAGTGTAATATGATGTTATATTTATGGTAAATCGTAATTTTTATTATTTAGGCCATGCCCTATTTTCTTCCTTTATGTGGATATTTTATGACCTTTAATCATAAATCTTGGTTGGTAAGACCATTTTCAACTCAATGTTACCTTTCTCGCCTCTTTATCATATTTTAATAAAGAGGTCATTTCTTTTCACTAAAGAATTAATGAGTTCTAAATAAACAAACCAAACATAACTTTGGTTAGTAGTTACATCGTGGAAAAGTAATTCCTAGGATACCTCAATGGAAAGTTATGATCTGTTCCTTAAGCATATATTTTTTATAAATGAGTTGTTTCATAAGTAAAACCTAAATATTATAAATAGAAAACTGCTTCTTTTACATTAAAATTAAGGTATTTTTAAGAATTTTAATCCTTTAACTTTTTAATTGACTTTATGAAATCATGTCATCAATGGGGAGATTAAATTTAATGAACCTTAATGGGATGTAGTTTTTAATGTAAAAAAAATTAAATTGTACTTCCATGTGTGTGTGTGTGTTCCTTTTGGAATATAAATGCTTTTAATTGTAAAACCTTTTTAAATATTAAAATTTTTCCTTATAGAGGGTGTTTTCCTAAAATATGTTTTAATTTGAAGAACTTATTCTAATTGTAAGATAACTATACTATAAAATTAAATCTTTCACTCAATGCTTTTTTCTTACATTATTCCTACTTGGTTACAATGATTATACATCAGTTATGACCAATAGTATACTTGGAAAATTACATTGGTTATCATTAGTGAACAACATATGTAACTAATTTAATAATTGAAAGCACATGTGCCTGGGTTTAAAATGAACCATGGGTTTTAATTCATACTACACCTAATATATAACAATGCTTGCTACTAGAGTTCCATAAATATCATAAAATTCCATGATTTATGACATGTTCATCACCATGTCCATAATATTGAGTGAGAAAAAAATTCACCTCTAATGGATTCATATGCAATTTATGTTAGTATTATATACAGGTCAGGCCTGTCAGGTTCGGGATGGAAAAAAACAACCCATTTATCAATCCGTCTTGGCCGGACTGACCATGACCTCACCCATTTCTTAATCTGGCTTTGGAAAATCCCGATTAATGGACCGTTTAAATTTTTTGGCCTATTTATTTAACAATCCTTAAAATATTATTAAATTTAATAAATTTTATATATAATAATCATTAATATGAACTATTAAATACCTAATATTGTAATTTTTCAAAAAATAATAATAATAAAATAACTTCATAAAGTCAAGGGGGTCTTATATAGGGTTACTTATTATAGCTCGGGCCTGAAACTATTATTAATTAGGCTTTAAAATTAGGATCATTTAATGATCATTCCTAAAAATTAGTCACTTTAGGGATTTTTATTATGTCGATATTATCTGGTTGGGTGGGTCCCTTGGCCCATTTACAGGTGTAATTTATGTCATGATGATGTGTAATATTTTAGTATTGTTATATTGGTAGCATAAATTATGTTTGGTACTTGAGAAAGTCTATTTCCCTTTTTATTTATTAACAATTTTAAATGTTATGATTGAATTTTTTTTGAGTATGAGTATGTATTTGACACTTAATAAGCATGATAGAAGGATAGAGAGAGAGATTTTGTGTGTGTGTGTGTGTTTCATAGGAACAATAATTGGGATGGATTTTGCGCCTTAACAACTGTATACCCCTACATCCTTTGCATGGGATGGGATTTTACTCTGATTATTATATGCACATTACTTTTTCAATGGATGGGTTTTATAAGCTGATTATTTTTATACACTAGGATTAGAATATTGGTTTCCATGTGAAGTTCATATTATGTTCAAGGCACTGGGATATAAGCAGGTATGCTTTTGTATAGAAACTCCAGTATAGGGGTTAGTTATTATAGCCTTTAACTACTTTATTTTTAGGATTACCATGTTTTGATTGATGACTACCAATAACATTATTTTATTATATATGTATGTAAATAAGAATACATGTTCACATATACACCTAGTTATTCAATATTTTATTGAGGAATATTGGTGGTTCCCTACTCAATATGTATATTCCAACACCATACATGGACACTTCAGTGGACATGAAACTCTCCTTGCTGCATTTCTGGTATGATGGGTACATGGTTAGTTGTGGGATTTTGTGTTAGATAGCTATGATATGATATGTGTTTGGGTATTCAAATTCTACATTGTATTGGAGATGAAGGTATGTCTTTTTAGTGGACCATTTTTCATATCACCTATACATCTATAGTTTCTAGTTTTGGTATATATTAGACCCTATTAATTATTCTATTATATTCAATGTATTATACTATGCCTTTTATTATTTCATTACATTCAAATAGATATTTAATTTTTTTCCTTCATGTTATTATTTTCTTATAAAATTTGTCACTATGTTTTAGAAATTGTGGATATATGAACGGGTCATGCTATATCCTCAAAGAAAAATTTTTATGACTTTATAAATAATTCAGACTGGATAAGTTTCCCTTAAAGATAGACATAGACCCATGGTACTAGTATATATCTCCTAGGGATTGGGTAATTATCCTTATAAACAGGTATGGACCAAATATTTGGGTCATGGGCATTACAAGGATGGTTTGATGGCTTTGTATTTTCAATAGGATAACATTCTCATCAATGAGGCAGCGTAGCATGATGTCAATAGTGAGCATGTATGTCAGGGGTGCATGGATAAATGTATCCAGTGGATAAAAGTGAGCATACCTTGAGGAATTGAGGCCTCTTTATCTAGGTACCCACACCACATGCTATGGTTAGGCTCGGGCTATATTTTAGGCTGGTCTAGCACATTATTTTGGTTTTTCATTTTTAAGTAGCATTTTTTGGCCTAGTTTTTTTGAGTTGGTTGTTTTTTTGGGATTAGACTGTGATTTCTACGTGGTTCCCACTTAATCTCAAAGTGATTATTTTAAAAATACCAAAAAATAGACTTAGAGATAGTATCTTTAGTGTGTGTTTTTGTGTGTTCCTAAATTTCTAGATGATAATGAACAATTTATATTTGAACAAAACAAAAAATATTTAATTGATAAATAAATCCGTAAAACTAAGTTTTGAGTCACATGCCTTCATTTTTAAATTATATTCATCTTAGGGACTAAGAAATTTTTATATAGTGATAGGATTCCATGAAGGCTTGATGAATAGGATGGAATGAAATAAGGACTAAGGTTTATTTACAAGGTTTCAATATATATACATACATACATACATATATTTTTGGAATCATGGTGATTGGAGATAGAGATTGGTAGTGTGTTGTATTTGTTTTCAATCCTTTTATAGGATGATAAAGAAGTTTGTACACTAATAAATATGTCTTACAAGAATTTAAAGACCAAAGGGGGTTATAAAAATGTTATAGAAAATAGTATCATTTCTCAATGGTTGCTAATTTTTTGGGGATGAAAAATTAGAGGTTTTTTGTGAAGTTACGTTAAGGATTAAAGAAAAAGGTATATTTTCTACATAATTACATGGATCAAATATAAAATACATGGAAAAATTGAAATTATTTGGATCACAAAGTGAAGGTGGTTAGTAAAAAAGTCATCTCATGCAGTGAGTTCACAACAATTTTTTTAGTGAAGAAGTTTTTATAATGGTGGGAACCTCATAAAAGTGATATGTGAACCTGCTTAGAATAGTCATTTATAGGCTAGTGGTGAGGATTTAATGTAGACCATAAATGAATAAATCATTTTTTAAGGGGATTAATTTTTTTTAATAATGTGGTGGTTTTGATAGGACTATATAGGAAGGTATTACGTGGCATTTATATGGGGCTAGTTTGCAAAAGAGGTTTGCAGTAGACAGTTCACAAAGTATCATGAAGGACCTTGTTGTAATTTTGGTGATTAGTGAGTTTAACATAGATGTTTACTTATAAATACCACACTATTAATTTCATTAGTTAATAATGAGAATTTAAAGAAGATATAGATATTGATCAGAAAATTAGAGAAGTCTAGGAATTCACATAGTAGGGTTTTAAACATAAACAATATTTTTTCACAAAACATGAAAAATCACAAAGTAGAGATAGTTTGTGAGGAGTTATTTATACATATAAGTATGTCAAGGAGGTTCATGAAATATTTTTGAAATCATGGTACCACTTAGAACAAGGAGGTTCATGTAGCATGCTAGGTGGTTCATGAAGATAGTTTTTTTATGAATAGTGTTCCGTATAACACTTACGTTGTTGGAAATTTTTTATCCTAAGTTTTTTATGTAATTATATAAAATTATTTTTAAAGAAACCAATTATCACATTAAATAATCATATCTAAGCTAACATGATAAATATAAAATAACATTCTCTTGAAAATGATTAGGAGTTCTTTAAATCATTAAACTGAGGAAGACTGCATCTAAAGTAGTATGAAAAGGGGGAGTCAATGGCAGTGATTTGAGGAAGGAAATGCACTATTTAGTGAAATATTATAAAAGTAGTGAGTGTGTTATACATTTAACATGGACAAATAATTATAATCCACAAATATTACTGAAGAATAGTGTCTTCTGGTATGACCAACACATCATTGGTGTATGCTCCTTAGATTATCCCATAGTGGTGAATCGAGTAAAAATTATTGTGTCTAGTATTTAAATTTTTGCATTTTTTATTTTTGTGGTTGTGTGATTAAGAAAAATTGATTTAATAGGTTCCTAAAAACATGGGTATAATATCCTAATAATCAAATGGAAAATTTGATACTCTGATTCACCTCACCCCTCTCAGAGTGTCTTGTGTTGAAATATATATATATATATATATATATATATTTGTGTGTGTGTGTGTGCATGTATGTATGTATGCATGTATGTATGTATGTATGAATGTATGTATGTATGTATATATAAATGGGTCTTAGGTGAACAAGGTGTTTCAAACCTAGCGCTCGAGCTGGAGATAGCCTTAAAGAATCAATCAACCCAAAAAGCACATCTGGTATTTACATATATATTTTTTATAAATATATATTGAAAATTATGCATTATTATATTATTTTTTCTGAGATATATCTTTATATCTCTATTTATGTGTGTGTGTGTGACTATATTATTGCAATAAATACATTAAAATAAATTGTATTTGGAGGATTACTTGAGTTATAAATCCACCTTATACATCCATATAAGATTAGGATTCAAATCCTTACGACCAAATTAGGGGGATTATGTTGGCCATTTATTGAATTAAAAAAGTGTCCTCATGTTGAGAGCTTAGAAAATGTGGATTCAAAGTAGTTTCCATCATGGTGTCATGATCCAAACTAGGTAGACGGTGTAGTGTGACACGTAAGTGGTGTAGCATGGAAACATGAAAGAATTGTCAGGTGGTTGGATATAGAGATAAATTTGTGTGTTGTTACTTATCAATTTTACCTCTTCCCACTTTAATTTCTGATGTGATAAATATGGGTTCCAACCACATGATGATCAGCACATTGAGACTAGTCAGATGGTATGGTGTGACTTGGAAGGAGGTGCAGTGGGGTGTAATGTAGGAATCATCGGGTGGGTGTATCAAAAGAGAGATGTGTGTGTTAGAAACTATCATCTTTAACCTTACCATATAGATTTTTTATGTGGGATAGAGGGGTAACCTATGACAAAATGATGGAGAGTAGAACAACATGGCATTTATTGGAGGGGGAAGCGTGACATTCATACTAGTAATATAGTGTGATGATTGTTGGTATGGGAAGCACTACATTTTTCTGGTGACATAGAATAATGAAAGATTCTAATTTGTGCCTTCTAGTTATCTCCTTCAAGGGCCTTTAGGCCACACTTAGCTGAGTCATCAAGCACTTTATGTAATAAAATAGGTCCAGATTGTGATTTTCATTCCTTATAGGGAGGGATGAGGCTTAACCCACGGGGTTCTTAGGTGCGTGTGTAATTATGGTTCATGATCTCCTCTCTCAAATAGATTAAAACAAAATTATATATATTTAAAATATTTAATTATTGTTAATTTTATTTAAATATGTTTATATTAGTAATTGTGTGTAAAAATTTTAAAAATTATCAATTAAATTTAAAAATTATTAATTACATATATGTAAAGATATCTTTTATAACATATTATTATTCATATAAATGTATACTTATATTTCAAAATATTTATATTTATATTCAAATAAAAAATTTACAGTATAGTATTAATAAATATAAATATATATTTAGTCTATTTAAATTTTATTAAGTATACTTAAAATATGTATACATTATTAATTATATATATAACTATTAATAATTATTTATTATATTTAAATATTTTTAATTATATATAAAAAATTAATAATTATATATATGTATATATATTTTTTATAATATATTATTAATTATATAAATGTATAATTATATTTAAAAATATCCTTTGTTATATTTAAATGAAAAAAATACAATATATTTTTAATTAAAGATGATTATTAAATTTATTATCAATTGTATAAAAATATTAGTCATTGTTATTTATATTTTAAAAATTTATTAATTATATATATGACAAGACCCGACCCATCAAGCCTCGCATGGGTTAGTGGTAAGTTGAGGGTGTTACCCCAAGCCCGCCTCCAATAGGCTAGGGGCTGGTGACTAGAATGGAGTGGGAATTACTCAAAATATGAGAGGTATTAACCTATACCAACATACAACAAATACATGTCTCCAATATACAATATGATCTAGAACACTTGTAAAACATATATAAATAATTAACTAAAATGTAAAAAAATTGAATACAAGAGATGAAAAGTATTAGAACATCTCCTAAGATAAAATTAGGGAAATTGAATAAATCTAAAACGCATTTGAACCCTAAAAATTCAAAAATATCCTCCAAGCTATAATTACTCTCGGATCACTCTCCAGTTGTCGCATCCATCACCCCCATCTGAGATAATATGTCTCCACCACACACTATCATACATCTCCAATAACTTATAAGTGTTATCTCTTAATAATACATGTGAGTCCTCACATCCACTCAAATAATCTCTAAACGTGTACATAATCTTCACCGACATAACAAGTGTGGGCCCAAGGCGCATAAAGGAGTGAATATAAACATACTTGATATGATGCCTCTAAAACCATAAAGAAATCATAACGCAATTGGTTAGTTCAACTCCTAGTATACGAGGTCCCAAGGAGGAAGACAAATAGGAAAAATAGAACACCAAGATAGCTCAAGATCCTGATACTAAAGAGTAATCAGAATAATTTCAGAAATGAATAATCCAAATATTTACAATCACTATAAGTGTGAGAGACATTGAGTAGTCTTGGTCAAATCAGCTCTAATCTTTCAAAGCCACGCCACACTATCAAATGGAGGTAATCATAGCACTAAAGATTCCATGAATTCTAAAGTTGTTAGTTGGTTATTTACCACATCTTGAAGGAAACCCTTAGAGTTTTTAGGAATCACAAGTCTAGAAAAAATATATACCGCAAAGACTTCCAAAATCCACACTGCCACCAAAATCTCATAATGGGATTCTTCTCATCCTTGAAGCATGCTCATCGAACAATGGAGAATCTCACCCTCAATTCTATCAATATTGATCAAGAATCCATGATTACCTATTAAACACAATCCATGTAACATCATAAGATCTATAGTGGGGGACCCGCACCTCAAATATGGACAACTTAGTTGAGGGGTACCATCCCCAATAGAGGACTTGTACCCTTCCAGAGCCCTTATATGGGGGAGTAATGACTCTATAAATAGAATAAAAATTCCATAAATGGGTTTAGGGGAGTACCGAATCTACCTAAATATCAGATAAATGGGACCCACTCCCAAACTAGTCCCACTACTTGGAGAGTACCAACCCTATCCCGACTCTAAGGATCACTCTCAATACATTTTGTCAACTAACTATTTTTAATGGGAGAAACCCACTCACAACATATCATGTCGCATCTCGAATATTTAAACAATGTCAATTATTGTGTCCCATGTGAAATTATACTCTAAAAATACTACTCACGTGCCCAAATAAGAATCCAATAAATGTTTTATGAACATGTAGGAAGCCCATTTTCAGTCCTATGGGATAAAATATAAATATTCCTGTCTTTCATCATAAACAGACACAAATGGGAAAATGTATTGCTCTATATAAATCTACATAAAAAATATTTATCAAAGACTATTTACATTTCCAAAATAGACACCTGATGAAAAATATGAATTTCTTCATATCCCCGACAAAAGATGCAATGATTTAGGACCCAATGCATATTCCATGATTTAGAATTAGGTATCATATATTACTCTTGAATAGTCTATCCAGAATTTGAGTCCATGATGTTATATATGGATTATCAATCTGAATTCAATAAAGGAAGATACAAGTGAGGGGTTCCACATATTTTTCCCTCACTCCCCTAAATCATTAATGAAGGGGGTTTTCACAGTGGTGTCCATGCACCCCCTTCAGTATTTATTCTTTATAATTTTAATTTATTTTTATTTTATTATTTTATCTTTCATGTTTCTATTATTATTTCTTATTTTTCACACATAGAAAAATTTTATAAATTATCCCTAATTCATGTCATGGCATTAATTCTAGTACTAACTATAATCATTGCATACCTTTGAGCCACTATCACAAAAACCTCACAATAACATTGTGTCAGCTAGTGTCAACCACACCCCACACTGATGTCATCTCCACACTATCCTACACCTCTTTCAAAATTTGGATAGCTGAGATACCAACACTTGAGACTATCATTGTCCATCTATCCATCACTTTTGGCCATATCTAAGGTCGAAGGCTCAACACCCTCACATGATAATAGAATAATTATGTAAAACAATAGAGGAGAGATAGAGAGAAGAAAATTTTGGGGTCTTTGTATCAAAGATCCCCCCTCTTCATTGTTACGTCAATATATTCCCACAAACAAAACAAATTTAGGAAAAATAATTTGTAACCTAATATTTTCCTTGATGAAAGGGGTGTGAATTATACTATGTTATAGTAATGATGAATTTATAGATGATCAAAAAATAATACTCTAGTTCTTTTATGATGAAAAGATTTTTTATTTCACAAATATAATATAGAATAATAAGAATAGAGAAAAAATTTAAAATTATGAGCCCTAACTCCAAAAAAAATAAATCATTAGTGAAGGTCTCTTGCATCCATTGTCAAAGATGAGATATAATTTATCATTATCATGTGATCTGATCTTGTTCCTCAATCTAATACCATTGACACCATCGTCAAATCTCCCACCCTTCCTCTGGATAGGTTTTTTCAAGTGATGTAGGTAACCCTAGAGAGAGTCTAAAATGGAATTTAAATAGAGGAAATTATAGGTCAAATAATTAATTGAAAAAATTATTTAATTATTTAATTTATTCCTCTAACTTTTTCTGTGATTGTGAACAATTTTGGGACACGATACGACCATAAATTACATCTTTCCTAAGGTTAATCACATATTTCAGACATAACTATGGTCTTATTTTTCCAATATGTGGCCCCATTTTAGTGATATAATTATTTCATCATAAATATTCACATGAATACTTAAAATAATATAATATTTTAATTATATTATTATCGAGCCTCTATAGCGACTGTATTTCCATGCTTACCCCATGTTTCATCCTAAAATGGAATATAAAATTTTTCTAAATAACCCAAAAATACCAAGACCACCACATCACCATCAATCTCAAAAGATAATTATTTATTTTATTAATTAATATAAAAATATCCCATAAAACTAACCTGACACATAATTTCATAAAAATTCTACTAGGGGGTAAACACCACCCTTAAGTTCAATAGAATCATCAAAAAAATATGAGGTCATCCACAAGGGAAAATTTATCATTTTACTCTTGGGGTGTTCCTAAGATTATAAAAAATAAAAATTGATCTATGACTCAACTAGGAAATTTCAAGATCACTACTTCCACCCCACCTTAAAACTTTTCATCCTAGAAAATGAAAAAAATGGGTGTACAAAAAGGATGCTCACAAAACAACCATCTGTATAATAAAACCCACCATTGCACATAATTTTGTCACCACCAAAGGTTTGAGATCTAAGAAAATTTAGTACATACACAACTATGAAGGAAACATAATATTTCATTCATCAATACAACAACACTAGCCTATATCAAAGAAAGAACCAATTACGAACATACATCTACCCCGGGTGATCCTTTCTAAGCCTTTGTACCCAAAATCCAACTTCATTTGTGAGTCATCCTACCAAATGGGACAAGATGGATCACATAAACTCTAACATTTATAATAAAAGACTTATTCAGAAAGGTAAAATCTAATTGTAGTTCCTTTCTCATCACCTTTAAATTGTGTTCTATATGGTTATTGTATGTGTGCAATCCATCCATGCCACTAGCTACATTGGATGCTTACTAGATTACATTTTGAAATTAGAAAAAATGCATGGATGAATGATTTATGGAATCTAAACCAACCTTTATACCATAACCTTCCAAAAAATACCCATCCTTCATCATTTCTAGTTATGGTACATGAACAACATGGTCCACATTTCCAAATATTTACAAAGATACCCATGAGAATCTCCCATTCACAACAAAATTTTCAAAATATTTTCATCCAATACCAAGTATAGCTTTGTTGTGTTATTGTTTCTTGGCTGTAAAAGATATCAACAAGACCCTTAGATTCAGTACCAACCCCATCCAACTAGTCAACATTACACCACTTCTATTTGGATGGCCAAATCCTCTATAATCTAAATTGGATGATCCTAACAAATCAAATAACCCAAATCTATCATCTCCATGCCCTAAGAAAGAACCTACCCAAGTAACCAACATCCACAACCATTCTAAAAATATCCTCTTCCATCATATAATAAGTTTTTCATGATATTATTTCACCCACACTAATCTATTAGGAATTCCATATCAAGAACCATGCTTTAGTAGAGCATTCTCCACTAATAATGACCATAACATCACTCAATACAATCATTAGTGGAAGATGAACATCCATATTTGGGAGTGGGTGATATGTTCCCTACCTACATAAAAGGCCCATAGGTTCACCACACTATAACACCTAATTAAAAAGGAATAATATGTTTAAATCACAATTATGGAATACTTTATACAAGGGGAAATTTTGAGGCCATCACCATTAACCGATGGTGAGAAATGTCTCCCATTTTAAGCAAAATAAACTACATAATAATAAATACTCATGGACATACACCATTACCCAAACATAGACTGGCCTACTAGAAATCACCAACCACCATGTCACTACTATGTTACTCTGGTCTCCTCATCCTCCACTTATTCAGCTTCATGGAGCCCAATGTAACCCCACTTATCCACGTTTCACACTATGAGAACCCAGAAGCATAATAAGCTCCATAATTAATCATTAAAAGGAGAGACTCATCTTAACACACTTCAACTCTACAAGGGTACTCATAATATTTGGAATTTTTTAGATGCATACACTGGCTACTACTCAAGGGCCAATCATATATCTCCCTTCATAATCATTTGTGCATCCCTCAATATTCATAGGAGTAGAATTATTTCTCTGTGAACAAAGTGTATAGATCCATTCTATCTAGATGATGGGTAGATTTCCTTAACATCTATAAGGATAGATCTTCTCACCATGCATGAGGTATATTTTCCCGCTTTTGAAAACATAACTCTCCTAATCATTAGAATAGCCAACACCCCATGATACTAGTAGATGGTAACCAATTCATACTAATTTGGGTATCATCACACATATTCTATAGCATGAATAAATTTATAAAAACACCTATTTCTCTATATATAATATACTTACTTCACTAAAAGGAGTGAATGAATATCGATCACCTACCAGTGGAAGTTCTCTAGTCAACCATAAGCCAACATGAGGTTCCACCAAAATCCCCAACTCCAAATCATATGGTGTCGGATGAACAACTTCCACCAGCATCGACTAGTATGATAGTTTGTGGATAATAAACACAATACATACCCCATTTCACACCTACTATTAATCATTCATGGTAATCCTCTATTCATATTATCTTGTATGTGATATTCAATAATCTCTTTAGAATAGTGGCCCTCCAAAGGTGGAGAATCGGAAGTGAGGTTTAATGTATTTTCTATATCGAAATACTCTCTCACCACTTTGTTTGTTTCCAAACAAATTATTTTAAAATGGTAGGGCTATCAACATGTAGGTTCTTATCCTTAAAAAACACTAATGTGAAGGTATGTCCACGATACCACTTTGGATATCTTTAGGAGAAAAGATAGCTTGCTTCCAAAACCTGGGTGCATCTCTGCCAATGCTCACTCTAGAAACCCAAGCACTATTAGGGTTATAAGAAAGAATAAACACTACTCAAAATATGGATTCTCTACCAAAACCTATGAGTTTAATAATTTCTATTGAAAAACAGTCCCATAATATCGCTTGGTAAATCCCATGGGCCTCAACACATACTCAAACATGGTCATGTCACCATGTGGATAGGAACAACATCCAAGATAAAATACTAACCCAGATGAGTGATCAATATCAATCTACAATAGAAAAATCTCTTCAATAGTTTGAGAAAATAATCTTTATCCCTCACTAACAGCTCACAGTTTCGTAATGTAACGCCCAGATATTTTTCATATAGATTTTTATTTTAAATAAATTTTTATTAAATGGATTGTTGCACAACTAAAACACACTATGATATATTTTAGTATGAATTATATTTTATAAAATTTAATGATTTATAATAACAGAATAAATAATAATTACATAATAATAATTAGACATGGATATGAAAATAAAATATTCCATATTATGAGAAAAAGTACAACTAGAAAACTAAGGTTGGTAAAAAAGAAAATAGGAAGATTTTAGAATGGATCATGATGATCAGTAATAAATATAACTCCATCAAATATTATTGTGGAAAGAATAAAGATATTATGGAATATAGAAATAATTTTATAATTAAAATGAGATATAGGATTAGTGGGTATTTAAAGAAAAAAATGTGATCATTGCAGGTTATTGAAGCATTATTAAGAAAATATCCATTGGGGAGTAATCATTATGGTATACATTAATAATTTAACTATATTCATATTTATTTTATAAATAATATATATTTTTTTATTATATATAAAGTTATATTTAAAAATTTCATATTAAAAATTAATACTTTAACCATATTTAAAATTATTTTATGATTAAAAGATATTATGTAGTTGAATTTGTGGGTAGTATGTTAATGAAATCAATTATTAGATATTTGGAATTATTTGAAGATAAATAATAGAAAATTATAAATATAAATAGTTATATAATATTTATAAAGAACTATAAAATATTAATTTCAGATGAATTTATATGAGATAATGTAAATTATAGGTGAATTATATTAATTTGAAATGAATTTATTTAATGATAATTGAAAATTTTAATAGTACAATTTATTATGGTATGTGAAATATTAATTTTAAACTAATGCATATAATATATTTGTATTGGATATATTTAAGTAATATAATATTTTTAATATATATATATATATATATGAGAAGAATTAAAATAAGATATGGATGGTAACGGATAAATAATTATTAATTAATTATGGAAAAGAAAAAAATTAATATATAAATTTTTATATGTCTAAAATAATAAATAAATAAATAGATTAAAAACAAAAAAATGGAAAATTTCCACTCATCCAATGACCAGAAGAATAGGTAGGTGAACCTTTCATGAGTTAGCACCAGGCATCATAATAAGGAAGCATGGAGGGGGTAGGCTGGAACACATGATAAGGGAGAAGGGCACTCACCAGAATAGGTTGGTGCCTAAGAGACTTATCTGGGGGTGTTTTCATGAACTAATAGATAAGAAAGTGCATAGAATACTGAAAGCTCAATTTGGGATTGTGTTTCACTTGTATTGCTCAAAAATTAAATAACACATACATATCTTAATATTAAAAATCATTATAGAATTAATCATCCTCCCCCATGTGTGAATATAGAGGGATTATCAATAGGTCATATATATATAATACATGTTGAAGAAGTGTAATTTTCACAAGATTATGGGACGTGTGGGATGATATGAAATGTTAAACTGTAACTAATGTTATAATACATCATCTTATTCCTCTCGATATGAAATTATGGCATAGTTATCAATAGGTTATGTAACACCCTTTTAAAATTTATACTCAAAAGAATAAATTATGTTACCCATTTCAAAAAGGTGAAAATTTCATTTCAGGATCCTAACTGATTGGAATTCCACAGTTAACCATGCTTATCCCAGAGTAGTGATCAAGATGGGTGACCTCCTAAGAATTTTACTAGGGTGTGTGTGAGTGAGGATAAACCACATTGTAATAAAGTGTATCCCTATGGGAATAGTTGTTAGCCTGAAATATTGCCTCATTGGGTAATATAATGTGGTGTGTGGGGAAGGAAAACCAAGGTATTACTGGAGACCCATGGGGTTAGTGAACTAGTCCAAGGACTAGGGTAATTCAGTTCAACGCAAATGGTATTAGAGCCAATACCTAGCCGGAAGTGTAGTGGCATTTCTTGGGTTTGATGTTTGGGGTCCACAATGAGGGTGTTGTGCTTTAAAGGGGTGGATAGTGTAATACCTATAGAAAATTGATGCTTAAAATACTAAATTATACTACCTATTTCAACAAGGTGAACATTTCTTTTCAGGATACTATCTAATTAGAACTCCACATTTAAGCATGGATGGCCTGGAGTAGTGGTCAGGATAGGTGACCTCTTAGGAATTTTACTTGGGCATGTGTTAGTGAGGAAAAAACACTAGAAGAAAATGTGTTGGCCTATAGGGATACTCATTAGTCTGATAAGTGACCCTACTTGATAATATTTTGTGGTGTGTTGGGAAAGAATATGAGGTATTATAAGATACCCATGGGGTCAGTTGACTGCACTCATGGCCTGAGGTAGGTTGGGTCGTGATGGGTTATATAGATATATATAATTTTCATTGTGGGAACAACACGTCGTGAAATCATATAAATATATTAGGATTTGTGAATGGTTTGATGATGGTGGTATAAGAAGGGGTAAATGACTTATTATGATATGTCATCTCATTAAAGATTTGGATTAGTGTTTGAAAAAAAAATTAATGGAATTTATCATTAAAAACCAACTACTAAATTTTATTTTATTAAATATGGAACTTCGGTATTGTAAATGGTGACAAGGGATGTGTATTTTTAGTGATTCGGGGTATTCTTATGCAGAAAACATAGCTAATTTTGGATTTCTAGATCCTTGGACATTTTTGAATGGTAAAATGGTAATTTACACCTATCAAATGACCTTGAAAAAATTAAATAGAGACACTGAATCCAGAATATAGTGTTTATCTTAGGGTGTAAATTTGGTTAGATTTCATGTTAAAGAAGTTATTTTAGAGTATTTAATATTTATTAAATAAATAATAAGTATATTTTGTGGGTTCAAACATTTATATCTACTAAATAAAACTCTACATGGTTGACTCTATAATAGAGGGTTTTACCTAGGTTTTGTTTATTTTTTGTTCAATTTTGTGGCCCGAGTCATGCCCATTTAACGGTTGTTCCATTTAGTTATTTAGATTTATTAAAATACCAAAACCTTACCTCTTTCCCCATTAAACACAAGAATTATTCTATCCCCCCCCTCTCTATTAATAACATGGGGCTTATAGGGAGTGATTGAGGAGAAAAAAAATTTCCTAGTATGATCATCGCATGGATTGAGATGCAACGGACTTGGAACATAGATCAGAAAACAATGATGAATCTACAATTATTCACCATGAGGTAAGTCTTGTTAAATTCAATTAATCATCATCTATTTTCAATTTTTTCATTATGTTTTATAATCTATATGGCTTTCATAATGTATTTCCTTTGGAAATGGATCGAATCATATGTGTTTTGGATGAATTAGGTAGATTATAGGTGGGTTGTGACTCAAAATCTGAACTATATTACATGTGTTACCAATAACACATGTTGTGTATCTTTTTGGTGAATCTCAAGTTTGTTAAGATGTCCACATGTTGTTTTATCCATGTGAATATGTCCTGAAAAAACCTTTGATACGACACAGCTTGATCTAGGGTACACGGCTAGTTACCCAAGTGCCCCACATGTTGTATAGGGTAGGTAAATCATATATACTAGGAAAGTAAACACACAAGGATAGAATTTGTGTTTTCATGTCATGTACTCAAAGTAAACTCTGTGTACTTCCCCATCTTCCGGTTTTTGTGCTTCTCCTCTCCCTAGAACTAGAATTAGACATATGAGGAATCCATTCTAATTATCCTTCCACATAGATAATGGTGGTGGTATCCTTCACACTATTAGAGGTTATTGGAAATATTATTGGAGTTGGTATCCTAGGACCAACTGTTTTTACTTTGATTACATGTATATTCTATGTATTTAATATTTATAAACTTTTTATTATATATTGATAATTTTTTACATGACTCTAATGTAATAATATCTTAGAGTATATGTCACATTTATAAGGTGATAGTAGTTACCAACTATGATTAGAACCTTGATGTGCTATAACAGTATTCTTAAATAAATATTTTGTGGTTGGATAACATACTATGATGGGACACATAATTATAGACTATTAGGTATGAGTACTCATAAGAAGATGAGGCTTCTTCTCATTCGGTTCGCACTTAGAAATCTATAATATGGGAGATTATGAGAACAGACTTTCCAATATGAATAATTCATATTTTGGTGTCATTGTATATTTATATCTGAGAGCGTATATTATGGTCCTTAGATATTAATATTATTATTAATTCATGTTACAACTTGTATACATAGATGTATTTCATAAACCATGATCATAACAGTTTGTTGGAATGTTGGATATGTTGGGTGTGTCATGAGTGACATGTCATTAATAGATAAGTTGAGGAAGTATTTTCCCATTCCATATTTATAGAATACTATGTCTCAACCCTTTTATTGGAATGGAATGGTAACCCAAAAATCCATGTCCATGGTGTAACGATAAGTTTATTTCAGATACTCAAAGAAAGACGTATCAAGTATATAGTTTGGTGACAAAGATGTGCAACCTTCTTGGTGAGATATTGAGACAAAGGGATTATATTATAAAATGAGTGTGCATATGTGGTTGTCATCGTTCTGACATTTAGTTATTTATCTTGGGTTCCTCGACCCGTTTCTAGACAGTAATCTTGGACTTTAGGCAAGCCCACCTAATGCTAATGAGAAATAATCCTATAGGGTAACACACTAAGTGTTTCTGTTGATCTAGATTAAATTCTATTATAATTCAATTATTGGAATAAATATTATACTCAATATAAATAAATAATTTTATTCAAGTTTTATTGATCGCTAATATTCATAGGGTATTAAATAATTATTTTTTTATTAATAAATAATTTATCTGATTTCGTGAATATATATATAATATTTATTTGCTGGATTGTGAATAAAATATTTATTTTATTTATTGAATATCTTTAACAAATATTTACTCACTAGATTTTGAATAAAATATTTATTTATGAATAAAATATTTATTCATTTGTTCAATAAATGCTATAATAGTTCGAACGAGCCAATACCGAGTCCAGTGACAAATATAAATTAACAAGACTATTATACAATATTTTTTATTGTGAAAGTTTTCATGTGCCACAAAATAAAAATAATGATATTATTATTATTATTGATGGGGTTTATTAAAGCTTTTAAACGTTATTTAATGGCTTGAATGAAATTAAATAATATTTTAACCTAAACCCTAAATTTATAAATATATGGTTATTTATATTGTATATTTCATCCAAAAAATGAGAATAGATAATTTTTGTGCATAATGAATTCTCTCTTGACTACTCCTCTATCCTTTTCAATAAAAATAAACACAAGAGAGATTTCTTCAAGACCAAAGAACAAGCGATCAAGAATGAACAATGCAAGACATTCGATTCACTATGCATGCACCCAGAGAGAGAGTGGTGTTGTTCTAAGATCATTGGAACATGTGTGGATCACTAGTAGAGGGATTATATCCATGTATCCTCACATCACAATTAAGGAAATCTGAAGGGGTCTTTTCAGATGATCAACAATCATCAAAAAACAAGGTCCTAAGCCTGGGTATTTATTTCTTCAAATATTAAATGAATTAATTATAAAATTTACATGAAATATCCTCACTCATGGTTTCAATCAATGATGATTAAAATAAATTTTAATATATCTCCCACCACTGAAAAATTATTTTACATCCAGAACCATAAAGTGGTATCATAGGGGTCATATTTATATTTATAATTATTTATTTGATTTTCGATCCATTCGTAATCGTGGTTGAGTTTTTATTTCTTATTATTTATTCATCAATTCGAGTTGAATTAATATTCTTTGATATATTAATCATATTCGTTCATTTTTTCATTTTATTAAGGGTTTAAGAATAAATAAATAATAATCTAAGATTCCATCACGAAGTGCCAAATCATTGGTTGGTAAAGCTGGGTTACATGAAATGTAGCTGGAGTACACTTCATGCACCCATATGCATTGTACCTGGATGTGTCGAGAATTTAATTACCCATGGTGTATTTATTACGCACTATTTATTGATCGAGACAACCTCACATATAGTAAGAGGATACATGGTGTGTATCTGGCATGTACACGCTGTGTATTCCGGTCAAGTTAACACATCAAATCCCCAGGTGTGTGACTCAAATACATGGAAACCGAGGTACATGGAATGTAGTTCGACTTTATATGTTGTTTAGTCTCCCATTAAAGGAAATAATTAAAAATTACATTAAATTAAAAATTGTATCATCGTTACCTTATTTTATAGAATTGAACACTAATGTAAGTTTGAAAATTTAATAATTTTTTTAAAGAATATTAAAATTCTCAATTAATTTATTATAATTAATATGTCATTATTTTTTCTTCCATTTATTTTCCATGAATACCATAATTTATGGTTACCTCCAATTAAGTTCATATGATCATTAAGATGAAAGAAAATTAATTAATACAAGTTATTTTATCTTAATAATAAATAATTAATGAATGAATGAATGTTTTCTAGTTACTTTTGCTCATTTGTTGCATATATGACTATTAATTATCTTGACCAAGATTTATGTATGTGTTTGAATTTATTTAACTAAATTTATTTCATGTGTTTGTAATTATTTAATATTAAATTAAATAATGGCCTATATGTAATCCCTCCCTCTATTATTATATAGGGCCTATGTTTCTAAGGATATTTATGTAATCCCCTTTAACCAACTATTTGGTTCCCCTCACTTGCATGTGAGTAATAAGTACTTTGAATTAATGTATCATCCCAAGGTGTACAGAGGTGGTTCAAGATGGAACAATGATGATACCAACTCGATGATACATAGATATATAGGTGGAATTCTATAACTCATTCCAAGACTGGAATATGGAGTTATTCCCCAAGTTTATAGGTTGATTCAATATTATCTCATTAAATCAACTCTTAGATAAGCTCACGATCAGGTCATTTACATTATTTATTTATTTCTATTTATGAATTATTTATTTTATGTATGAAAGTCCATAGTTACATAAATAAATGAGTTAATATGCGAATATGGAATTTATATAAAGGGATTATGCATAAATGTTTTATCCAACATGGTTAAATAATTAATTAAAATACAAAAAAATATTAACAACACATTAAAATGATAAAAAAAGAAAACATTTATGCATAATTAATTAAAATACCTCAAAATAATATTAAGTAAAACTAATACTTCAATTAATTAATTTGGAATGAAACCAAAGAATGAAGTGTAGTAGATGAATGAAGTCTAGACACTTACTTTTAATTGGGAGATCTCATGAGGGTTTGGGTTTGACTTAACTAAACTTGTATTTATTTTAATATCCAAATTCCATTCAATACAAATTTTGAGACAAGTGTTGACTAAATCCAAGTAGAGATTTTAGGATAGTGGAATACACTCAATGGATAAAGGAGCTACAAGCCCATAGTTGGAAAGATTGCCTAACTAATTACTTTCCAATGGTTTTCATGGACAATTTATAGATCATTAAGAAAATCAATGGGGATAATTTCCACTATAATGTTAAAATCAACTAGATATTCTGAGTTCAATGGTAAGTATTATTGGGACTTGATAAAATAGTGGTAGATTTAATAAAATTTATTTATTTATTTATTATTTATCACATAATTTTTAATCAAGAAAAAATACTAATAATCTTTTATTTTAATTTTAGAATAAAATGTCATTCTCATTATCCAAACTATCCCTATAATCAATATTAGAGAAAGAAAACATCCTAACTGGATGTAACTTAATAGAGTGGTTTATATGCCTTTAAGTTGTTCTACGCAATGTATAGAAGTATTACGTGCTGGAATCTCTAATGTATAATCTTCCTGCTAAAGTGGTGAGTGATAAAGATTTCCTTATATATGAAAAACATTTGAGCAGTGTGGTCTGTGATCAATGTTTGATTCTTTAATCTATGTCTAGTGAACTAATGAAGTCTCATGAAAACATGGATTCACATATGAAATATAAAAGATCTCATTCATGGTCTATACCAGGAGAGAGAGAGAGAGGAACGGTTTGAGATTTCCAAGCCACTTTTTTAGATAACTCTTAGAGAGGGTGACCCAGCTAGGCTTCACGTGGTTAAGATCATTGGATAGATTGAGATCCTAGAGGTTCTATGGTATAAACTCTCCAAATAACTCGGAATTGATCTCATTCTGGAATCGATCCATCAAAGATTCTCAAGATTTGTTGTGAATTTTAATAAGAACAACATTGAGAAGTCTCTGAGATATTTCCTCGCTCTTCTTCACTATGTTGATAAGGATATAAATCATGAAAATCCTTTTATCCTTATAGTGAATAAAAAAAGGGAAAGGGAAGAGATCTAAGTCCAATGATTCTTCACACACTTCCAAGAAAAGGAAGATCCAGGGGAAATCAAGGGAATAGGATGTTTTCTATTTCACATGTGGAAAGAAGGGACACTAGAAGAAAAATTACACCCAGATAAAGAATAAATGAGAAGATTCAAGTGCATTTTTTTATCAAGTCAAATTTATATATTTATAAAAATTGGGTATTAGATATAGCTTATTATTCTCACATATGTATTGAAATATAGGAACTAAGTATATTTAGAAAGATATATCAAGAGGAGGTAGATCTACGAGTAGCCAACGGAACTAAACTTTCTATTGTAACTATTGGGGACTATGACCTCACATTTCCAACCTGCATGATCTTGGTTTTAAAGGGTTTTTATTATGTTCCTTTAGTTTCCAAAAGCATTATTTATGTATCCATACTAGATAAAAATGGATTTATTTTCAAATTTAGAAATAAATGTTGCTTATTTTAAAAGATAGAAAATTTATGGTAATACATATTTAAAAAATGGTCTTTATGTTTTGGATTACACAAACAAAGTAATGGAAATAGATAAAGAAGTTACTTCACATGACTCATACAAAACCCAACATTGGAATCACTATCTAGGTCATGTAAATGAAAATTTCTTGACTAAATTACATCAAGATGGATATTTATATTCCTTTTCACTAAAACCAATTAGTGTATGTCATTCATTTTTACAAGGAAAAATTACCAAAGCCCCATTTTATGGGAAATTTGAAAGGTATAAAGAGCTTATTGAATTAGTTCACACTAATGTGTGTAGACTATTTCTAGTTTAGTTAAGGTGTGGGCACACATACTTCATAACTTTTATTTATGATTTTAGTAGATATTTATATGTATACTTAATTAGGTATAAGTCCAATTATTTAAATAAATTCATGGAATACAAGAATGAAGTTGAGAACCAACTTGGTAAAAATATTTAAAAAGTCCACTTAGACCACGATGGAGAATATCTTAATCAAAACGTCATTGATTATTTATGAGATTTCAGGATATTATCTCAACTCACTCCTCCTTATATACCTTATTGTAAATATGTAAGATAAATGAGGAACCACACCTTGTTAGACATGGTGAGATCAATGATGAGTCATGTGAGTGTTCCAATATCATTTTAGGGATTCACATTACAAACAAAAATATATGTACTAAACAGAGTGACAACTAAATAAATAGACAGTATACCATACCAATTATGTAATGGAAATAAACTCATGTTGTCTTAAATACATCTGTGGGGTTGAAAAAAAATTTGTTAAGGCCTCTTCAAGAAATAAGTCTGCAGTATGAGGAATAAAGTGTATCTTTATAGGATATCCTAAAGAAACAAAGAGATACTGGCTATACAATCCTTCAGACAAAGGTTTTGGTTGATATATGTCCCACATTTCATGAGGGGAAAATTATCTCTAAAATTGATAGTCAGAGAAAGAGAGACTTTAATGAAGTCTAGGATCAAGATACTCAAGAATTGGAATAGGAAGAAAATCCACAAATCCCTATGGAAGAATAAATTTTTCTAGACATGCAATTACTACATAGTAGTACTAGAGAGGTTATAGAACCAGAACGGTATGGTTTTCTAGTCATTGAGGATGGTTCCTCATTATCAGTTGATAATAATGATACTCTAACCTATAAGGAATCAATAAGTGGCACAGATGTTTCTAGGTGGTAAGAGGTTGTGAATTATAAAATGGATTCTACGTACCAAACCCAAGTCTATATTTTCATAGGCCTTCCAGTAGATGTAAAAATTATTTGTTGAAAATGTTATTCAAGAATAATATGGACATAAAACGATAATTCACAACCTATAAGGCATGACTAGTTTCAAAAGGGTTTTAACAACCTCAAGGCATTGATTATGAATAATCCTTTTCACCAATTATAGTGTTCAAATTGATCAAAATTCTATTTTCCATTATAGATTTCCAGGATTATTATAATTGGAAAATGGATTTTAAAATATCCTAATTTAATGAGAACCTTTAGGAATATTTATATATGACACAACCTAAAGGTTTTAGGACTCCAAAGTATTCCAACAAGGTATTCTAGTTGCAAATATCCATTTATGGATTAAAGAAAGAATATGGATCATGGAACATTTATTTTTGATGAATCCATAGTAGAATTTAGTTTCATAAAGAATGAATCTGATATGTGTGTCTACAAATGGTTTAGTGTGAGTGCAACTATTTTATTAATAGTATATGTTGATGAAATATTACTCATTGAGAAAAAAATACTAACCTTATTGTCTATTAAGGTGTGTTTTAATAAATGCATATCTATAGAGGACTTGGATGAGGAAGCTTATATTCTTGGGATCAAGATTCATCATGATAGGTCTAAGAGGTTACTCGGCCTAAGTCAAAGTACATACATGGAAAAGATATTGAAAATATTAAATATGAAACAATCCAAGAGAGGACTATTTCCAGTGTCACATAGAATTCATCTTTCAATAAAAATGTGTCCTCAAACACTTGAGGAAAGAAACAAAATGGCAAGGATTCCATACACTTTAGTGATTGGTTCATTCATGTATGTTATTCTATATACTGGTATAGATGTTTCATATTCATTAAGTCTGGTGGGAAGATATCAAGATGATATATATGACCACCATTGGATGATGTTCACGACTATCCTTAAGTATCTGAGGTGTGCTAACGATATGTTCCTAGTTTATGGATGAGATTAGGAACTAGTCATTAGAGGATATGAAAATTTTAGTTTCCATATAGATAAAGATGACATGAATTCACAAATGGGATACATTTAAACTTTTAATGGAGGTGTTTTGAGATTAAAGAACTCAGATAAGGCTATATTTGTAGATTCTACAACAAAGTCTGAGTATATTTCGGCCTCTAAGGAAGCTAAATAAGCAATATGGATGTAAAAATTAATTAGATATTTTTATGTGTTACCTATTATTAAAGATATTATCACTCTCTATTGTGATAATAGTGTATTAGTGGATCTTATAAAAAATATAAGCTCACATTAGCAAACAAAGAACGTACTTATGAAGTATCATATCTTGAGGGATTTTTCTCAGAGAGGTGAAGTTGTAGTGAGCATTATTTCTATGGAAGAAAACATAGAGTACCCCTTGACTAAATCCTTGACTTAGAAAAAACATGACTATCATGTGAGGTCTAGTGGAATAAATGTCATAGGTAGTTGGATCTGGCCTAAGTGGGAGTTTTTTGGAGTTGGTGTCATATGAAAAACTTTTTTTACTTTGATTACATGTATATTTGATGTATTTAATATTAATAAAACTTATTATTACATATTGAGCATTGTTCTATTTGACTCTAATGTAATAATATCTAAGAGTATACATCACATTGATAAGGTCATAGTAATTCCCCACTATGACGAGAACCTTGATGTGCTATGATGATATTCTTAAATAAATATTCTAAGATTGGATAAAATACTATGATGGGATACATAGTAAATATACTATCAAATGGGAGTACTCAAAATCAGATGATGCTTCTTCTTATAAAGTTTACACTTGGTAATCTACAAGATAAAATATTCTGAGAACAGACCCTCCATTATGAATTCTGTATGTTCTAGTGTCATCAAATTTTCCTATATGCGATCATGTGTTACGGTCCCTTAGAATTTAAGATTATTATTAATTCATGTTACAACTCATTTACTTATATGTATTTCATAAACCATAACGATAAAACTTAATGGAGAATTTGGATATGTTGGTTGCGTCATGAGTGACATGTCATTAATGGATAAGTTGAGGAAGGCTTTGACCCTTACATCTTTATAGAAACTGGTATCTTGGCCTTTTAATTAGAATAGAAACACTACCCTAAATTCCAGGGCTATGGTTTAATGATGAGTTTATTTTAGATTGTCAAAGAAAGACGCATTGAGCATATAGGTTGGTTACATGGTTGTGCAACCTTCTTGATGATATACTGAGATAAACGGATTATATTACAAAGTGATCATTCATATGTGGTTTTCATAATTGTAAAATTAAGTTATTTCTCTTGGGTGCCTTAACCCGTTGTTAGACAAAAATATTGGACTTTAGGAATGTTTTCCAAATGCCAACGAGAGATAATCCTTGAGGTTCGCAGACTAAGTGTTTTTGTTGATCTTAATCAAATTCTATTTAAAATTAATTATTATAATAAATATTATTCTCAAGACCAAGGAATAATTTTATTCAATTTTTATTAATCACTAATATTCAAAGGGTAATAAATAATTATTTTTTTATTAATAAATCATTTATTTCATTAAGTGAATATATATAAAATATTTCTTCGCTGAATTGTGAATAAAATATTTATTTTATATATTAAATATTTTTGATAAATATTTATTCGTAAGATTTTGAATAAAATATTTATTTATTAATAAAATATTTATTTATAAATAAAATATTTATTAATAAATAAAATATTTCTTTGGTTATTCAATAAATGTTAGAGGATTTTTAATGGACCAAGACTAAGTCTAGTGACAAATATTAATTAACAAGATCGTTACATAATATTTATTATTACGTAAGTGGGCGTGCACCAAAAAATAATAATAATGATATTATTATTATGTGGAATGGGTTTTATTAATGGTTTTTAGTATTATTTAATGGTTGACATGAAATTAAATAATATTTTAACCTAATCACTAACTCTATAAATAAATGTTTATGTCTATTGTGTATTGCATCAAAAAAATGAGATTAAATTGTTACGCACAATGCATTCTCTCTAAAATATTTTTTTATCTCTTCTTATAAAGAATGAGAAACACAATAGATGTTTCTTCAAGACTAAATAACAAGAAATCAATAATGAACAATTTAGGATATTTGATTCACCATGCAAGCACCCGGAGATCTAGGGGTATTTTTTGGAGATCATTGGATCATGTGTAGGTCATCTATAGAGGGATTATATCCTTGTATCCTTGCAACACAATAAAGGAAATTAGAAATGGTCTTTATAGATGATAAATGATCAATAGAGAAGAATTTTTCTAAGCCTATATATTTATTTCTTAGTATATTAAATAAATTAATTATAAATTTGATATGAAATATCTTTACTCATGGTTTCGGGAAATAATGATTAAAATAAATTTTAATATATCACCCACCACCTCAGGCTTCCACTGTGCCCAGAACCATCAAAATTAGTTGGAATTCCTATCATATTCTAATCTCATAGTAGTAATGAAAATACTTAGATGTTGGGTTATAGTAGGTGTAAGGTTCATAGACCTTCTCAAGGCATGTTTAGATGTGAGGCGGCATACCCTCGTATGTTTTCAGTGATCATTTCCCATCAAGGGTTGGTGGTGGTTTATTCTTATCATAGGATGGAGGGTTTAGGAAATCATTATTTATCTAGGTTATACTAGTACCTCTCTAAAAAATAGTAGTTCCTTGGGTCTTAGTTAGGTTTGAGACTCATAAAGGAATCCCTCTTTCTCTCCACACACCTTAAAGATAGTTTTAGTGCATATGGATTGGGGATTTCAAGAAGAAGCATTTGGAACTTCTCTCATTAGTCAATATGGCCTCTATATCTAGTCTCTATTCAAATTTTAGATATCATCTCTATCTCTATATCTCTCAAATTTCATCTCAATATATTATTAAGGGAGACTGAGTAGTGTTTATGGATCATACTTAGTAGTTCCATTCATTAAACCATCGTATCTAAGGCCTATATGGAGGTAGAGTCATGGTTTTGTATTAAAATCTCTACCTAAGCCTATATTCTAGGACAATGAGTGAGAAATTCCTTTTGGTTTATGAAGTCGGCATCCCCCTGTAGGATAAGGCATGGGTTCATCATTCTTGGTTATGTTTTCTCAAATCCACCTCTTATGAGGCATGGGTTGTTCCTTTGGGTATGATGATTGTTCTCATCATATTTTATCTAATCCCTTAGCATGGAGTAGTATCCCTAATGCAGTTAGAGGGAAATCTTAGAGTTGGAAGTGGTTTTTCAGTATATATGGATCATTTTTCAAGGTTGGAACCCCCTTGGTCAGGTTACATGTACTGGTGAGGTGTTGGTATCCCATAATTGTTCTTGGATTACATGAATTGTTATATTTATGGTTGACCTCCATAAATGTTTCATGCATGCATAGAATTATATATTATGGGTTCCTTTAGTTATTACCCTCTCAATCTACCTTCTAGAGAGGAGCAGGTTTATACAATGCTTACTCTTTTGATGAATTCTTTAATTTAACCCATTTAGTGAATCCAAGATGTTGGGTTCCCATCATATGTGTTTTTTGGATGTGGTGTTCCTTTTCCCCCAATTTTTATGAAATGTGGAAATCTCTCTATGGTTCAATACCTAGACTACAATTCAAAAGTCTAAGAGTGTTGGGAAATATTGGTTGTATGATTTTGTGAGATTAGTGTAGTATAGGGATTCATTTAGGGAACGGTGGCATGTAGATGGCTTCATTTACCCTCCCTTTGGATCGGTGGCAGTTCTAGAAAGCTTTTTGTAGTTCATGGTTGGGTGTACCTTCTTTGGTTGGGGGTCTTTCCAGATTCCAAAGGGTGTTCTTGTGGTGATAATTGAGATGATTTTCTATCTATCTAGGATAATAGAGTTAGCTATTTTTGTTATGAACAATGGGAAAGGGGGTGTTTACCAGTTTTCATGGGACTCGTTCAAGTTTCCCCATGATTTAGTTAAGTTATCATTTGAAATTGAACCTGTTCTCCCTTTCAGATAGTGTTAGATTTGTGTTTGGGAGCTTGGTGATGTCTACCTCATTTTTTTTGGGTTTCTTTGGGTTACATTTGGTGTTTGTATGGTTTGTACTTGTTTTTGTGCTAATTTTCATCCCTATTATCCTTTTTTTCGAGGATACCAATTGGGTATTTTTATAATCATCCTTGTATGTGATCTTTTCACCACATGTGGTGCATCTATTTAGATGAATTACATGTTAGTGATGACTTTTGAGGGTGTAAAGGAAGTGTATATAGTGGATATAATGGAGTTGGTGTGTGTGTGTATGTGTGTGTGTGTGTGTGATAGTTTTCATGGCATATGATGCACAGCATAGAGGATAGTGAGGATTGGTTATCTCCCATTCACCTAGAAGTTTGTATCGTGGTTTTTTGGGCCCAGTACTCTTTCCTCATTAGCATATTTTTATTGTATACCAATGGATGGATAGTAGTATTATTCATGCATGTTTTAATTTTCAAATAGTTATATATGTATATTTTGTGGTTGTATTATTTATTATTGTATTTTTGGGTTTTATATCCTATAATATGTTTAGGATAAGGACTCTCACATGGTTATTATTCCTTCTTGGTGCTAGTTGTCATCCCCTAGCCTATTGGAGGTGGGCTTGGGGTGTCATAATCATCTTATTACTAGTCCAGGTAGGTCCCCAGTGGGTTGATTCATGATAGAGTGGTATAAAATTAGGTTCTTCTTAAGGATAGATCTTAGAGATAGGTGTATCATGATTTTGTTTTGGTACATGTGGGGAAACAGTGTTGGACGTTCTTGGTATTAGTTTTTATAATAGGAAACCCAGCTAGGGTGTGGAAGCCAATGCATTCCTATGTAAGGACTTTGATAATATGGGTTTTTAACTTGGATTCTTATATAATTAGTTATAGGGTATAGTTCTATAGTTATATGAATCAAGTATAGTTATATTGATTTTTGATTTATTTTCATGACATCCAGTTTTGATTTTATCACTATTCAATGAGGGTATTGATTCCCCTCATAGAAATGAATTCTCTAGGGGTGAAAGTTACACCGTTTATGGATGATGAGATCCCTAAGATTACTTATATACATGTGGGATTTCTTGGAGGATATATATTTGTATTATTATTATCAATATCATATTCTTATAGTTTTAGTGTTCCCCCCTCCCAGTTTTACATGGGGGCCCAGGATCCTATATTATAAGAGTCGGTATTTTTCCTATCTAAAGTGCTCAAATGGGGACAGAATCCTCCATTGGGGTCATTATACCCTCATCTATTACATTACAATAGTAATGGTGTGAGTCTACCATATTAGAGTGTGGACTTTGGTACCCCCCCCTCCAAATACAAGGGTGAGGTCCACCATCAATGGGGTGTGGGTCCTCCATTCAGGGATGGGTTCAGTACCACCTTGATTCCAATGAGGTGTGGGCCCCCATATTATATAGAGGTTATATTACCCCCCCTTTAAATAAGTGATTGGGTCCTCTATTTTCATTTTTTAGTGGTTATAATGGGATAGGATGTGATTCTTTTAACCATAATAATCGATAACCCCCAACTGGGTAGGGTTGGGTCCTACATGGAAGGGGTAGGCTTCCCCTCAACTAATACACTTTCTATTAATACATGATATTAGTATCCCCTTGATCCTAATGGGGTGTGGGTACCTCATTCAATAGTGGGTTTAGTACCCCCTCCATGAGATAGGTCATGGGTCCTTTATTGATAGAGGTTGGTGTTTGACACTATTTAGGGTATGATCATTCTTACCTTTTGGTATGATACTTCCCCCATGATTTGGGGCATAATATATGACATAGGTGAGTTTGTAACCCCCTTGTCTAGTGTATATAAATTCAATTAGTTGTGGGTCCTTCATGGTAGATGAGTGATCAATGAAATTTTGGATCAGTACTATGTTTAGTGTGATCTCCTTACTGTTAGTGTTATCCAGGATGACCCTTGATTCTAGTCAGTGTTTCCTGGTAGGCACTTTTGTTTAAAAGAAAATAGGTATAGCTTGTTTTATTATAGTCTTAGGAGCCATTTATGGATGGGTTCTCCCATTTTTCTTGTGTGGAATTATTTATGTTGATACATTATCTTGATAATGGTAGGATAAGCACACGTGATGATTTCCATGATGATTGATTCATAGTTTGAGCTATGAATGGATGGACCGATCAGTTATAGATGAATTTTATATGTGACTTGTGGCCTTTTTTTATTATTTGTGTATTTTTTAACACCTACTAATTTTATTCTGTTGTGGTGGTGTTGATAATCAAGATGTCGAACATTCACATAGGAACTCTGGACTAGTGAATTATGGTTGGACGCATCTCTTTTAGGTGATTTTATTCAAATTTCTAGTAATGATGAGAGACAATTTTGGTGGTGAGTTTCCTACGGATTATGTTTTGGTATAATGATAGACCCAATGGTGTTTTCATGTTGATGTGAAGTCACCCTCATACCTAGTTTGGGTGTTTGATTGGTTTTTTAGGACTTTTGGTGATTGAGTAGACAGATCATGGTCCACTTAAATTAGAGTGGGACCTAGCTGACGAGTGAAACCAACCCTTAGAGATTGTAACTAGTTCAATTATAGGTTGGATACCTTAGTTTTGGCCTAGTTTAGGGAATTATGAGTTGCTAGATAAGGTCTTAATCGAATATTTTATTTGACATTTTTTTCATGAATGGAGTCATACACATAGTACCCAGTGATTCCATTAGCATTGGGCCTTTTAAGTACATGGATGGAGGTGAAATGGATCATGTGAGTTAAATAACCACATGTATCGATAAAAATAGTATTCATTCCCCTTGATTAAATACCATCTTACATAGTGTGGTGTATGGTTTTGGAAGATATTCCCTATATATTCTTAACAGAAGTGGGTATGCCAGGCCATTTCACGGGTTTGGTCGTTAGAGTTTAAAATTGAGTATGTGTCGAACTTAAGTTCTAAAGTGTATAGATCAATTAATATATAGTGTATGAATACCTGGATGTGGTAAAGGTTCGAATGTGTTGTCCCTACAACTATTTTCGAAAAAATATGAGAAGGTGGATATACTTGAATTCCCTAAACCAATCGTCATTATTGAGTGTTCTTGGCTATTTTTTAGCATATGTGGTAGTAGGATCTCATGATTTGATGTGGTTCTCCTGTTGAGATGCTCGAGTAAATATTTGGGTCCAATTTTATTATCTCTAAAAGATAGTCATGGGGTTTCCCCTTTTAATGTGGGAAGAGTGAATCCCCAAGAATGTGCCTTAGTGAATGAATTATATCTGAAAGATACCTTTGGTTTCTATCTTTTCTACATCCCAGGTTTGATAAGAGTCCTATTGTAGGAGGATAAAGGATTTAGGTGGTAATCCTTGATTATTTTATTAAAGGAGAGTTTCACTTGTGCTGTATTCTCCCTCTACAATGGGTTGGGGCAAAGTGGTGACACAAAGGAAAGTAAAATTTAGATTTAATAGTCCCTAGTTGAGGTTTGGGAAAGAATTTGTTCCTTAGTGGGATTTATTTTTGATCCCTATATATGATGGACCTCTGTAGATAGAGGATCTCATGTAATAAAGTGCTTGTTTCCCACATTGGGTTATCTTGAGAGATTCTCAAAGAGGAACTGTGATTGTTCACTTTTTAAGGATTAAATTCCATAAAGTGGAGATAATTAAATAATTTGGTTTTTTCCTCTACTAAATACATATATCATTTCAAAGTTTCGAATACCTAGAAATTTTTAAAGGGTAAAATGTTAATGTAAACCTATTAAAAGTATGGGGGGATTTATAGTTTCATTGTCTCGAGACTATAGTGTTTACCCTAGGGAATAATTTGGTGAGATACCATGTTAGTAAATTTACTCAAATAATTTAACATTTATTAAATAAATATTAATTATATTCTATATGTTTTAATTTTTATATCTCCTAAAAAAACACTAGATGTAAATGTTGACTTTCCGGTTGAATCTATAACAAAGAGTTTTACTTAGGTGAGGTATAATTTTTGTTCAAGTTTTGGGCCAGAGTTGGGCCCATTTAATGGGTGTTCCATTTGAATGTTTAAGGATATTAAAATAACCTAACATAACCTCTCTCACCATTCAACACATGAAGGATCCTCCCTTTTTTATTGATGACATGAGGCCATTGGGAAACGATTTAAGAGTAAATATTTATTCGAGGATGTTCAGAGTGTGGATATGGATTCAATGAACTTGGATCATGGATCAAAAACATGTGATTGTGAAGATATGTTAATCCTCTATGAGGTGGGACTTGTTATTTTCAATTCTACCTTATTTTTATTTGATTGTTGTTTTTACCATTTTATGACCTATAAAGACTCAATTTTGTCTTTCCATTAGAATCGGATTAAAATCAAGGTGTTTTGGATGAATTTGGAAGATCATAGGTATACTGCATTGGAAAATCGTGGCTACACATCGTGTATTCCCAAAAACATATGTCATGTAGTAGTTGGAATTTCTCAAGTTATAGATGATTTCCACCTAATCTGTTGTCCATATAAAGATGTCGGGTATGACCCTTTGATACATGACATGGGGTATATTCACATACATGGCTAGAAACCCCATGTGAGAGACATGATGTGTACTTATACACCCCATGATGAGTTTCACGATGCAACCTGGGATATGGTACATAGGTAGGTACTCATGTACCCTATAATCCATGTAGATAAGATACACCCCATATACTAGTAAAGTACTCTCCAAGGTTATAATTTTCATGTACATGATACATACTCTATGTACACGTTGTGTACTTCCCCATCTCCTGGATTTTTTACTTGTTCGCACCCTTTAATCATATTTGGACATAAAAGGAGTCCATTTCAAGAAAATTTATATGTAGATAATTATGGTGGTATCCTTTACACTACTATAGGTTGTTAGAGAGAAAAAAATTTATTCTTTATAGATTTTAATTCCATAGCAGTGGCAATGAGATGTGAATATTGGGGTAGAGAAAATGTGAGGGTTTTAGAACTTCCCAATACACATTTGAGATTTGTGTGGGGTACCCTCACATGTTTTTAGATATTGGTACCATTTAATTGTTCTTGGTGGTTTGGGATTCATATAGAATAGAGGGTCAAAGACACCAGTGTTTGTCTAGGCATGAGTGGTACCTCTCTACACAATAGTAGTTCAATAGGTTTTAGTCGGGTGAGAGACACATGGAAGAATCCCACTTTCTCCCCATTCACCCCAAAGTTGGTTTTAGTGCATTTTAATTAGGGATCTTATGATAGATGAGTTAAAAATTCAATCATTATTAGAGATGGAATCTATGTCCAGTATTTATTTCTATGGTAGATATCTTCTCTCTACTACATTGCATCTCGGATTATTACTGAGGGATATGGGGGAAAATGTAAAGAATATTAAATGGTCCCTTTCACTGAACCATCGTATTCTAAGCCTATATATTAGTAGAATTTTGGTTTTGGATTCAGATACTATCTATTATCGTATGTGTGAGGTTAAAAATTGAGTAGTTTCCTTCAGTTGATGGAGTCGAAATCCCCTAGTAGGGAAGGGCATGGGACCACTATGTTGTGTTATGTTTTCTTGGATCCCCCTATTGTGAGTCATGGTATATTACTTTGTGAATAGTGGTGGTACTATTAATATTTGATCATGTCATGGGATCCTAAACACTATTGCAATAGTAGATCAGAGTTGATAGCGGTTGTTTGAGATAGACAGATCAATGTATGGGGTTGGTTCCCCCTTAGCCAGGTTGCATGTACTGTCCAGATGTGGGTATCCCATTATGGTTCTTGGATTGCATGGCTTGGTGATGGAGACGATTGAGCTCTATAGATGGTTCGTGTATGCAATGACTTGTAGAGAGATTGGTGCTTTAATTCTTCCCCTCTCATTCCACCTTCTATAGAGGAGAAGGTTAAAAAAATGCTTATGATTTTGATGGCTTCCATTAACCCCTTCATTTGTATGGGATTTCAGATTCTTATCTGGTGTGTTATTTGGATGGGTGTGCCTTTTTCTTAGGTTTTATGAAATGTGTTATTCTCTCCATGGTTCATTTCCCATACTACTATTTGACATATCGAGAACATTGGGCATTTTTAGTTGTGTGATTTGGTGATCTTGGTGTGGAGGGAGGTTTGTTCAGGTAATGGTAGCATGTCGATGGTTTAAGTTATTCACCTAATAGGTATCCAGTGATTTTGGTGGGGGAAATGTGGTTTATTTTTGGGTATACATTCTTTGGCTAGGGGGTTTTCTAGATTCATACGGGTGTATTGGTGGTGAATTTATAGGTGGTGTCATTTATTTATGTCTTGATAGAGATTTCCATTATTGTTGTGAACAATGGGAAGTGAGGTGTTTTCCACAAAGGCATGGGATTCATTTAGGTGTACCCATGATTTGGTTGTGTGATCTCTTAGATTTGACCCTGTCCTTCTTACCATATAGGGTGGCCTTCATGTCTATGAGATTTTGTGACATCCTAGACCCCTGCTCCCAGAATCTGGTGCTCATAAATACCTTCTTTTCATAACAGATTTTAAATGAACCTAAGCAACCTAATTTTTACTATCAATAATTTCAATATCACCGATAAAATATTGAGTCACATATATTCAAAGGACCTTTTAGGATTAGAGTTTTAGAGTATTATGAAAAAAATTACTAATAAATCTCATTCCTTTCTCATAAAATAGATATTGTTTCCACTATATAAGAAATTATTTAATCCATATCAAGTCTTAAACATCTCCCACAAAATTATACACACATGCTACACTTATAGATGTATCATGTGTAATAAATTTCTTCATAACCTATATAAATAAGAACATAATAAGGGTGAGATCAAATGATTATCAAGGGTAAATATAATAGAAATAAAATATCATAATTGAACATAAGATGAGCATAAATAATATATAAGGAATAGATAAACAAATATAATTCCATAATATAATGAAACTGAAAGTGTAATAGATCTATGGATAATAATGTAAATGAAAATATCACATAGATAACAATAATTGGTTCATTATAAATGAAATTAACAATTTCATATAGATAATTTCAAGCCCTAAGCAATGACATCATGATCTTAGATAGCATGATCCTACCATCAAGGCTCTATGTCAAGGTAATATTTTTTTTGGGTAGGCATACTATGAAATACTCATGCTAGTTTGTCTCATGAGACCTATTGATGCATCAAGGGGACATCTATATTGGTCCCAACCCATCACTAATTAAGTTGAATGCATTCATTGTATAAAGGAATGAATAAACTATACAATACATAACCATCATTACTTAGTAATAAATAAACTTCTATATTGAAATGACAAGTATACTAATTGTCAATATTTCCCTAATAAATAAATTGAATAGATTTCTATTTAATCATCCCTAAAACTAACATTGTATGGAGTAATGGTATGTGTTTAAGTAAATAATTTCCCTAATAAATAAATGAAATAGCTTTATATATAATCATCCCTCAAACTAACATAGTATGGAGTAATGGTATATGTTTATATCAATAATTTCCTTAATAAATCTATGTATAGATATCTATATGAACTCCCTTCAAAAAATATAATGAAAAATGTGGTATTCATAGAGGAAATGCTTTATAAGAAAAATAATTCTTATAATATAGGACCATTTAGAAAGACAAAGGAACTGATGGAATTATAAAAGTTTAATCCCTCAATTGAAAATATTGTGAGATGATTTAAAAGGTAATCCATGACCAATGTATACCCTATAAAAGGTAAAGTGGTGAATATGAATCATATCTCAATGAAGAAAAATTGTGCTACAAAAAACCCTTATGGTAATGGTAACAAAAGAATCAAAAGAATATAATAGGGATACTATTAAATTAAAATATAATGAAATAAAATATATTCATTATACTTGAATTCAATAGGCAATTAAATAAACCATATAATAGAAATGATGCTGTGCAATACTAAACATGTATCAAAGAGTTGAAATTGAGAAAAAGAAACCCTTTCAACCTTAGAATCTGTAGTGACCCCAACCACAGTAGCCTAGAGATAGTTTCTACTTTAATATATTTGAATAAGATACATCTAATATCATCCCAAAGGATTGAATGGTTTGTTAGTCTTTGTAAACTATATATATACATGATTCCCATATTATATTTGAATACACAAATTAAAAAATATTTTTTTTAGAATTTCATTATTCCCTCTAGCATATTCTTGTATATATTTTTTAGTACATTTCATGGATTATTAATAAAGAAAGAAAATAAGGGAGAAATAAAATTATTAGAAAGGTTCAAGTATAGAAGAACCTATCATGAATCAATGATCATAATCAATGTGGAAAGGTAAATAAATGAACACACATTCCATTAAAATAATTTGACTAGCATAATAAATATAAAAAAGTAAATAATTTAAATCACATGAGATTTAATCAATAACATGACTATCATAATAGGATAAGGCATAATCAATATGAAAATATAAATAACTGAAAACACATTTCATTTAATAAATAAACTAAAAAAGATATGAATTCAGAGATAATATCATAGATAAAATATCATGGATAATAATAACTGAATTCTTAATGAATTAAATGTTTAATTATTTGATGTCATGTGTCTTTGGAACATGATACCTCAACCATCAATATATATCCTTAATATAGTTTAAAATTGATAGGTCTAAACCCATTTAACTAAGTCTAGTTAACCAATTTGTCTCATGATTTTACCAATTAATTGAGGGGCTATCTATAATCGGTACCTACCAGTGTCTTTTAGGTCTAAATAATTCCTCATACATTGAATAATTGATTTAATTTATAAAAAATATATCTTATCATCAAATATACCTATTACATTAAGAATATGGATTTATAAATATTTCCCCATACAAAAAAATGACTTTAAATATAGAACATGATATGTATAAATGAGATAAGTTTTAATCGATAAGCATATATATGATAAATAATATGGATATTTAGGGGAATTTTAATGTCCAACAATCACAGGAAAGTGAATATTTCAGGGAAAAGTTAATGACTACAAAAATGAATCAATAAAGTGAATGTAAATACTATCCATGTTCAAAATTATCATAAATCATTAAGAAGATTAATATGGATGTAATCAATACAACATATAGACATTGGAGTAATAATAGAGGTTTTTTCATTAATGAATATAATTACCATAAAAATATCATGAAAATAATTCATTAGGAAAATATACTTTTCATTTTGAAAATCACTTTTTAAAACTACAATTTCACAAAACATTTTAAGAATACTTTTCTTTGAAAATAAAATTTAAAACTTATAAAATTATCTTTAAAACATTTTAGTGGTCATGATGACCGAAAATTTTGTTCATGTCGTACACGTTAAAATAAATAATCTTATCACTTTTTTGGTAAAATAAAAAGGAAATTGTTTTGAAAATGACATGAAGATTACATTCAAAACATTTTTTAAAAAGTAAAAATGGGTATAAATTTATTTAATAAGTCATTTTAAAAGTTTTAAGAAAATTTTTGAGAACATTTTTAGAAAACATGGTTTTGGAAGAAATTATATTTCCAACCGAAGAAAGAAATGAAGTCTGATTTTCTTAAAAATATTTTCTCAATTATTTTAAATACCAAAGAGTGGGAAAATAGTAATATTACTTGTAAATTTCATGAATAAATATAGTATTAGAAAATTATATGGTTTTATTATATAATGATAAAATAATTTCCTTCAACTAAAATTCAATAATAAACAATCTTGATCGGAATGAGATTGTGAAACAAACCCTTACAATGATCAAAATTTTGAAATGAGAATTAATAAAAGAATTGATTGGGTTTATAAAATTTAATTCCACATAAAATAAGTGAAAATAAAATATAGGATAATAAAAAGTAATTATATACATAGTCTTAGAATATAAATTACAATAATAATTAATATATCCTAAAGAAAAGAAATTGAGTTATGAAATTCTTTACCACTTGATAAAATTTAATTCAAGTACACTTAGATTAAATAATTAAAATTAAAACTTAAAATACCATGAATAATTAACTATTAATTATATTATATGTAAAATTGTAGTATATACACCATATAAAATAAATTAGGTTCATGAAATTATAATGTGCCTCAATGAAATGAAATTGAGATGAAATCCCTTACCTTGAGTCGAACTCCTCAGGTATGTTCTTTATCTTCCAGAATAATAAACTTATGTTATTTATTTTCTTTCTTAAGAACCATTTTAAAGTTTATAATTCCTTTTATTTCACTAAATACCATGTTATATATGATTACTTGATCGATTTAAGTTTACATCATGTGTTTTGAAGATATTTGACTTATGTATCAAAAATGAATTTGGTAGGTGACTATTGGTCTAAGAGGTCGTTATTTAAATATCTAAAAAATAATTATCATGAAATAATTATCATATTTATACATAAATTTTAATTTTAAGACCAATCATGAAATATTTTCATAAAAAATGAACTGCATTACAATCATGGAGACGGTAGGCCATAAGTATGCCTGAGCAACGTTTCTATTTTTCAATGATCACCATGGAAAGGAGGTAAGAAATATTTTGAATTTATATAATGATAATAATATCATCAATACAATATTATTTCTTTAAATTTACTTATACATACCATATTTTTTGTGTGGTTGTGAAAAGAGATTCACATCGCTTCATGAAGGCAGTAGTTCACATGTACACGAGCAACATTATAATATTTCAGTGTAAGCAAGAATATGATATATTTTATTTTAAGAATGATAAATATGAAATTAATATAATAATTATGTAATTTATTTCACATATATTAATTAACTTTATACTTATCACCCTTCATGTAAAGCATTAGTGAAAAACGAATCACATCGCTTCGTGAGGTGGTAGTCCGTCGTACGCACGAGTGACGTTATCTTATCCCCTACGGAATGGAATGTAAAAATGTATATGATATAATGACTCAAAAGGTATAATTATGTTGTAAATATCATATATATACTTTATATTCATCAGCATACCCAACCATGAAAGTTTTTAATGGAAAAATGAATGACATCGGTATGTGTGGCAGCAGTCTGCCGTATACACGAATGATAATTTTATAACCCATTTGATGGAAGAAAGCATGTTTGTAGGTAATTACCATAAAATACCAACATGTTTTTATATTTAATATAATTATGCTATTATATTAGCATGTTTTAATAATAATTTAAGGAGTTGGAGGAAGAGATAAAATAAAAACACGCATTGAATGTTACCTCTTCTTTGAGTATCTTCCTTAGGATTGTACCAAAATCCTTCATAGGTTGACTTTCTGTCTAAAATAAGGATTATAAGTTGATATTAGAGAAGTTTTTAATCAATTTGGGTAGGTATTTCTAGAAAAAATGGGTTTTTATGTGTAAATAATAGAGAATAGGGATGACCTTTTATAAGTGAGGTGAGTGGAACACTTCAAATTTTTGAAAATAATCAATTACACTCATGTTTTTATCATACCATGAGGCTCCAAAATGAAAAATTATATAAAATATAAGGTGAAAATGTGTCCATTAAATTTTTTTTGGATAAGTTTTTGGGTCATTTTTAACAGTTATATTTTTAGTTCAACCCCTAGTAAATTTGTTTCTACCTTAACCGTGATAAATAATTTTTACTGTTTTCACTACTCATTTTGGTAAAAAATTAATTTCACATTATTATAAATTATAAATTGTTCTAATTCCAAATATGGAATCCATTTTTTAAAATTCAATTCACATAAGTGGAAAATTTTAATTTAAAATTAATCTCGCTGACGCTACAAGAAAACGAGTTCTCAAAGAAAAAATGTTCAAAAGTTTACAAAGTTATTATATAAAATTTAATTATGAAAATTATTCCAATGAAATAAATTTAAATAATTAATATAAAATTTAAATAATATTACTTTAAAAACAATTCAAAATAGAATTTAACATTATAAACCATTTAAACAAAAAGTCAGTTTTTAATTAAAATTCAATATTTTTCACTATTGAACGAAAAATGAGATATTTTAGAAGAATCCAAAAAATTAACCCTAATATAATTTTTATGTTATTATTTCAAAAATTAAGTTTATTTTTTCAAATAAATTTTCTAAAATTGGTAAAAATTAATTTTAAATTATGTGCCAAAACTGTGGTTAAACAATTTTTTAGAAAAAAAATTCTTTTACTTTCAAATGATTATTATTATTATTTATAATAAATAGGTAACCAATGAATGTGTGTAAACTATATATTTTTCATAATTTAGTTATTACTATTCATATCCACCAACTTAACAGCTAGTTTATAATAATCATGTTTAAATAATATTTTAATAAAGTTTCATGTTTCATTTAAACTCGTTGTTGCGTGCATCATAAGATATCGAAAAAATTAAATTTATTCTAAAATAAATATATTTTAAAGCCTTAGGTTTTTATATACTCTTAAAATATTATTGTTTCGTTTAATACATGCTATATAATAAAATGTTCTTCTTTTATAATTTTATGGTGTTACAGAATCTTTTGAGTCTAAACCCGTTAAAGGGTATGATTTTGAATGAAAAGATAAATACCATAAATTTTGATAGGATCGTAATATGAAATATTAAAAGGGTAATAGAAACATAATTCCAAGTAAAACATGTTCTATAATAATAAATATGTCTCAATGGGTGAAAATTTTAAACAAAAAACACTTACCTTAATTCATAACTTCCAGTAATGAACTTGAATCACCTATATAACAAAAATAACTATCTTAATAACTTATTTTATGACATTATTAATATATATAATCATTTATAAACATAATTTATAATTATTTTCTATATTTATATTTGTTATTCATTATCTATTTTTGGTATTGTGTGTGAGTAATCTTGATCGTATTAAACTAGTTTCATAATATAGGTGTTGTTATTCATTATTCTCTCAAAGTTACTCATTAAAAAATAATATAAGGAACTAGAATTTATGTTTTATAATTATTTATTATTTTATAATTTCATTCTATTGGATTTTTTTCTATGATCAATAGAGATGAAATCGTTGATGAGCATGTTTCAGTGATTTTAACCAACGAACGGTTGTATCTTAATTAATGAGTTTAGTATTAATGTTAACATTAGAGAACAAAAATAAAATATAAATTTTATAATTTATATCATATATTACCAAAAATTAATTTCTCATATTCATCCATTATATTATTTTATAGCATAGTTCAATTAGGTGGTTAGACCAACCCAAACATAAACATACAATAATTAATAGAAGATTATAGTTATGGAAATGGTTTATCTTGGAATAATATCATTATTATAGAATAATAATGATAAAATTTAGATACTTTTAATTTGGTTAATAAAATTTTAATAGGTTTTAATAAATAATAAATAAACTATATGAAAAATTATATATGTTACTCTGTGGAGGTCGTAGTCCGCACAAGGCACAGTTAACATTTTCATTTCTCAAAGGATGATAGGGAATGAAGGTGGATTATAATTTGTCTATTAATAAAAATAATTATATTAAATATTTAACATTAATTATTAAATTTTATCTTTATAATCATTGAAGAGAAGTAGTGGTGAAAAAATTGAAGTCGACGTTTCGTGGAGGCAGTAGTCCACACAACGCACGAATGACGATTTCCTTTTTCTTGATAGAAAAGGGGGAGGGTGTTTAATGATCAATAACTTATAATAATAAAATTAATTATCTGATAAATAAATATTTCAATATATATTAATGATAAAATTATAATTCAAAAGTAAGATATAAAGGAAAAGAAGTTAGGGAAAATGAGTACTCGCGTTGAAATCATTGTGTTTTCCTTAGAGGATTCTTCAGAAATAGAGATCTTGAAAAAATTTCCTATAACTAGAGGCACAATAAAAATGAATAGGAATATAAAGTATATATAGTGGATATATTTTCAGGTAGAAAAATAATTTTTTTATTGGTCTTAAATGGGTGGTGATATGCCCCTTTTATAAGTGGTGAAAATGACGTTTTTATAAATATTTCAACTTAATATAAAGAGATTACATGTTTCACATGTCAAGAATACTCCAAAATGAGAAATAATGGAGTGTATTATGATGATATTAAGAATATAATACCTTAAATATTAATTTTAAAACATGTTTTAAACATTTTTTTAGGTCCTTTACTCTAAGAATTTTCACTTTTACCATTTTTGGTTTTACTATGGTAACTAATTTTTACTTAAGTAATTTTCTTTTAATCCTTAAAAAAACTAGAAATTATTACATAATTTAGACTTAATTAATCTAAATATTAAATACATTTTATCAAAAAAAATCTACATGTAATAAAAATTAATGTTAACATTATCATATGTAATGTATAGAAACCCATTTTTAGAAAAAGTTTGTTTTTAAGCAAAAAATTTATGTGTAGAATAAAATTATCAATGTATTTTATTTTCATCAAATAAATTGGTTTAATATAAAACAAATAAAATTTATGTACTTTCAAAGTAATCTAAAACCTAATTTTACCAAAATTATATTTAAAAAAAATACGAAAATAGTTTTTATTAGAAAATATTACTTAAATCATTAAAATGTTAATCAAAGGTTTTCTAAATTCAACCTAGTTTTTTTTTAATGTATATTTTTTATCCTTAAAAACATATTTTATCAATTAAAATGTTTTATAAACTTATTGTTCTTTCATATATAATGATAAATTCATAAAATTTATAGTTTTGGTAAAAACTATATTTTCACTATTCACCTAAAAATCAATTATTTCAGAAAAATCACAAAATATTATATTAAGATAATATTATTATTATAAATTAATAAATTTATTTTTTTTTCAAATTTAATTTTAAAAATTTTATTATTAAATATTTAAATAAAAACATAAATATATAATGAAAAAATCATAAGAAAAATAACTTTTAAAAACTTAAATATTCTTATTCTTATTTCCTATAAATTACTTAAAAAATTGATGCTAGCATATTATTCATATCAATAATATCTTTTATCCGTAGTATATTTATTATCTTAAAATAAATCATATAAAATCCATTTTTAGCAGGGTTACATTTTAAACCATAAATTATTCTTATTAGTTACTTAGCTACACTAATTGAAGTTTCATCAATGTATTAGTATTTAAAATGAGATTTATTTTTATTTGTATATATATTTGATAATTTGGTAGCATCTATTCTTACCTACTGATTCTATGACTATATTTTAATGGTTATATAATGTTTTTTGGTTTTTTGTTCTTTGGTTTCGCGTATGAAGAAAATTATTTAACACATTAGGTTTTAAAGGAAACCCATATAATTTAAAATCTTAGGGTGTTATAGATTTGTGATTTCTTCTTCTATTATTAGGTTTTCCTTGGGTTAGGTTGGGCAGTTGAATGGTTTGAAACAATTTGTGTGTTGATCTGCAGTCCTGTTTCACTTTTGTTTTTGGGCTATCCTACTAGATATTTTTTAATCACCATTGAATGGGATATGTGACCCATACTTGGTGTTTCTATAAAAATAATTTCCAAGTCAGTGGTTTATTTTGAGGGCTTAGAGATAATGGATTTATTGTAGTTGGTTGATTTAGAATATGTGTTTTTCTAAAGGGTTTCATGGAATATAGTGCTCAGAATATAGGATGGCTTGGCATGGTGATCTCCCATTCACCTACCGATTATAGAGGTTTTTATCTTGGTTTTTTGGTCCTTATATTCTTTCCCATGTACAAACTTTTTCTTATATTTCATTGAATGTTTATAAAGCTTATTCATGCATGTTTTACTTTCCATATGGTTATGTATATCCTGCATGGTTGTGTTCATTATTATTTGATTGGTGAGTTTTATCTCATACGGGATGTTTATCCTAAGGACTCACATATGGTTTCTATACCTTATTTGTGTTTCTTTTTAGTGTCTGGACTATTGTAGGTGGTTTTGGGGTGTCACACTCATCTTACTGTAGATCCAGGTGGGTCCCTGGTGGGTTTGGTCATGACATAGTGGTATTAGGGTAGGTATTTCTTAAGGATGGACTTTTTATATAATTGAATTATGATATGGGTTTAGTATATGTGGGGAAAAAATTCTTGGGGTGCCTAGGATTACTTTTCAGACTAGGGAACCCAGCTAGGTTATGGTGGTCGATGCATTCTTATATAAATAATTTTGTAATTTGGGTGACTAACTTGGGTGCTTATATCATTGGTCATAGGGTATAGTTTTGTAGGTCCACAAATCATATATTGGTATGTGCATTTATTGATTTCATGGTGATAAGTCCAATCATGGTGTTGATACTAAGAAATGATGATGTTGATTTCCCTCATAGAAATGTTTTTGTTAGGTATGAAAGTTCAACCTTATACAAATGATGAGAGCCATGAGATTATGCCCGCGGGGGCTGGGTGAGTTGGTTCAAGGCGGTGGTGTCCCATCATTGAGGTTTTGGGTTTGAGTCCTCGCAAAGGCAATGTGCACCATACGCCAGCGATCCTCTCGTCCCCTCGACTCCGCAGGAACTGGCCCAAGCCCAAGGGTTAGCCACCTTGGGCCTAGATGGGGAGGTGTGGCGTGCGGGTGGTGTAAGGCCGCACCTATACACGCGTTAACCGTTAAACACTTTTTGGCCCGTGGGGGCTGGGTGAGTTGGTTCAAGGAGGTGGCGTCCTGTTTTTTAGGTTCCGGGTTCGAGTCCTCGCAAAGGCAACGTGCACCATATTCTAGCGATCCTCTCATCCCCTCGACTCCGCAAGAACTAGCCCAAGCCCAAGTGTTTTCCACCTTGGGCCTAGCTGGGGAGGTGTGTCGCAGAGGTGGTGTAAGGCCACACCTATACACGCGTTAACCGTTAAACACTTTTGCCCGTGGAGGATGGGTGAGTTGGTTCAAGGCAGTGGCGTCCCGTCATTGAGGTTCCAAGTTTGAGTCCTCACAAAGTCAATGTGCACCATATGCCAGTGATCCTCTCATCCCCTTGACTCCGCAGGAACTGGCCCAAGCCCAAGGGTTGGCCACCTTGGGCCTAGCTGGGGAGGTGTGGCGCGCTGGTGGTGTAAGGCCGCACCTATACACGCATTAACCATTAAACACTTTTTCCCACGGGGGATGGGTGAGTTGCTTTAAGGCGGTGGTGTCCCGTCGTTGAGGTTCTGGGTTCGAGTCCTCGCAAAGGCAACGTGCACCATACGCCAGCGATCCTCTCATCCCCTCGACTCCGCAGGAACTGGCCCAAGCCCAAGGGTTGGCCACCTTGGGCCTAGCTGGGGAGGTGTGGCACGCGGGTGGTGTAAGGCCTCACCTATACATGCGTTAACCGTTAAACACTTTTGACTATATAGATTTCTTAGAACCATCCATTGATTATATCTCTTCGGCTCTTGGTGATGCCCTAGGCGGCGATGTCGGCCGTCGCGGTCCCTCCCCCGCCCGAGGGGGAGGGACTCCTTTCTTCCTATTATCTCCCTAGGCATCCTCCCTTCATCCCCTTCTCCAACCCTAATCTTCTCCTGCCCTTCCCTTCGATCGATCTTTGCCCTAAGGTGGCTGACCTCTTCTCTGGTTACCCTCAGCTTTCTATTTCATCGTCGGATTTCACAGAGGCCTCAGCCTTGTTTAATCTGACCTTGGTTGCGCGTTTCTCTCGCCATAACCCCTCGGTGGATGTCTTTGACCACTTCGTCACCAGCGATTGGGGTTTGAGCAGCTCGGTGGTTGTCGGCCTTATTGATCAGCGTCACATTATGATCTATTTCTCCTCGGAAGAAGATTTGATTTCAGCCTTGTCTTCTACTCCTTGCATCTGCAAAGGTTCTCACTTCTCCCTTTTTCACTGGACATACGATCTTCATATGAAGCGCGATTATCTGCAGATGGCAATTTGGGTTAGTCTCCCCGAACTCCCCCTTCCTTTCCAGAATCCATCTATTTTATGAATGTTAGGGAACTTGATTGGCCATTTTTTATGCATGGATAAGAGAACTAACTCGGTGAGTCACCCAGTTTCACTGCGTCTATGTGTGGAGATCTATGTTTCTAGACCTCCAGTCGATTGGTTCTGGATCTCAATTGGTGAAGAGTTCAGGTATAAGCAGAGGGTGATTTTTTATTCGTGGTTCAATTTCTGTTCGTCCTGCAATATTCTCGGTCATTTTTCCGCTTCCTGTCATCGGAGAGGTAGGGATAGGCAAGAGAGGGAGGTTGTTTACCTTTCCCTTAAAAAGTCTAATGTCGAGCAGAATCCTATGAACCCGAGAGCTAAAGATGTGTATGCAAGAATGTTGCACGATCTTGGTGTCCCCAAGTTGACAGAGCCGGTAGTGGGGAGTTCTCCCTCTTTTGTTGAAACAGTTAAGCACGGAGGTAGTGTTCATGCCCAGGTGAACGATCAATGCTCAGTTCTTGGTGATGTTGTTTCTCAGGTAGAAGGTAGGGTGCTCAAAGAGTCACAGTTCCCATTGGTAAGTGAGACTGTCTCCCTGAGTCCATGCATCCCTGTCTCATGCATGGTTGCAAAGCCTATCTTGATGCACAACTGTTTCTCTACTTTGTCTGAGGAGGGAAAGGAGAATGTGGATCCGGAGGGATGGAAAACTTCCATTCCAAGATGGAAGCGCAAGCAGGATAAACGTCTTTCGGAACAGGAGGAGGTAAGTGACTTTGATGGGGGTTCCCAGTTTAGTTCAGACTATGAACAAGAGGCCATGGTCTGACCTGGATCAAGGAAAGGGAAACAAGGGATTCTCTTGACGGGAAACCTTATGGTTCCCAAGGAGGAGAAAAAACCAAGACCTCGGAAAGATTATTCGAATACTCCAAATACAATAGTAACCAGATCGTTAGGTAAGACAAGGTGCAATGGTTTAGAGGTTGGAGCCGAGGAAGCTTCTGCACATCTCGGTGGGGGATTGGTGTCTTCCTTGACGAGCATGATGCCTACATCTAATGATTGAATTACTTCTAAGATTGGTGTTGGGTACAAGGAGTTTACTCATTTAGAATCAACCTCTGACAAGGAGGGAGGGCATTCAGGCACGGGTGAGGTGGTTCCCTTGCAGTTAGCTCTTTTCCCCATGGAGGGACAGCAGGGGCTATCGGGTCAGGAGGCTGGAATGGTTGAATTTCCTTTGACGATCTTGGTGGAATCACATCAGGTTGTTGATGTTGTGACCATGGAGAAATCATTGGACCTTCTCATGCACTCTGAGGAAGAGATGCTGGAGAAGGTTTTAACCATTCATGCGTCCAAATAGGACGCAGAAAGAATAAACAGGAGACCAATCCAAGTTGACGTAGGTAGGGATATTGGAGATTGGATTGATAAACAACATCTAATTATGACCAGAGGATTCAATGAGTAGAAGATTTCGGTGGTGGAGTTCTTGCAAGCATTAGACAATCTGGATTCTCAAGTCGAAGGGGCTATCAAAACCAAACCGGATATAAAGGTATATGGATTCTCTTGGAAATTATTTCGGGAGGTTGCATCTAGTGGTTTTAAGTTGGTTTTCAATAACGCAATCATCTGTTATAGTATTGACCCTTGTTGAACATGTGGTTTCTCACTTTTTCTCATAAAAGTGTTTCCTAATAAAAAAATTTATTTTGGAGGAGAGCCCTGAGATTACTCAAAGGTATGTGGGATTTCTAATATGATCGCTTTAAATATTCTAATTTTTGATAACATATTCAAATAGGGTTGGTGTTTACCCCTCCTAGTTTTACATGGGGGAATGGGATCCTCTACCTATGGAGTCAGTATTCCACCAATCTAAAGATCCCTTATGAGGTAGGAATACTCTATTGGGGTCAGTATCTCCTCTTTTCTCACATGACAATAGATAAGGTATGTTTCCTCTGTATGAAAGTGTGTAGTTCAACATCCCCCTCCTGTGGATATAGTGTATAGGTCTACCATTCATGGGGAATGGGTCCTCCATTTGAAGTTTGGATTGGTAACCACTTTATTTCGACAAGGTGTGGGTCACCCATACTATAGAGAGGGTTGGTACCCCCTTACAGAAAATATTTTGGTCCTTTATCTATATATTTTAGTGATTTCAATGTGACAATATATAGTTTTTTATCTAGTAGAGTTTGTATCCCCCTGTTGGGTAGGGTGTGAGTCCTCTATGGAAAGGGTAGGCTTCCCCTTAGCTGATTCACTTTTTGTCCAGACATGATTTTGGAATCCTCTCAATCCCAAATGAGGTGTGGGCCGCTATTGTGAATTCAATAGTCCCTATGATACAAGGTGTGGGTCATCCATATTTATAGGTTTTCATTTAATACGATTTAGTATATGATCATTCTACCCTTATGACATGATATTTCCTCCATGATTTAGGGCATTAGATTACCCATAGGTGTGGTCAAAATAGTTTATAGACACTCAAAGAGGTGTTGGTCCTTCATTATATATCAATTATCGATGACAGTTTGTCTTGGTTTTCTATGTTTAGTGTGATCTCCGAACCATTTTTGTTTTCCAAGATGACCCTTGGTTCAGTTTAATGCTATCTAATGAGCTCTTTTGTTCAAACAGTGATAGGTTTAGTGATTTGGTTGCTATAATTGGGAGATATGGATAGATTGGTTCTCCCATAATTCATGCATGGAATCCTTTATATTGTCACTTTGTCTCATAGATTATACACAAAGGATATATGGTGATTATGTGATGAATTATTTTTAGTGTGAGCTACTAATGGATGGACTGTTTAGTTCCCAATGAAGTTTAAGTGTGGAATGTGACCTATTTTTGGGATCCATGTGTCAATTAGAACCTACATGTTTTATTCTCTCAAGGTGACATTATCGATCAGGGTGCTACATATTCTCATAGGGTCTATAGAAAAGTGTAGTGTGGTTGGTGGTGTCTCTTGGGGTGACTATTTATACTCATTTCTAACAATAGTGAGAGATTATTTTGGTGGTGAGTTCCCTAGGGAGTTCACTATGGTATAGAGGGAGAGGGAGAGACTCGGTGTTGTTTCCATGGTGATCGGATGAATTTTAGGTGTGTCATGTGACCTTTTTTTGGGATTTGTGTGTTTTTTATCACCTGCATGTTTTATTCTCCCAATGTATCATTGCTGGTCTAGGAATTGGAGATTCTCATAGGCCCTCTAAACATGTGTAGTGTGGTTGGGGGAACCTATTGGAGGTTACCTTTTATCCTTGTTTCTAATAATAATGAGAGGTGATTTTGGTGGTGAGTTTTCTAGGGATTTCATTTTGGTAGAGAGAGATTCCTAGTGGTGTTGTCATGGTGATGGGCGGTCACCCTCGAATCAGGTTTTGGAGTGTAACTAATTTTGTGATGTGTTTTGGATATTTATAGGATGGATCATAGTTTACTTCATTGAGAGTGGTACCTATTTGGTGATTGGATCTAACCCTTGGATTTTTTAACCAATTCCTTCATGGGTTGGTGATCATGGTCATTTCCTATTTAGATAGTTACTAAGAGATGAATAATGGGTTGATCTAAGATTCTATTTTTCATTTATCCATGAATGGAGTGGAATTCATAGTACCATATGATTTCTTTATCATTAGGCATTTCTGTGTGCTTGGATTTAGGTGTGTTGGACTATGCGAGTTTAGTAACCACATGTATTGAGCAAACTAACAATCATTCGCCTGGATTATGTAACCTATTTAGTGGTGTGGTGTATGGTTTTTTTGTAGATTCCCCAAGTACTATTAGATGATGTGGGTATTCCATACCATTTTTTTATTTTGGTTGTGATCTTTTAAAATTTAGTAGGCATTATCTTTGAGTTCTAGAGTGGAAAGATCTGTTAATATTTAGTAGATGAAGACCTAGATAAGGTCAGTGGTGTGGATGTGTTTTCCCTACAATCATTCATAAGGGAAGATAAGAGGGTGGATATACCCTGGTGCCCTAAACCAGTTAGCATTGATGTGTGCTCTTAACTTTGATTTAGAAGGTGTGGTGATGGGTTCTCATGATGTGGTGTGGTTCTCTTATTGAGATACCTGAGTTTCGATGTCGGTGTGATTTTATTGTCTCTAAAATATATTCTTATGGTTTATCACTTTTAATATTGTGACTTTTAAGGACCTATAAAGTTCCTTGGTGAACAAAATATATATGTTGGATACCTTTATTTCATGTCTTTACTATATTTTGGGGTTAATGAGTATCCCACCATAGGAGAATAAAGGTTTTTAATGGAAATCCTTGGTGATTTTGTGCAATATAAGTTGTGCCTGTGTAGTAATCTCCCCTTGTGATGGGTTAGGGTTGAGTAGTGAAAAATAGAAAATGGAACCTCATATATAATAGTACTAAACTAATATTTTGGAAGGAATGTGTTACTGAGTGGAATCTATTTGGGATCCATGTATGTGATGGACATCCTAAGTTAGAGGATCTCATGTGGTAGTGTTCATGTTTTCCACATTGGGTTATCTTGATGGATTCTTAGAGAGTCATTGTGGTTTTTCCCTTTTCAAGATGAAAATACATATGGTTGGGATAATGTAATGATTTGGTTTTTTCTCACATAGAAGAATTAGACCCTTTTAATTTTTTAGATCCCCATGCCTTTTTGAAGAGTAAAATGGTAATTTAAATCCTTTAAACGACCTTGGAAAAAATTTATGGTTGTTTTTTTTTTGCTCTGGAATGTGGTATTTACCCTTGGATAAAAATTTGGTCAGATTCCTTATTGAGTAATTTTTTAGATTATATAATATTTATTAGATAATTATTAATTATATTCCAAGGGTTCGAATCTTGATATCACCTAAAAAAAGAACTAGAATAAAATTATGACTTCATGGTTCAATTTGGAATTGCGAGTTTACCTAGGAATGGTATAATTTATGTTCGAGTTCTAGGCATGGGTTGGGCCCATTTAATGGGTATTCTATTTAATTGTTTATGGTCATTAAAATACCTTAACAACACCTATATCCCCATTCAATTCATGAATAATCCCACCTAATGATGAAATGGGGCTGATAGGAAGTGATTGAGGAGGAAATATTCATCCTGGGATTATTGAAGAGAATATTTGGATGAAACAACCATGGATCATAGATCAAAAATGAACAATTTTTAAGAAAAAGTGATCCACCATGTAGTAGGGCTCATTATTTTCAATTCCACCTCATTTTGATTTGATTTTTGTAGCTACCTTTAATTATGTGGCCTATATAGCCTGATTTTTTCTTTACTTTAGCATCAGATAGAATCTGAGGTGTTTTGGATGAAATGGGTAGATCACAGATGGACTATATCGAGAAATCATGACTACACATTGTGTGTTCCCAATAATGCACATTGTGTAGTTAGTTAGTGCATATTAGGTTAGAGATGAAGTCCATATGGCATGTTGGCTATATGAACATGTTTTGTAGAACTCTTTAATACATGATATTGGTTCTATCTATATACATTGATAGACACCCCATGTGGGGGTCATGGCATGTACTTATATAAACCATATTAAGTTACATTACACAACCTTGTCTAGGGTACATGGTTATGTACCTATGTACCCCTCATGCCGTATAGGGTAGGGACACCTTGTGTACTGGGAAAGTACACACCCAAGGATATAATTTCCATGTGCATTTCATTTACTCTTAGTACACTCAGTGTAATTCCCCATATTCTAGTTTTTTTTCTTCTTCTCACCCTAGAAACATATTTGTACATAATAGGATTATGTTCCAAGTATTATTCCATATAGAGTTTAATGATAGGATCTTTTACACCATTATAGGTTTTTGGTGATACAACTTGGGATTAGTTTCATATTTTAATTTTCTAGTGATGATGATGGGATCCATATGATGGGGAATCTTAGGTGTGAGGATTTTTGGCCTTCTTGGGGTGTATTTGGGTGTTAAGCAGGGGAACCTCACATGTTTTCATAGATGGGTACCCTCTAATGGTTGTTGGTGGTTTGGGATTCTTAGAGGATGGAGAGTTGTGGACACCAGTGTTCAGTCCAGTGTGAGCAGTACCACTATGAAAAAGAGTAGTTTGGTGGTTCTTAGTTTGGTGTGAGACTTGTAGAGGAATTCCTATTTCTCCCTATGCACCATAGATTTGGTTTTGGTTCTAGTGGATTTGGTCTCAGAGGATGTCGTATTTGGACCTTCACTCATTAGTCGAGATGGACTTTTTGTCTAGTCATAATTCGAATGGTAGATGAATTCAATATTCTATGTTACATCTATAGTTATGACCCAGGGATATGGATCATGATTTGTGGATTATCCTCAATAGTCCCTTTCACCAGACCATTGTATTTCAGGACTATATGGTGGTAGAAGAATGGTTTTTCATTCAGATACTATCATTGAGCATATTTTCTATGTCATGGAGTGATTATTTCTTTTCAGTTGGTGGAGTTATCTTTCCCCTATAGGGTAAGGCATGGGTCCTCTATGGTAGGTTCTGTTTTCTCATATCCCCTTATCATGATTCCCAGACTGGTATTTTAAGGATTTTGATAGTAGAATTTTTATATGATCTCTCCCCATAGTGTGGAATGGGATCCCCAATGAGGTTATAGTAATGGATCAGAGTTTTTAGTGGTTGATTAGAAAATATAGATCAATGTATAGGATTGGTACCCATCATATAGGTTGGGTGAACTAGCGATGTGTGGGTCTCTTATGATGGTTCAAGGATTTCATGGCTTGGTGATGGAAATAGTTAAACTTTGTAGATGATTCATGTATGTAGATATGTACAGAGTGTGGGGTGATTCTATTATTCCCCTCTTAGTCCTCTTTCTAGAGAGGAACAGGTCCAAACAATGCTTCATCTTTTGATGAATTTTTTTCTTTTACCTCTTGAGTACGTCTAGGACACTTGGTTCCTGTTTGGTTTTTTATTTATTTGGGGTGTTTCTTTTCCATCAGGTTATATAAAATGTGTAATTCTATTCATAGTTTGGTTCCTAGACTACTATTCAATATTATAATCACTAGGAATTGTATGTTGTGTTATTTGGTGATCATGGTAAGGGGTGAGGCCTCACACAAGGAACGATGGTGTGTTAGTGGTTTCAACTACCCGCTTTTTGGGCCAACAATGGTTCTAGGTATAGTAGTGTGGTTCATGTTTGGTTATACCTTATTTATTTAGGTGTCTTCTAAGATTCATAGGGGTGTGTTCATGTTGGGAATTAAGGTGGTGTCCTTTATTTATGGGTTTATGGAGTTGCCAATTATTTTGTCAACAGTTGGAAGGGAGGTGTTTTCCCCTGAGGTGTAGGACCCATGTAGTTTTCTCCATGATTTGTTTGAGTGAGCCATTGGATTTTATCCTAGTTTCACTATTAGATAAGGTTTCCTTCATGTATGGGATATTTATAATGTCTTCTTCCTAGTTTGGGTTTTCCTTGAGTGGCGTTGGGAATTCGTATGGTTTAGCCTTGTTTGTGTGTTAATCTGAGTTCTTGTTTCCCTTTTGTTTTTAGGGTATCCTACTGGATATTTTTATACTCACCCATGCATGGTATTTATTCCCCAAAGTTTTTATTTCTATGTATATAACGTAAAGGTAAGTGATTTCTTTTGAGGGCATGGAGCTAGGAAAAATAGTGGAGATGGTGGAGTAGAAGTATGTGTGAATCAAACAAGTTTCACAGAAGAAAATATTTAGAATGTAGTATGGTGTGGTAGGATGAACTCCCCTTGACTTCGTGGTTATATAATTTTTTATATTGGTGTGTTGGGCCTTTTATTCTCACCCTTGTACAATTTTTTTATATTTCATTGAATAATTAATAGGTTTACTCATGCATGTTTTACTTTTTAGTTGGCTATGTATATCCTATGAGGATGTGTTCTTTCTTGTTGAACTGGTGGGTTTTATTTAATGACTCCAATTTTTATATCTATACCATTTGGATATTTCTTTATATATTTTTGGATTTTTATTCAGATTGGGTATAGTGTTATGGGTGTCGTAGGGCCCCAGAACTCATATATTAAAAATATTAAATATATTAAACCACATGCTTTCATATTTTTAGAAATAATTTAATTATAAATTATCAAAGTCTCATATAGGAATTATGAGATCACTTTTGGATTTGGAACATGGGTTTTACCTTATTCATGACATATGTTTTGACACATATGGTTTTGGGATGATATACAATCACCAATAGATTTAACAGATAAATTAAATAAATAATTTAATTTGTTTAATGAATGTTGTGACCTAATATAAAGATGGTTTAAAATTTTTATGTAAAATTATTAGGGCCAACCACATAACCATGAGAGATTACCAAATTATAGGGAGTGATCTAATTAGTATAATCACTAATGGTTGAATGTGGGGATTCAAGGATCATCGGTCAGATTTCACAGGACTCGTCATCAATGGAAAAAATCTTAGAGATTTCCAATGGAATCATTTTGGGTTCATTATTTACCAATTATTGATCCAACGATGAGATAGGTATTTATTATTTCTGAATTATTTCCCTATTATTTAAGATTTAGAGTATGGATTATTTTTCTTCTTTGAATTATGCTAATACCTCATTGGTAGAATAGTTATGTTGATTTATTGTTTTCTTTTTCCCAATAATTTATTTTCCATGCTGGAACCCTAATATGTTTATATGATTATTATGATTTCATGTGGTGTTTAAGGTCATAGAGAAAACCCATGATTCTTATTTTTTTATTATGCATATCTCCCCAAATTATTTATTTTTTTTCATTATCCAAAGGTAGGATAGTGATTAGACTATGGATCTAGTCTGAATCGTGATCAAACCCTCGATTCATGGTGCTTGGTTTTATCATATAATAGATGAGGATTATGGGAGTACCAATGATCAATGATGAAATTGCAGGATATGGACGAGACTAGGCGTGCCTAGGGTAGTGTGTGTAAGTAAAAACATTGCACATAATGATAATGGTTAATTTTCTAGTGAGAAATGACCATAATAGATTACCAATGGAAATTCCTTTGATATTATATCCTTGAAAAAAGCTTTGGGTGAGATTGAAGGTTGAAATGATTTAATCGGTAAGATCTGTTGAAGTAAAAATCATTTTTCAAAATTATCTACTACACATCATGTGTTCTAAAAGAACATTTTCCATAAAATCCACTTTTTTCAGTGGTTGGGATTCCCATCTGAGTTAAATATCACATGGTTGTGTGGTGGGATCACACATTGTGTGACCCTATCTAGCCAATAGAGTTGTGGATATGGAGTACATATCTGGGACCCCAGGTGGTCCCACGCACCATGTTCCCTAGGTGACACAGCATATATATGTATTTTCACATGCCATGTTGGGTTGTAGGACACAACCAAGTGAGTACTTGGAAGTATACCCCATGTACACCAATATACACACTATGTACATTTCTTTAGATTTTCTACTTCCCATGTCTACTTCTTCAGGACTCTAAATCGGACTCGTGAATGGTCCAGCCTAAGTAGAATTTAATGTATAACATAGTGGTGAACTTTTCATCGATATCAATGATATGTCATGAGGTGTAATGATCAGATATATACTTAAAAATATTATCTGATGTTGAGAATAAAGTTTCATATCCAGAAAAACATCAGCCATGGAAACCCTCCATAAGATATGTATATGTCAAGGCATGGGTCCCCAACATCCTTGGTAAAGATAGGGTTAGTACCTCCCCCCCCCCCCCATACTCACTCATTTCATGGGTCTCCTATCTGTAGAGACAATACCTATAGTGACCAAATCTAAACATATCTTTATTTAAAATCATTTCCCTAATTTAAATAATACACCTCACAAAATAATCTCACAATCCCAAGAATGGAAGTTTTAGTGCCTTTGAGGACTAACTACTTAACCAATTTTAATTTATAATACTTGTAAACATTTCTCCATAATTATTCCACACTTAAATCCTCATAGGTTAAAATCATTTTCATAACCTATGTAATGTAAACATAAGAAAGGGGTGATATCAAATGCTCAGTAAGAGTAAACATAAGTGATAACAATCAAATATCATAATTTATAATAATATGAGAATATGGGTAGAATCAGGATACATAAAAAGGTTATACTGGACAAATCGTAGATCAAAAATCATTTCATGAGTCATGGAATAACATAAGAATTCATCATAAAAATTCTATATATCATAGAAATAATTCATACTTAGATAATTATGGAAGTGTTGGCCAAAAAAATGATCCATTAGAGTGTAACAAAAGGATACCATAGAAATTTGGTACAAACATTAGTATAGGGAACATTAATTTCATGATACACATCATTAGTTCCCATTCTTATAAGAAACTAAAACTTACTCGTGAATAACTTTCACATGAGATATAAATCCTTAACTAATTCATTACAGGGCGATATAGGACCCCACCCATCATCATCGAAACATATGAGTGCCACTCGTAAAAAAATAATTCATCATATCATAAAGAACTTATGGAAATGAAATGTGTTTCATATATTTTTAAAATGTAATCACATAAATTAATCATTCATAATTCCATCAATAATCGTAACATGATAAACCCATGGAAAATAAAATGGTATCCAAAGATATTCAATAACTTTATAGGTAAATACCCTTTAATCAACATAACAAAGCATATGGTATTTACACTATATAGATAAATGGTAAATGATTAATTCAATAATTACCCCAATCAATTTATGTATGGTATATAATAGAAAACCCTTCAATCCAAGTAATGAAAAATATTTTATTCACAAAGAAAAATATTAGGAAGAAAAGTTATTCCTATTCATAGTGGATGTTTAGGAAAGGAAAAGGTAGTGATGGATCATATATTTGATAAAAAAATAATATTAGGTAATCCATCTTGAAAAATAAGGTGGATATTAAAATTTTAATAATAACCTCAATAAAACATAAGATACATCAAAGGATAATGACTTAGATGAAAAATAATTTTTAGGAGTTTCAGAAAAATAACTTTGGAAATAAGAAATATCCTTGATCTTTTGGAGATATTTTAAAAAGAAATATTTTATAATACTAGGAAAATAATTATTTTAGAAACCATGAAAATGGAGAGAGAAATATTCATATAAAATGATAAAGGTGGTAGAAATATGTGTTCACATCAAAAACATTAGAAAGATATACTTTTCACACTTTTATGAAAATGATCCATATGGAAAATGTTAAAATTTTATTAAAAACTTTTATGGAATTTCATGTAGTATAAAATGATCTTAATCAGTTATTGATGCATAGATAAGGACATTTGTAAAATAATCTAATGATTATTAAAATAGAAAACATGAGGTTTATGATTGAAAAGAAAAGGTAGGGTTAGCTTCCTTACAATGGTTAAATAATGAGCAAAGGGGGGAAATGAAATAAGTATGAGACAATTAAAATCTCAAGAATTACCAGACGAGAATAAAATTATGTGGGATTTAGAGAGAAAATTATACATATTCCCTAGATTTATTATCTTTTAAAATAAATCTCTATTTGAAAATGATATTGGTGATGAAACCCTCACGGTATTGGAAATACAAGAATCAAATGATCTTGAGAGAATATCATCAAATGGAAATTAAAATATCATAAAATATATAATGTTTTATACATTAAATCAATAGGATAGTGAATACACTATATGAAATAAATAATGGTGTGAAATATCAAACATGTCTCATGAAAATAAACTTTATACAAAGAACCCCTTACAAACTTAGAAAATTTTGATTCAAATCCCTTTAAAGAATATGATTTCAAATGAAAAATTAAATACCATGAATAATTAGAGGATTATGATATGAAAGTGTAATTATATACAACATTCCAAATAAAATATGGTGTATAATAAGAAATATGTCTCAAAGTTTAAAAAATTGAGACAAGGAACCCTTACCTTATTTACCAACTTAGTTGAATGCACTCTATACTACTTTATAAAAAACATTATATATTATTCACATATTTATGAATCATTTTCATATACATTTACTTTTATATACTTAATTTATAATTACTCTCTCCATGTATATTAGTTAGTTTATATAAATTTTCAATATCGGGTGTGAGTAATCTTGATCATCTTGAACAAGTTTCATATTAGCAGTGTTGTTATTCATTATTATCCAAAATTTCATCATTCAAAAATCATAAAAGGTATTAGAATTTATGTTTTATTTTTATTTTCAATTTTATAATTTCATTCTATTTTATTTTAAGTTATGAACCTTAAATATGATATCGACAATGAGCATGTTTCGATGATTTTTAACTAATGGACAACGGTATCTTAATTAATAAATTTAATATTAATGTTACCATTATAAAACAAAAAATAAAGTCTTTATTTTCCTATTTATATCATATATTTTCAGTAATTAAATTCTCATAGTCATAAATGATATTATCTTATAACATTGTTAAAGTATCTGGTTAGACTAACCCAAACATGAACAAACCATAATTATTGGATGATTATGAAGTTATTTAGTTGTAATATCATTATTCCAAAGTAAAATGATATTATTTATGTTTTAATAATTTTTTTAATCAAATTTTAATATATTTTAGTGAATAATAAATAAACTATAAGGAAAATTATATATGTTACTTCATGGAGGAGGTAGTTCACACAACATATGGTTAACACATTCGATATTAAAGAATGAGAGAGAAATAAGTTGGATTATAATATATATATTCATAATAAAAATTATATTATATAAATAACATTTATTATTAAATATTTACCTTATAATTAGAGAATATAGGTGGTGGTGAAAAATGAAAGTCATCACTTCGTGGAGGCGGTGACCACACAATGCACGAATGACGGTTTCATTTTTCTTAATGTAAAAGGGAAAGGTTTTTAAAATGTATTCACATATAATAATAACATTAAGTATAAAAACCATAATAATTTAATTATATAGTAGTGAAATAAAATTATATTTGGGATAGTATGAAAGAAAAGAAAAGAAGTTTCCAAAAAAAGTACTCATGTTAAGGACTTTGGGTTTCCCTTGGAAGTCTCCTTGGAAATTGAGGTCTTAGGACAATATATTGTGACCATAGGATCAAGTAAAAGTAATATAATTATAGGGAATTGAAAATTTTATAGTTTAAAGTATATTAATACTTTTTAGGGTGGTCATATAGTGGTGGTGATATGCCCCTTTTATAAGTGGTGAGAATAGCATTTTTGTAATTATAACAACTTAATATAAAGGGAGCACATGTTAAACATGTAAAGTGGCTCCAAAAATTCAAAAATAATGGAGAGGGTTATGATATAAAGTTTATAATCCCCCAACCACTAATTTTCACACATTTTTTAAATATTTTTTTAATCCCTTTATTCTAAGAATTTTCACGTTTACCATTTTTCGTTTTATAGTGGTAAATAATTTTTACACAAGAAATTTACTTTTAACGCATAAAAATAAAATGGAAATTGTTAAATAATTTTTACCTATATATTAAAAATATTAAATTTATTTAATTAGTTAAAAGTTATGTGTTTAAGAAAACTTAATTTTAACATTAGCACATATAACGTGTAAAAACTTGTTTTCAGAAAACTTGTATTTTTAAGCTTAAATTTTATGTATAGTGTAAAATTACCAATGAATTTTATTTTCATGATATAAATTGGTTTACTATAATAAAAATAAATTTTATGTGGCTTTAAAATAAATTCAAAACCAAATTTTAATAAAATATTATTTAATAAATAAAAAATATTAAAAATAGTTTTTTTTGGAAAATATTACTTAAGTCCTTAACATGTTAATAATAGGTTTTATAAATTCAAATTAGTATTTTTAAAATATATATTTTTAATTATTAAACACATATTTGATCGATTAAAAATTTTATAAACTTATAGTTTTTTCTTATATAATTGTAAATTTACATTTTTGGTAAAATCGGTATTTTCACTATTCAACAAAAAAACAACTATTTCAGGAAAATTTTAAAACTTTATCCCAAGATAATATTTTTATTATAAGTCCAAAAATTATGTTAATTTTTTAAATTCAAATTATAAAATTTTTAAATGTATCTTTTAAATTAAAATAAAAAATATAAAGAAAAATTTCTTTTCTTGTAAAAATAACGTTTTTAAATATTAAGTGTTATTAATATTATTTTTATCTATTTTAATTTTTAAATAATATTAATATATTAGTTTATATATAATAATATTTTAAAATTGGTTAATTTAATTTATTGAGATAAAATATACAATAATTAACATAATAGTTCTTTGAAAAAAATTACTTTTATACAAAATAAGATTTAACAAAATACCATTATAATTAATTATTTATATTATAAATTTCAATTTTTTATTAACTATTGATATTAAAATATTTATTTAAATTTTATAAATACATCATATCATATTTTATTAATATTACTACATAAAACATAATATTTTAATATTATATTTTTATATTTTTATTTCATTTTCAGTTACTTTATTGTAAATTTATAACTATATAACTTCCATATACCTTTTGGAAACATGTATATCCAAAGGCTATATTCTAAATGACCAAATTTCCAATAACCATATTTATAATGGCCAGTTTTTTTCTATATATAGATGTGCTATAATCTTGCATTTCATTTTCACTTCTTAAGTCACATTTCTCATTTATATATCTTTCATTTAGATCTCACAACATGATTTATCATTTCATTATTTTCTTCCTCATTGTAGGTTTTCTTTGGCAATTGGTGATCTTTAAGGGTGAAAATGATCTAAGTGGTCTCCTAGTGTTAAAAATTTTATTCTTTTCTATTTATTTCCCCTTCTAATTTATGCACTTTTAAAATATGTAATAATACTTCGTGAGTAAAAATCCATGGTGTGTAATACTTACTTTCATTCACTTTTATTATAATATTTTATTATGAATGAATAACATGTTGTTAAATTAATTCTTATCTTGTATGACTTATTACCTAATCTATTTCAATTTCTTTGAACAAATAAAAAAATAAAAAATAGTTTAGAACTATAAACATATAGTTTTTAAAAATAATATAATTCCTATTAAAATAGGGTTTTAAATTTACCCTACTAAATAAATTTCATCCTCACAATTTTAATTGTCACTTACTAATAATAGTACTAAAGGGTATCTAAAGATAATCATAACTCAAGATACAGCTTCTATGATATATAAACCTTTCTATCTTTAGGAAGAGTAGGTAACATATATTTTCCCTCATAAAAGGAATATACTAACATTCTCATCCATTTATTCCAAATATACCTTTATAGCAAACTCTTCGGAGTTTTTAAATACATACCATCCATAGATTCATTTTCAAGATCATATTTATAACTAAATATTAAAACCAAAATGATTGTGATAATATCCAATAGAATCAAAGTAAATGACCATATGAATATTAAATCTCGGTCCTAAAATTTATTCTATAATGACACCATAATTTCAACCTATGATATTTTTGTTTCAACTATGTCACACTTGGTTCATCCAATAACTCTCCTAGTTTAACATAAATTACTTTAAGTTGTGTTCTCTCATACTTCTTAACATAATTCTTTAACATGATAAAACCTTCATAATAGATTGTAAAGATAATGTGATTAACCAAATTATATCCCTTGGGAGTATCTATTTAGGAGAGAAGCCATAGACTCAATCATATTTCACTATAGTGAATATTGAGTTGATATTCAACTATCCTTTTTAGGGCGATTACCCCTAGGTGAATTTGTACCACAACCACATCTACATTCTAGTATCTAGGTAAGGATGTAATTTCTAGAGAACCACACAATCTCTAATTTTTCAAAACTTCGGGATGTTATCCTATACTTAGACTTATCCCTAATATTTTCACTAAATATTTCTTATTATAATTCCCAAAATATTCAATATTTACTCAACTAAACTAAAATCTTATCTATAACTTTGAAATTATGATCAACCTTAACTTATCAGCCTTTTATTACATTTATAACTATTAAATTATCCTAAAAATATAGTATTATAATCTCTAATGTTATATAATATATGATCTTATACCAACTATAATAGTATAGCCCACACTCTCAAATCCAATGCTAAAATGATTTCTATACATACTTACTCTGATACCGACTATAAAAAACCAAGCTAAACATATGTTTACTTTGTATCACTTTCATAATTTAAACATTACACCTCGAAAAATAATCTCACAATCACAAGAATGTAAGGCTTAGTGTCTTTGAGGACTAGCTACATAAGATATTTTATTTTATAATACTTGTGAACATTTCTCCATAATTGAGTCATGTTAGACTCCTTCCATGATTCTCATGGGTTATACTCATCTTCATAACCTAGGGAATGGAAACATAAGAAATGGGTGATATCAAACAATCAGTAAGGTAAACATAAGTGATAACAATAAAATTTTATAAGTGAGAATAAGATGATCATATGGTTATGATTAGGATACATAAAAAGGTCATACCCAACAAAGTATAAAACCAAAATCATGGGATAAATCAAGTAATAACATAATAATTCATCATGAAAATATCATATACCATATAAACAATGTATACTTAGAGAATAGTGGAAACATTAGTCAATAAACATAATTCATGAGATTGGAACATTAGGATACCATATAAATGTGTCATAAACATTAGAATATGGAACATTACTTTCATTATCCTTATTATTAGTTCCCATGCTTGTGAGAAACTAAATCCTGATTGTGGATACTTTTCTCATGAGACATAAATTCTTAACTAATTCATTAGAGGGTGATATAGAACCCTACCCATTATCATCCATACATATGAGTACTACTTGAAAATAATCATTTAACAATCATAAATAATACATGGAAATAAAATAGGTTTCATATCATTTTTTAATGTAAAAACATAAAGTAATCATTTATAATTCCATCAATAATCATAAAAAGTTAAACTAATAGAAAATAAATAGGTATCCAAATATATTAAATAACTTTATAGGTAAATACCCTTCAATAAAGATAATAAATAATATGTTATTTACACCATATAGATAAATGGTATATGGTTAAGTCAATAATTTCCCAAATCAATTTATGTATGGAATCTATGTAAACACCCTTCAAATAAAGGAATGTAAAATAGGGTATTCATAATCAAAGACATTGTAAGAAGATTTATTACCATTCATGACTAATGGTTAAGAAAGAAAAAGGAAATGATGGAACGTATATTTGTTAGAAAATAACAATACATAAGTCATCCATAGAAATAATGTGGATGGTAACATTTGAATAAAATCCCCAATCAATAAAAATATATGTCAAAGGACAATGAAATAGATGAAAAAATATTTTTAATAGATTTAGAAAAATCACTATAAAAATAAGAAATATATTTGATCTTTTGAAAACATTTTAAAATAAATATTTTATAAGATGAAGAGAAAAATAAATTATTTTAGAAACCATGAAAACATATATATAATGTTTCATATAAAATGATAAAGCTGGTGGAAATATGTATTCACACTAAAAACATTAAAAATAGATTCTTTTAACAATTTTATGAAAACAACCCAGTCGTAGAATGTTATATAATTATTTAAAACTTATAAACAAGTTCATGTAGTATAAAATGACTGTAATGACCCAATGTTTTTCAATGGAAAATTCCCTTCTTATATCCATGTCATAAAAACACAAAATAATGAACTACTAAGTGATAAGTGACCTTGAAACATAATTTTGTCACCCCTATGTTTGGAATTTTAAAAATCCAACATATACGGTTGTGTTCAAGATAGTTTTTGGAGTCTAATGAAACAAAAATAATTTTTGGTGAATAGTAACCTACCCTTATGAATAGTAACCTACCCTTATGAATAGTAACCTACCCTTATGAATAGTAAATAAGAGTAACATTACCTCTGAATAATAAAATAAAATTTAGACATCATAGAAAGTGACAATTTGACCTTAGTAAACGTTTTTGGTATTTTATAAGTCATAAATAATTAATTATAATTAATTAATTAATTTAAAAGGATATTTATTTTCCTGAAATATATTCATAAACTATTGAATCAATGTCTAATAGTTTTTAGATAATATTATAAGACCCTAAGTAATTTTTAAAAGAACAACAAAATCAGTTTTAATTTTAAAAATTGTTTTTTTAAGTAAATTATGATTTTAATTAAATATTAAATTAATAATATTTAGAAAATTATTTTTGAAAAATGGACATCATTTTTGGATTCTACACGTCGAAAAATGTTTGGGGTAAAATTTTGGGATTTTTCTGAGATACTTGAATTTTTGATGAATAGTAGAATACATTAATTTATCATATAAATGCATTTTAATTAAAACCCACTATTCCTGACATCAAAAGTGATGTAAGCACCCAAATCCAGAATTCACAAGTAAAATTTACTATTCTTAGTCATCCAAGACTCACTATTCCTTGTCTTAGGAGAAATTAATAAACTAATCAATTTTATATTAAGGAAACCCCTCTCCCCTCCACTATAAAAGCCACCCTTCACTCCCTCTTTTCCTCACACCTCTCAAGCTCCAAGACTTCTCTAAATTCTGCCCAAACACCTTCCCTAGCCCCTCCCCCACTTCCAAGAGCTTCTGGTCTCATCAAAAGACCAAGATTAGGCCTTTAAGGAGATTCTTAAGAGGAGGATTCTAAAGGTAATTTCTCCCCCTCTTCTCCTTTAATTTCCTTTCAAGTTCAAGTTCATTTCTTGATCTCACTCTATCTATATTCAACCAAATTGTTCCGTAAATCCATTATTATATGTATACTGTAATATTATGATTCTAATGTTATATTATATCACCCCACACCCTTTCCCCCTTCCTTTTATTTTATTAAAGAGAACGTTGTTCATGTGGTGATAATTTATCACCTTCAAAAACAACATGCTCTCTTCTTCCATTTATACCTTCAATATGGTCATGAAACCATTTTTATGGTTGAACCAGAATGTTTTATATGTATTATGTTCTATTTTAAGTTCTGGAAATAATCTATGGCCATACTACTAAGTGAAAAATTAAAATGAGTTGGTTGTGATCCAAAAACCGCTCAAATCAGCCCAAATAATCTTTATTTAATTATTATCTAATAATTCGGCCACATGAATCTAATATAACTCATTATAAAATCATTCAAGCTTATGTAATATCATTAATTACATGTAACATCAGTTCTGGATGTTTCCCCATGATCTACCCAAACATCAAATTAAGAATACAAGTGGACCGCTCAAGAAAACCATGAAAACGAACATCCCCGATCAATGTTTTTAAACTCTATAAGTCATCCAAAGGAACATAATATGAAATAATGAAACCAGAATGAACCCTATTAATGTATAAAAGGTTCTGGAATTTCTAATTAATGAATATAATGTCATTATACAGGACATTAAAGAGAATGAGGCATTCGAGTACGAGGTAAGGGGAAATCTCGAACCCAATTTTCTTCCTTCGGGTTCTCCCTCTTTCACTCCATTTTTGATATGGTTACTCCTCAAAAGTCTTTTGTTCATCATTTCCTTTACTTTTATGGGATATAAATGTTTTTCATTGGTTTTTATGTTCATCAAAATGTTTTCCAAAATAACTCTTCTTTCAAGAACTCACCTTTTACGTCTCATTCAAGGTTGATGGTTCTTATATCAAGTATGTTGTTCCCTCTTTCTTTTGGGAACCCAAAGCTTATGAATGTGTTATTATGAGATGAAACCCAATCCTTTCCATGGGTTATTTATTTACATTTTTGATATGTGTTCTATTTGGAAAGCATGATAATGATAATGTTATGATGTGACGGGTGCGCCCGGAATTATATAGCACAATATGAATGTTTAAATGTGACGGGTGCGCCCGGAATTATATAGCGCTCCAATGCATTGGGTAAAGTGATGAATCTCATGAGTAAATTTGAAATGATGCGTGAACATGATGCTATCTTTGTTCACAAGTATGTGTGGTAGTTAACCACTAAGACATGATGTTTCATTTTTATGCTTTTCCACATTTCAAGTTTATTGTTTATGCTCCTCTCATGTTCAAGATCTTCTTCCTATGTCAAGATTATGCTCACCCCATGCTATATTGTTATTATCTATCCTCTTAATGGGATTTTAGCTCACCCCTTTTGATGTATATCCTCAGGTGGATACATGTACTAAGGAGAGGACAAGTGCTACTAAGAAGCTATAGAAGAAGAGATTAAATGAATTTTTATGCTTGATGTTGTACTTGTTATGTGTAGTCCTAGTTTTCCCAAGACACTAAACTTCTGGATCCTCCATGTGTAATACTATTATGTTGTTTATCTTTGAAATGATGTAATATTAATGTAAGAAAAGGCCGGGTCGCTATAATGACCTTAATAAATTAATAATTCATAGATAAGTACATTCTCAAAATTATCCAATGAGTATGGACATAGAAAAAGGTAGGTTCCATAGTGAAAAGAAAAAGTAGGGTTGATTTCCTTACAAAGGGTAAATAATGATCCAAGGGGGGAAATAAATACGTAGAATACAATTAAAAGCCCAATAATGACTAGGGGGACAAAATGATATAGGTTTTAGAGAAAAAAGCATACAAATTTCCCATATGGTTTATATTTCAAAATAAATCTCTATTTTAAAATGAGATTGGTGATGAAACCCTCACAGTATTGGTAATGTAATCATAATAGGAGCTTGAGAGGGATATTGTGAAATGGAAATTAAAATATAATTAAATAAATATATTTCATTTATGAAATAAAAAATGTGGTGAATACATCGTGTAAAATAAATAATTGTGTGTAATATCAAACATGTCTAATAAAATTAAATTTAAGACATAGAAATCCTTACAAATAAATAAACTTTCGAGTCAAAACCCCTTGAAGGATATGATTTCAAATGAAAAATTAAATATCATGAATAATTAGATGCTCATGGAAAAATAATAATAAAGGGGTATTGGATACACCATTATAATGAAAACATGGTGCATAATAATACATATGTCTCAATTGATGAAAATTTGACACAAGAAACTCATACTATGTTCTCCTCTTAGTCGAATGCACTCTAAGATCCTGTATAATAAATATAAATATATTAATAACCTATTTTAGAACCATTTTCATATATATAAACTTATGTAAACTTCATTTATAATTATTTTCTACATGTATATTAGTTAGTTGTTATCTATTTTAAATATTGGGTGTGAGTAATCGAGATCGTTTTAAAATAGTTTGGTATTAATGGTGTTTTCATTATTTATTCTACCAAATTTCATCATTACCAAATCATATATGGTAATTTAATTTATGTTTTATAATTATATATAATTTTATAATTTTATTTTGTTTTATTTTGTGTTATGGCCATTAAAGATGAAATCAGCAATGAGCATGTTTTAATTATTTTTAACAAACGAATGTTGGTATCTTAATTAATGAGTTTAATATTAATTTTACCATTGAAAAACAAAAGATAATATTCATTTACTTATCTATATAATATATTATTATTAATTAAGTTCTTATTATCATCTGTGATATTATTTTATATCATTTTTCAAGTAGGTGGTTAGACCAACCCAAACATGTAGATATCATAATTAATGAATGATTATGAAGTGATATAGTTTTAATTTCATTATTAAAGGGGTATAATGATATTATTTGGATTTTATAAAAAAATTAATCAAATTTTAATATATTTTAATGAATAATAAATAAACTATAATAAAAATGAGATATGTTACTTTGTGGAGGTGGTAGTTCTCCCAACACACAATTAACATTTTCATTTCATAAAGAATGAGAGGGAAAGAAATTGGATTTAAATTTGACTCTTAAAAATAATTATTATATTATAAATGTAAAATTTATTCTTCAATTTCACCCTTATAATCTGTGAAGATATGTGGTGGTGAAAAATAGAAGTCATCACTTTGTGGAGGCAGTATTTTGCGCAATGCACGAATAACGGTTTCATTTTTCTTAATAAAAATGGGGAAAGGTGGTTAATAGTTATTACCATAAAATAATAACATTTATTATACAAACAATAATTATTTAATTATATATTATTGGAAAAATATATTTGGGAATTTAATAACGAAAAGAAAATAAGTTAGGGAAAAAGTACTCACGTTGAGGACTTGGGCTTTCCCTTGGAATAATCCTTATAAATAGAAATCTTAGGCTAATCTCTTATGACCAAAGAATCAAGGAAAATGAATAGGATTATAGAGGAAGGAAAAATTTAATAGTTTCAATATTAAACAAGAATTTTGTGGTGGCCTTGAAGGGGTGGTGAGAGGCCCCTTTTCTAAGTTGTGAGAATGGTATTTTGTAATTATAACCACTTAATATAAAGGGAGCACATATCAAACATGTCAAGTAGATCTGAAAATAAAAAATTGAGTATAGGATGATATAAGGTTGATAATTCCTTAACAATCCATCTTAAAACATGTTTTAATCATGTCATTAATCCATTTATCCTTATAATTCTTACATTTATCATTTTTTGTTTTACCGTGGAAACTAATTTTTCCCTCACTAATTTACTTTTAATGAATAAAAATAAAATGAAACTTATTACTTAATTTGGAACTAGTTATTCCAAATATGAAATTTATTTTATAATATAAAATTTATATGTGTAATAAAACTCAACTTTTACATTAGCAAATACAATGTGTAAAAACATGTTTTTAGAATAAGTGTATTTTTAAGATTAAAATTTTTATGTAGGGTAATATTATCGATGTATGTTATTTTCATGGTAATAATTGGTTTTTTATAAATAAAATAAAATTTATGTGTATTTAAAATCAATACAAAACCAAATTTTACCAAAATACTATTTAATTAAAATAAAAATTAAAAACAGTTTTTATTGAAAAATATTACTAAATTCCTTAAAATGTTAATCATAGGACTTCTAAATTCAAAATTATATTTTTAAAATGAATAGTTTTACTTTTTCAACACATATTTTATTAATTAAATGTTTTATAAACTTCTAGTAATTTATTATATAATTATAAAGTTTCATTTTTGGTAAAAACGGTATTTTAACTTTTCACCTAAAAATCGACTATTTCAAAAAAAAATCCAAAAAACTTTATCCTGGGATAATATTTTCATTATAATTCCTAAAATTATATTCATTTTATTAAATTTAAATTATAAAATGTATAAATGTATCTTTTAAATTAAAATACAAAATATAAAGAAAAAGTGCTTTATTAAAATAATTATTTTTTAAACATTAAGTGTCCTTTATATTATTCCATGTCAATTTAAAATTTTAAATAATATTAATATATTACTTCATATATAATAATATTTTTAAAAAATAAATTTAATTTATTATGATAAAATATAAAATAAAAAATAAAATAGTTCTTTCAGAAAAATATCACTTTTATTATAAATGCGCTTTAACAAAATACCGTTAAAATTAATTATTTTAAACTAAATTTTAATTTTAATAATCCATTGATATTAAAATATTTATTTTAATTTTATAAATTTATCATATCATATTTAAATAATATTATTATTAATATTAATATGTGATGTATAAATATATATTTATAATATTTTAATATTATAATATTATATTTTTATTTCATTATGAGTTATTTTATCCTAAATATTCTACCAACAATAAACAAATTATTTATAAATATTAAAAAAATATATATCCAATGATCATATTTTCAAAAACAATATTTCCAACGACCATATTTATAACATCCAGGTTTCATTCATATATATGTGTGTGATTGAATCATGCAATCCATTCTCACTTCTTAATTTACACTTCTCATTTCCATATATTTCATTTATATCTCAAAACATGCTTTCTCCTTTCATGATTTTATTCCTCATTATAGGTTTTCTTTTGAAACTGGTGCTCCACAAGGGTAAAGATTATCCAGGGGATCCCCTAGTATTGAAGATTTTATTATTTTCTATTTATTGTTGCCTTTTAATTTATTCAATTTTAAAAGATATAATAATTCATGGTGAGTAAAAATCCATGGTGTGTAATATTTTATTTCATTTGATTTTGTTGTAATGTTTTATTATGATTGAATAAAGTGATATTAAATTAATTATTATCATGTATGAATTATTATATAATAAATTTCAAATCCTTTAAACAAATAGATATAAATAAATAAATAAAATAGTTTGAAATTATAATCATAGATTTTATGGAAATAATATGCTTTTTAAAAAACTAGGGTATTAAAATACCGCCTCATCTGAGCTCCAACGAGGTGTGGTTCTTCCACTATGTTTAGTATCCCCTCAGTAATGACATGATTTCAGTAAGGTGTGGGTCCCCTACTATAGATTTTTCAAGGATGTGGTGGGTAACTGAAATCGGGATAGCATTGGCTCTTAGAGTTCTGGATAGACTCATCATCTTTATATGGATAAGGAGATTGAGAGATTCCTCTCTCTTTTTATTCAGTTTTGTTTTTGATAATATTTGTTGTTGTGTTTCTTCTCCCCTATTTGTTTCCTGGTTCAATATGACTATCTATTTCTATTACTTACCCTTTGGTTTTCATGACATCTTACTGAGTATGTAAATACTCAAACTTTCTTGGTATTTTCCCACAGATGACCTGTCTTATGCATAAAAGAAGCAGTTAGATGGGGACTTTAGAAATATTGGTGTTAGTGGAGCCTAGTATTACTCAATAAATATGATTTCATTCAATGGTGGGTATCAATGTTTGGGAGTCGAGTTCTAACTCTTCTTCATAATTTAGGTTATGAATCTCTTTATTTATGGTTGGGCATGTATTTTTACCCTTCATACTTTGGTTATATATTATATTTATTCTCTCTAGTTATTCTAGTGGTTATTACCTACATTTGTTTCATCTTAGTTTAGTATAATTTATATTAATCTATATAGTTATGATGTACCTAGAGGTATGCATGTGAGCAGGTTCATTAGGCTAAGGCCACTTGTTTGTGTGATATTCCCACTTTGTGCTAGTCTCCAGCCCTTGGCCTATTAGAGGCAGTCTTAGGGTGTCACACTTGACTTACCATTGGTCCAAGTGGGGTCCTGATGGGTTGGGTTAGGATAGAGTGGTATCAGAGTATTCTATCCTATGGATAGTGTTTGGAGTTAAATTAGTTGTGAGGATTGGTATGTGAACTTATGGAAAATGGTTTTAAGGTGTCTCGAGTTTGTATTTAAGGTTAGGGAACCTAGTGATGGTGTGGTGGGAAATGTATCCATACACTATGACTTTGATAACCTACTTTTCAACTCTGTATATTGAGACAACGATTATAGGGAAAACAATGGTATATGCATCATATAGGAAGGGGTCTTTAACTTCTATGTTCTTCAGTTAGCTCTCTAAATATGCTCATATGATTATGGTATGTCATGCTAACTTTTAATATGTTTCCATGATGACCGCTAGCTAGGATTCTGAGATAAGGTCCTGATAATGACCAGTTGAGTGATGAGGCTTCAGTTCAAGGGATCGTTCATGAGGTATTCCCTTTAGGAAATAAAAGAGCAATGTTTCCACCAGTTGAGAGTTGCATGGACCCAACATTAGTGGTTAAAGATAATGTCTATCTTCATGTCAATCATTTTATTATTCGAGTGTGTTAGGATGATGATGTACACAAGATAACTGAATTATGAAAGTTTTAATAGAAAATACCACTTAGGTTTCATAGTGATCTATACCCTTGGATACTATAGTGTTTTATTGATTCGGTGTTCTAATTTTTCAAAATCATATTGAATATGACCGATTAGATGATTCCACTTATGAATAGTCTTCCTCATGATGAAGTAGTGCACTGGTAAGATCTGGATACTTAGAATCATGATGAGATGAATCTCACATGGTTGAAGTTCAAGAAGTTACTCAATGATGATTACTGTCCTAAGGCATTTAAATTTTTTTGAATCAAGGAGCTTATGTAGTTGTAGTAGTATGATATGACTATTTTGGAGTACATGTTGAAGTTTACAGTCCTAACATGATACTCCCTCGATATGGTGTGAGAAGGATACTTTTGGGTGTAGAAGTTTGAGTAGGTACTCTGCAAGGATATACAAGCTAGAATGGTTTATCTATGCATTACCAATTATGTCAAGGTGTTATACCAGACCTTGGTGATAGAGAGATTCTTAGAATAGGGGGTTCAGAAAGTTGGATCTATTAGGGTACATCGTGGATCATGGTCATCTGATTCCACTGTTAGATATCAAACATTGGGTTATTGTCACATGAGGCCTTTATTCGTGTATGCTCAGTCTCAATGATAAGAAATATAGAAATACCATTAGGGTTCCATTCATCCAAGAGAAAAGTGGTGTTATGATTATTCTAGGTGGAGTCACATGGAGATTAATTTCCCAACCTGGCACACTACAGATAGTGGACTAGCAGAGGAAGAACCTTCATGGAAGAGGTAGCATCGTGATCAAGAATATATCAGGGTTGGATAGGCATATCTCAGTGAGTCTATGCTGATAAAGGGGATGGAGGATGTTAGGGTTGTTGTCCTGAGAACCAACTGTTTTGTACTTTGATTACATGAATGTTCACTTATTATATATTGTTCATTATTCTACATGACTATAATATAATAATGTCCTAGAATATTTGTTGCATTGGTAAGGTGATGGTAGATCCCCTCTATGATGAGAACCTTGAAATGCTATAATAATATTCTTAAATAAAGTTTTGCGATTGGATGACATACTATCATAGGACACATGGTATACAGACCGTCATGTACGAGTACTCGTAAGAAGATGAGACTCTCTCATGGAGTTCGCACTTGGTAATGTCCATGATGGGATATTATGAGAACAGACCTGCCATTAGTAATTCTGCATGTTTTGGTGTCATCAGACATTGCTATCTTCGAGCGTGTGTAATGGTCCTTAGACTAGAAGATTATCATTAACTCATGTCATGTCTCACGCACTTAGATTTTCTGAAAAAAACCATCATGAAGAAAGTTGGTGGGAAGTAGGGTACGTTGGGTGCGTCCTAAATGAAATGTTGTTAATGGATAAGTCGAGGAAGGATTTTTTCCTTCCATGATTATGGAAGTAAATATCTCGGTCCCTTTGATTGAATTAGAACTGTCGAACAAATTCCATGGCCATGGTGTCATGATGAGTTTATTTCTAGAAGTCAAAGATTGATAGATCAAGCATATAGGTTTATGACACTGCCATTAAACCTATTGATGAGATATTGAGACAAAGGGATTAAATTACACAGTAAGTGTTCGTATGAGGTGACATGTCAATGCGGCATCAACTTCTTTCTCTTGGGTTCTTTGACCTGTTGCTAAAAAATAATCTTAGACTTTAGGCAAGACCACCTAATTCCAACGAGAAAGAGGCCTAGAGGGCCACACACTAAGTGTATTCAAGTATCTCAAGTAGAATAAAGATTATTCCCATACGTGGTTTAATAATTATTCAAGGAAGCCTAAATAGTTTTTATTTTGAAAACAAGTACATGTCGTGTATTATTGAATTTACACGCTGTGTAGTTTTCATTTTGGAAAGGAAATGAATAAATGAAAACAAGATATACATGTCGTGTACATTGAATGTACACGCCATGTAGTTTTCAATGAAAAACAAGTACAAACTGTGTATTTATGATTACATGCCATGTAGTTTTTCCTGTCGGGGTTTTGAGGAAATATTATTTTATTAAATGATATTTATTATAATCAGTGTGGGAGCATGTCAAGGAATTAATGACTCGACATGGGGTTTTCAAAAGAGTTAATGAAATAAATAAAACACGTACTGCGTTTATTTATTGTCATAACTCTACAACCTCAAACCTGATCATAAATATCCTCACAACCCCAACTATTTTCCTAAGAGAATATTTGTGTACAACAATTCTGGATTATTCTCTCAAGACCAAAAGAACTCCTTCCTCCAAGAACACTCTCAAGACCGAGAGAGATCCACCTCCACCAGATCAATGTGATCTAAGGCGGACAACGCAAGAAAATGCTTCTCCACGCTAGCACCTAGAGATTCCTTTGGTGACGTCTAGAGATACGTGGTGCAATTTGGATCACCGCTAAAGGAAGTATACACTTGTCTTCTACGACTCAATGACGAATCACATCAAAATGTGATCAGAAATATCAATGAATAAATAACTCCATAAAAGGTACTTTTTCAATTAATTAAATTAATTATAATCAACCTATGATGATCCACATTTATGGTTCTGGGACTATTACTCTTCTTTGTCTATTTTTGTGATTCGATCTGTGGAGTCTGGCGTTTATCATCATATTGATCCCGTATTAATCATTGCTAATGACAAAAAGCCAAGTGGGCACATCCACCCACGAGCTTCCGCTATGCCCGAGACCTTCAATTGGTATCAAAGGGAGGTTACAGCATTAATTATAGTTATTTAATTTTTGTTGATAATTTATGCATTTATATTTGATTCAATTCAAGATAAATCGTTCTATAAAAGTGAATTAATGAGGTCTGTTCTTCCTCTGTTTCTTGATTCACATCACAGAAATGACCTTTTCATTTTAATTTTGATTAAATTAAAAATGAGGATCTCATCTGGAGGAGTCGCTCTTTCTATCCGTACAACACAATAATACACGGCGTGTAGTGAAAACTACACACCGTGTACTTAGGTTCAATGAACCGATACTGGTCCTCCAAACCATGTCGTGTGAATTGAGTATACCTTTGTTTTATTACACCATGTTGACCAGAATTGAATGGCACATGGAAACCGGAATACACGGCATGTATATTGAATCAACACGTCGTGTAGTCCGATCTGATCCAGGTAAAACTGTGTACAAGGAGAAGCCATGTTCCGCGTACACGGGATTGTCAGGCCAGTAACTGCGTAACAAGTAAGTACACGCTGTGTTAGATTAATCTACACGTCGTGTACTTCAAAATTTCCGAAGTACATAAAACTCTCCAAATCCTTCAGCATGTACTTTGGATAAAGGGTAAAAAATACACGGCGTGTAGGCTATATTACATGTCGTGTAATTTCCAGAAATATAATTTCACCAGGTTTCCTCCAAAAGTACAAAGACCTTTACAAGGAATATGGATGAGAAGAATCTTAAGGAAATTTAGAAAGGAATTTAAGATAAATAATTTATTAATTATAAGATCATAATTAATTTAATTCAAACGCAACTTATCTTAAATAATAAAACGATTAAAAGAATTTGAATTCTAAATATGCATAAATGTTGTTGCATGCTATGGATGATCATGAGCTAGACCAAAGACCCTTTGTATGTGTGTATGGTTTCATTTAAATTTGTTTAATTTAAATTCGTTGGACTGTGAGCCTTCTTCCAATAAAATGTAGGGCCTACGTTCCCATGGTTTCTTTAATGTTAACCCCATGTAATGGAGGATCTCCCAAGCCAGTGGAGATGGTTCAAAAATCTGAATCCGAGGCGAAACCAACCCAAGAATATGCAGAGGTGGAAAGATGGGAGCTACAAAACACGAACCATCGGGTTCAAGGTGTTTTCCCTAGGACAAGGTTAGCTTATCAAACCGCTAGATAAGCTAACCAATAGAATCTTATTATCATTCCATCTTATTTTATCTCTTTTTGATTTCATGGTTTATTTATTATGTATGTGTTGTCGCGATCACATAATTAATGAAATAAAAAAGCATGAAAAGATGGAATAAAATAAAAAATGGACTATGTGTAAACATTATCATAACATGGTTAATCTCTTAAGAAAGCATCACTTAATATTAACAAGCATGTGATAATTCAAAACTATGCATAAAGAATAAAATCCCTCAAATACCGTATTAAGTCAGATCAAGCCTTTTGTTGCTCGATTAAGGGAAAGACTCAATAAAACTATGTGTTTGACCAACCATTGTTGGCACAATTACTTTTATAAAGGAAGCTCTTATGAAAGTTTCGGGTTGACTTAAACATTTTACATCAAGAGGAGTATCCCTTGCTAGACTTGTTGTAAAATGGAGGCAAGTGTTGAGGAAATTAAAGTTAGGATTTCAGGATTGGGGAGTCCACTCAACAAATCAAGGAACTGTAATATCATAGTTGGCAAAGACCTTCCTACCTAAATACCTTCAAATATCTTGACCAACCCTTGTTGGGGTTATGCGAAGGGGAATATGGATCCCTGACACTAGAATGTCAAAGAAACTAGAAATTCTGAGTTCAATGGTGAAGGCCATTGGGACTTGATAAAATAATGGTATAATTAATAAATTAATTTATTATTTTTTATAAAATGTAATCAAGAAAGTACTGATATGATTTTTTAATTTGTAGAATCAAATATGACAAGCTCGTCAACCACATTTTCTCTGCGATCAATTCTGGACAAAGACAATATCCTCACCGGCAGTAACTTTCAAGAATGGTTTAGGCACCTTCGGGTTATCCTATGCCATGAATGTAATTTTTACGTCTTGGAGTCCTCACTTCCCGATTCTCCTACCCAAGGGGCGAGTGATCAAGATTTCCTGATCTATGATCAACATTTGAACGATTCACTCAACATTCAATGTTTGATGCTATAATCAATATCTAGTGAGCACATGAACTCTCGTGAAGACATGGATTCCTATAGCATGCTCGAGCACCTATGTGTTTTATACCAGGAGAGAGAAAGACAGGAAAGGTTTGAGATCTCCAAGGCTCTATTTCAGAGCAAGCTTGGAGAGGGTTCCCCATCTGGGCCTCATGTAGTCAAGCTCATTGGCTACATTGATCGCTTGGAGGTTCTAGGGTTTAAACTCCCCGAGGAACTGGGTACCAATCTCATTCTCACATCACACCCCTAGAGCATCTCTAACTTTGTTGTAAATTTCAACATTAACAACATTGATAAGTCTCTTTCTGATCTTCTTATCCTTATTAGCCAAGTGGACAATGATATGAAGCGTGAAAAGCCTTCTGTCCTTATGGTGAATAAAAGGAAAGGGAAGGTAAAGATCTTTAGGCCTAAAGCTTCTTCAAGGCCTTCCAAGAAAAGGAAGATCAAAGGGGAGGAAAGAGAACAAGATGCTTTTTATTTCGCATGTGGCAAGAAGGGCCACTGGAAGAAAAACGGAACCCAACTAAGGAAGCAAGGGGAAGCTTCAGGTGCGTTTGTCATTGAATGAAATCTATATCTTTCTAAAAATTGGGTATTAGATACAGCTTGTGGTTCTAACATATGTATCCAAATATAGGAACCAAGTAGATTTAGGAAGATTGATCGAGGGGAGGTAGATCTACGAGCAGCCAATGGAGCCAGACTTTCTGTTGTAGCTGTCGGGGACTACCACCTCACATTGCCAATTGGAATGATCTTGGTGTTAAAGGGTTGTTATTATGTGCCTTCTGTTACTAAAAACATTATATCAGTATACAGATTAGATACTGATGGATTCATCTTCAATTTTGGAAATTAATGTTGCTACTTTTATAAAGATATCATTTGTTTTGGTAGGGCACATTTATATAACGGCCTTTGTGTGTTAGACTACACAAACCAAGTAATTGCAATATATGACAAAGTTAATTCACATGACTCATACCACACCCAACTTTTTCATCACTGGCTAGGACATGTTAATGAGAAACGTTTGACAAAATTACATCAAGATGGGTATTTAGATTCTTTCGAACTAAAACCACTTGGTGTATGTAATGTGTGTCTACAAGGCAAAATGACTAAAGCCCCATTTATTGGGAAAGGTGAAAGGGCTAAAGAGATTATATAATTAGTTCACACAGATGTGTGTGGACCATTTATAGTTAAAACAAGGGGTGGGTTCTTGTACTTCATAACTTTTACTAATTATTTTAGTAGATATGGATATATTTACTTAATGAGGTATAAGTCAGATTCTTTTGATCGGTTCAAAGAATACAAGAATGAAGTTGAGAACCATCTTGGTAAGAAGATTAAGAAACTCCGCTCAGACAGAGGAGGAGAATATCTTAATCAGGACTTCATTGATTTCTTATGAGATTTTGGGATTATATCTCAACTCACTCCTCCTTACACGCCTCAGTGGAATGGCGTAAGTGAAAGGAGGAACTTCACCCTATTGGACATGGTGAGATCAATGATGAGTCATACGAGTCTTCCATTATCCTTTTGGGGATATGCATTACAAACAGCAGCACGCATACTAAACCAAGTACCAACTAAATCGATAAATGGTATTCCATATGAATTATGGAGTGGACTCAAAGCCATGTTATCAAATTTACATGTGTGGTGTAGCGAAGAATTTGTTAAGTCATCTTCAAGTAACAAACTTTCACCCCGAGCCACAAAGTGTATCTTTATAGGATATCCCAAGGAAACAAGGAGATATTACCTATACAACACCTTAGATAAAAAGGCTATAGTGGCAAGACATTCCATATTCCTTGAGAGGGAGCATATCTCCAAAAGAGATGGTCAGAGCAAGATAGACTTCGATGAAGTCGAGTCTCAAGATACACAGGAGTTAGTACAAGAACAGATTCCACAAATCCCTATGGAAGAACAATCTTTTCCAGTGACACAAGAACTTCGTAGGAGCACGAGAGAGGTAAGATAACCAGAAAGATATGGTTTTCTTGTCACCGAGGATGGTGACTCATTATTTGTTGACAATGATGATCCTCTTACCTATAAGGAAGCGGTTAAAGGCACAGATTCTTCCAAGTGGCAATAAGGAAAGAATTCTGAAATGGATTACATGTACCAAAACCATTCTGGATTTTGGTAGATCCTCTAGTTGATATAAAGCCTATTGGTAGTAAATGGGTATTCAAGAAGAAACTAGACATGGAGGGGAAAGTCAGCACCTATAAGGCACGACTGGTTGCAAAAGGGTTTAGACATTGTCAAGGAATTGACTATGATGAAACCTTTTCACCAGTTGTGATGTTGAAATCCATCAGAATCCTATTGCCCATTACCACTTACCATGACTATGAAATTTAGAAAATGGATGTCAAAACAGCATTCCTTAATGTGAACCTCTAGGAAGATGTCTACATGACACAACATGAAGTGTTTGTGACTTCAAAGGATGACAATAAAGTGTGAAAGTTTCATAAATCCATTTATGGATTAAATCAAGCATCGAGGTCATGGAACATTTGTTTTGATGAAGTTGTAATGAAATTTGGATTTATTAAGAATGAATTTGAACCTTGTGTCTACAAAAGTTTTAGTGGAAGTGCAGTTGTTTTCCTAATAGTATATTTTTATGACATATTACTAATTGGAAACGAAGTACCTGTCTTATAGTTAGTTAAGTCATGGTTGGATAAATGCTTCTCTATGAAAGACTTGGGTGAGGCAGCATATATACTTGGGATTAAGATTCATCATGATAGATCTAAGAGAATGATGGGCCTAAGTCAAAGTACATACATTGACAAGATACTGAAGAGATTCATTGTGGAACAGTCCAAGAGGGGATTGTTTCCAGTGTCACATGGCATTCATCTTTCCAAGAAAATGTGTCCTCAGACACATGAGGAAAGAAAGAAAATGGAAAGGATCCCTTACACATCTACGATTGGGTCAGTCGTGTATGTTATGCTATGTACAAGGATAGATATTTCTTACACATTAAGTGTGGTAAGCAGATATCAAGATGATCCAGGAGACCTCCATTGGATGGCAGTCAAGACTATCCTTAAGTATCTGAGGCATACTAAGGATATGTTCCCGGTTTATGGAGGAGATGAGGAACTAGTCATCAGAGGACATGTAGATTCTAGTTTCCAGACTGATCAAGATGACATGAAGTTGCAGACTGGATACATCTTCAGTTTGAATGGAGGTATAGTGAGCTGGAAGAGCTCAAAGCAAGGTGTGTTCGCAGATTCTACAGCAGAGTCCGAGTATATCGTAGCTTCTAAGGTAGCTAAAGAAGCAGTATGGATGCAAAGCTTTGTCAAAGAGGTAGATGTAGTACCTAGTAGTAAAGATCCTCTATTGTGATAATACTGCAGTGGTGGCACTTGCAAAAGAGCCAAGGTCACATCAGCGGACAAAGCACATACTTCGGAAGTATCAGCTCTTGAGGAATTTTTCTCAGAGAGGTGAAGTTGCAGTGAGTAGTATTTCCACAAAAGACAACGTGGTGGACCCCTTGACTAAAGCCTTGACACAGAAAAAACATGATCATCATGTGAGGTCTAGCGGACTAAAAGTCGTAGGCAGTTGGCTCTAGTCCAAGTGGGAGTTTTTTAGGGTTGGTGTCCTGAGAACCAATTTTTTGTACTTTTATTACATGAATGTTCACTTGTTATATATTTTTCATTGTTCTGCATGACTATAATATAATAATGTCCTGGAATATTTGTTTCATTGATAAGGTCGTGGAAGATCCCTGTTATGATGAGAACCTTGAAATGCTATAACAATATTCTTAAATAAAGTTCTGCGGTTGGATGACATACTATGATAGGACACATAGTATACAGACCGTCATGTGTGAGTACTTGTAAGAAGACGAGACTCTCTCTCATGGAGTTCGCACTTGGTAATCTCCATAATGGGAGATTATGAGAACAGACCCGCCAGTAGTAATTTTGCATGTTTTGGTGTCATCGGACATTGCTATCTGCGAGCGTGTGTAATGGTCCATAGACTGGAAGATTATCATTAACTCATGTCATGACTCATGCACTTAGATTTGCTGATGAAAACTGTCACGAAGATAGTTGGAAGGAATTAGGTTACATTGGGTGCGTCACGAATGACATGTTGTTAATGGATAATTCGGGGAAGGATTTTTCCCTTCCATGATTATGGAAGTAAATATCTCGGGCCCTTTGATTGAAGTAGAACTGTCGAACAAATTCCATGGCCATGGTGTCACGATGAGTTTATTTCTGGAAGTCAAAGAATGACAGATCAAGCATATAGGTTTATGACACTACCATAAAACCTACTTGATGAGATATTGAGAAAAAGGGATTAAATTACATGGTAACCATTCGTATGAGGTGACACATCAATGCAGCGTCAACTTCTTTCTCTTGGGTTACTTGAACTGTTGCTAGATAGTAATCTTGGAATTTAGGCAAGCCCGCCTAATGCCAATGAAAAAGAGGCCTAGAGGGTCACACACTAAGTGTATTCAAGTATCTAAAGTAGAATAAAGATTATTCCCGAATGTGGTTTAATAATTATTCAAGGAATCCTAAATAGTTTTTATTTTGAAAACAAGTACATGCCGTGTATTATTGAATTTACATGCCATGTAGTTTTCATTTTGGAAAGTAAATGAATAAATGAATACAAGATATACACGTCGTGTACATTGAATGTACACGCTGTGTAGTTTTCAATGAAAAACAAGTACACATCGTGTATTTATGATTACACGCCGTGTAGTTTTTCCAGTTGAGATTTTGAGGAAATATCATTTTATTAAATGATATTTATTATAATAAGTGTGGGTGCATATCAAGGAATTAATGACTCAACATGGGGTTTTAAAAAGAGTTAATGAAATAAATAAAATGCGTAACGCGTTTATTTATTGTCATAACTCTACAACCTCAAACTCGATTATAAATATCCTCACAACCCCAACTATTTTCCTAAGAGAATCATTGTGCACAACAATTCTGGAGAATTCTCTCAAGACTGAAAGAACTCTGTCCTCCAAGAACACTCTCAAGACCGAGAGAGATCCACCTCCACCGGATCAAGGCGATCTAAGGCGGACAACTCAATCAAAGGCTTCTCTACGCTAGCACCTGGAGATTCCTTTGGTGACGTCTAGAGATACGTGGTTCACGTGTGGATCACTGCTAGAGGAAGTCTACACTTGGCTTCTACGACGCAATGACGAATCACATCGGAACATGATCAGACATATCAATGAATAAAGAATGCCATAAAAGGTAATTCTTGTCAATTAATTAAATTAATTATAATCAACCTATGATGATCCACGTTTATGGTTCTGGGACTATTCCTATTTTTTATCTATTTCTGTGATTCAATCCGTGGATTCTGGCGTTTATCGTTGTATTGATCCCGGATTGATCATTTCTAATGAAAAAAGGCCAAGTGGGTACATCCACCCATGAGGTTACACTGCACCCGAGACCATCATAGGATCCCTGGGAGGAGTATTTATAGGTATAGGATGATTTTATAACCTACTTCCACTGCCGCTGCCACCCGATGGACCTTACTAGGCTCAATGGACTGGTGGTAGAGGATGTGGTCAATTATATTCTATGGATGGATATGATCATACTACACCTGATATGATTCAAGGTATGGTACTTTTTTTCTCTAATTTAAAACTAGTACATGTAGACATAGGCATGGATCATTCTTTCATCACCTTATCCCTTGTTTGAGATCTTGGGATTCTTATATAGATTTTATCCCATTAGTCATGGCTGGAGATTCCAATAGAAAGTGGTTACACTATTTCACACATTTGATGATAGTGTAAGATATTTCTTAATGTATAGAGATTCATGTGGAACCTCTTAGTAATTTTTATGAAACCATATAACATCATTTTGTGTATAGACTAGTTATCCAAGGTACATTTCCAGATAGACTATCATTATAAAAGAGTTAGGTGCCTATGTATGGATGAAAGAAGATTATATTTTAATGGAGAGAAGGACATAAGGTAAGATTGAGTGGGGATCATAAGAAGGAATCTACAACCTATCTCTCATCAGTTGGTGATTTTATCCCTTGATTTAGTGTGATATTTAAACACCTATATTCCAATGACAGTTGATGATTACATGTATGTCTTCCCCAAAAAAAATTTTGTACAGCCTCTATGTTGAGAGATCGACTTCTACAATGAATTTCTCCCTCATACCGAACCAATATATTCAATGGCATATCAAGTGACCTTTTTTGATATTAGAATGATGAGGGTATAGTTGGAGGACCTTTCAAATAAGGACTTTATCAAACCTAGTGTGTCCCCTTGGGTGGATCTGGAGTTGTTCAGTAAGACAATGGATGGAATCTTGAGGTTGTGCATTGATTAACATCACCTAAATAAAGTGACGATAAAAAAATAAGTACTTTTTTCCATGATCAACATCCTATATGACTGGATGAATGGTGTGATGTGGTTCTCAAAGATTGACATTGGGTTTGGCTACCACCAGTTTTGGTTTCATGAGGAGCACATTCTGAAGATGAAATTCTGATGTCTCTAGGGGCATTATGACTTTCTAGTGATGCCCTTTGCTGTAACGAATTCCCCTATTATCTTCATGGGACTTATGAACTATATCTTTCAGCCTTTCTTGATTTATCTATGGTTGTCTTTATCAATGACATTCTCATTTACTCTATGTTAGAGGGGGAGCACACGGATCATTTTAGAATAGTCATAGACTTACTCTAGGAGAACTAGTTATATAGTAAGCTCTCAAAGTGTCAATACTAGATTAGATAGGTTCAATTTTCAAGGCATGTCTATAGGTTATAGATAAAAGATAAAATGGAAATAGGGGGTGTATTTTCATTTAAAAAATAATATAAATAAATCCAACTTATAAAAACATGTTTATAAAATAATCAATGAATCAAATTATTGAAATCTTAACAATATAATTAAAAATAATTATAAAATCAGAAGTATAAATTAAATTTATGAAATTAAATAATACATGGTGTTTGGTAAGTCAATTTGGAAATAGTACTCGAGGGTACCCCTACATTCACCACATAAATCCCTTAAGGATTTAATGTAGTAGTTCCTTGGATTTAATGGTAACCAAGATACAAAAGTTTCCCTTACTTTTTAGGTTATATAAATAAAACTAGAAAAAAAATACACTAACTCTTTATCGGTGAAGCTAGAAAACTAAAAAGAATAGTCCCTTTTATTTTTAAATGATAAAATACAAGTAAACCTTAGTCCCGTGATTTAATGGTGGTAAGTCCTAAAATATAATAAAGATGATGAATATGATATTGTTAGCTTAGTCTCAATTCTCTAAAATAATTTAAAAAACATAGGGGAGAATGAGAATAAAATAATAGAGTGATTTGGATATTGAAATTTGTTTACACTCTAGAAGTAGAAAGGATATTTTTATATAAAATCACTTTGAGAATAATTGATCATGCTAAAAATTGGAGAATGATTGTCAAGGAATGGAAATGTTGTGTGTAGATTGACAAGGAATTTAAAAGTCTCTATTTATAGACTTCTCATCCTTTTATATTGTTTTAGAATATATCAGGATATTTAAGCTAAATATGTCCAAGTTTAATTTATTTTGACAACCCTCTTGATCCCTTTAATAATAATTAACTTAAAAAGACCAATATAATCACTAGAAAATTAAAATTAAAAATAATATTATTATTATTTCATAATTATCAAAGAGAAATAATTAGATAAATAAATTATCAAAAAATATTATCATTTAAATTTAAAACTAATTGAGCAATTAAAAATAATTTAAATCACTCATTAGAAATTTTAAAACAACTCCGGAATTATAAGACAAAGATAACACACAAATCTTTCATGGTGTTATTCTATAATATTAAAAAAATTAAATACAAATTTCTTTCCATATTTAAACATTCAATACTATAAAACATAAAGATACTATATTAAAAACATTTGAAATAGGTTTAAAAAACTTAATTAGCATACGAAATGATTTTAGAAACATTAAAATCAAAGAAATAAACTCAAAATAATAAATATAGAATATTTGAGTTTCATGTTATAAATATATGCATGAAAGAAGAACAGAATTAATCTACTATTAAAAATATTTAAAACATTATAAAAATACTTCAAATAGATTCAATAACATTAATAGGAATTTTAAAAATATTAAAACAATTTATACACTTATTATATGCATGAAGAAAATCAAAATATCAAGAATGTCAGGAAATAGAGTAAACTGGAGATTTATAGATTTACGTAAGGGTAATTTTGTAGTTGTGTTAAGGTAACACATAAAATGTGTAGTTTTTGTAAGGGTAAATAGGATATTAAAATCATTTCATAAAGGAAAATGGGAAGTTTAGGTGTAATATAAGGGTAAGGTCATTGCTTAAAGGTAAGCGGGTCATTGCGTAAGGTAAGATAGAAAGTAAATGTTTTGTGTAACGGTAGACTAAAATGCTAGGTAATGTTAGATAGAAACTTATAAACATTATGTGATGGTAACCTACATTATTGAATAAGGGTAAGTATGAATTCCCAGTGCTTCATAAGGGTAATCTAGACATGCGTAAAGGTAAACATTAATTTATAAATCATGTGTAAGGGTAACCAAACATATTTAAAAGTAACTCATAATTTATAAATCATGCATAAGGGTAAATGTGGTGCTACTTAAGGGTAATTCAAATATAATAAACCTTATATAAGGCTAGAAATAAATTACTAAAACTTACCTAAAGGTAAAAAAACTTTAGAAAAAATCAACAAAAATAATTAAAATATATATATATATATATATATATATATAATAATAAAAGTAAAATATAAATAACTAAAAATAAATAAATAAAAAAAACTTTTCAATAAAATAAAATAAAATAAAATAAATTTATAATTATCCAAAAAAAATAAATTATGACATATAATATATTTTAATTATAAAAAACATAAAATAATTAATGTAGTAAGGATCCACTCCAACAATGTCATATCAAAAAATGGTGTAATAGTGGAATTAGAAAATATAGAGTTGGTGCAAGCTTGGGATCCACCCAAGAGTATATAATAGGTGTAGAGTTTTCTTGGTTTAACTGGGTACTATCGAAGGTTTGTGGAAAAAATTTATAGGATTCCATCCCATTTGACTACCATGAAATGAAAAGGGGTGTAGTTTTCTTGGATTGAGTAGTTCCAAAAATCCTCCAAGGACTTGAGATAGAGGTCGACTAGTGCTCCTATTCTGAGACTACTAGAGGAGGGAGTTGAGTACGTGGTGTTCTGTGATGCTTCTAGATCTATGATTAAGTGAATATTAATTCATAGGTATATGTTTATTACTATGGATCTTGGTAGTTGAGACCCCAAAAGAAAAATTCTATGATATATGAATTACAATTGGCAATGGTGGTTTTCACTTTGAAGTTATTGAGGAATTATATTTTAGGTGAGTTGTTTGTAGTTTACTAACACTACCAGAGTCACATGTATATATCTTTCCAAAGATACATCAACCTAGTATAGAGATTTTTTTCCATAGTTTCTATAGGGATGAAACTTTAAGATAGTATTTAATCCAGGGAAGGGAAATGTGGTAGCATATTTCCTTAGTGGGAAATCCCCCTCTCACTTGGTGGAGGCGACGTCAGAGTAATTGGACTCTTTGCAATTATCCCTCATGGATAAGAGAGGGGTAGTATATCTCAAATCTATAGTAATGAATTAATTTATTCTCCATAATGTGAGAGAGACTTAGTTGAGAAACATAAATTATAAAGTAAAATATATCATTTATCTTCAAGATATACACTAGATTAATTTTTAAAAGTTGGGGAGCACGTAATATTTACCAAGGACGGGAAGTAGTTTTTGTTACATTGCATGAGGAGGTGTTGAGTAAGTTTCATACCTTCCCCTTAGTAGTAAATCCTAAAGTTGTTAATATTTACTATGACCTTTTAAGGTAGTTATAGTGGGTAGGAATAAGGAAAATTGTTTTCAAATTAATTTCTTGATGCCTCACTTTTTAGTAGGTGAAGGTGGAGCATCAAGTTCCAACAGGTTTGACTCAACCACTTGAGATCCTTAGGTGGAAATAGGATGGTATATATATAGATTTTATGATGGTGCTTACATATAAAAAAAGAGTCCATGATGTTATCTAGGTGATTGTAATTGACTTACCAAGATTGATCACTTTCTTACTATTTGGGGGTAGAGTTCGATGGAGAGATTTTGGTTCTTTTATATACGGCAGATCATCTAACTCCATGGGGTACCCTTAAAGATTTTCTCTAAACATGATGCTCGGTTAATGTCATGATTTTGGAATGGTTTACATGAGGTCTTTGAGACCCATTTATGGATGAACACAATGTTCCACCTCTAGAGAGATGTTCATATTGAAAGAACCATCCAAATTTGAGGGATATGTTGAGATCATGCATGTTGGACTTTATTAAAAGTTGGTATTATCACCAAAAATTAGTTTCGTTCTCTTATAATAATATTTATCACTATATTATTGTCCTATCATCATTTTAGGATCTATATGGGAGACCCTACAGGTCACCCTTATGCTAGATGGAAAAGGATGATTCATCGCTTACAGGACCAAAACTAGTGAAGGCAACAATGTATAAATTTTAGGTGATTCATGAGAAAATGATGACCACTCAAAGTTAGAATAAATATTATATAGATGAAAATATTAGACCCTTGTAGTTAAATCAAAGGGTCTATGGGTTCCTAAAGGTCTCTCTATGAATAGGTTTTCAAAGTTTTGTATGGGATAAAAAACTTTCCTTGAGGTTATTTGGGTAGTTCTTAGTCCTACTCAGGCTTGGAGATGTTTCTTATTGCCTAGTCTTACCCATCCAATTAGATTAGATGTATTATTTCTTCCACATGTCATAGTTGAGGAGATATGATCATGACATGTCACGCATTATTGATTAGGGTGAACTGGATGTCAAGGATGAATCCACCTTTTCATAGTACCTGGTGGCCATTGAGAAATTATGGGAGAGGATCCAACATTATCAAACTATCCCAAACCACTATCCCACTAGTGTGAGATCTTTAGTAATATGGGAACCTCCAGGAAAGCTTATAGGAGTGTGAGATCTAGATGTGGGCTCAGTACCATCACCTTTTTTATTAGGTTTTTACTTTTTAGGGTGAAACTCCATGAAGGTGGAGAGAATGTAATGAATCCAATTTATTTCAAGACCCTTTTGATATTTCTTTATATACTTCTAGGTTTTTCTTCATATTTGGCATGATGTTATGGGTATCATAGAAACCTAGAACTGATATATTAAATATATTAAATATATTAAACCTTACTCACAAATATTTTTTCAAATAATATAATTATCATTGATCGAAGTCTCATATTGAAAATCTAAGACCGCTGTTGGATTTAGAAATCAGGGTTTACTTTAGAAGAAAAATGAGTTTTGTATGTAATAGATTCCAGGACAATGCACAATCACTAATAGATTAAATGGATAAATTAAATAAATAATTTAATTATTTTAAGGAATTTTGTGACATAATTAGTGAATTATTTAAAAATTGTAATAGAAAATTCTTGGGTACACACACATAACCCTAATATATTTCCAGATGATATAGAGTTCTCTCATTGGTAAGATCTTTGATGAGTGAAGATAGGGATATGAGAAGATCATTGATCTTATTTTGTAGGAATCATCATCAAATATTGAATTCTTCTAAATCAAAAATGAAATAATTACATATCTGTTCTTCCCAAACAATTGATCCAATGATGAGGTAGGGATTTTTTATTTGTGATTTATTTCCCCATTATTTGATATTTCAATCATGAATTATTATTTTACTTTGAATTCTACCTCTACTCCACTGATATCATGGCCTTATTGATTTATTGTTTTCTTTGAAACTATAATTTATTTTTCTCACAATAACCCTAATCATTTTATATGATTATTTTAATTGAGAGAAGTGTTCTGGATCATAATGAAAACCCATGATTCTCACTTTTTTTATTGTTCCTATCTCCCCTCATTCTTCACATTCATCATTGGACTAAGATGGGAGATAAATTCAACTATGGATTTGATGTAAATCATGATCAAACCTTAGATTTGTGATGGTTGGTATTATTGAGGTAGAGATAATGACTATAGGAGTACTGATGATCAATAATGAGATCACGGGAGAAGAACGTGACTAGGTGAACCTTGGTCTGTGTATGGTGTGAAAGACATTGTGAGGAATTTTGGAGTTGGTTCCCTAGAACCAAATTTTATTTACTTTATGATTAGATGTATTCATAATTTTGAATATTAATAAACTACTTATCATATCATTATTGTTATTTTTATTGACATAGAATGTGACAATGACCTAAGAATAGTTGTTGCACTAAAAGGTTATAGCAGTTCCCCACTATGATGAGAACCCAGAAGTTCCATGATAGTATTCTTAAATATATTTTCTATAGAAGAATGAAATTATTTTAGTAACACAAATTATATAATCTATCAGGGGTGGAGACTCATAGGAAATTTATTCTCCTTTTCATGGTGTACACCCTTGTTAATTTCCAATATAGTAGATTATGAGAACGAGTCCCTCCAGAAGGAAATCCATATTTATATGTTCCATTGGATATTCCTATCTATGAGTATGTGTATTGAACCTTATACTTTAAGGTTTATTTTTAATGAATATTAGGAGTTTTGTACTTTAATGTATTGATGAAATCCATTATGGCATATGTTTTCGGTGAAGTAGGATACGTTGGGTGCGTCATGAGTAATATTTCATTAATGAACAATGTGAGAAACGATTTTTTTTCCCCTTTATTTTTTAACAGAATTTGGTATCTCGAGCACTTTGATGGAAGTGATATAGCCTAAATAAATCCATGGTCATTGTATTCTATGGGCAATTTCAATTCCAAAAAAATTAAAATAAAGAGACACCAAGCACATAGGTTAATGGAACCAACATGAAACCGTCTTGATTAGAGATATCACGATAAAGTTATTATATTATATAGTAAGCATTTGTATGAGGATTTATATAATTGCGGCATTAACTTCTTTATTTATGGATTCCTTTGCGTGTTTTTAGATGCTAACCTTGGACATTAGGATATATCGCCTAATGCCACTGATAAAGATGCCTAGAGGGTTACACACTAAGTGTATCTAGAACCTAATTTAAATAATATTTAACATGTTGAATAAATATTATTTCTATAAGTTGTTTAATAATTATTCTTATATACTTGATTGCATATATTACATCACTAGTTATTCGAGAGAATATTTTGTGAGAAAAAAGTTTAATAAATATTTATTTGTTATTTAGTGAATGTAATATTTATTTAATTTTTAGTAGATAATGTAGTGATATTTATTTATTAAATAAATAGTCATTATTCAAGTACCAATAAATATTGTGGAGGAATGTCGCCTTGATTTTAGTATTTTGGTGATAAATAATATATATTAAATATTATTTAAATAAATAATAATTAATTAATTTTCTAGTTTTTCACATATTGAGAAATATTATTATTATTATTATTATAGACATGGTGTTTTCAGGTGATTAAGGAAATAATAAGAGCGTATGTGATATTATTATTTTCTAACCCTAGTACTATTTAAACCCAATTATATTTTTTCTAGAGAGTGGTTTTCATTGGTTTTGGTTGTACATAACAACATCTAGAGAATTATCTCAAATCCCTAGAGAGCTTCCTCTCTAAGAATTATCTCAAGAACAGAGAGAAATCCTCCTCCACCACCAATCTTGATTCGAGAGAGATCAAATAGAATCCTTCTTGAAGTGATTATCATGGTGATCAAAGATGAAAAATGAAATCATTAGTATCTATCGAGATAGAACCAAGAGATTTCTAAAGCAATATTCTAAGGTTCATAGAGCATGTGTGGATCACCACTGGAGGGACTATACACTTGATTTCTACAATGAAATGATGGTACAATGTTGATACATTGTCAGATTCATCAATGGATAAATAATTCATCATAAGATAATTCTTTAATTGATTAAATTAATTATAAATCATTTTGTGATGATCATATGTTTTTGTTCTACCGTTTTCTTGACTAATTAATATTTTATTCAATTCTATTTTTGATCGTGTTTATTATTAATGTACATATCAGATTAATTACAGATTATGAAAAAAAAGACAAGTTGGGTATACCCTATATGGCCCTTCCACTGTGCCTAAATCCTTAAAGTGGTATCAAATGTAATGGTCTGACACTAGTTACCCAGAGTCGGTGCATTATTATATAACATTGGCATGATCACAAGATATTGAGTCTTGAAAGACTGATTAGTTTAGTATCCTTGTAAATACTAGATACATACATAAGTTTTACATTACATCATGAAATAAAAAAAACAACATTTTTCTCCTTTGAACACACTCATATTCTTTGGCCTATCCCTGCAGGTTAATCATAATATACTTCTTTGCATCCTGGGAAAAATAAAACATAATAAAGGGGTAAGCTCAGATGCTCGGTAAGGATAACAATATAGCAGAAACTATCATAAATATGGATAAACATTTAAGACAATGTATAAGACTAAAATGAAATCCTTTTAAACTTAAACTTCAGTATAATATGGCGAAGATAAATTAAATAATTCCATTTACTTATTCACATGGATATTCTGTAACGACCCAAAGATTTTCAATGGAAATTCCCTTATTATAAATATGTCATAAAATAACATGAAAACATAACAAAATTAACTACTAAGTGATAAGTGACCTTTAAACATAAGTTTGTCACTTCTATGTTTGGAATTTTGAAAATCCGACATTCACGGTTGTGTTCAAGATGATTTTTGGAGTTTAATGAAACAAAAATAATTTTTTGGTGAATAGTAACATACCCTTATGAATAGTAACCTACCCTTATGAATATTAATATGACCCTTATGAATAGTAAATAAGAGTAACATTACCTATGAATAATAAAATAAAATTTAGACATCTTAGAAAGTGACAATTTGACCTTAGTAAACGTTTTTGGTATTTTATAAGTCATAAATAATTAATTATAATTAATTAATTAATTTAAAATAATATTTATTTCCCTTAAATGTATTCATAAATTATTTAATCAATGTCTAATAGTTTTTAGGTAATGTTATGAGACCCTATGTAATTTTTGAAAGAACTATAAAATCAGTTTTAATCTTAAAAACTGTTTTTTTAAGTAAATTGTGATTTTAATTGAATATTAAATTAATAATATTTAGAAAATTATTTTTGAAAAATGGACTTCATTTTTGGATTCTACATGTCGAAAAATGGTTGTGGTAAATTTTTGGGATTTTTCTGAGATACTTGAATTTTTTATGAATAGTTGAATCTGATAATTCACAATAAATGCTAAATAATGTATTAATTGAGTCAGCGATGATGTTATGCTGATGTAAGCCCACTTGGTTCGAGATTACATTATAAAATTACTATTATTGGTCGTTCAAGACTCACTATTCCTTGTATTAGGTGAAATTAATAAACTAATCAATTTTATATTAAGGAAACCCCTCTCCCCTCCACTATAAAAGCCACCCTTCACTCCCTCTTTTCCTCACACCTCTCAAGCTCCAAGACTTCTGTAAACTCTGCCCAAACATCTTCCCTAGAACCTCCCCCACGTCAAAAAGCTTCTGGTCTCATCAAAAGACCAAGACTATCTTCTTTAAGGAGGATCTCAAGAGGAAGATTTAAGAGGTAATTTCTCTCCCTCTTCTCCTTTAATTTCCTTTCAAGTTCGAGTTCCTTTCTTGATATCTCCCCACCTATATTCATCCAAATTGTTTTTTAACTACAGTATTATACATATACTATAAGTTTATGATTCTAATGGGATATTATATCACCCCACACCCTTTCCTTCTTCCTTTTATTTTATTAAAGAGAACGTTGCTCATGAGGTGTTAATTTATCACCTTCAAAAACGACATGCTCTCTTCTTCCATTTCTACATTCATATCTGGTCATGAAACCATTTTTATGGTTGAACCAGAATATTTTATATGTATTATGTTCTATTTTAAGTTCCGTAAATAACCTATAGCCATATTACTAAGTGAAAAGTTAAAACAAGTTCGTTGTGATCCAAAAACCGCTCAAATTAACCCAAATAATCATCATTTAATTCTTATCTAATGATTCATCCACATGGATATAATATAATTCATTATAAGATCATTCAAACTCCTTTAATATCTTTAATAAAATGTAATATCATTTCTGGATGTCTACTCATGTTCTACCCAAACTTTAATTTAAGAATACAAGTGAACCACCCAAGAAAAACCATAAAAACGAACATCCCCGAACAATGTTTTTAAACTCTATAAGTCATCCAAAGGAACATAATATGACATAATGAAACCATAATGAACCCTATTAACATACACATGGTTCTTGATTTCTAATTAATTAATATAATGTCATTATACAGGACATTAAAGAGAAGGAGGCATTCGGGTACAAGGTAAGGGGAAATTCTCAAACCCAACTTTCATCCTTCGTGTTCTTCCTCTTTCAATCCATTTTTGATATGGTAGTTCCTTAAAGATAATTTGTTCATCATTTTTTTTTTCCTTTTCTTGGATATAAAAGTTTTATAATGAAGTTTATGTCAATCCAAATGTTTTCCGAAAGAACTCTTCTCTTATGAACTCAACTTTTACCTCTCATTCAAGGTTGATGATTCTTGTATCAAGTATGTTGTTCCCTCTTTATTTTGGGAACCCAAAGTTTATGAATGTGTTATTATGAGATTAAACCCATTCCTTTTCATGGGTTAGTTATGTTCATGTTATATGTTCATTTTGGCATGCATGATAAATGATAATGTTATGATGTGACGGGTGCGCCCGGAATTATATAGCGCAATATGAATGTTTAAATGTGACGGGTGCGCCTGGAATTATACAGCACTGTAATGAATTGGGTAAAGTGATGAATCTCATGAGTAAATGTTAAATTATGTGTGAACAAGATTCTATCTTGGTTCACAAGTATGTGTGGTAGTTAACCACTAAGACATGATGTTTCATTTTTATTCATTGCCACATTTCAAGTCTTTTATTTATGCTCCTCTCATGTTCATGATCTTTTGCCTATGTTATGATTATGCTCACCCCATGCTATATTGTTATTATGTATCCTCTTACTGGGATTCTAGCTCACCCCTTTTTGATGTATATCCCCAGGTGGCTACATGTACTAAGGAGAGGAAAATTGCCACTAAGAAGCTAGTGAAGAAGAAATTAAATAAATATTTATGGTTGATGTTGTATTTGTTATGTGTGGTCCTAGTTTTCCCAAGACACTAAACCTTTGGATCCTCAATGTGTAATACTATTAGGTTTTTTATCTTTTAAATGATTTAATAGTAATTTAAGAAAAGGCAGGGTCGCTATAGTTGGTATCAGAGGAAAGGTTTAGTAAATTTGGGAATTAGGATTAGTGAACCCTAGAGAAAACCTCTAGTATGAGACTAAGTAAAAATATGCACACAAGAATATTTACCTAGGGATACCATATGTTATGTTTTTGGTATAATATTTTAAATGAATAATTTATTTGTGACTTTTTTACTTATGTTTTGTTCTAACCTTTTCTATTTTAGAAAGTGGTGGGGACCAGGAGAAATCAGGCCAACAACTCATGCGAGGGACAATGCAACGATTGCCCGAATGACATCCCTAATGATTTGGGAGGTGGAGTTCAAAACTTCATGGCGATGCTTACCCAATTATCTCAGGTTATGAATAATAACCATAATAATGGGGAATGTCCTCCTTTATCGAAGAGGGAGTAACTAGCTATTGAATGTTTTATGCAGCAAAGACCACCGACGTTTTGTGGATCTTCTGATCCACTAGTTGCAGAACAATGGGTCAACTCCATGGAGAAGATCTTTTATGTGATTCACTGTTCTGAGATCGATAAGGTGACTCTAGTCGTCTATCATCTAGATGTAGAAGCTGATCAATGGTGGGATTTGATTAAGAACACCAAGACAATGGAGGAAATTGAAGAGATGGAATGGGAAGACATCAAGATAATGTTTCTTAACAAGTATTTCCCAAGAACTCTTCGCACGAAGATGGAGAGAGAATTCATAGAGCTCAAGAAAAAAGAAGGAGAATCTGTCACAACCTATGAAGAGAATTTCACAAGGATTTCAAGGTACACTTCGGGTTTTGTTATCAACAATGATAGAAAAATTGATAGATTCTTTACTGGATTAAAACCACACCTTTGAAAGGCTCTTGAAATTTGAGACTTTGGGAGTTATGAAGAAGTTGTTTGGTGTGCTCTCAAAGTGGAGATGGAGTTTGGAGAATGGTCCCATGGCTATGGTGATAAGAAAAGAAAGATGGATTTTCAATCTGGTGGATCTAATGACAAAGGTGGGAAGAAAAATCAACGACCCACATGCCAAAAATGTGGGAAGTTGCACAATGGGAACTTCCTTAAAGGGATGAGGAAATGCTTCAAGTGTGGGAAAGAAGGACACCATGCTCAAGAGTGTTGAAAATACATGAAAAGGAAGTAGAATGTAGCCGATGAAAGGAGAGAACCACCCATGGTTCAATGCTACAACTGTAGGGAGCTAGGGTACTATGAAAACCATTGCACTAAACCTCGAGCTCTTGAGGTTAATCAACGTCAGCAGCCACCAAACCCAAAGGAACAAGGGAAGGATTATGCCATCACTACTGTGGAGGTGGAGCATGATAATGAAGTCATAAAAGGTAAACTTCCTATTCACTCAAGAATGGAAAAAGACTTATTTGATTCTAGTTCTATGCATTCCTTTATATCTTTCAAGTTTGCTAGAACTATAGAATCGAAGCCCCGAAACCTTAAAGTAGAGATATCTGTAAAAACACCAAGTGGTGCCATAATTGCAACCCAAGTGTTTGACTCTTCTCCTATTGACGTATGTGGGAAGATTCTTCAGGAAAATATCGTAATACTTCCCTTGGTGGAATTCGACGCTATAATGGGAATGGACTGGCTCTCATTATATAGAGCACATATAAATTGTCGGGAAAAGGAAATATATTTTCATATTCCGAACCATCCCATGCTCCTCCAAAAATGCAAGGAAGATCATGAATCACCTTTGAAAAATCCTTCAATGGTGTGGGTATTGATTACCTGTGAAGAAGCATGCCTCACCCAGATGGTTGAGTCGAAGGTAAGTTCCAACCTTGAGAAAAATTCCCATCGTGAGGGAATACGGCGATGTATTTCCCAAAGAGTTACCCGGAATTCCCCCGGATCGTGAGGTAGAGTTCTCAATTGAACTCATACCTGGAGCTACTCCTATCTCGAAGTGTCCCTATAGGATGGATCCTATCGAACTGGAGGAGTTAAAGAAGCAGATGCAAGATCATCTAGACAAAGGGTTCATACGCCCTAGTGCATCACCTTGGGGTGCGCCAGTGCTCTTTGTGAAGAAGAAGGATGGAACCATGCAGTTGCGTATCGATTATCGGGAACTCTACAAGATCACAATAAAGAACAAGTATCCTCTCCCAAGGATTGATGAATTGTTTGATCAGTTAAGAGGAGCACAATACTTCTCAAAGGTGGATCTTCATTCTGGATATCATCAGGTAAAGGTGAAGAAGGAATATATTCAGAAGACTGCCTTCCGTACAAGGTATGGGCACTATGAGTTTTTGGTGATGCCCTTCGGACTTACTAATGCCCCTGAAATATTCATGGATTTGATGAATAGAGTCTTTAGACATTACCTCGACAAATCTGTGGTAGTGTTCATCGATGATATTCTCATCTACTCCAAGAGAAAGGAGGAACATGAAGAACATCTAAGACTTGTGTTGGTGACATTGAGAAAGGAGAAGTTGTACGCCAAGTTCAGAAAGTGTGACTTTTGGATGAATCAAGTCACTTTCTTGGGACATATGATCACAAGTGAGGGAATTTCTGTGGATCCTTCAAAGACAAAGGCGATTGAGGAATGGCCCAGGCTCTCCAGTGTCATAGAAATCCGTAGTTTTCTTGGATTAGTTGGGTACTACCGACGTTTTGTGAGAAACTTCTCACGATTGTCAAGCCCACTAACTAAGTTAACAAGGAAAGGGGTAAAGTATGTCTGGATGGAAGAATGTGAGGCAAGCTTCAAGGAGCTAAAGAGAAGGCTGATCACTGCACCTGTACTCACACTACCAAAAAGTGGAGAAAGTTTTATTATATACAGTGATGCTTCAAAGAAAGTCTTGGGTTGTGTACTCATGAAAAATGATAATGTGATAGCCTATGCCTCACGACAGTAAAAGATCCATGAGCATAACTACCCGACGCATGATCTAGAGCTCGTAGCCGTGATTTTTGCCTTGAAAATATGGCACCACTACCTTTATGGTGAGTAGTGTGACATATACACCAACCACAAGAGCCTGAAGTATATATTCACACAAAAGGAGCTCAACATGCGTCAAAGGAGATGGTTAGAGCTAATAAAGGATTACGATTGCTCTATTCACTATCATCCTGGAAAGGCGAACAAGGTAGCTGATGCTCTAAGAATAAAAGAACATGCTACTCTATCCATGCTGCGGATTGAGAAAGACCCAATCTTCTTGGATATGCAAAGGATGGATTTGGAAATCATAAGGGTAGGGGATACATCCTACCTTGCCCAAATGATTGCACAACCATCCATCTAGGAGAAGATTAAGAAAGCACAAAGGGATGATGTGGAGATACAAAAGAGGGTGAATGTAGTAAAGGAAGGGAAGCTACAATAGTTCCATATCGACAATGATGGCGTGATTCGATTTGGAACATGGCTTTGTGTGCCTTCATCACCCGGGATAAAGAAGGAGCTATTGGATAATGCACATAGCTCAACTTTCTCTATCCATCCTGGGAGTACCAAGATGTACTGTGATCTCCGAGAACACTTCTGGTGGGATAACATGAAGAAGGAGATTGTGGAATATATATCAAGGTGTTTGGTATGTTAGCAAGTTAAAGATGAGCGACAAAAGTCCAAGGGTATGATGCAGCCATTGCCTATACCCATGTGGAAATGGGAAAATGTTACTATGGACTTTGTCACGGGTCTCCTGAATAAGTCAAAGGGAAATAATGCGATATGGGTTGTGGTTGACCGACTCACCAAGACTGCCCATTTTATCACTATTCGGGAAGATATCTCGCTTGATCAACTTGCGAAGATATATGTGAAGGAAGTATTGAGACTGTATGGTGTTCCACTCTCAATTGTCTCCGACCGTGACCCAAGGTTCACATCTAAATTCTGGAGGAGCCTTCAACATGCTTTGAGTACTAAATTAAATTTCAGCATGGCCTATCACCCCTAAACCGATGGCCTGTCTGAAAGGACTATTCAGACACTTGAAGATATGCTAAGAGCCTGCTCTCTTGAATTCAAAGGTGGTTGGGATCAGTATCTCCCATTGGTTGAGTTCTCATACAACAATAGCTTCAACTCGAGTATTCAGATGGCTCCGTATGAAGCTCTTTATGGGAAGCGATGTAGAACTCCAACCTATTGGGATGAAGTTGGAGAAAGAAAGCGACTTGGACCCGATCTTGTTTAGAAGATGACAGAGAAGTTTCAAGTCATCCAGAAACACATCAAAGCTGCTCAAAGTCGGAAAAAGATCTATGCTGACAATCGTCGAAGGGACTTGGAGTTCGACGTTGGAGATAAAGTCTTCCTTTTAATATCTCCATGGAAGAGAGTCATGTGATTCGGGAAGAAAGGGAAGTTAATCCCAAGGTACATTGGCCCCTTTTAAATCCTTGACCGCATAGGAGCTGTGGCCTATCGTCTTGCACTTCCACCGAATATGACTCAAGTTCATGATGTGTTTCATGTATCACTACTGAGGAAGTACATACCAGACCCCTCACATGTACTAAACTCAAAGGTGGTGCAGCAGGAAGATGATATCTCCTATGAGGAGCAGCCGGTAAAGATTTTGGACCGAAGTGATAAGGTTCTATGCAACAAGACAACCCATCTTGTTAAAGTGTTGTGGAGGAACCATAAGCCTGAGGAAGCAACTTGGGAACCATAAGAGGCAATGAAGGAGTAGTACCCTCAACTGTTTGTGTAAAATGAAATTTCAGGGGCGAAATTTCTTAAGGGGGGAAGAATGTAACGACCCAAAGATTTTCAATGGAAATTACCTTCTTATAAATATGTCATAAAATAACATGAAAACACAAAAAAATGAACTACTAAGTGATAAGTGACCTTTAAACATAAGTTTGTCACTTCTATGTTTGGAATTTTGAAAATCCGACATTCACGGTTGTGTTCAAGATGATTTTTGGAGTCTAATGAAACAAAAATGATTTTTGGTGAATAGTAACCTACCCTTATGAATAGTAACCTACCCTTATGAATAGTAATATGACCCTTATGAATAGTAAATAAGAGTAAAATTACCTATTAATAATAAAATAAAATTTAGACATCTTAGAAAGTGACAATTTGACCTTAGTAAACGTTTTTGGTATTTTATAAGTCATAAATAATTAATTATAATTAATTAATTAATTTAAAATAATATTTATTTCCCTGAAATGTATTCATAAATTATTTAATCAATGTCTAATAGTTTTTTGGTGATGTTATGAGACCCTATGTAATTTTTGAAAGAACTATAAAATCAGTTTTAATCTGAAAAACTGTTTTTTTAAGTAAATTATGATTTTAATTGAATATTAAATTAATAATATTTAGAAAATTATTTTTGAAAAACGGACTTCATTTTTGTATTCTACACTTCGAAAAATGGTTGGGGTAAATTTGTGGGATTTTTCTGAGATACTTGAATTTTTGATGAATAGTTGAATCTGATAATTCACAATAAATGCTAAATAATGTATTAATTGAGTCATCGATGATGTTCTGCTGATGTAAGCCCACTTGGTTCGGGATTACATTATAAAATTACTATTCTTGGTCATTCAAGATGCACTATTCCTTGTCTTAGGTGAAATTAATAAACTAATCATTTTTATATTAAGCAAACCCCTCTCCCCTCCACTATAAAAGCCCCCCTTCACTCCCTCTTTTCCTCACACCTCTCAAGCTCCAAGCCTTCTCTAAACTCTGCCCAAACATCTTCCCTAGCACCTCCCCCACTTCCAAAATCTTCTGGTCTCATCAAAAGACCAAGACTATCTTCCTTCAGAAGGATCTCAAGAGGAAGATTTAAGAGGTAATTTCTCTCCCTCTTCTCCTTTAATTTCCTTTCAAGTTCAAGTTCCTTTCTTGATCTCTCCCCACCTATATTCATCCAAACTGTTTTGTAACTATAGTATTATAAATATACTGTAATTTTATTATTCTAATGGGATATTATATCACCCCACACCCTTTCCTGCTTCCTTTTATTTTATTAAAGAGAACGTTGTTCATGAGGTGTTAATTTATCACCTTCAAAAACGACATGCTCTCTTCTTCCATTTCTACATTCAGATCTGGTAATGAAACCATTTTTATGGTTGAAACAGAATATTTTATATTTATTATGTTCTATTTTAAGTTCTTTAAATAACCTATAGCCATATTACTAAGTGAAAAGTTAAAACAAGTTCGTTGTGATCCAAAAACCGCTCAAATTAACCCAAATAATCATCATTTAATTCTTATCTAATGATTCATCCACATGGATATAATATAATTCATTATAAGATCATTAAAACTCATGTAATATCATTAATAACATGTAATATCAGTTCTGGATGTCTACTCATGTTCTACCCAAACTTTAATTTAAGAATACAGGTGAACCACCTAAGAAAAACCATAAAAACGAACATCCCCGAACAATGTTTTTAAACTCTATAAGTCATCCAAAGGAACATACTATGACATAATGAAACCATAATAAACCCTATTAACATACACATGGTTCTGTATTTCTAATTAATGAATATAATTTCATTATACATGACATTAAAGAGAAGGAGGCATCCGGGTACAAGGTAAGGGGAAATTCTCGAACCCAACTTTCATCCTTCGGGTTCTTCCTCTTTCAATCCATTTTTGATATGGTCACTCCTTAATGATCATTTTTTCATAATTTTTTTCATATTCTTGGATATACAAGTTTTATAATGAAGTTTATGTCAGTCCAAATGTTTTCCGAAAGAACTCTTCTCTTATGAACTCAACTTTTACCTCTCATTCAAGGTTGATGATTCTTATATCAAGTATGTTGTTCCCTCTTTATTTTGGGAACCCAAAGTTTATGAATGTGTTCTTATGAGATGAAACCCATTCCTTTTCATGGGTTAGTTATGTTCATGTTATATGTTCATTGTGGCATGTATGATAAATGATAATGTTATGATGTGACGGGTGCGCCCGGAATTATACAGCGCTCCAATGCATTGGGTAAAGTGATGAATCTCATGAGTAAATGTGAAATGATGTTTGAACAAGATGCTAGTTTGGTTCACAAGTATGTGTGGTAGTTAACCACTAAGACATGATGTTTCATTTTTATGCATTTCTACATTTAAAGTCTTTTATTTATGCTCCTCTCATGTTCATGATCTTCTTCCTATGTTATGATTATGCTCACCCCATGCTATATTGTTCGTATCTATCCTCTTATTGGGATTATAGCTCACCCCTTTTTGATGTATATCCCCATGTGCCTACATGTACTAAGGAGAGGACAAGTTCCACTAAGAAGCTAGTGAAGAAGAAATTAAATAAATGTTTATGGTTGATGTTGTATTTGTTATGTGTGGTCCTAGTTTGCCCAAGACACTAAACCTTTGGATCCTCTATGTGTAATACTATTAGGTTGTTTATCTTTGAAATGATGTAATAGTAATGTAAGAAAAGGCGGGGTCGCTATATATTCTACTAGTCTAATAGAAACATGTAATATCAATATCTAATTTCATAATGATGGAATGAATAATGTCGAACATCTTAACCACATAGTCAAGGATATGTGTCAAGACTACAAATAAGATTTTTTCAAGGCCTTGTACCAAGACACTAGTTTGTCTCATTAGACCTACCGATGCATCGAGGAGCTATAGCAGACTCCACTCGTCACTTACTAAGTCCAATACATTCCTCATATGAAAAGGTTGAAACATAACACAAACATTCATATTAAAATTAGCATACGAAATGTTAATACTTTAACCATAAACCATGAATGGTATAACAATAACACATCCACAGTCAAACATATCACAAAAACTTCAATACAATATGGAAGATTTTATCATGACAAATCAACATCAAATAAGTGTAAAATCCATCAAAGGATGTTGACATAGTTGAAATCAAAACTATTTGAGAGAAATATCTCTTTATATTTTGAAATCATTTAAAATTCATGTAATTATAAAAGAAAAATTTTATTTTGAAAATATTCTTATAAGCTTGTAAGGGAAGCTTCGAAGGTGTTATGACGGTGGAAAATAGTCACACTCGCTGTATAAGTTAAAAAAACATTCTTGCCATAATTTTCTGAAAAGGTCATAAAGTACCTTGTTTGGAAAACGATGGAAATATTACTTTCAAAACATTTTATAAAAAGTAAAACATGGATATAAATGAATTTAACCCATATTCTAGTAAATAGTAAAAAAAATTAAATACATTTTTAAGAAACACGGATGAGGATGATAAAGAATTCCCAGTATATGTTTACATATAAAAACCCTCAGATAATAAAGAGATTGTAAAATTAACCCTTACCTTGTACTTTTCCTTAGTAAAGGTTACGTTAACTACCTATATAATATTTAAATCATTGTTATTAAATTATACAAGAATTTCATAAATATTATATCATATATTATCTTCTAATATTTCTTTGTTAATAAAATTTCAGTAGTATCATTATTTCTGGTGTCAAATTATTCATTTTCCTTTATATGTTTTGTTACGTAAGTCATGATTGTTATAGATAGGATTTATTTTATTCATATTCAGAATGATATTAAGTTCTTAAAGATTATTTTTAATCATAAAATGAAACTTACTCTTGAATGGTTACCATGGGGAATGAATATCATCGTGTCCATGGAGATGGTAATCCGTACATGCGCACGAGCAAAAATATAATTCTATTGATTGAGAAATAGTATGTAATTGGATGTTATATTACATATAAATAATCATTAACATGTTATATTTATTATTTAAATCAATTATACTCATTATTATACCCATCCAAATAATGAAGTGTTGAATAACAAACTACACCACGACGTGTAGACAGTAAGCCGTACATACGCACGTAAGGTGACTTTGTCATTAATAGGATGGATAGAATAATGAATATGGTTGTACCATATTTATAATAACATCACATTATGTATACGGTACTGGATTTATTATTTTTTTATAGAAACAACAAAGAAATAGGAAGTGGAAGAAGAAAAGAATTTTGAAAGAGGTGATGAAATTATTACCTCTTCTTCGGGTGCTTCCTTTTTTATTTGATAAAAATGGCTCCTTAGGTTGGATTTATGATCAAAGTAAGGCCTATAGGTTGAATTAAGGGTATTTGGGAAGATATTTTAGATGGTTTTGTCTGATCCAAATGGTTTTGGAGGTGTAATTTTGAGATAAGGGGAAGTACCCTTTTATAAGAGAGGTGAGGGTCACTTTAGGAAAAGCTTGAAATATTATTTTATTATAAAATCATTTTCGGTTTATAATGGCTCAAAATGGATTTATTTTGAGGATAAGGTGGGTATTGGTCTAAATACTCTCAACCAATAGTTTTTAGACAAGTTTAGGTCACCATATTAACCTTATCTTTTATATTTAACTCTTAGTTAAATAGTTCAACTTTTACAATGTCTTCTTGTATTTTTATATTACATGGTTAATAAACTTAAAATAAAATATTAAGAGAACATAAAGTGGTTCATTAATAAAATATCTATCATTATATAACTCCTTTGGTCTAACCTTATATTTTTAGGAATATTATATTATTTAATAATATAGTATTTGTTTAAAACTATTTAGTATTTGGTTTTTGTTAAAGTCAACAAAACTTGATTAGTTATAAAAAATAAATTAAATCAATACTAACATGTCATATTAACCTATAAAATTAGTTTAATGCATAAAAAGTCTAAATTTACATTTATTTGTATATTTTTAATATCAATTATTTTAATCTTTCATTAACAAGGTAATTACTCCATTATCGTTGTGTCATAATTAAATTTAATTATTTAATGTCTAAAAATTATAAATAAAATACAATGATGTAGGAAATAATTTTAGTTTGATAATGAATATTTATAGTTGAATTTATCTTATGTATAACCTTATATTAAAAATTGTTTAGTTATTAAAATTTGAATTTAACACTTTTAACTCTTCTTTAAATAAAATAATAATAAATGACCTAATCTAATACAAGTGGATCAAATAGGATCATATTTTATTTCTAAGGTTGATTTTTGTCAAAAAAACACTTATCCAATAGAATTAGGACATGTGTTAGAGTAATTATAGTATCATTTTTTACCTTTAATTACCCTATTTACTTTTAACCGTGGTAAATAAAATTCAAAAGTTACTATTAACCAAAAATTATTTTCATCCTATTGAACCACATTTTACTTACTGATTTCAAACATGTCTCTCTGATTTTTGAAATTCAATTCACAGAAGCGGTAAAATTACGTTTTTTGTAAATGTTCCTAGAAGGTGGGTGGGTAAAAGGCATTAAATTGTTCAATAAAATTTTATATATCTAATCTTATTATAAAATGACTCCAATGAATTATATTGAACTAATTTAGGTATTATGTATCTATTTTTACTTTAAAATAAATTTAAATAATAATAATTATTATTTAATAAAATTCGATTTTAAACAATAACGCGGTGTTTTTCACTATTCATCAAAAATTGAAAGTTTTCAGAAAAATACCAAAAATTCACCCAAAGCTAATTTTGATGTTTTGAATCTAAAAATTAAGTCGATTTTAAAAAATAAAATTTCAAAAATTGGGTATTACTATTCATAATTGTTTTTTAATGGTAAGTTTGATTGGTTGTGGTGTGCTAGAACTCAGAGTTATATACAATGAAAGCTATTTTATTATTCAAAGAGAAGCATGCCATGGAAAATTGGGGTGTTACATCAGATTAGTCACATAATTATTTATAGTTATTTAAATATCATTAATTGATTTGCACATTTATTGTTAGTTTTCAATTTTGGTTTAATTGTTCTTTAATCGGAATTGTAATATCTTCTCTTCTTCCTCTTCATTCCCAAAAATATTATCAAATTTTATTAATTTTATGAACAATTAAAATTTGAAAAACTAATTTGGAGGTTTTGAGGATTCTGGTAGGATAGCACAACATGTTGTGTACCCGTATTTAATGAACCGAGATAATTTATGAATTAATTTGGAATTAATTCAATATATGTGCATTTATTACACATTGTGTGTATTTAAATACATAATGTGTTGATCGAGCTAGTCGGGTGCACTGTTATCTAGACTATAGGATATGTAACATTCATACATAATGTATAGTCTATTAGTCAAATATGGGCCATGTATTTTCTTATACGACCTGTATGACTAGTGACCATTTAACTTGAAGACTACACAATGTGTGTCCCATGTACACACTGTGTACTCAATTAATTTCCTTGACATGGTTACATGCCAAGTCCCTAAGTGTGTGCAATAGATAGATGGTGAGAGCTATACATGACGTGTATCTCGATTTTACATTCCATTTATATTATCAAATTATATAGAATTAGGAATTAATTTATTATATTGCTTAAACCTTATCATCATGTGTTCTATGTGTCATTTATTTGACTATGTAAACACCATGTGATGAATTTTATATATATTAAATGTCTAATTAATTTATGCATAATGTTTGAAAATTAATATCATGTACAATTTGTAATAAAATCATTACTCTATGCACATTGAAACATAACATGCTATGAAAATAACATGCGTTACTTGTGATATTTAGTTGAATTGTACAAACCATGAAATTACATGATAAGTTAATTAATACACATGATTTATGAGTAAATAGTATACAAATATAATAACACTAGGTAGTTCACATAGGTACTCACCATGTTTCCTCCAATGTACATGTTTTATACATAGTTAATTATAAATAAAATTATTTAATTTGTTTAAATTATGATGGATAAGAATATAAAGAAAGTTTGGATGATAATTAAGATAAAATAATTGATTAATTAAAGAAGATAATCAATTTATTAGATCATGATTTATCTTAAATAATAATGATTGGAATTGAATACTTTTATTAAATTCGTAATTTATTGCATGTTTGTGGATTATCATGAGTATAGAACAGACCTTTGTATTTGATTGATTTCCTTTTAATTTATTATTAAATTAAATTGATGGTTTTCACTTAATCCCTCCTATCATTATGTAAGGGAATGCGTGCCCATGCTTTCCTTTTATGTAAACCCATTAAATGATCCTTTGGTTCCTCTCACCTATTTATGAATAAAATATTATGTAATGGACAGAGTTCCAAAGTGAGTAAAGGTGGTTCAGGTTTAGAGATGAGGCAAAACAAATCCAAGACATACATGGGTTGACAGGCATAAATATTTAACACAAACCAAGTCATGGTTCAAGGTGGTTTTCCCCTAGGTCGACAGTTAGTTTATCATCTGGTAGATAAACTAACCATTAGTAAAAGCTCATAATCATACCACTTTATTATTTTATTTCTATCATGTTACATGGTTAATTTCATTATAGAGGTTTTGTCATAATCACATGAATTAATTAATTAACAATCATGCAAGATAGAACTAAAATAAATTGGATTGTACATAAACATTATCTAAGACATGGTTAATCACTTAAGTAAATTCACTTAATATTTACAAGAATGTAATAAAGTTAAAATGGTACATTTGTGCATGAAGATAAAAAACCCTCAATTATATATATATATATATATATATATTATCAGTATATCCTTTCACTAATTAAGTTAAAATCGAACCATAGTTCAAAGTGCTTCACCAGCCTAAGTTAGGGTGATTTAAATTATTAAGGAATTCTAACATGGTGTTTTGGGTTGACATAACTTAGTTCACATCAAGGATTGATGGCCCAAGATGAAATTAGTGTAACTAAGAGGAAAAGTTTAAGGAAATAAAATTTAAGGATTTTAGGATTGGTTATTTCACTCAACATATCATGGAACTATAAGTTAATGCATTTGGTAATTTTTAATTTTTACCTAAAACAATTCAAATAACTTGTCAGACCAGTGTTTGGGTTATGATAATGGTAATATGGGGCCTTACCACTAGAATTTTCAAGCAATAAGATGTTTTGAAGACAATGGTAAAGGCTATTGTATTTCAATTAAATAGTGGGATATTAATAAATATAATATTTAGTTATATAATTTTATTTGATAAAGTACTAAAATTCTACTCTTCTTAATTGTAGAAAAAAATAATAAATATGACTTCAAGATTATCATTTTGATCCATACTTGATAATGATAACCTTATCGATAGAACTAATTTCCAATAATGGAAAAGTAACTTACACATTATCCAACACCATAAGAGGAAATTATATGTACTAGAAAAACCTTATCCCTAAAGATCCTAGAAAAAAGGCTAGTGAGAAAGAGTTGTCTCTCTATGATAAAAATTTGGACCATGCCACATATGTCCAATGTTTCATGTTATAATCCATGACCAATGAGATTTTAAAACAACATTATGACATTTATGATTATAGTATGATGTCTCAACTTCATTAAATCTATCAATAGAAGGTGTGAAAAGAGATATACGAGATACAAAATTTAATATTTACACAAAATCTTGGAGAGTTGGTACCATTTGGGCCTCATGTAGTCAAGATTATTGGATATATTGAATTCTTAGACACCTTTGAAATTAAATTCTTATATTATTTTCACATATATCACATCCTTTCCTCACTACCCAAGTTCTTGTATATTTTTATTATTAATTATAACATGAGAAATAATGAGAAGAGGATTTCAGAACTTCTTACTCTCATTCTCTAAGTGAACAAGGATATAGGGTGTGACAAACCCATTGTCATTATGGTTAATAAAAAAATGATGAATAAGTAATATGGTCTCAATATTTGTAATAGGTATAAATATTTTGATCACCACCCTTCTAATAAGAGAATGATCCAAAGGCTGGTGAATGAATAGGAAGTAATATGCTTTTCATGTCATGAGCAAGGCCACTGTAAGAGGAACTCCACCCAGAAGAAAGGGGAAGCTAAAGGTAAATTATTTATTGAGTGTAATATTTTTATATATACACATTGGATATTAAATAATTATTATGGTGTTCACATATGTACCCAAATGTAGGAACCAAGTAGATTCTGAAATATTTCAAGAGGAGAGGTGGATTTGTGGGTTGTCAAAGGTGTAAGGATTCCTTCTTTATCCATTGGAGACTACCAACTTTCATTATCAAGAAAGTTATTATCATTAGACAAGCTATATTTTTTGAGAGGGAGTACATAAACAAGAATTATAGTGGGAGTAAGATTGACTTAGATGAATTTAATTCTCAAGATACATAAGAGTTGGTATAATAATAGATTACATATCTCTCCATGGAAGAAGTTGTTTCCAAAACACAAGTATTGTGTAGGATCACTAGAGAGGTAAGAGAACTAGAGAGATATGTTTTTCTAGTCACCAAAGATGGTAACTCTTTATTGATTGAAAATAATGAACATCTCTCCTGTGGGGAGGTAGTAGAGAGATCAAAATATATAAGATAGAAAAAATACATGAATTATAAAATGGATTCCATGTATCATAACCAAGTTTGGGTTTAGGTTGGTCCACTAGTTGATGTAAATCTTATTGGTTGAAAATGGGTATTCAAGAGAAAACTAGAAATAAAAGGTAAATTAAGTACCTATAAATAAAGGATAGTGGATATAGGGTTTAAATAGCGTCAAGGAATTGACTAAAAAGAAACCTTTTATCTAGTTGTCATGATTAAATCCATCAAAATTTTATTTTCTATAGAGGCATACCATGAATATGAAATTTGGAATATGGATGTCAAAATAGATTTATGTAATTGGAACCTTTATGAAGATGTCTATATGACATGACCATAAGGTTTTGTGACTCCATGAGATTCCAAAAGGATATAAAAGTTACAAAGATCCATTTATCTATTGAAGCAGGCATTTGGGTCATGGAATATTCAGTTCTATGAAGCTATAAAATAATTTGGTTTCATTAAGAATGAATGTGAGTATTGTTTTTAAAAGCGATTTAGTTGTAATGTTGTTGTTATCATAATAATATATATTGATGAAATATTACTTATTGGAAATGACATGGCATACTTATAGTCTATTAATGACTAGTTAAACAAATGATCCTCTATAAAGGAATTAGGTGAAGAATCATACATTCTGGGGATTAATATCATTCATGATAGATCCAAGAAGCTACTTGGACTAAGTCAAGGTACATACATTTACTAGATACTAAAGATATTTAGTATAGAATAATTCAAGATGATATTGGTTCCAGTGTCACATGGTATACATATTTCCAAGAAAAGGTGTCCTCAGACACAATAGGAGAAAGAGAGAATGAGTAAAAACCCATACACTTTTGTGATAGGATCAATCAATCATGTAATTTTATGTACTAAACTTGATGTTTCCTATGAATTTATCATGATAGGAAGATATCAAGATGATGTAGGTGAACAACATTGGTTTTATGTTAAGTTTATCATTAATTATCTAAGAATAACTAAGGATATGTTCCTTATGTATAGAAGAGATTAAGAGATAGTTATCAGTGGTTATGCTAATACTATTTTTCAAATGGATTAGAATGGTTTGAATTCATAGTCACGATATGATTTCAGTCTCAATAGAGGATCTATAAGCTGTAAGAGTTCAAAGAAACCAATTGTCACTAATTCTACAGTGGAGTCTGAGTATATAGCGGACTTTGATGCAGCCAAAGAATTCATTTGTATATAAAAAAAATTTATAAGAGATTAATGTAGAACTTATTACCAAATAACCAATAAAATCATATTATGATAACACTACAATGGTGGATCTTGAAAAAGTATCAAGGTCACACCAACGGACAAAAACAAATACTCCAAAAGTATCACCTCTTGAGGGATTTTTATCATAGGTAGGAAGAGTATCCATGGAATAAAATTTGGTTGGAAGCTTGAATATATAATTATCATAGTATAAGCATGATTAACATGTGAGAGATAGTGGATTCGAAGTTGTTAACAGTTGGATCTAGTGAAAGTGGGAGTCTGTTAGAGTTAGTTCCCTAGAACCAACTTCTTTGTAATTTATGATTACTTTTATTACTAGTTTTAAATATTAATAAACTATTTATCACATCATGATTGTTTTTTCGAATAACATATAATTATATAATTTCATAAGATTAATTATCACAACAAAAGGTCATATCAGTTTCCCACTATGATGAGAGCCTAGAAGTTCTATGATAATATTATTAAATATATGTTCTATAGACAGATGAAATCATTTTAGGGAAAAAAATTATATAGGTTATCATATCTAGAGACTCATAATGCTTTTAGGAACTTTCTCATGGTGTATTCCCTTGTTAATTTCTAGTGTAAAATATTATGAGAAAAAAACCTTCTAGTATGAAATCCACATTGTATATTTCATTTTATGTCCTTATCTATAGAAATGTGTATTGATCCTTATACTTTAATATTATTATTAATGGGTGTTATGAGTCACATGATTTTATGTATTTATGAAAACTATGATGAAACATGTTTTCATGTCCCTGTTTATTTATTTTTTTCTTTGGACCAGTAATTTTTTTTCATGTTGGAACCCTAACCAATTTATTTTATTCTTGCAATTACAGGCAATGTTCAGGATCATAATGAACGCCCATGATTTTTACTTTTTTTATTATTCTTATCTCCCCCCATTCTTCACATTATTCATTACCTATGGTAGAATATAAATAAAACTATAGATTCAGTTCAAATCATGATCGAATGTCATATTTTTGATGCTTGGTTTAATTGAGGTGGAGATGATGATTATGAGAGTATTGGTGATCAATGAAAATATCACAGGAAAAAAATGAGACCAGGTGAACCCTAGGATGTGTGTGGTGTGAAAGAAGTTGTGTGGAAAAATTCAGGTGCATTTTTCCAATGAGTGAGTACCAAAATCAATGATTGATGGCAATAACTTTGAGATCAGAGCCCTGGATGAAGAATCAGGCATGATTAGAGGTAGAAATGATGGAATCAGGAATGTTTGGTGAAGGAACCAACTTAGTTAAAAATTATATACTATATGTAATGTATTTTGGAATAAAACACATTTTTTAGTCTAATTTATATGGTAGTTAGAGTTCCCAACTTTGTTAAGTATCACACTGTCGGTGGTAGACCTACACATCATGTGACCCTACCTGGCTAGTTGATGTGTGTATGGGGAGTACACGACTAGGACCCCAAGTGGTCCCATACACTATTTTCCCCTGGGTACATACTGTGTATAGGTATTTTCACATGACATGTTGGTAAGTTGGACATATATAGGTGAGTATTTGGGAGTACATCCCATGGATACCAAGATACACATCATGTGCTTTTATTTGAATGTTCTACCACCCATGTCTCCTTCTTTAAGACTCATAATCAGATTAATGAGTAGTATTTATTGAGTATAACTCTGTACATAATTTTATGGTGACCATTATTTTGACATCAAAGATATAATGTGAGGTAAAATGATCAGGCCTCTCTTTCTATAATGGTTGGATAATTTTGTGACTGGAGTGTGAACTTTAGAATGACATCAGGGTTGGAAACCCCCCCCCCCCCCTCGATGGAATTTATATATCAGGGCATGGGTACCCTACATCCTTGGTAGATATAGGTTTGTAACCCTCCCCCCCCCCATACATACTCAGGGTGTGGGTATCCTATCTGTGAATTTGGTACCCCCCTCATCTGAGCTCCGAGGAGGCATGGGTCCTACACTAGGGTTGGTACCCCCTCGGTCATGTCATACTATTGGGGAGGCATGGGTACCCTACTATAGATATGGAAAGGTTATGTTGGGTTACTAGTGGTGGGACAACACTGGATCTTGAAGCTATAGAAAAAATCACCATCCTTAGATGGCTATAAATATTTAGAGCTTCCTCTCCCTCTTTGTTTGGTTTCTTCTATGAGCATATTTGTTGTTGGGTTTCCTCTCCCCTCTTTATCTCATGGGTCAAGGTGACTATTTATTTATATTGGTTCCCTTTTGGTTTTTGAAGCATCCTATAGGGTATATATATACTCACACATGCATGGGATTTTCCTACATGTTTCATGTCTTATGTAGACACCATGAAGTTAGATAGTGACTTTGGTAGGATTGGTATTGGTGAAGCTTAGTAGTACTCAGTGAAGGTGATCATAGATGGTGGTGGGAATCAGTGTTAAAGAGTAAGTTTATACCTCCTCTTCACTTGTTAGGTTAGGACACCCTTTATTTATGGTTGGTCATTTATTTTTACCCTTCATATTTTAGGTATATTTTATATTACTACACTATGATTATTCTAGAGGTTATTACATTAATTTTTCCCCTCTTAGGTTAATACAGTTTATACTCTCTTATATGGTTATGGTGCACTTGGAGGTGTGTGTGTGTTTTTTTGTGTGTGTGTGTGAAGTTTAATTAGTATAAGTCCTCTCATTTATGTAATATACCTACTCAGTGCTATTGAAAGTGGGATTGGGGTGTCACATTTGACATACCATCAGTATGGGTGGGGCACCAGTGGGTAGGGTCGTGATGATTTATATTTTGAAAGATGTTTAGGATAAGGACTCTCATACAGTTTTCATTCCTTCTTGGTGCTATTATCCATATCATATACTATTGGATGTAGTATTGGGGTTTCATACTTGGCTTACCGACTATCCAAGTCGAGCCCTAGTGGTTCAGGTCATAAGAGGAGTGAACTCAAACCCATAAAAGACTTTGTTCACTAAGTGATGGGTGGGACCTATATAACCCTAAATGTTCTAGGTTTCCTCAAGTATTTTTATATTATTCTAAAGTGTTTTACTAAAAATAATTAGTTTAAATTTTAAAATGAAATATTGTGATTTTTTTTAAAAGTAAAATTCTGTATTTAAAAATAAAATTCATGAATTTATAAGGATGTAAAGGGTTTTTTTAAGAAATAGGTCTTAAATATTTTTATATATTCTTAAAGAAAGTTTCCAAAAAAATAATTTTCCTTTATACAGGTTTATTAATTTTGTTTTATGAAAACCCATTTTTCATTTTAAAGGGTAATTCTTAAACAAACATTTTATTAAGCTCAAATTATTTCATTTTAAATAAAATACCTTTAAGGATTTTTCAATTATTTAAAAAAACAAATGGATTTTCTCATTATTTAAAACCCTGTTACTGATCTTTTATACTCACCCTATGTTTTAGATTTTTTTTACTAGGCTTATTGATGAGTATAAGATATTATAAAGTAAGGTCTCGATTATGAGGTTTATTCTAAGTGAATCAAGAGTTGTGTTTCAAAGAGTTTGTATTAATGTGAAAAATAAAAATTTAAGAGAAATAGTATGGGTTCTAATATGAAAGAGAATTACAAAATCTATAAATCTCTAGACCTAAAAATATCATAGTTATGTAGTGACTCAATAATAGTTAATGATGTTATAATTTTTAAATTTTAAATTTGGGTCACTTATTTGGTATCAAATACAATGTGTAAAATAGTATGTATATAAAAAATATATCTAGGAGTGAGTATATAAGACGTCTCATGTATAGGAATCTCTAAGAAAGAATAATCATCTCGTTAATGCATATATAAAGCAGACAGAAACATGAGAGTCCCAAAATCCAACTAACATCTAATCATATAAAGATTAGTATCACAATGAACATTAAAATTCACACTGTTTCCAATCACTGATAGATCACCCCACTCAGTAGAACAAATAATTTACTCCACTATAATCCTACACTAAGCATAAAGGGGGGAGAAGCTTCCTTATATCATAAATAAATCTATCCCTAAACCAAGTATCTGAAAGCAATGCCTCATCGCTCACAAATAGGTTGTATAATTTGTATCACCCTAATATTTTATGAATTTATTTGTTTCAAATAAATTAAACTTCTTTGATAGCTTGTGTTAGATGCAACATCAAATTTTAATAAACCGCAACAAACTATTAATATTATTATTTAAACATGACTATTATTTTCTAGCTAATAAAATTGGTGGTATGGATAGGATTAACCACATTTTAAATATTAAGTATAATTTTTTTATATAAAGAAAACATGTTGATAAAAAATTACATAATTTTTGGTAAAGTATTTATATGTTTCAAAAATACTATTTTATCAAGAAATGTTTATTTATTTCTTTTTGTGAAAAATAAAAAATTAATTTTTGAAAATTTTATAAAATTAATTTGAAAAAATGAATATTATTTTTAAATTCAACATATCAAAATTATCCTAGGGTAAAATTTTGGTATTTTTTTGAAAAGATTAATTTTTTTTTTGAATAGTGAAAAATACTTGTTTTTATTTAAAACTACCATTTCATTTAAAGAATTTAAAAGGTTGATGAATCATGCTCAAATTTACCCAATAGAAGAAGGTAGAAGCGTCCTTGTAGTCTAGCTTGGGTTGTTGAATCCTCAGAGACCTAAGAAGTAACCTGTAGACACACACATTCTAAGGACTATTTTTGGATATGAAGTGGCCAACTTGGGTTTATTTTAGATGGGTTTAAAGAATCACTAACAGATTTAAGTTAATTGAAATTAAGGTAATGATTTGATCCTAGGTTATCGCTCGGGGTGGATTGGATGAATTCCTTTTTTAATGATTTCAATTTCTTATATTTGAGATGGGTTCATTTAAGAAGATCAAACAAAATCATCACTTATTAGTTTAATGCCTACACACCCTAATACTAATCACCTATAAACTTGAAGGATCAAAGTTTTGAGCACTCCAGGGTAAAATTTCGTATTAGCACTTGAAATGTGTGACCTTAAATTCAATAAGGATGAAGTGGTTTTTAAATCATCAAATAAAAATCTCATTTAAAAGAAGTGATTAGCCATTAATAGAGTGATAAATAACATCCAATACAACCCCTTTATACTCCCTTGGATCAACCCATAAAATAGTTATCCCTCTATTGATGACATTTCTTCAACGGAATCGGGAAGTAGACTTACGAGGGTGAAATTGAAGAAGTAAAAACGACAACAAAAATCGATCACTCCACCGTTGTGTGATAAATATCACAAAGTATGGTGTGAATAAATTCACACCTTGAATCAAAGGTATCAACGTGATATGTATAATAACAGAATAAGAGTAAAGGAAGAAATTTTATTAAGAAACTAATGTAAATCAAGGAACTTACAATTGATGGAATGTGATTACAACATCAAATTGGAAGCATAACATTAAGATGAAAACAAAGCTCAAAGATTATAAAATCATCCACCACCACTACCTTAAATAGGAATATTTGAAGCCTTTGGTCGAGACTCCAGTAGTCCAAGTCTCCTCAATTAATTGTGGTAGGCCATAGGTGGGTGGAAAGTTGAGGGAGAGTTGATTTCTCTACCCTTGACCCGAGGTGGAATCCATCTTTCATCCAAAAAACAGACTCATCTGAATGGCCTTATATATGGACGAATTAGAGTGGTACATATAAGAAGAAAATGGAGCCCCATATGTCTCCTAACTTCCTGTAAACTCTGGGCCCATTTGGAGTTGTGTATGCCAAGATATGATTATATTGGTAGGATTTTTTTCTGGGCCGCAGAATCTGGCTCAGAATTTTATCTCCAAATTGGGCCACCTTAATGACCACCATGGAGGCCAAATTAGCACTGGCTCCTGAATAATTATTTGTTACTGTATTTTGGGACCCACATTCTCATCAGTGGGCTGGTGTCCAATCTGACTTCTCCAAAATTGTTTCCTTTCATCACAAAATATCCCCATCTTATTCTATGATTTCTCCATTAATCCCTGAATGAAACATGTTCATAATGAAGTTTAGATCAATTTCCCAAAGTATCAAATTAAAATATGGATAATTACATTACTTAAAATCATATGAATCATTGGGTACTTTAAATGACGTTCAAAAATGTACCACATAATAGTGCATTTTAAGAAGGAATTACAATCATAATGTGAAATGATGTTCAAAGTGTAAAATTAACTAAAATGGTGTTTATGAATAATAAATCACATTAATATTATATATATTAACAATGAATATTAGCCTCATTTAGTGGCTAATCACACCCCCCAACTTGAGTTTTTCTAGTCCCGAGAAAAATATATCTCAACAATATGAAATTCGAATTCCCTTTTCCAAAAACATTTTAATACACAATGATCACCAAAAACCCTTATACTAAAAAATCATGAAACCCATCAAAATATTTTAACACAAGATAGTTTCATAAGAAGATCCCAATCCCAATCCCATTCCTTTGTTCAAATTCAATTCCATATTTCATCCAATATCAATTAAGTATGAGGATGTGTTGTGTATCACAATAGACATGGGGGTTCATCTTTATTCAAGGGGGAAATGATGGAATTTCTAGGTGGAATCACATTTAAATATTAAGATGAGTATTCAATTTTTCTTTTATTTTATTATTTCTTTGTTTTTGCAATTTTTCCATGGTAATTGAAATTGCACTCAAAAGAGTCAACTCCTATAGCGAGACTTTTCCGATGACTCCCAGGCTCAAAGACCTTAGGGCACCAAGTGAAGCCCACATACTCGGGCATCATCTCAATTTAACTCAGTCAAAAAAATCAAATTACCAAAAATAGAGATAAAATTACTAACTCTGGGCCAGACAACTATGTAGTCATGATCCCCAAGTGCTAAAAGCCACGCATTAGGTCATTTCATTTCTCTACATGCAAATTTATTGTCTTTTTAAAAAAAATATTTAATACTCATATTAAAACTAAAATGATCACCAAAACTATGCTATTTATTTGGGGGACCCCATGAACTCAAACTAACACCCCACTATCCAAAGGACGTGCATTATGATCTTTTTTATTTGGATGAAAATATAAACGATGAAATATCACATTGGACAGCCACATTTTCCAAAATCTATGCTCATGAAATTATACAAGGATTAAAATCAGAATCATGGATTGCTAAATTATTTTATATTTAGTTTCAAAGTGTTCAATTTGTATTACCATGTTCAAAGTTAAAGGAAATTTTCCTTCCATTTACACACATTTTTTTTCAAATCATTCATTTTTTTGACACAAAATTATTTTTTATTTTATCTCCCCCCCCTAACTTAAAATAACATTGTCCCCAGTGTTTAAAGAAAAGAAAATTTAGAAGGGGTTAGGGGTAGGGAATGAGAGTTCTAAAAGGAAAATGAAAACGAGGATCATGGAATGAAGTCACCTGGTGGTTGAAGTTAAAATTCTCATTGCTCCCTTTTAATCCCTTAATCTTGATGTCACTCTGAGAATTCTCTAGTGGAGAGAAAAAAAATAAAAACAAACAAAACAAAAAAACTATATATATATATATATATAATAAAGTAAAATATAATTATATATAATAAAATTATAAAATAAGGAAGCACAAAAATTCATAGGTCAGTGGTAAGTGCGTGCCCCTATCTCCCTTCGGTCTCATGTTCGATTCCCCACGGCTTCACCAGTTGTGACGGGGTTTGACCCATGACCTACAATGTTTCCCTTTTTATTATTATTATATTTTTATTTATTTTTTGTATTTTTATTTTAACCTACAAACACATAAAATAAAATAAACTGATGATGCATTGTCTTCTTTTTAAATTTTTGAGTAAGGTATTACTCAAGGATCACACCACGTGACACGGATGAATATGGTGCTCCCCTTTTGTACTCATCCATACTCATAATAGAAGTATAGGTCAACAGTCTATTTTTTATTTTTAAATATCAAAATGATTCATTAATCTTGTTTAAAATATAAATTTGATTAAAACAACAAAATGATTGGAAACTTGAAAATCAAGGGTTTCCTCCCATGTAGCTCTTTGTTTAACATTTCTAGCTCGACTTAGACCTTTAATTATTTAATTATTTTCTTCATCTAATGTTGGTTCACTAAAGTTTTCATCAACTTCATTTTTTTGGAATGGTTCAATGAATGGTTTGACTCTATGACCATTAACTTTAAAGTTTTGTCCATTGGGGGGATCTTGAATTTCTACAGACCCATGGGGGTACACCTTATGCACTATATATGGACTTGACCATCTAGACCTCAACTTTCCTGGGTGTAAATGAAGTTTAGAACTATACAAAAGAATAGGTTTACCTGGTACAATGTGTTTGGTTTTAATATTTCAAGATTGGTAGGCTTGTACTTTAGCTTTTTTGATCCTTGAATTTTCATAATCCTATATCCTAAGTTCCTTAAGTTTATTGAGATCTAATTTCCTTTTTTCGGCTAATTAGAGGTCGTAATTCATTTTCTTAATTGCCCAAAAAGACTTATGTTCAATATCCACTAGAAAATGGCATGCTTTTCAATAAACCAACCTATATGGGGACATTCCTAAAACGGTTTTATATGTGGTTCTATAGGCCCAAAGAGCATCTAAGATTTTTCTTGGACAATCTTTCCTAGATGGTTTAACGGTTTTCTCAAGAATTTGTTTGATTTCTCGATTGGCTAACTCAGCTTTACCATTGTTCTGTGGGTGGTAAGCAGTAGAAACTTTGTGAGAAATTCCATACATTACCATGAGTGATGAGAATGGAAGATTACAAAAATGAGTTCCATGATCACTAATGACATACCTAGGAATTCCAAATCTAGAGAAGATGTTTTCTTTTAGGAATCTAATCACAGTTTGATGATCATTGGATTTTTTTGGAATGGCCTCAACCCATTTTGAGGCATAATAAATAGCTAAGAGAATGTAAATATATCCTCTAGAGTTTGGGAAGGGACCCATGAAATCAATTCCCCAACAGTCAAATATTTTAACCACTAAGATGGGAGTGAGTGGCATTTGATTCCTTTTTTTGATGGACCCTACTTATTGACACCTAGGACAGCTTTGAAAAAATGTGTAGGAGTCCCTTGATAGGGTGGTCCAGAAGATACTACACTGAAGAATATTAGCATATGTTTTCTTAGAGGAAAAGTGACCTCCACATGCCTCACTATGATAGAATTTAAGGATAGAATATTATTCAGATTCTGGGACACACCTCCTAATGACTTGGTTATGGAAGAACTTATAGAGGTATGGATCATCAAACACATAGTGTCTAACATCAGAAAGAAATTTCCTTTGAGATTGAGTCCCTAATAATTTTGGAATGACACATGTAACTAAGAAATTGGTTATGTAGGCATACCAAGGGTAGTCATTTATAGAGTATAGGTGTTCATCAGGAAATAAATCAGACATAGAAAGGTGATTTGAGTTGTCTTTGAATTCCATCCTAGAGAGGTGATCAGCTACAACATTTTCAACACCCTTTTTATCCTTGATTGTGAGGTCAAATTCTTGTAAGAGAAGGACCTACCTAATCAATCTATCCTTAGCATCTTGTTTTTTGAAGAGGAATTTTAGTGCAGAATGGTCAGTGGACATAGTGATGGGGGGTCCTAAGAGGTAGGACCTAAAATTCTCTAAGGCAAACAAAATAGCAAGTAACTCCTTTTCAGTAGTGGTGTAGTTTATTTGGGAATCATTTAAGGATTTTCTTGCATAATCAATGACATAAGGAGTTTTATCACAACGTTTTCCTAACATAGCTCCTACAGCAAAGTAACTGGAATCACACATAAGTTCGAAAGGAAGTTTCCAATTTGGAGATTTCATAATGGGAGGAGAGGTGAGAGAGGATTTTAGGGTTGAGAATGAACCCTCATAGCTTTCTGTTCAAACAAATGGAGCATACTTTATTAAGAGAGAACAAAGGGGATGGGAGATTGAACTAAAGTCCTTGATGAATCTTCTATAAAAACCAGCATGTCCTAAGAAAGACCTCACTTCCTTGACAGTCTTGGGTGATGGAAGGTGACGAATGATGTCAACCTTTGATTTATCAGCTTCAATCCCCCTACCTAAGACTATATAGCCTAGAAATAGTCCCTCTTTAGCCATGAAATGTCATTTTTCCCTATTTAGGACCAGATTCTTTTCTTCACATCTTGACAAGACTCTCTCCACATTACTAAGACATCCATCAAATTTATCCCCAAACACAGAGAATTCATCCATGAAGACCTCAAGAAAATCCCCTACCATGTCTAAGAATATTCCCATCATGCACCGTTGAAAGGTTCCAGGGGCATTGCATAACCCGAAGGGCATGCATTTGAAAGAAAAGGTGCCGAATGGACATGTAAATGTAGTCTTTCCTTGATCCTCTAGGGAGACCTCAATTTTATTATACCCCGAGTACTCATCTAAGAAACAGTAGAAGGTATGATCTTCCACTCTCTCAAGGACTTGGTCAATAAACGGTAAGGGGAAATGGTCCTTCTTGGTAAATGAGTTTAGCTTCCTATATTCTATGCAGACTCTCCAGCCACTACTCACCCTTCTTGGAAGAATCTCTCCATCCTCATTGGTTATCACTGTGATTCCAGCCTTTTTTTGAACCACTTGGATTGGGATGACCAACTCACTCTCAGCTATGGGATATATGATACCAGCTTTTAACAATTTCAGAAGTTCCTTCCTTACTACCTCCATGATATTAGGATTGAGTCGTCGTTGAGGTTGACGACATGGCTTTGAATCACATTCCAGAACAATCCTATGAGTCCCGATAAGTGGGATAATCTCAGGAATATCAGACAGGATCCAACCAATGGCTTTCCTATATTTCCTAAGGAAATCTAGAAGCATCCTATCATGATTGGATTCAATAGAAGAAGAAATGACAATAGGATGTGTTTGATTGTCCCCTAGGAAGGCATACTTGAGTGCAGCGGGAGGTTCCTTCAATTAAAGATCAGGTTGGTTCAGAATTTCATCAGAAGATTGGGACATTGGATCAAGATCAATTTTGTTTCCTAGAGTTTTAGATAGGATTGATTCCCCACATATAGAATGTTCAGCTAATATATTGTCTTGATCATATTTAGGGAATGAATTTGGAGTGGTCTCCATGAAAGTGGTTTCCTGAAAGGTTTCACTGATTGTTGGACCTAAGACTTCATCATAAGAGCAATTTGAAAATTATTCAATCCAAGGTGATAAACTTCCCTCATGTGAACAAAGGAAATCAATATCATCCTCACTTAAACATCCATCAAATATTCCTTGATGTTATATGGATTCATTATCAATGATTCCTATCATGTTTACTTCATGAATGTCCTCATCATCCCCTATTTGTGAGCTTGCATTGTAGATGTTCAAGTCTAGACTCATGTTTCCAAAGTTGATGGTCATGTTCCCATTTCGGACTCAGATAACAGAGTTGATTGTTGCAAGGAATGGACGAACAAGGATGATTGGGGTTTTTTCCTTATTTCCTAAGTTTGGATGCTTTTCAAGGACAATGAAGTGAACAGGGTAGATGAAGTTTTCAACCTTTACTATAACATCCTTTAAAATCCTATTTGGAACCCTAATTCTATGATCAGTAAGTTGAAGTGTGACAGATGTGGGTTGGAGCTCTTCTAGGCCTAACTGGCAGTACACAGCATAGGGAATGATATTGACACTATCACCTAGGTCACACAAGGACCTGACAACTTTTCTCTCTCCTAGTTCAATATTGATGTAAGGGAAACCTAGGTCTTTCAATTTAGGAGGAATGGTCCCTTTAATGGTGGTACTCACATTATCAGCCAAAAGGACTTTCTTTTTATGTGAAAATTTTCTTTTAAAAGTGCACAAGTACTTAAGGTACTTTGAGTAGGCAGGTATGGTTAGGATTGCATCGAGAAGGGGAACGTTAAACTTGACTTGTGAGAATATTTCTCTCAATGTTTCACTCAATTCAGGCTTGGTTTTCCCCCTCATGTGTTGAGGAAATGGTGCAGGTTGTGGGGTTGTTTATTGAAGAGTTTTTTATTTGACAATGTTATCATTTTTTTCAGTTTGATCATTTGGTTCATTTTAATTTTCGTCCAAGTTTGAATCTTCAGATGGGTTCTGAATTAGTTGTTCAGGTTTCTCAATTGATTCCCCACTTCTTGAAACAGTCACAGCCTTTAGTTGTTCATTAGTTGTTTGAGTGAAACATGACTCTCCCCTTGAATTTGAGGATGGTACCACTTGAGTAGGCATGGGTTCCTTTCCAATTTTGATTGTTTGAAGTTCTTGTTTTTGGGAAAAGACTTTTGAGTTCTTTCTTTCCATTTGTTTGTAAAGATTTTCTAGTAGGCTTTGTGGAACATTTTGGGTTGGTGCTTGATAAGATTGGTTTATCCCAGGGGGGATATTTTGGAGGTGGGATGGTTTGTTGAAAATGGAGCGGTGGATATTGGTATTGGATAGGTTGGGTTTGGAACTGGTTATGGGTTTGGTAGTTCTGATGGGGGTAATGATTTTGTCCCTGTGGTTGTCTAGGTTGTTGGTTATCTTTCCAGCAGAATACTGGGTGGTCATTATACCTTGGGTTGAATTTGTTTTGGTATTGAGGATTTTTAAAGTTCAAAGAATTTACTTCTACTAGGGTTCCTCCTAAAAGAACATCCTTTATGGATAGAATGGTTGGGAAGTTTTCTGTCTTATGGTCATGTTTGTCATAAATTGTGCAAACAGGGTCTACAGTTTGGATTTCATGGACTTTCCTAAGGTCTGTCTCTTCAACCTTCCTAGAGAGTGTAGCGAGTTTAGACCTAAGTCTTTCCTCTTCTCTAAGTGTATGAATTCCAGTAGTTCTTTGCGGCTTTTCAGAATAAGGTTAAGTTCCCACTGTTTGTTTATGTTCAATAAGTCTTTCTAGATACTTGTAAGTATCATTTGGGTCTTTGTTTTTAAAAGTTTCATTACACGTCATGTCAATGAATTGTTTGTTCCTCGGACCCAACCCTTCATAGAAAATTCTCACTTGTTCAGGAATAGAAAAACCATGGTGTGGAACCATGTTTAGAGTGTCCTTGAATATCTCCCATGTTTCATAGAATGGCTCTACCTCTTTTTCAAAAAAGTTTTGGATACTCTTTTTAAGTGCAATTGTTTTGTGGTGGGGAAAGTATTTTTTTGTAGAATTCTCTTTGTAGTTGGTCCCAAGAGTTGATGGATGATGGTATCAAATTGTTTAGAAAATTTTTAGCTCATTTATTTAAATAAAAATAAAATAGCCTCATCTTATCTGATTCTAGTTGATGTGGGGGACACATGGTTTCAACAATGTCATTGAACTTCTTAATGTGAAGGTAGGGAATCTCGGACTCCATTCCATGGAATGTGGGAAGGTGGTTTAGGACATGAGGTTTAAAGATGTAGTTGGAATATCCTAAGGAATTATGTCTAATGTATGGGGGTTCATTTGTCCAGGCAGGTGTGAGGTAGTCATTCATGGTTTGATCGACCGCATTCCCCAAGTTTGGAGCTGCCTCATTTGGGTTTCCATTTTGGTTCCCACTTGGGTTTATGAGTTGGTTTATTTGAAGACCTTCCATTTAAATAGGCTCAATTTTTCACTCTGGATTATTAGGAAGATTCGAATCTAATGGAAAGAGTTCCCTTGGTGTAATTGACTCCCCAACCCTAGGACTATCCACCCTAACTAGATGGTTTGATTGATCGCGGGTGTAGGTGGACATGTGCCAAAAGAAAAAAAATGAGAAAGGGACAAGATAAGATAATTTGGATGAAAAAAAGAAGAAATGGGGGAGAATAGAATGGTTGTTTATATTACTTACTTGGGTCCCTGACAACGGCACCAAAATTTTATTCACGCTCAAATTTACCCAAGAGAAAAAGGTATAACGGTCCTTGTAGTCTAGCTTGGGTTGTCGAATCCTCAGAGACCTAAGAAGTAACCTATAGAAACACACATTCTAAGGAATTTTTTTGGCTATGAATTGGCCAGATTGGATTGATTTTAGATGTTTTTAAAGTATCACTAATATATTTAAGTTAATTCAAATTAAGGTAATGAGTTGATCCTAGGTTATCGCTCGGGGTGGATTGGATGAATTCCTTTTTTAATAATTTCAATTTCTTATATTTGAGATGGGTTCATTTAAGAAGATCAAAAAAATCATCACTTGCTAGTTTAATGCCTAAAAACCCTAATATTAATCACCTATATACTTGAAGGATCAAAGTTTTGAGCACTCCAAGGTAATGGTTTGTATTAGCACTTGAAATGCGTGACCTTAAATTCAATAAGGATGAAGAGGTTTTAAAATCATCAAATAAAAATATCATTTAAAATAAGTGATTAGCCATTAATGGAGTGAGAAATAACATCCAATCCAGCCCCTTTCTACTCCCTTGGATCAACCCATAAAATATTTATCCCTCCATTGATGACATGTCTTCAACAGAAGCGGGAAGTAGACTTACGATGGTGGAATTGAAGAAGTAAAAAAAACAACAAAAATCGATCACTCCAACATTGTGTGATAAATATCACAAAGTATGGTGTAAATAAATTCACACCTTGAACCAACAGTATCAACATGATATGTATAATAACAGAATAAGAGTAAATTAAGAACTTTTATTAAGAAACTAATGTGAATCAAGGAACTTACAATTGATGGAATGCGATTACAACATCAAATTGGTAGCATAACATTAAGATGAAAACAAAGATAAAATATTATCAACTCCTCCACCACCACTGCCTTAAATAGGAATTTTTGAAGCTTTAGGTCGAGACTCCAATAGTCTAAGTCTCCTAAATTAATTGTGGTAGTCCATAGGTGGGTGGAAAGTTGAGGGAGAGTTGATTTTTCCACCATTGACCCGAGGTGGCATCCATCTTTCATCCACCGAACAGACACATCTTTATAACCTTCTATATGGCCGAATTATAGTGATCCATAGAAGAAGCAAATGGATCCCCGGATATATCCTAACCTCCAGTAAAATTTGGGCCCATTTGGAATTTTGGATGCCGAGATATGATTATATTGGTAGGATTTTTTTACGAGCAGCAGGATCTGACCCAGAATTTTATCTCCAAATTGGGCCTCCTTAATGACCACCATGGAGGCCTAATTAGCATGGGATCCTGAAGAATTATTTGTTCCTATATATTTATTATATCATCTCACGAAATTTGGGATTAATTGGGCCTTTATGTTGGACCCCACATTCTCATCAGTGGGCTCATGTCCAATCTGACTTCTCCAGAATTGTTTCCTTTCATCACAAAATATCCCCATCTTCTTCCATGATTTCTCCATTGATCCCTGAATAAAACATGTTCATAATGAAGTTTAGATAAATTTCCCAAAGTATCAAATTAAAATATAGATAATTACATTCCTTAAAATTAGATGAATCATTGGGTACTTTAAATGATGTTCAAAAATGTACCACATAATAGTGCATTTTAAGAAGGAATTACAATCATAATGTGAAATGATGTTCAAAGTGTAAAATGCACTAAAATGGTGTTTATGAATAATAAAGTACATTAATATTATATATATTAACAATGAATATTAGCCTCATTTAGTTTCTAATCAGTTGATTTTTTATTTTAAAATGCTTTAAAAGTATAATTATTTCAACTATATATCTATTAATCCAATTTAGTTCATTGTAATCATTTTTATATTGATTTTTTACATAAAAACTTTTTAAACTTTTGGGAATTTTCTCTTTGGAAAACCTCTTTCTCATCACGACTGCGGGTTTAATTTTAAATTAAATTTTTCCACTTATAGGAATGAAATTTGGAAAAATTTATTCCGTATTTGGATTCATTATAATTTATATTATCTAATAAGGTAAACTTAATTATTTTTCATAATGAATAGTAAAAACAATAAAAATTATTTACTGTGGTTAATGTAAATATGGGTTTACTATGGGTTAAACAAAAAAGATAAGGGTTTAAAATGACCTAAAAAATATAAAACACCCATTTTCTAGACATAGTTCTATTATTGATAATGGTCCATTTTTTATCCTTGTGGCATGAGAAAAATGTGGGTACACCTTTTTCTTTTCAAAAATTACAAGTGTGTCACTCACCTCACTTATAAAATCCCACCCCTCTCCTATCCTCTTTACACATCCAAAACCATTTGGTTTGGACAATACCTACCCAAATTAATTCCTTAATTCCTTAATCTCATCCTAGAAGCCTTATTTTTATCATAAATCCATTCTATGAAGGTTTTTGGTGAAAACCCAAGGATTTTACCCAAAGAAGAGGTAACACTATTCAACAAGAATTTTTATTTAATTTATTCCTACAACTCCTATTATTATTAATACATGTTTATATAATAACCTAAGTATCCTAAATATATTGAATAACGAAAAATTATTCTTTTTATATTTTGAAGATAGTTGCTTTATGGTTGAGCAGTAACCAAACATCAAGTAGGATTCAAAATTAAAAGGATGCCAAATTCTAAACTTAGAAATTCAAAAAAAACACATAGGAACACAGAACCTAATGAGGCCTTGATCCATGATTCACCCACATCGATTAAAGTCACATCACCTACCATCATCATCCTCTTGGGTTCACCACCATCATTATCATTTCCCTATCATCTCTAGAGATAAGGATCAGATCAAACAAAATGTAGAATACCCCATTCAACATTATCGTCACCTTTTCACCATCATTGTCGTCAAGAGACACACCGTCATCCCATAGTAGGAGTGTCATCCTCAATAGATAAGCACCAAATCATCACTTAACAAGACAAAAGATCATCTTCATCATGGCATCATCACCATCAGAAACCAAAATCTAGAGAGACTTCATTGGAACCACCTTCCACTATCACACTGAACACTCAAATAAAGATCTTGCCTCCTAGAAAATTAATGGCCACTCTAACAATAAATCCCAAAGCTTTTGAGAACCACCACAACATACTGTCAACCTGGAGAGGAGAGATGGGACATGAGGCCAGTGAATATTTGAAGTGGATTAATTCCTCTATAGAGAGTAGATACCTTTGACAAGAAAAATCCTAGTGAAACCACCATATACCAGAATGAACACCACAAAGATAAAAAGAGCAGGCTTGAATCAAGCCAGAAACCACCACTATGAATGGACACAAAATAATATACCACCAGAGATAAGAAACCCAACAACAAAAACCATCGCAATCTAACTCCTGAACTAGGGATCATTTCTAGATTCATGAGACCTTCATTCAAAACTAGCTTCATGGTATTAAAGAAGAACTACCAATGTTGATGAACAACATGTGATAAAACACCAGTGAGACCTAAGAAAAAGAACAAGAAGAAGAACAAGGAAAGGTGAGTTGGGAACTATGGATCTTAGTATCTTAAATATACTTACATGTTTTTATGTTAAGATTATAATCTACATCCATCTCTTTTTCCCTCAAATGGAAAGTGATAACATCATTTTTGTGTATAGCGGACGACCGCCTCATGAATCGTTGTGACATGTTTTACATCAACACCTCTCACAGTTGGGTATGATGATGGATATAATATATATATAATATTTTTAAATTATCTATAATTCTATAAATATTTTATAATATATATCTTTTTTACTTTTTATATAGAGAATATGGTAATGTTGTTCGCGTGTATGGTGGAATACTATCGTGCACACTTACATTCTACATAGAAGGTAATGAGCAATAAATTTAATGAATATATGTGATATATGTGACATATATATGATTTTTTTAAATGTAATATATTATATTTATTTCTTTTTATTTATCTGTTGAGGAAATGCAAACAGTGTTCATGCATACGTACGACCTACCATCACCATGAATAGTATATTTCATTTTCTGTCTCTAATGTTTATGGATTACTCTAAATACATATATAATAAATTTATATTATATTTATATCATGGTTAAAATTATGGATACTATGGAACCCTGATAAAATTAATATGAACAAAAATAAGAAATAAAAACATACATGAAAAAAAAAGCAATTATTGCCTGAAACATGACTTTAACATTCCATCCAATGGCCCGAAGGCCTTCATTTTTTATTGATTTTTGATAATACACCTTTCAAGGGGTGAGGTAGAACCCTTACAAGGCCTATAGTTGTAAGTATTACATGGATCATAGGCCTTAGAGGAATTCATTGCCCGTAGGCTTCAAATATTACATACAACCCAGACTCACTACTTGGAACTGCTCCTCCCCAACATCTTCATCATGAAATCAGCTCTCCACCTTCGCATGACTATTAGTATAGGCATTCCCATGCATGCACAGGCTTTTCCTGATGTTAGGTGTCATACCCTCTCATTCTTTAAATCCATTTAGCTTCTACTGTGGTGAAATCTTCTTGATCATCCTCCTTGTAGAGCTTGTTCCTTGTGACTTTAACATTGAATTGTTAATAAATGGGTAATAAAAGGTCATAATTAAATAATATATGGTATAAAATATGTAATTATGGTTATATGATATATTTATAATGAACTTATATTTATTTTATAGTAGTTTCAAACATGTATGAAGGAAGTCAATACTTAAGGTGAGGGATTTTTGTCTCTATTTTCCTTATTTAAGTCATGTGTTATGTTATGCACCTATATTATTTTGTGGGGTTTATATACATACCAATTTCTATGTAATATAATTAATTTATTTATTCTCATGATATTATATGTTTCATATAATTTTATTCTTTCATGGATATTATGATTCAAAGTTACCAAAGTGGTAAGGGTTTTACATTACAATCTCATCATTTATTGGGATTGCTCATCATTATACTTCCCATGATGAAATATTATAATATATCTCTCAATAAACTCATAGATTTTATTATAATATTTTTATGTCAAGATAATACATGTTATCCCTTCATTTTTCTTTCTATATATACTCAAGAGACCAAAATAATTGTTTTTAAAAAAAATCATCTTTATTTCTACCTTTGGTCGAAAGCCCTTTTTCTTCCAAAACCATGTTTTCTAAAAATGTATTTAAACATTTTTTTAACATTATCTAAATGATTTATTAAAGGTATTTTTACCCATGTTTTACTTTTTACAAAAAAAATTGAAATGAATCTTCCTTTCATTTTCCAAAACAAGTCTTGTTTGTCTTTTACTGAAAATGTGAAAGGAATATTTATTTTAATGTGTACGAAATGAATGAAATTTCCAAAAATCATTACCATTATTTTATTTGAATATTAATTTATAATTTTTCATGTATGTTTTCAAATAAAAATATTTATAAAATATTTTATGAATTTTTAATTTAAAAAAAGGTGTTTATTTTACTTAAGAAACTTTCTAAGTGATTCTTCTTTCAAAATCATTTTCCATCTAAGATGAAATATTTTTATGTTACTTAATCTTTACTAGGGATATGATCCAATGATACCTTATTTATTCTTTCTCAAGATTTACTGTTTTTATGATGAAAATATGTTTATGAAACTCGTTTCCCTTCCACGGGTTATACCGTGATAAAATTATTATGAAGGCCACTTCTTTTTACATGGGTTATGATTTGATGAAATAAAGAAATGATTATGAAACCTATTTCTTTTACATATTTTATGTTATAATGAATGTTTATGAAACCTATTTCTTTTCATTTTTTCTGATATGATTAATTTTTTATGATCTTATAGCACACATATATATGATTTTCATTATGTGATGGGTGGGACCTATATATCCCTCCAATGTATTGGGTAAATATTGATATCTAATGAGATAAACAAGACTATAATGGGGAGTTAACTCAGTTCTATAAGGGACTATGTCTACCATGATAGTATTGGGAGTGAATCTTGACTACTATGATGTTTTGGGGAGTAAACCCATTCCACTATGATAGTCTCAACAATGATACTTTAACTAATAGGTAAATGATTTTCTATAATTATGTGTATTCCACAATTCCATGTCTTTATTAATTTTTATGCTCACATGGATCATGTTATTTGATCTATTTATGATTTATGTCTTATGAATTGCAACTATTTATGGAATGACCCAATATTATGATCTTTTATATACAGGATTTGGTTTTCAAATGTTATGATCATGTTCTCATACCCTTCTTCTCATGTTATGTTTATGTATCTCCCATGTTTACCCTTTCCATTTTAGCTCAACCTTTCTTATATTTATTTTCCCCGGGTTATGAAGAAATATATTATGTATGATATTTCTAATAAAGATTCTAGTTTTTGAATAAATTATTGGTAGATGATGTAGTTCACCAATGAACTAGTTGTTTATGTTTCCAAGTTTCCAAAGTCACTATACCTTTATGATCGACAAGTGTTTGTTTGTGTAATGTAATGAATGTTAATTGAAAAATGATGTAATATCTATATATGAAAATATATGGTAGTTGTAGTTGGTATTAGAGGGTAGGTTTCACTGACCTTTAGAAATTAGTCTGAGAAAAGTTTTTTGAGAACCATTAGGATAAGCCTAAGTATATGGTAACATCCTAATGTTTTGGTAAGGAATATATTATGTGGTTTACCTACAAATACACCCTGGTATGAATACTATAAGTGTAAATGGTTATGGAAAAAATGTAACTAGGGGTAATAACTCTAAAAAAGGTGTGTCATACTTGAATCGATCATTACCTGGTACAAAACAATGTGACTTACTATGAACCTAGTTTGACACTCCTAGGGGATATGCTTTGGTTAAATCACATTTTATTTACTAACCATCATAAAGGATTTGAACAGATGATGATCATGGATGTCCTGGGTTAAACCTAATGTGTCATAGATTTAAAATAAGTTGTATTGATTTAGATAACTAAATGATTTTTTATAACTATGTGGTTTTACACTATGATTAATATTTCTCACATTGTACTTTTTTGTTTTAGTCTATGAATGAACCTAAAGAAATCATGTTAATTCTAACTGTGATATAAAATGAAATGATTATCCTCCTAAGAAACCAAATTTTATGAAATCTTGAATAAAAAATCTCATTGTTATACACAAATTTTTGAATCTAAGAATCATGTTGGACTTCCAAATGATTAAAGGAGGGAACAACATTTTTTAATCCTTCATGGGGAAATTTCCACCTTCTTTTAGTAGGTATTTTGATCCACTAATTTCTGATTAATAGATCAACATCACTAAAAATATATTTTCCATCTTCTAGTGTTTAGAGAATTAGAACGTCATTTTTACTAACTACTATTTGGAAGGTGAAGTAGATCAATGGTAGAATCTTATCAAGAATATAGGGAAACATGATGAAATTGAATCCATGGATTGGGATGATTTTAAGAACTTATTTTTAAATAAGTACTTTCCTATTATTCTTTATAAAATGATGGATAAGGATTTCCTTGAGCTAAACCAAAATAATAATGAATATTTTGGTACCTATGTGAAAAATTTTATAAGAATTGAAACGTACGCTTCAGCTATTATCATCCAACTTGAATGTAAGTTAGTTAAATTATTCAGTGGAATAAAACCAAGTCTCTAAAGAGAATTATTCATAAGAGACTTCAGTAGTTATGAAGAGATTTTTATATGTTCTATTAATATGTAAATCTATATTGGAGTTATATATCAATCTCATGGTTTTGATAAAAAGATAAATATGTAATTCAAAGGAAAAAACTAATTACCATGGAGAGAAAAAAGATGATATTTCCTTTATGATCAATTTATGGGAAGAAACATGGAGAAAAAAATTAATGGGACTTGTAAATGTTTTAAGTGTGGGAAGCAATGTCATCGGGAAATTGACTACCAAAGTGATGGGAAAAAGTTAGGTAATAATTTTAATAGATAGAAAGCTCCAAATAATGCTCTACCCACACTCCAGTGTTCCGAATGCAATGAATATAGAAATTATTCTAACCAGTTCCCAAATCCAAAGGTTAATAATGATGATCAGCATTAGCAACCTCTTAAGCCAAGGGACAAGGGTAAATCTCATGAGAACACTATTTTTTTTACAAGGGGTGTGATAACTGCCAATGTATTATTTGACTCTGTATCTACCCATTCTTTCATACTTGAAGAATTTTATAAGGGTATAAAGATTACACCCAAATTAATAGATGTATAATTAGTAGTGAAAACCCCTAATGGTGTCATGATCGTATCTCAAGTATATGATTCCTCTCTGGTTGACATTTGTGGGAATGTGCTTCCTGCAAATCTTTCCATTATTCCTCTAGTTGAATTTGATGTTATCATAGTCATAGATTGGATTTATCTATATAAATCCCATATTAATTGCTGAGTAATGGAATCCTAATTTTATATTTTAAACCAACTTATGATCATTTATCAGTGCAATGATAAATATTAACTTCTAATGATAAATATAAACTTCTTGATTCTATTTCAAATTGGGAATTTATCTCAGATGGTTGGGGAGAAACTCAAAATTGGTGATATTCCTAGTGTGTGGGAGTTTTTTTATGTATTTATGGAATATTTTCCTATCCTTACACCAAAATGTGAAGTTGAGTTCTTAATAGAACTCATACCTGGTTCCATGCCTATTTCAAAGACTCCCTGTAGAATGGACCTGATTGAATTATAGGAATTGAAGAAGTGAATCTATGGGAATCTTCACAAGGGGTTCATTTGGAAAAGTTTGTCACCTTGGGGTGTACCCATTATCTTTGTTAAAAAGAAATATATATTTATGTGACATTACATTGATTTTCAGGATTTGAACAATATCACAATCAAGAACAAGTATCCTCTGCCCTATATTGATGACTTTTTTGATCAACTTCATAGAGCTCAATACTTTTATAAGATTGACCTTCATTCTACATATCATCAATTGAGGATCAATTAGGAGGATATACCCAAAAAACATTTCTTATAAGGTATGGACACTATGAATATATAGTGATGTCATTCGGTCTTACTAATTCCCCTACTATATTTATGAATTTAATGAATAGAGTCTTTAGAGATTACCTTGATTGGTTTGTAGTAGTATTTATAGACAATATTCTTATATATTAAAATAGTAAGGAGTAACATAAAGGTAACTTTAGGATTGTACTTAAGAACCTGAGAAAAGAGAATTTGTATGAAAAATTTACAAAGTGTAAATTTTAGCTGCAAAAAGTTTCATTTTTTGGTCATATAATCTCAAGAGAGGGTATATTTGTGGATCTATCAAATATGGTGGCTATTGAATGTTGGAATAGATCAACTAAAGTGACTGATATCTAAAGTTTTCTTGGTTTGGTTGGATATTATCGACTATTTGTAGAAAAAAATTCATGAATTTGTAATCCATTCACCAAGTTAACATGAAAAAAGATCCATGTTCCTCTGGATAGATGAGTGTGAGGAAAATTTCAAGGAACTAAAGAGAAGATTAGTCGGTACAAATATTCTTATATTACCCTATAGTGGATAAGGATTTTTAAATCTATAGTGATTCATTCAAGAAAATATTGGTATGTGTTATTTTAAAGAATGACATGGTTATAGATTATGCCTTATGATAATTGAAGATTCATGGGAAAAATTACCCAACTCATGATTTGGAGTTAATTATGGTAATTTTTGAATTAAAGATGTGGAGGAATTATATTTATAGAGAAAATTGTGATATATATACTGATAAAAAAAGTTTAAAGTATATATTCACACAAAAGGAGTTGAATATGTGCCAGAGAAGATGGTTAGAACTGACTAAAGATTATGATTTCTCAAAACATTACCACCCTAGGAAATTGAACAAGGTGGTCGATGCTTTAAGTCAAAAATATCATGCTAGATTATCCATGATAAGGATCACAAAAGATCTAATATTTCTATATTTGAAAAGTATGGGTTAAAAAATCCTAAAGGAAGGGGAGGAATCTTATCTTACTCAATTGAATGTTCAAATATCTATCTAAGTGAATATTAAAGAGGTGAAAAAGGAAGATATATATCTACAAAATAAGGTGAGAAATGTTCTTAAGTTTAAACTTTATCATAATGGAATGATAATTTTCAATAACCTTGTATGTGTTATGTCCATGCCAGACTTGAAGAAGGGGTTGTTAGAGAAATCTCATAGTTCTTCATTCTCTATTCATCCAGGAAACATGAAAATTTATAGAGATTTTAAAGAGTATTTCTAGTGGGATGGAATGAAGAAAGATATCAAAGAATTTATATCTTAATGATTGGTCTGTTAGAAATTTAAGACTGAGAGGGAAAATTCTAAGGAGATGTTACATCCATTACCCATACCATAATGGAAATGGGAAAACATCACCATGGATTATGTCATCAGACTTCACAAAACATCTAAAGGGTATAATTCTATATGAGTTATAGTTGATCATCCTATAAAGTCAACACACTTCATCATGATCAAATAATATTTCTCTATGGATCAGTTTTCTAGGATATACATTAAGGAAGAGGTAAGGTTTCTTGGAGTACCACATTCAATTGTACTTGATTGGGATCTAATGTTTACCTCAAAGTTATGCTAAAGTCATTAGAAAGCTCTTGATACAAAGTTGGGTTTCATCACTGCATATAATACTTAGAAAGATGGTCAGTATGAGGGAAAAATTAAAACCCTAGAGGATATGTTGAGATCTTTTTCTATGGGTTTCAAAGTTAGTTTGGATCAACACCTTCCTCTAGTTAATTTTTTATACAAAAATATCTTTCACGTGAGTATTCAGATGGATCCTTTTGAATACCTATATATAAAGAAGTGTAGAAATCCAATGTGATGGAATGAAGTTGGAGAAAAATAGATATTGGGACTTTCAATAACTAAATAAATGACAGTGAAGGTTAAATACATTTAAAAACACATAAGGGTGACACAAAGTTGACATAAAAGTTAGGTTGATAATCACCAGTGTGATATGGAATTTGAAGTTAGTGACAATGTGTTTCTAAGAATTTCTCCATGGAAGAAGGTTATGATATTCATAAATAAAGAAAAAATGAGCCCCATGCATATCAATCCATTTGAAATTATTGATCATGTCGGGATGGTAGCCTATCGGTTGTCACTTCCATCAAGCCTCTCTCAAGTCCAGGATGTGTTTCATGTATCTCTCCTGAGGAAGTATATACCTAAACTTTCACATGTAATGAACTAAAAGGTCATAATACTAGAGAATGATATTTATTAAGAGGAACAATCAGTGTAGATTCTGGATCATATAGAGAAATTTCTATTAAACAAGACTAGTCACCTGGTCAAAGTTTTATGGAAAAACCACCAGTTTGAGGAATCCATGTGGGAACCTAAGGATATAATGAGGCAAAATTATCCTCATTTGTTTTTAACAAAGTGATAGAATTTAAAGGGTGAGATTAATTTTAAGGGGGTATAATTTAAAATCCCAAGTTTTGTGAATTTATTTTTTTCAAATAGATTAAATTTCTTTGATAGCTTGTGTTACACGTAATATCGAGTTTTAACAAACCACAAAAAACTATTAATATTATTATTTAAACATGATCTCTACTACCTAGCTATTAATTTATCGGTATGAATAGTATTAACCAAATTTTAAATATTAAGTGTAACTTTTTTATATAAAGAAAACATATTAATAAAAAATTAATTAGTTTTCAGAAAAGTCTGTATATGTTTCGAAAATACTATTTTCTCAAAAAAAATGTTTTTTTATGTATTTATGTGACCAATAATAAATTAATTTTAAAAAAAATAAGAAAATTAATTTTAAAAAATAAACTTATTTTTTGAATTCATCATATCAAAATTTTCCTAGGGTGAATTTTTTATATTTTTCTAAAAATATTAATTTTTCGATGAATAGTGAAAAACACTAGTTTTTATTGAAAAATACCTTTTCATTTAAAGAATTTATAAGGTTAATTTTTTATTTAAAATTGTTTTAAAATTAAAATTAGTTCAATTATATATCTATTAATTCAATTTATTTCATTGTAATCATTTTCATATTGAATTTTTATATAAAAACATTTCAAACTTTTGAATATTTTCTCTTTGGAAAACAGTTTTCTCGTCGAGACTGTGGATTTAATTTAAAATTAAATTTTGTCACTTTTTTTAATGGAATTTGGAAAAATTAATTCCATATTTTTAATCATAATAATATATATTATCTAATAATTTCAACTTAATTTTTTACAATAATGAATAGTAAAAACAATAAAAAAAATATTTATTACAGTTAAGGTAAAAAATAGGTTTACTAAGGGGTTGAACTAAAAACATAAGGGTTAAAAATGACCCAAAACTTATCCAAAACCTATTTTATTAAAATATTTAGACCTTATATCATATATTATAGATAATATTATATTTTTTATCCTTTTATTATGAAAAAAATGTGGTCATACCTTTTTCTTTTCAAAAATTAAAAGTGTGTCACTCACCCCACTTATAAAAAGCCACCGCCTATCCTATAATTTTAACACTTCCAAAACCATTTTTTTAGGAAAATACCTACCCAAATACCTTTATTAATTCCATAATATAATTCTATAATCCTTATTGTTATCATAAATCCATCCTAGGAAGGTTTTTGGTGAAAACCCAAGGAGGTTACGCGAAGAAGAGGTAATATTCTTCAACGAGCGTTTTTATTTTATTTCTTCCTCCACCTCTATAGATTATTATTAAACCATGATTATATAACAACTATATTATCTTAAAAATTCCATTATATTTTTATTTTAAGTTAATTAACTACATCCATCACCTCTTCCCTCAAATGGTAAATGATATCATCGCTTGTGTGCACAGCAAACTACCGCCTCACAAACCGATGTGACATGTTTTTCATCAACACCTCTCACATTTGGGTATGATGATATATATAATGTATATATTTTATATTTTGAAATATATATACTTATTAAAATATATTATCATGGATATATTTTTTACTTTTCATTCCATATAAAATACGATAATGTTGTTTGTGTATACAGCAGACTACTGCCTCGTGAAACAATGTGATCCATTTTTCACTTATGTTTTAAATGGAAGGTAATAAGGGATAAATTTAATGAATATTTGTGATATATATGAAATATTTCTGATTATTTAAAGTTAATATATTATTTACCTTTCTTTTTCTTCATCTATAGAGGAAATGGAAGCAGTGTTCATGTATGTGTATGGCTTACCGTCTCCATGACCAATGTATTTCATTTTCTATCTCTAACATTTATGGATTACTATAAATACATATATACTGAATATATATTATATTTATATAATTTTTAATTTTTTTGATATTATTTAACCATGATAAAAATAATAGAACCAAAAATATCAAATAAAAACAATCATGAAAAAGAAATCAATTATTGCCCGAAATGTGAATTTATCATGGAATTATTACTAAATGAGTAATAAAAGGACATAAATAAATAATATATGGTATTATATATATAATTATGTTTATTTAATATATGTATAATATACTTATATTTATTATACATGAGGTTTTAATGTGTACAAAGGAAGTCGAGACTTATGGTAAGCATTTTTTGTCTCGATTTACCTTCTTTGAGACATATGTTATGTTATGAACCTATATTATTTTATGAGGTGTATATACATCCTATTTTACATGATATATCATGGAATTATTTATTATAATGTTATTATAATTTTCATTTTATGTTATTATTTCATGAGGCTTACGATTCAAAGTTACCAAAGTGGTAAGGGTTTTAAGTTGCAATCTCATCATTTATCAGGATTGCTCATGATTTTGTTTCCAATGATGAAATATTATGATCTATATCTAAAGATACTAATTATTTTTCTTCTCCTATTTTTATTTCATGAGAATAAATTTTTTCCATTATTTTTTTCTCTTTATGTACTTAAGAGACCAAAATAATGTTTTTAAGAAAAGTCATCTTTATTTCTCACTTCAATTGAAAACCTTTTTTCTTCCAAAACCATATTTTCTAAAAATGTTTTCAAAAATGTTTATAAAATTATAAAAAATATTTATTAAATAAATTTTTACCCTTTCTTACTTTTTACAATTTTTTTTGAAATGAATATCCATGTTGTTTTTTAAAATAAGGATCATTTGGTTTTTACCAAAAATGTGAAATGTATATTTTCTTTAATGTGTAAAGCATGAATAAAAATTCCTAACATCATAACAATTATTTTATTTTAAACTTAATCTATAAGTTTTTAATTTTATTTTCAAAGAAAAATATTTCAACAATATTTTATGAATTTTAAATTTTAAAAAAGGTGATTTTCAAATAAAGGATATTTTCCTCAAGAAATATTCCAAGTTTTTTTTATTTCAAAATAACTTTCCATATAAGATGAAATCCATTCATGTTACTTAATATTTACTAGTGATATGATCTAATGATACTATATTTATTCTTTCTTTTTATGGATTCTGTTTATAATGACAAAATTTTATGAAACCTATTTCTCTTCCATAGGTTATACCATGATAAAATTATTATGAAACATGTTTTTTTCATATATTTTGATTTTATGAAATGATGAAATGATTATAAAACCTATTTATTTTACATAGGTTATGTTATAATTATTTTTTATGAAAGTAATTTCTTTTCATAGGTTTTTATATTATTATTTTTTTATGATCTTATGGTCCACATATGTATGATTTTCATTATGTGAAAGGTGGGACCTATATCTCCCCCCCCCCTAATTAATTGGATAAATATTGATATCTCATTAGTTAAACAAGACTGGAATAGGGAGTGAACCTTGTTTAGTAATGGAATATTTCCACTGTGGTAGTCTTGGGAGTTAACCTTGACTACTATGATGGTTTGGGGAGTGAACTCATTCCACTATGATAGTCTTGGAAATGAACCTTTAACTACTAAGGAGATGATTTTTTATGCTTATGTATATGCCACAATTCCATGTCTTATGTCATTGTTATACTCACATGGCTCATGCTATTTTATTTATTTATGATTCATGTCTTATAAAAATGATGTAATGTCTATGTATGAAATTAAATATGTATGATTTGTCTACAAAGGGTTCTAGTTATGAATAACATAGTGTGAGATGATGTAGTTCACCTATAAACTAGTTTTTTAAGTTTCCAAAGGCATTATACCTTTACGATCCTCAAGCGTGTGTTTTTGTAATGTAATGAATGTTCCTTAAAAATTATGTAATGTCTATGTATGAAAATCCTAGTCATTATAGAATGTCCTAAATACAGACACAAGATCATCATGAACCTACCTCAAAGTCACAAGCTATAAATCATTGGGTTACATCCTTTATCAAATAGGACAAACCGATAAAAATTTAGAGCATATCTGGATAAGATGACATGGAAAGAACATGGAATACTGTAACTGATTGTTATATGATGCATGTACCATTATTTTTTGTACCTTGAAAAAATGTGTTAGAGCTCTAGGTTGAATAATAGGTTATCAAATTCCTGGTGAAAGGATATATCGACCACCACACCTATACCGGTATCCTAGGTCTAATAACTGAACTCAAACCCCCCTTAACATCATTAAACTAAGTTTCCAAACCCATCCTCATATGACTAATAACTCCAAACTATGTCTATAGGATATATTTCTCTAATAAAACTCTAACTTGACTCAAATCAATAGGGATTGACTAGGTCGGTGGTAAATTAAGGGCGCTACCCTAAGTGTGCCTCCAATAGGTTAGGGGTCAGCGACCAACATGGAGTAGGCATGTCTCAAAATATGGAAGGTCTTATTATATATCATACAGTAATAAATAAATGTATCCAATGCAAAAAAAATGATTCAGAATGACAAAAAAACATATAAAAATCATAAAATAAAATATAAAAAATAAAATTCATGATACATAAAGAAATAGAACATTACCACAAGATAAAATAAGGGAAACCAAATACAAATGATAAGAATTTGAACCACAAGAATCTGGAAAGCTCCTCCATTATGGGATTACTCTCTATCCATAGAAGTCACTACTGTAATGACTTGTTTTTTCACCTATAATAATTTAGAGTATTTCTAAGAATATTTCTAAATCTAGGCACTGATTTAGTGTGTGTTTTTGGGTCCTATAGAGCCTCGATACATTGATATTTAAAATATTAAATATATTTTTATCATGCATGATTAGTCTCTCTTGAAATGTGTAATAATGCTTAGGTGGAGTCTCGGATCATAATTCTAATTTTTTGGTTGAGTTCATAAGGTCATTTTTACCCTAGGTGTGACATAAAATGTGTAAGCATCGGGTTTTTAGTCAGAGGTGAGTTGGTAGCAGGGTGTTAAATGATGAGTTATTAATTTAAAAAAAAATTAACAACCTATTTTCCCATTCCCAACCCATTTAGTGTGCATGACACAATGAGAGGAAAACCCCTCTCCTCTCCCCTTTGGAGCGATGGGTGAATCCAAGGCTGATTTAAGAAGAATAGGTGATGTTGATCCCTGTTTTTTATGCCGATCATCATCAGATCAAGGAGAAGCATGATTTGGGTGTCATTTTGGACCAATTCTTTGGTGTTTCCCCATGAGGTAGGTAGATTTTATTTTTATTCTTGATCCCATTTTTAATGAATTTTTTTATGGTTGTATATCCCTATTATGATTTTTAGAGATACCTTCTTGGTCAATTTGTAGGTTTTGGGGGGAACTGAGGTGAATCAGGTGACTCATAGGGAAATTCTAATAAGAATTCCCATTCACACTATGTGTAAACTAGTGATCCATGTCGTGTGATCTTTACATTTGGGAAATATGACTTTTGGGGACTACACATCTTGTACAAGAGTTACATAACGTGTAGTGACCCCATGTCGTGTGGCCAAAGGACATGGCCATGGTACTCGTGTGATAGTACATGGTCGTATGGAATTACACAGCCAAGGTACATGGGAACAGGGTTCTAGACATGGGAACAAGAAAATGACATAGCCAAGTGGATGTTTATCAAGGACACGCCATGTACCTAGGGTACACATTGTGCATGAGACATGGTTAGCTGAGTTGTGTGAGGAAAGACATGGCATGGGGCCAGGGTGAGGTAGGACACATCATGTATATCATGTAAACACCATGTATTCCTATATGGACATCCAAATCATACAATAAAAGGACATGGTTAGGTGCTTTGGTGGGATCACATGCCGTGTGAACCCCAGTGCACACCATGTACTTTCTTAATATCTTCTTTGGATCTTCCTCCCTGTATATATCCTTCTCTAGAACTTGAATTCAAGCTTGCAAGTAGCATATCCTGATCATTTTTACATGTAGAACATGATGGAATCCTCCGTTTTGGCCTATGAGATATGATGTGGCATTTTTCGAGTACGGTGTCACAGTAGCAGTGATTAATCTTGGATAGTGATCAGGGTGGATCATTGGGTTGACATTGGGGTCGATACCCATCCCCATCACCTTAGGATATGGGTCCCCTGGACTCTTTAGGTCGGTATAGTGGTGCTCCCTTGTTGTATCTAGGCATAGATCCCTTACCCATGGCAGTGATATAAATCAAGTTATGACGAGTGTGATGATCCTTTCAGTGGTGCTTGACTGATGTGAGAGATTGGTGTGGTTCTTAGAGAGAGATGTTGGTACTGGTACTCTCATATGGCATCAGGGCATGGGCTTTCCTTACCTCTATGATTTGGTAGAGATGGGACTCCCCACATTGTGGGTGCATGTTTTCTACCCATGGGGTAGTTCTCCTAGGGTCGGTACTCCCCTGATAGACCAGGGCACGGGTTCCCCATATCATTCGTATAGTTGGAGACAGTGCTTCACTACCATGATAGGGAGCAGACCCTCTATACCCGTTGGATAGATAGAGTTGGTACTCCCCTATTAGACCAAGGTGTGAGTCCTCTATCCATAGATTCAGTACTCCCCTTCTGTTTTAGGATGTGGGTCTTCTATCCTTAGAGTCGAAACTCCTAGTCATTACAGGGTGAAGATCCTCTATACATATTGTTCTGATAGAGTTGGTACTCCCATAACATTTCAGAGAATGGTTCCTCTAGCTTGGTTTTGGTACCCCCCCCCCCCCCCCTCATCATGTTAGGTTGTGGTTCCCCCATAGTGATCATGCTGGTAGAGTGGTACTCCCCTATCGTACCTAGGTACAAGTCCTCTAGCCACAAAGTGGTACTCCCCTTTCATTTTAGGGTGTGGGTACTTTATCTATAAATTTGTACTCCCTTGTCGTATCAGGGTGATGGTCTTGTATATATTGAGTAGTACTAACCTATCATGGTAGGGTGTGATTCCTCTATCTATGGAGTTGTACTCCCTTGTCTTCAAATAACTATGGGGAGTGTGTCCTCCACTGGAGTTGTATATCCCTCATTTGTGGAGTATAGTCACGAGGAGTGGGACCCTAAACTATTTATGAGTGTTACCTAGTTAGTAGTTAGTGCTCCCCCGATGGAGGGAGGTTCAGGACACTCTATACAGGAGAAACAGAGGTTTCACAGGTTTGTTAGAAGCTAGTACTCCCCCAGCTATAGGGTAGTGGTAAGGTTCGAGTCCCTCTATTCTCTATCATTAGAGAAGATACATGTAGTGTGTAGTCTAGATAAGTTCTCCATGTTTACAGTGGTTAGGGTTGGGACTCTCCACTTAGTCTTGTTTTACCTTATGCTTAGTTAAAGGTAACGATGATGAGGCCTTTAGTGTGGAGAATTAGATTTGGACCTAGTGAGTTGTTCCTGATAGAGTGTGTTCTATCAAACATACCATCAGGGATGGTAGGGATATTCCCAATAGAGCATATCTCTTGGGTAGGTGTCATCTAGGATAGATAAGATAATAGAGTGTGTTCTCCTGGTTATTAGTTACCTTTAGAGCCTTGAGTAGAATCTTGTAGTTGGATATGAGTTTGAGACCTCATGAGACTTAAAGTCTAATACAAGTATATTTGGGTGATTTTGGGAGTCCTTATAGTGTTCTCATGTGTCTGGGTTGACACCCCTTGTGGACTGATGTAACATCCCGGCTTTATCCAATGGTATGGACCGTTTAAATTTTTTTCTTTAATTCCTTAAATGGACCTTCAACTTATGCCTATGAGGTTAAAGGAGATATCAGGGGTGTTCGGTGCTTGTTTGAATCTCGAAGAACCAAAAATTGAAGAAGTAGATTGGGTTGCATAGTCTATCTGAAATTGTATGAACCAGGGTGCATGCTCGTCTATTTTGTTTCAGGTTTCGAATAGTGGTAAAATTCATGGTTTTTTAATGGTTATTTAAACCATGTGCCTTGCCTATGCACAGTGCCTTTGTGGGTAAAAATGATATGGGATTCCTCCATTTATTTCCCCTTTTTTATTTTTATTTATTTTACATTTTTTCTTTATTTTTATTTTTATTTTTCCTTTTTATTTTTATACTTTCTTTTCCTCCACCCATTTTTTTCTCTTATATATTTTTAAAAGGAAATCTTTAGAAGTGTCCTTTTTGAACCCTCCACACCTAGAAACCCCCTCCCCACGAAGAGGTCATCCAAATAAGCCCCAGTCGGGAAGGAGTCATTGCCAGCCAAGATGGAAGAGCATCCCATGGGGTAACAGTCTAATCAATGATGGTTCGACATAGAAATTTGCCAGCTATGTGGTTTGAACCCTTTTACCCACCCGATGAGACACCAGGTGACTTGGAAAGGTGAGTGGAGCATGGGAGGCAGAAAATTTTTTCTCCCGTCTCCTCCAGCATGGCATGCCTCCCCTCTCCCTCTAGGCATGGCGTGAGCTCACTCCTCCCACTATGGGGGGTTTTGTGATTTCTCCTCCATCTCTTCTATGATTTCATCATCATTATAATCAACAAACTCCACTTGGTACACTCTCTCTCCTCCACCCCTATATTACACGGTTCCTCCATCATTTGTTGTGCTATTTTGGTGTGATGAGTTTTTCCCTATTTTAGGGGTTTTGTTTAATCTGTTAATTTATTTAATTTTAGGTTGAATCATGGGTTTTTACCAAATTTTTGGAATATTATGAAATTAAGGTAGGGTTCCTGTGAATTTTTTCCATCATTTCATTACTTATTTGACATCACACTATTGTTCCACTCGTTAGAACCTTCCTATGAAGATTGTTATCACATATTAAAATGATTAGGTGGATTTATAGTGTATGTAGTGACCTTTACTTACAGAAAAACCCATATTTAGGGTGTTCACCTTGCCTTTGGACACCCATTTTGGGTGTGCCGTCCATTTTTTCCAAATTTTCCTCATGCCTTGGGTTGTGTTTCACCTCAGTTTAACCCTTTAATTTGGTAATTTGATTTAATATGGTTAATGGTAAATGAGTTGGATCCCTTGGTAATTCTTATGATTAATTCTTATTTATTGGCCCACTTGTAATTATATAAGCCTTGGGATTACGTGAAGTTTCCTTTTTAATGTCACATGTCATATATTTAATTTCTTGTGCTGGTATTGAATCCCTTGCTTTATGTTATATGCCTTTGCTTCTGTTTAGGCTATGCCAAGCTCCTTGTTCTCTATGCCTTATCTTATGCTTAATGCATTTTGGTTTCTTATATTCATGTGATGAAATGTTCCTTGAATTTAATTAGTGTATAATTATGATTCTAGAATAAATGTTTAAATATGAATAAATGAATTGTTGTTGAATAATGTCACACTTTTGTAATAAAACCCCTCGATCATGGTGTTCTGTCTTCTGAACTAAAATTAGTGATTAGGCTTATTAGACATACTTGGTTTCCTTTCTATATAAATTTTTTTTGTTTTGTTTGGATTAAATTGAAAATTTTGATTAAATGGAAAGCTTGTTAGATTGTTATATTAAATTTCATGTGATGACATGAAATTGTTTAAATGTTATGATTGTCAATTATGCTCTGCTTATGATAATGGGTATTGCCTTTCAATATGAATTATTCCATTATTGATTGGATTAAATTGCATATCTTTATTTAAATGGTGATTAGGTTATATTTAGATTCTCTTTGATGGAATATGATTTTATAAATTCATTGCCTTAATATATGCATTTCTTGTGATGTTCTTGGCTACTTGGTTCCCTTAATACGGGTCGGGAGAGAACATGGGTTCTGTATTAAGGATCTATGGATGGACTCGTTGTGTTCATTGGTTACAACTCGATGCATGGAGGGTGATTCTTTGGATTTCTAATCGAGGGCTTCCCAGGTGATTTTTATTATACTACTAAGTGATATTGGTTCCCTAGGGGAGAAACCATGGATGGGCCCATTGGCGATATGGTTATGCCATACCTCGGGTGATACTCAGTTCCCTACATGAGATACTTAGGATGGAATCAGAGTCACCATGCCTCGAGTGATACTTGGGATTCCGAAAATATCACCTTGGATGGACTCGATGGTATTGGATTATATCATATGTACCATAGCAATACCCAGAATTCTTTTTAGATCTTCAGGGATGGTCTCGGACTCCACCACATGATTTTACGGATTAATTGAATTGTTTGTTTATGTATATGTGAGATGAATTCCTTATTACTAAAATAAATTGCTTATGCATTTGTGACACTTCCCCTATGCTTATTATCACACTTGGATGATGACATATGAGATAGACCCCAATCCAAATAATAATATTTAGGGTATTCTTTCTTGTGTTTTTTGTTTACTTCAGCCCTTGTATACATATTCTTCCCTACACAGGTACTTTATTCATACTTATTACTTAGGACGAAGTATGTGGTATGAGATGGGTGTCCACTTGGGAACTCGTACCATGTTGAATTTATTTTAATTATTTATTTGTTTTCTTTTATTTATATATTGGCACACTGGTTTTGTTTATAGCCTGAAATGGAAAGGCCTAGACACCATGGGTGTCGACATACTAAGATTATTATCTCACACCCTGATTGGGTGTCATTTGGTACCTGAGTAGACTTTATGATCTCATGTATGGGTAAAGGGAATCATGATACTTTGGAGGATTGATTTTTATTTATTCTTAGGATAAAGTTTGAGGCAGAGGAATGAGACTATGCTCGAGATGTTGTTACAGAAGTTTTGGGATATTTTTTAGTTTTTTATAGAATGTAGTATATGCTTGTACCCCTATCTCACTGTACTCATACTTTTTTATAGATATCATGACATGAAATCGTTATTTTATCTATTATTGTTATTCGGCTTCTACAGTTATCTGTTTACTCTGTTTGGGTTATTTATTTGATATGTTGTTGTCTTTTTATTATTATACTTCCACTACTTGTTATATATTGTTTACCACTATGTTATACCTAATCCTATGAGGGCATAGTCTCCCCATGGATGCATCCATGTCTCTCACTACTAGTCGGAAACCTCTAGTGTTTGACAAGATGTTATTGAGGTCATGTTGCCCACCATCTCGGGGCCCAATTCAGTGGCACTCAGGGTGAGATGCTACAAAGTGGTATCAGATGTCCTTTTTTCCTTTTATATTACTATTGGGGTTTAGACAGGATTCTAGGACATGTGAATTTGAAAATGACCATGTGATTGGACGTAGCTAACCCATATACAGGGGAAACCCAAATTTCTTGGGATGGGAATTACAGTTATTGATTATACCATTTATCATTGATACAACTTCACTGTTGGGTGGTGCACTTGTTTTATACTGATATTTCTATTGGTATTATTGATATGATGATTTATATTAATTCATACCAATGATACAAGGGAACTACATATCATGCATCATACTATGAACTATAGGAATTGAAATGACATGCATTATGCCAGGCTAAATTTATTTTCAGTGTGCATTTCCTATTTTCATGTGATTATTGTTGTGCCTAGCTGTTATATCTGGTATTGCATGTTTTTATATAAATATAGAAATGTTCCAATTGATATTGCAGATACATGTTATGAATTGGATTTAGTATACATCCAATTTAAATTTATAAGGTGTATGGGCCCTTATAAATTGGAATAGTGGACCACTTAATTAGATCTGTTAAAAAGGGAATTAAATGATTAAATGAACTAAAAAGAATTCCCCCTTTTTAAAATGAAATTTCCACCCTAAATAGAAATGTGAGACCTTGACTTGACTTTACCTTGGTAATGGGCTATAGGCCATGTGTCTCTGTGACCCTTCTAGTGTCTTTTCTTCTTTCCTGGACCAAGCTCTTGGATCAGGATGTTAGTTGTGTTATGCTTAGAGGTGGGCCATATACCTATCATCTTTTCTGCTTTCCTTATATGTTTACTCTATCTTTTGTAAAATCTTGTCTGAGGTGCATTCTTGGTAATTTTAGATTTATTCCATCATTATGTCCTCATTTCATATTTCAAGATATTGGAAATGAGAACACTATGGAGGTGGTGGGCCCTCAGTCACCCATAGTGCCTCTTGTAGTGCCTCCTGTGGCACCTCCTGTTGATCTTCTGTTGGGAGTTGATTCTTAGTTGAGAGATAGTTTTTTCAGGTTTATGCAGTCTGTTGAAGGTGCTCCCAGGCCTTCCCCGACTATGGAAGAGCTTACATGGTACTTCTAGCAGCATCATCCTCTAACCTTCTTGGGGGATGGTGGTCCTCATGCTACAGAGTCATGGATAGAATCTATGATATCCATCTTTGACCATCTTAATATGTCGCCAAAGATAAGGGTCAATATTTCTATCTATATGCTTTGTGACTTCACTAAATATTGGTGGGATGTCATTTCTCAGTCAGAGCATTACTGAGACATTATTTGGGAAGACTTCCAAACAGTTTTCTATGATCACTTCTTCCTATAGACTCTGAGATTAGATCACACTAGGGGGTTCTTACATCTTTAATAGGGCTCCATGATGGTGCTAGAGTATTATTTTTTACTTCAATAAGCTTCATTGTTTTGCTCCACCTTGGATCATTGGCGAATTGACTATTGTGAGGTGTTTAGAGAACGAGATCGGGTATGCTATCCGCTCACGAGTGAATTTATTTTGGTTGATGACTGTTATAGAGATCATGAACCAGACACTAATTATGGAATGAAATCTTAGAAAACATTGTCATGTGAGCTAGGGTGGTTTAGTTCTGAGACAGGGTGATGGTTCTTTAGGTAGTAGGAAGCGTCATTTTGAGGGTTCATGTGGGGGTGGTTCTAGCTACATGACATGCACCGATAGCTCTATCATATGTCATCATTGTAACAACTGGGTCCCAGTGATAGCACAGACACCCCATATTAACAAGGTCGTTGGGTTCTAGCCCATCAGGTACCACCATTTGCCCTGCAGACACGTGTTCCCCACCCTAGGGCCCACCCACGTGCCTGAACGGGTCATCTGACTAATGACTATCACCACAATCCAACACATTTCCTTTCTAGTGTGTTTTTTCCTCACTCACACACGCACTGGGAAACTTCCCAAAAGGTCACCCATCCTGATCACTACTCCAGGCTAAGCACGCTTAACTGTGGAGTTCTAATCAGGCGGGCTCCTGAAAAGGAAGGTGAACCTTATTGACAAGAGTAATATCATTTAGTCATTTAACCCTTTATCATTCTGGGGTGTTACAATCACCCCCCCCCCCAGAGCAAAACATCCTCATTGTGATCCCTATATATCAACCCAGGCAGTGCACCGCACTTAAGGTTGGGAACCTCTCTATGATACCAAATGTAACAACTGGGTCCCGGTGACAGCACAGACACCCCGCCTTAACATGAGTCATATCATTTAGTCAGTTAACCCTTTATCATTTTGGGGTGCTACAATCATTATGGAAGGACCATTTATAAAAATCCTCAGTGCATGAGGAACCTGATGGAATGTCGATCTTGTGGTAGGATGGGTCACCTTCGGCGCTTCTTCCATTATTTTACTCTAGAATCCAGTGGCAAGGGATCCACACCATCACCTCTATTAGGTACAAGATCTGTGAATCCATATCAGGATGGGAGTTGTTCTTCCACTAGCTAATTAGTATAAGGCGGCGGAGGTCATGGATAAGTAATTTAGGCTTTGGAACATTAGCATCAGTAGAGTGGATCTACTCAGGCTAGTCAGGCATCATCTCAGGGTCGAGGTTCAATCCATATGTATGCAGTTCAACCAGTTCCAGAGAAGCAAGGTTTAGGTCCATCTACGGTTATAGGTACTATTTTGGAAGCCTCTAATTTAGTTTATTCCCTTTTGATATAGGTACATCATGCTCTTTTATATTCACTATTGTTATGGAAAGTCTTGGATTTTCAATCGAGTACTTCTATGGTGTTATGTATCTCAACACTTTTCTAGGGAGGGCATATGCCAGTTCTAGGAGTTCCCCCTTGAAATAGGTGGGTACCATTTCCTCTAGAGTTTCTTTATACTCAAGATGAATGGCTTTGATGTCATTTTCAGTATAGAGTAGCCTTCTCTTTATTTTTTCCCAATGGATTTATATTTCCATCGAGTGTCCTTCACATCACCTGAGGGAAACACGTATGTATACAAGGGAGGATGGGAGATCCAAGATGATCAAGATAGACCCAAGTGTACGAGGATGGGAAGAGTGACTACTCAGTTAGTGAGTCTCCCTATGAGCAATCAAGGAACGCGGTTAGTGGAATTCCCACATGTTCTGGATCATTTCAGGGATGTCTTCCCTAATAATTTCTCTAGGTTTCCTCCTATGAGAGGGGTTGATTTCACTATAGATTTATTACCAAGTGTGGAATCGGTGTCCATTCCTCCTTATAATATGGAACCTATAGAGATCTAGGAACTCAAGAAGTAACTTGAATATCTCGAGGATAATAGTTTTATTAGACCCATCACATCTCCATGAAGTTCACCAGTCATTTTTTCCATGAAGGTGAATGGTACACTCAGATTGTGCGGGGGTTATCATCAACTGAACCAGCTTATGGTAAATAATTGGTATTTTTTTACTTGTATAGATGACTTCTTTGACCATATGCAAGGAGAAAAAATTTTCTCCAAGATCGATCTAAGGTCGTGATATCATTAGGTGCATGTATGACCATCGGATATACCACATGCATCATTCTGAAGCAGGTACATCTTGTACAAATATTTGATTATATCGTTCGATCTGAAGAATGTACTGAAATTATTCATGGCTCTAATGAATCAGGTTTTCTACCCGTATCTTGATTCCTTCATGGTAGTCTTCATATAAGACATCTTAGTGTATTCACACTCCAGACATGACCATTTCAATCATCTTGAGATCGTGTTGAATACACTAAGAGAGAAACAAATATATATGAATCTTAGTAGATTCCACTTTTTCATCAGTAGGGTTCACTTCATAGGTCATATTATATCTGAGACAGGAATATCAGTTGATCCAGAGAAGGTGATTGTAGTATTTTACTAGGAATATCCTAATAATGTGTTTGACATACACCATTTCTTAGGGATTTATGGCTATTATAGGTGTTTCATCTAGAACTTCTCTCTCTTATTAGTTCCTCTTAAGGACCTGAATAAGAAGGGTGTGTGGTTCATCTGGTTTGAAGCTTTTGAGAAGTATTTTCATGATTTAAATGGAATAATTATCTCAAATCTAATCTTAATTCTTCCTAAGCTAGGTAGAAGTTATATTGTTTGTTGTGATGCTTAAAAATTTGGATTGGGTGTAGTTCTAATTCATGGTGATAAATTTGTGGCTTATGGATCCCATCAAATGAGGCCTCACAAGCATAACTATCCTACCCATGATCTTGAACTAGAAATTTTGGTTCATGCTATGTGATATTGGAGGTATTATCTATTGGATGATAGGTTCATTGTTTATACGAATCATAAAATCTTGAAATAAATATCCACATAGTGAAACTTGAATTTGAGGTAGTGTGAGTGGTTGGAATACTTGTAGTCATTCAACTTTGAGCTTTCTTATACCTCTGGTAAGGGTAATGTTGTGGATGATGATTTGATCTGCAAGACATAGACACAAACCGTCCAAGAAACCATTAGTGGGTGGAAGATTATGGATTTATTTTCTAAGTTTCATACTGAGGTTCATGAATAGAAGGGTAACCAGTTCTAGCAGCTCTTGTAGTGAATTCCTCTATTATAGAGCAAGTATGCATGTGATAGTTATTTGATTCAAATTAACTTGTCTTGAGGGAAAAAATTTGGGATAGAACCCACCTCCTGGTTGGGTTTTGGATGGTAATGATACCATGCTCTACCATGGTTGTGTGTGGGTGACTTTAGATATAAAGGAAGAGGTGATGAGGGAATCGCATGCCTCTATTTGGGAAGTTCATCCTGGTCTAACCAAGATGTAAAGAGATATGCATCGTCGGTATTTGTGTCCGTGTATGAGGAAGAAAATATCGGGCTTCATCACTCGGTTCTCCACCTATCAGTAGATGAAGGTAGAGCACCAACGACCAGATGGACTTCTACAACCTCTATCCATTCTTGAGTGGAAATGGAATAGCATCACCATGGATTTCATTACTATATTTTCGAGATATCCTTGAGCTATGGATGTAGTATTGGTGATCATTTGTGGTTTGACCAAATACATGCACTTCCTACCTATTTGGGAGACCTTCTCTATTGATCAGTTAGAGAAGCTATATATCTGGGAGATAGTGAAACTTTATGGTGTACCATGTTCTATTTTTTTAGATAGATACACTCAGTTTACATCACTATTTTGGCAAGGTTTTCAGAAGGAATTAGGTTCATATGTTCTCTTGAGTACTGTATATCACCCTCAGACCAATGGGAAGTCCAAGCGAATGATTCAAGTGTTAAAGGATATGATACGAACCTGTATCCTTGATTTTGGAGGTTCTTGGGAGAATTATATTCCTCTGGTTGATTTTTACTATAATAACAGCTTTTAGGAAACCATTCAAATAGATTTGTATGATTCCCTATATGGTAGACTGTGTTTTTCACCTCTATGCTAGCTTGAGGCAAGTGAGGCAACTCTACTGGGTCCTCTCCTTATTCAGGAGACTTCTGATCTAGTCCAGTTGATTCAAAATCATATGTATACAGCTTAATCTAGGAAGAAATCTTATACCAATCGTTTTCATGGACCTCTAGAGTTAAAGGTGGGACATTGGGTATTTTTACATGTTTCACCAAGGTTGGTCATAGACAAATCAGAAGATGGGGGAATTTATCATCGAGATATGTCGGGTCATTCGAGATTGTGGAAAGAGTTCATCTGGTAGCCTATCGGTTGATGTTACCTTCGATGTACCAAGCCATACATGACATCTTCCACATATCTTAGATTCAATAGTATCATCCAGACCTGTCTCATTTGTTTTACCTCAATGATATCAATCTTGCGGTAAATGTGTCCTTTAAGGAGCGTCTGATTCATATCGCCGATCGTAGCATAAAGGTTCTCTGAGGAAGATCAATTCCTTTAGTCTAGTTTCTATGGTAGCACAAACATGTTCAGGATGAGACTTGGGAGTGGAAAATAGATGTACATCCATAATGGCTGGAACTTTTCTCATATGACATTACACTACCCTCGGAAGGTAAACTCGAAGATGGGTTGTTTTAAAGATGGGAGTTTGTAACATCGTGACATTATCCAAAGGTATGAACCGTTTAAATTTTTTTATTTAATTACTTAAACATCCCTTAAACTGATGCCTAGGAGGTTAAAGGATATCCCAAGGTTGTTCGATGCTCATTCGAAGCTCGGAGCACTGAAAATGGAGGAAGTAGACTGGGTTTCATGGCCTGTCTAAAACCGTGTGGCCTAGGTAACATGCTCGTGTGATCTATTATAGGTTTTTGATAGTGGGAAAACACATGGTTTGTGCATGGTTATTTAAAATGTGCACCTTTTCTGTGTGTAGTGCTTTTGTGGGTAAAAATGAAATGGGATTCCCCTGTTTATTTTTCCCTTTTTTATTTTTCTTTCTTTTCTCTTTTTTTCTTCTTTTTCCTTTTTCTTTTTACTTTTTCTTTTTCTCCTTTATTTTCCTCCACCCATTTTTTTCTCCCCTCTCCTCTAAGCGTGGCACACCTCCCCTATCCTACCAGGCATGGCGTTAGCTCCCTCCTCCCTCTATAGGGGTTTTTTTATTTCTCCTCCATCTCTTCTCTGATTTCATAACCATCAGAAGCAACAGACTCCTCTTAGTACACTCTCTCTCTCGTACCCCTTTATTACATGGTTCCTCCATCATTCGCTATACTATTTTTGTGTGACATTTTTTTTCCCTTTTTGAGGGGTTTTTTTAAATTTGTCAATTTCTTCCATTTTAGTTTGAATCAAGGGTTGTTACAGGACATATGGATTGCTATGATGTTTTGGTAGGGTGCCTATGACTTTTCCCCCATTGTTTCGTCACTTATTTGACATTGTGTCATTGTGCTGCTCATCAGAACCATCCGACAAAGATTTTTATCACATATTAAATTAAATATGTGGATTTTTAGTGTTTTAGTGACCTTTACTTACAGTGAAACCTATATTTAGGGTGTCTGCCTTGCCTTTGGCCACCCTTTTTGGGTGATCCATCCATTTTTACCTAAGTTACCTCATGCCTTGGGTTGTGTTTCAGCTCGGTTTAACCCTTTAATTTGGTAAATTTATTTAATATCGTTAATGAGTAATGAGTTAGATCCTTTGGTAATGTTTATTATTAATTCTTATTAATTGTCCCATGTGTAATTTCTATATTCCTTGGTCTTAATTTAAGTTTTATTTTGAATGTCACATTTCATATATTTAATTGCACATGTTAGTATCGAATCCCTTGATTTATGTTATATTCCTTTTCTTTCTTTTAGGTTATGACATGCTCCTTTTTCTCTAGGAATTATCTTATACTAAATGCCTTATAGCTTCCCATATTCATGCGATGCGATTTTCCATACATTTAATTAGTGCTGAATTTGTGCATAAATGAATTATTGATGAATAATGTCATGATTTTGTAATAAAATCCCTCGATGAAGGTGAAAAGTCTTATAAAATAAATGTAGTGATTAGTGTTATTATACATGATTGGTTGCCTTATTATATAAATTGTTCCATTTTTTTGGATTAAATTACAAATCTTGATTAAATGGTAATCTTATTGGCTTGTTATATTAAATTTCATGTGATTACATGAAATTGTTTAAATGTTATGCTTGTTTCTTATGCCCTGATTATGATAATGGTTATTTCCTTGAAATATGAATTGTTCCATTGTTTATTGGATTAAATTTCATAGCTTTATTTAAATGGTGAGCAGGTGATATTGAGATTATCTTTGATGACATGTGGTTTTATAAATTAATTACCTTGATATATGACTTTCTAGTGATGTGCTTGGCTACTTGATTTGATTGATATGGGTTGGGAGAGAACATGGGTTCCATATTAAGGATCCATGGATAGACTCACCATGTTTTTTTGTTATGACATGATGCACCGAGGGCAATGCTTTGGTATGCCGGGAGAGGGATTCCCAGGCAGTTTATTATACTACTTAGTGATATCGGTTCCCTAGGGGAGAAATTATGGATGGACCTATTAGAAAGATGGATACTCTATGCATTGGGTGATACTTGTTCCCCTACATGAGATACCTAGGATGGACTCAGAGTCACCATGCCTCGAGTGATGATTGGGATTCTGAAAGGATCACCTTGGATAGACTCGGTGGTATTGGATTATATCATATGTGCCATAGCATACCTAGGATTCTTTTTATATCTCTAGGAATGTGGTCAGACTTCACCACATGATTTGATGGATTTATTGAATTGTTTGTTTATATATGTGTGTGAGATGCATACCTTATTACTAAAATGAGTTTATTATGTATTTGTGACACTTACTCTGTGTTTATTAGCATACTTGGATGATGACATGTGAGATAGACCCCAAGCCAAAGTACAATCTTAGGGGTATTCCTTCTTGGCTTGTCGTGTTTACTCCATCCCTTGTATACATATTTTTCCTTTCATAGGAACTTTATTCACACTTCAGGCTTAGGATGAAGCAAGTGGTATGGGACGGGTGTCTGCTTGGGAACCCAAACCAAGTTTCAGTTGTTGTAATTATGTATTTTCTTGATTTTATTTATATATTGGCACACTACTTTTATGTATAGCATAAAATGGATAGTCCTAGACACTGTGGGTGTTGGCCTACTAAGATTATTATCTCACACCCTACTTGAGAACCATTTATTACCTGAGTAGATTTTATGATCATAGGTATGGGTAAAGGGAAGTGTGCTCCTTCTGATGCTTGATTGTTTTTGTTGCTTAGGATGGAATTCAGGGCAGAGGACCGAGCATATGCTCAAGATGTTGTTATAGCATTTTTTGGATCTTTTTTAATTTTTTATAGCATATAGTATATGAATGTACCCCTATCTCTTCATAATCATAATTTTTTATAGATATCATGATAATAAATCATTCTTGCATCCATTATTATTATTCAGATTCCGCAGTTATTTGTTTACTCTGCTTGGGTTATTTATTTTCTTTGTTGTTATCTTCTTATTCTTATGCTTCCACTACTTGTTATATATTTTTTACCATTGTGTTATTCCAAATCCTATGAGTGAATAGTATACCCACAGAGACACATAGGTCCCTCATTACTAATCGGCAGCCTCTAGTGTTTGGGGAGATGCTCTTGTGGTCATGTGGCCCACCGTCTCGAGGCCCGGTTTAGTTGAACTCTATGAGGGACACTACAACTGAGCTGACTAGTAATGTATAGCCAAGGGTGGTTCAATATGGATTTTATCTCTTAATTGGGTTCCATATGGATAGGTTTAGAGGACTGTTGCCTTTCAGTTTCTCTCTTTTCTTTTGGGTTTTTAGGGTGCCTACTAATTATTGTTATACTCACTTCTGTACTGGCTTTGCCTACATGTTTTGTGTCTTGTAGAGACCACATGCCTTTTGATAGAGTCCTCGGAGGACCTGACGTGGGTGAATCTTAATGATATTTACCGATCGAGGTGTTTCCCAGATTTGGGGTGAGAATCTTTCTGACAGTTTCATTTGACAATGATCCCCTCCTTCTGAACAGGTTGGATGCTTTTACATTTTTTCAGGGGTGTTTTTTTTCTCTTTTATGCTTCCATTACTTCTGTTTCACTCTGGTTTGGGATATATGTATGAATGAATTTTTAGTTTCCATTTTTTATACCTCTTTATTATTGCATGGAGGTGGTTGTGGGAGAATGTGTATAGGTACTTTAGGAAAAGGCCTCCCATCTGTGTGATATGCCTACACAGTTCTAGTCACCAGCACCTAATCTATTGGAGGTGGACTTGGGGAGTTGTGGTTCATGCCCCATTGGGTTGGGTCTTGATATAGTGGTATCATATCAGGTTCCAATTTGGTACCATAGGTACGTGAGCTTGGTTTGGATTTCATAACGATAGTGCTAAAGTGTTTCGAGTTTAGCTTTTAGGAAAGAGACTCCAATATTAGTATGGAATCCAACGTATCCATTCACTATGACTCTAATAATGTGCTTTTTGACTCAGTACATTAGGACACTGGTCGTATGGAAAAGTTTGGTATATACATCATATAGGAATGGGTTTTGATTTTTCATATCCTTATTGAGTCGGCTCCCCAGATATACTGTTTTACCATGGTGCGTTTTGATTCTATTTTAGAATTCCACTACGATATCAAATAGAGAGGGTTCCATGGTGTGATTTTGATAATGTTCTACCCCCTGATGAGGCTTCCATACAGGGAACTGGTTCTAAGGTGGTACCTCTGGGTGGTTCGCCAATTGATCCACCACCCATTGAGCAGCTGATTGTGTCAGGGATCTAGTTATTCATGCCAAGGATCTGGTTAGCTATAGGAGATATGGTGTTACACTTGAAATGATCAAGGACATATTTATAGATATTTCCCAACCCATCATTCTTCTAAGAGGGATCCATTCGATGGACCTCCTTAGAAGAGGCAGTGTTTGGATTAGGGAGTTTTGCATGATGGAGGATGTAGAGGAGGAGCGGGGAGAGCGGCAGGGGGTTCAAGGTGTTGTTGCCACCACCCCCAGGTGGCCCACACCGTGCTCAGGGAGCTAGAGGATAGGGGTAATGACACATGTAGGTCATAGAGTCCTTTGACCTAGAGGCTCCAAGGATGAATAGATGTGTTCTCTATGTCCTTTATACTTTCTATAGTAGTAATTGTTAGACCCTATTGTGGGGTACTCTTTTCTCTCCATTTCTTGCTCAAGGTTTAACTGGGGTGTTGCAAGTCATCGGTAGAACCTTGTGTGGGTGTTGTTGACATAGATTTGGACTCACAAGGAAGAGGGACGTTTTCCCCACCATGTCACATTTTTTGTGATGTGATTAAAATCATGAAGGCAAGTTAGTGCCGACCAAAGAGGATAGTGTCAAGGTGTGGTGGATGATTTACTTTGACTTGGGTGTTGGGGGTGAGGTTGTGTCCTAGATTGTTGGAGAATACCCTAGAATTTCTAGTGGAGCCTTTTTCTCAACCTGTATGCTTTGAAGCCCTAGTGGAGGAAGAGCCTTGCATAGAAACATTTTATATTGGAATAGTTAGACCATATGATGTTTCTGCAGTGTGGACTAGTTCCCTACTATCCATACTCAACTAGGATGCCACTAGTGGGTGTAGCGGTGTTTTTGTTTTGGTGAGATATGTTAAAGATGGATGTTCACAGACGAAGGGATTATTAAGACCTAGTGTTTACACTTGGGTAGCCCTATTTTGTTTGTGGGTACCCTCACGTGCTTAGCATTAACCATATACACAAGACAGTTGAGGAGTTCATGGTGCAGTTCATCCAAGGGTGTATGTAAACTGATGTTTTACATTGATATTTTTATCAGGTTAGTGAGTTGGTGTACTATTATACATTATGACTATAGATGGGTTGTGGTACTTGGTGTTTTACACCTATCACAACTCAGGTGACATGGGTCACTTGTTGCATGATGTCGACATGTTTGGAGCTAGACGTGAGTGTGGTTTGGCCTTGGTAGTTCCCCTAAGTTTGTGCTTGTAAGAAATACAGGAACCCTTGGTAAGCTTATTGGTGTGGGAGTTCCAGTGGAGAGCTTAGTTTCTTTCCCTTATTCCTAGGCTTACACTTTTTAGGTATGAAAAGTTTTAAGGTGGGGAGAATTTAATGACTTTTTTTCACCTATAAGACTTTGGAATATTTCTAAGAATATTTCTGAAGCTAGGCGCTGAGTTGGAATGGGATTCTGGTGCTCAAAGAGCCTCGATGCGGTGATATTTAAAATATTAAATATATTTTTATCACACGTGTGCAATTTATATTGAAGCATGGAATAACTCCTAGGTGGAGTCTCATATCAGAATTTTGTGACTGTGGTTGAGTTTATAATGTCATGTTTAACCTAGGGGAGATATAAAAATTTTTAGCATCGGGTTTTCGGTTGGAGGTGAGTTGGCAGCGGGGAGTTAAAGGAGGAGTTATTAATTTAAATAAATTAAATTAGTAACCCATTTTCCCCTTCCCCACCCCTTTAGTGTGCACAACATAAGGAGAAGTGAACCCATATCTTCTTCCCTTTGGAACGATGGATTAAGTCAAGGCTGATTTTAGGTGAAGGGGTGTTGATGATCCTCATTTTTGATGTTGATCATTATCAGGTCAAGGAATAGCGTGATTTGGGCATCTTTTTTGACCAAAGATTCTTTGTTTCACCGTGAGGTAGGAATATTTTAGTTTTAGTTCCAATCCTCTTTTTTTATGCATTTTTTTAAGGTTGTAGATCTATATTACGATTGATATATATCCCTTCTAGGTTGACCTGGAGGTTTTGGGGGAAACCAGGGTGAATCGGGCAACTCGCATGGAAATTTTCATTAGAATTCCTGTTTACACAACGTGTAAACCATTGAAACACACCGTGTGTTCTTACCATTTAGGGAATATGAATTTTGGGTACTACACATCATGTACCGGGGTTACACACCATGTAGTGACCCCATGTCGTGTGGCCAGAGGACATGGATAGGCTAGCCATGTGATAGTATATGGTCATGTAGAAGTGCACAGCCAAAGTACATGGAAATGGGGTGTCAAATATAGGCATGAGAAAATAGTACGGCCAAGTGTCCATTTAGCCAGGACACATCATGTACCTAGGGTACACATCGTGTGTGAGACACAGCTATCCGAGTCGTGTGAAGAAATACATGGCCCAGAGGTTGGGGTGAGGTGGGACACGTCATGTACAGCCTTTACACGCCGTGTAAACCTACATGGCCATCCAAGTTGAGCAATTAAAATACATGGTTAGGTGCTCAAGTGAGTTCAAATGACGTTTGGACCCTAGTGCACATCGTGTACTATCTTGATATCTTATTTGGATATTCCTCTATATGTATCTCCTTCTCTGGAACTTGAATTCAGGCTTTTAAGTAGCCTATCCTGAGTAGTTTTCCATGTATAATGTGATGTCGGTCTCCATTATGGCCTACGATATATTACATGTCATGTTTAGAGTATGATGTTGTACTAGCGGTGTTTAACCTTGGGTAGTGATTAGGGTAGATCACTGGGTTGATGTCGGGGTCGGTGCCCATCCTTATCACCTTAGGATGTGGGTCCCCTAGACTCTTTAGGTTGGTAGAGTGGTGCTCCCCTGTTGTATCAGGGAATGGATCCCCTACTTATGTAAGGGTTGTGAAGTGATTTATGATTACTGTGATGCTTTTTTCATTCGCACTTGACCGATGCGAGAGATCGGTGTGGTTCTTAAAGAGACATGTTGAGACTAGTACTCCCTTGTGGCATTAGGGCATGGGTTTCCCTTACCTCTCTACTTTGGTAGAGATAAGAATCCCCACATTATGGATGTGGGTTCTCTACACATGGGTTAGTTCTCTCGGGGTTGGTACTCCCCTGATGGACCAAGGTGCAGGTTCCCCATATTGTTCGTATAGTTGGATACAGGGCTCCCCTACCATGATAGGGAGTGGGGCCTTCATACTCATTAGCTAGATAGAGTAGGTAATCCCCTAGTGGACTAGGGTGTGGGTCCTTTATCTGTGGATTTGGTACTCCCCTTCTGTGTTCGGGAGAGTTTCCTCCATATGTGATGTATAGATAGAGTGGGTACCCCGACCATGTTAGGGTGAGGGTCCTCTATCCTTGGAGTTGGAACTCCCATGTCATTCTGTGGTGTGGGTTCTTCATACGTATTGTTTTGACAGATGTCAGAGTGTGGGTCCTCTATCCTAGGGTCGGTAGCCCCATATCGTGTCGAGGTGAAGGTCCCCCATAGTGATTGTGCTGGTAGAGTGGTACTCCCCTATCATACCTGTAGGTTTCGGGCACAGTGGAAGCGCAATGGTGGGAGTTCCCAACTTTGATTTTAGCATTAAACAACGTTCAAACTGATATCTGTCGTGATATAAAACGTCAGATCTTCAGAATAGAATGAAGAACGAAAAACAAAATAGGGAGTCCCGGAACCATAGATATAGGATCATCATATGTTGGTTGTAATTAATTTAATTAATTCACAAGAATTTCCTTGGTGTAATTCTTACTTAATTGATGTCTCTGGTCACGATCTGATGTGATTAGTCATTGCGTCGTAGAATCCAAGTGTAGGATTCCTCTAGCAGTGATCTACACATGCTCCACGTATCTTTGGATGTCGCCAAAGGGATCTCCGGTTGCTAGCACGAAAGAACCTTCGCTTGCGATGTCCGTCTTCAATCGCCTTGATCCGATTGAGGAGGATCTCTCTCAGTCTTGAGAGAATTCTTGGAGGAATTAGTTCTTTCAGCCTTGAAAGAATTCCCCAAAATTGTTGTGCACAACGATTGGGGAAAATTTTTGGGGTTGTGAGGATATTTATAATTGGGTTTGAGGTTATAGAGTTATGACAATAAACGCGTTACGCATTTTATTTATTTCATTAAATATTATTGAAACTCCCCATGTCAAATTATTAATTCATTGACATGCGCTCACACTAATTATAATAAATATCATTTAATAAAAAAATATTACATCCTCAAAATCCTGACTGGAAAAACTACACGGCGTGTACTCGTTTTCCATAAAACTACACGGCTTGTACTCTTATTTTCCATTTTCTTTTATTTCCTCCACCACATTTATTAGTCCTTGAGTAATGGATATTCATTTTTCAAATAAATTTAACTACATTACTCGCTAATAAATATATATTATTTCGACCACAATATATTCTCTCGAATAACTAGTGTCGAAATAAATGAAATCAAGCATTCTTAAATAATTATTAAACCACAGTTGGGAATAATATTTATTTAACTTGTTAAATTAATATTTAACTCAGATACATGGACACACTTAGTGTGTGACCCTCTAGGCCCCTTTCTCGGTGGAATTAGGCGGAGCCTGCCTAAAGCCAAGGTTAGCGTCTAACAACACGCCAAGGCACCTATAGAGAAAGAAGTTAACGCCGCAATGAAATATCACCTCCTACAAATGTTTACCATGTAATATAATCCCTTTGTCACGATATCTCAAATCAAGCGGGTTGCATGCTAGTGCCATCAACCCATGTGCTCGATTATTCTTTCCAGAATTGAACTCTCTCATACCTTACCATGGCCATGTATTTTAGGATATATCAATTCCATAAAAGGTCCTGAGATATCTACTTCTGTTATGGAACAGAAGGGACAAATCCTTTCTTGCATTATCTATAAATGTAGTATTACTTGTGACGCACCCAACGTATCCTACCTCACTGCAAACAGTGTTTCGTCAGAGTTTTTATCAATACATCTAAGTGTGTGAGTTTTAATACCCATTAATAATAATATTAAAGTCTAAGGACCAATACACATGTCCGTAGATAGGAACGTCCAATGACACTATGAAATGTGGATTTCCTACTGGCGGGTCTCGTCCTCATAATATCCACCTGGATATTACCAAGGGCGCACACCGTGAGAAGGTGCCTCAAAGTTTTATGAGTTCTCACCCCTAATGGCCTATACTATTTATGTCCCTCAAATAATATCATCCAAACATAGAACATATATTCAAGAACAGTGTTATGGCACTTCAGGGTTCTCATCATATCAGGGATCCGCTATGACCCTTTAATGAAACAGTTGTCCTTAGGAAATTATCACATGCATTGTCATATAGAAGAACAATCAAGATATGATAAGGTATTTATTAATAAATAAAGTACAAAGTAGTTGGTTCTAGGCCACCAACTCCAAAAGACTCCCACTTGGACTAGAGCCAACTACTAACAACCTTTAACCCGCTAGCTCTCACATGATATTCATGCTTCTGATGCGATAGGCCTTTAGTCATCAGGTCCGCCACGTTCTCTTCTGTGGACACTCTGCTCACTGAAACTTCACCCCTCTGATATAAATCCCTCAATAGGTGATACTTCCGGAGTATGTGCTTTGTTCGTTGATGTGACCTTAGTTCTTTTTCAAGATCCACTGTTGTAGTATTATCACAATACAATGTGACAGGGTCTTTACTGCTAGGCACCACATTAAGATCCTGGACAAAGTTCCAAATCCAGATGGATTCCTTGGCTACATCAAAAGCTGCTATATATTTAGAATCCGCTATAGAATCGGTGAAAACTAGCTACTTTGAACTCTTCTAGCTCACAGGTCCTCCATTGAGATAGAAAACATATCCATATTGTGACTTCAGATCATTCTGATCTGTCTGAAAACCAGTATCAGCATACCCTCTGATGACAAGATCCTCATCTCCTCCATATATTAGGAACATATCCTTAGTTCTTCTTAGATACTTAAGGATAGTCTTAACAACAGTCCAAAGTTGTTCTCCTAGATATGCTTGATATCTTCCTACCATGCTCAATGCATAGGGAACATCAAGCCTGTTACATAACATGGCATACATGATGGATCCTATAGCTGAAGCGTATGGGATATTACTCATTCTATCTTTCTCCTATTGTGTCTGTGGACACATTTTTTTAGAAATATGTAGGCCATGTGACACTAGAACTAATCCCCTCTTGTATTATTCCATACTAAATCTCTTTAGTATATGATCAATGTATGTACCCTGACTTAGTCCAAGCAGCCTTTTGGAACTATCAAAAATGATCTTGATCCCTAGAATATAGGCTGCTTCACCCAATTCCTTCATGGAGAAACACTTGTTCAACCAGTCCTTAACTGACTGTAAGACTGGTACATCATTTCCAATAAGTAATATGTCGTCAACATATATTACTAGGATAACGATCGCATTCCCATTAAACCACTTATAAACACATGGCTCACATTCATTCTTAGTGAACCCAAATTCATTTATGGCTTCATCAAATCGAATGTTCCATGACCTGGATGCTTGCTTTAATCCATAAATGGATTTATGCAACTTGAAAACCCATTTGGATTCACCTGGTGTCACAAACCCTTCTGGTTGTGTCATATATACATCTTCCTAAAGGTTCCCATTAAGGAATGTTGTTTTGAAATCCATTTTCCAAATCTCATAGTCATGGTAAGATGTTATGGAAAGTATGATTCTTGTGGATTTAAACATGGAAACTGGCAAGAAAGTTTCATCATAGTCAATTCCTTGACGTTGTCTAAATCCTTTAGCCACTATCCTTGCTTTATAGGTGCTAACTTGACCTTACATGTACCTTTTTCTCTTGAATACACATTTGCATCTAATAGGTTTTACATCAACTGGCTCATCGACCGGAACTGAGACTTGTATCTGATACATGGAATCCATCTCAGAATTCATAACTTCTAGCCATCTTGTAGCTTCTGAGCTTTCTACTACTTCCTTGTAGGAGAGAGGTTCATCATTGTCCAAAAATAATTATTCACCATCCTCGGTGACTAGGAAACAAAATCTCTCTGGTTCCCTTACCTATCTTGAGCTCCTACGCAGTACTTGTGTTTCTGGAACCTCTTCCACGGGGACCTGTGGAACTTATTCCTATACCAACTCATGTGTATCTTTAGCATCAAATTTGTCGAAGTAAATATTTCTCCCACTATAATTTTTGAGGATGTGCTCCCTCTCGGGAAAGACGGCTTGTTTAGCGACAGTCACTTTCTTGTCTGAAGGGTTATATAGGTAATATCCTTTCGTTTCCTTGGGATATCCTATAAAGATACACTTCATACCCCGAGGTGCTAGTTTGTTGTCTAATAAGGTCTTAACAAATTTCTCGCCTCCCCATACACATGTGTCCGACAAAATGGGTTTCTTTCCATTCCATAACTCGGATGGAATTCCATTTTCCGCCTTAGTTGGTACTCGGTTTCATGTGTATGCTGCAGTTTGTAATGCATATCCCCAAAAGGATAATGGAAGATCTGCATGACTCATCATCGACCTCACCATGTCCAACAAGGTCTGGTTCCTCCTTTCACTAACACCATTCCATTGTGGTGTAAGGAGTAGTGAGCTGAGATAGAATCCCAGACTCCCATAGAAGATCGATGAACTCTTGGTTCAGATATTCTCCACCTCGATCTGATCGAAGTTTCTTTATCTTCTTACCAAGATGATTCTCCACTTCATTCTTGAATTCCTTAAATTTCTCTAAGGACTCTGACTTATACCTCATTAAGTAGACATATCCATATCTACTTAAATCATCAGTAAAAATAATGAAGTAAGAATATCCACCTCTAGCTTCTACTGGAAATGGTCCGCATACATCCATGTGTACCAATCCTAGAAGCTTTGTGGACCTTTCACCCTGTCCACCAAAAGGCGGCTTGGTCATTTTACCTTGTAAATAAGCGTGACATCTATCAAGTGGTTTTAGCACATTAGAGTCTAAATAGCCATCTTGGTAGAGCTTTTTCAGGCGCTTCTCATTTACATGACCGAGACGGTGATGCCACAACTGGGTGATGTATGAGTCATGTGAGTTTGTTTTGTTATTGATTTACAACACTTGGTTTTCATAATTTAATACATACAAAACATTATTTAAATGTGTCATACCATAACATACGTTGTTCTTATAAAAGAGACAACCCTTATTTCCAAACATGAAAATAAATCCATCCATATCCAAACAAGATATAGAAATTGTGTTCTTAGTAACACTAGGCACATAATAATAGTTATGAAAAACCAAAATCATCTTAATCGGCAATGAGAGGTGGTAATCACCAATAGCCAATGCAACCAGCTTTGCGCCATTGGAAGCTTAAAGATCCACCTCTCCTCTATAAATCTTTCTAAATATAATTTGTTCCTGTATTTAAATACAGATGTGAGCCCCACAAGCTGTATCTAATACCCAATTTGTAGAAATTGAAAATTGCACTCGATAACGAATGCACCTTTAGTGTCCCCATACTTCTGGGTTCAGTTCCTCTTCCAGTGTCCTTGCTTGCCACATGCAAAAAATACTGCCTCCCATTCCTTGCCCTACCTCTGGATCTTCCCCTTATTGGAAGGACGACGCTCGGGGGCTTCGGACCGTTTATAAGTCTTTAGACCCTTTTCCTTTTCATTCCTTTTCTTATTCACCATAAGCATTGTGGGTTTGTCACACCCCATGTCCTTATCTACCTGGTGAATTAAGGTTAGAAGTTCCAATAGACTCTTCTCATTATTTCTCATGTTGTAGTTGAAAATAAAGCTTGAGAAGGCCTTGGGCAGTGATGATAGGATGAGATCTGTACGCAACTCATCCAGTAACTTAATCCCTAAGATGTCTAGGAGTTTAATGTAGCCAATGAGATTGACTACATGAGGCCCAACTGGCACAAACTCTCCAAGCTTAGTTGTAAACAAAGCGTTGGAGATCTCATATCTCTCCTGTCTCACCTTCTCTTGGTAGAGATCCTTAAGGTGATACATCATGTTATACGCATCCATGTTTTCATGTTACTTCAATAGCTCATTAGACATAGACGATAGCATGAAACACTGGACATATGTGGAATCATCCATGTGTTTCATGTAGAGAGATAGTTCCTCATCACTGGCCTCCTTTCCAGGTGCAATTGGAATAGGCTCTTCCAGCACATAAAATTTCCTTTCATGGCGAAGGATGACGCGTAAACGCCTCTGCCGCTCTTGGAAAATGGTGTCGGTGAGAAGGTTTTCCTTCTCGAGTATGGTTCTAAATGATATGTTTGAAGTCATTTTTCTTTCCTTTTCTACAAATTAAGATGAGTAAAGGTTTATTACTTTATTAAAAAAATGAGACAAATAAATAAATTAATACTTATTAGTCTCCCACTATTTTATCGAAATCCAATAGCCCTCACCATTGACTTCGGAATATTCTGTTGCCTAAATATTCTAGTGGCAAGGATCCATATTGCCCTTCGCACTACCCCAACTAGGTTTGGTCAAGTAACTTGAAGGGTTTTATGTAGGAATTCCAAATTCCAACTGCATTAACTCGCAGCTCATTGATCCGCTGAGTGGACTCCCCAATCCTAAAATCTTTTTATTTTGGATTTCCTCAACCTTTGCCTCTTGGTCACACCAAGTCCTACTGTGGAAGTCAACCCTTGATTCAAACCAAGTCAAGTCAACCCAAAACCTTGAATTATAATTCCCTGATAATTGAAAGTACCCCAACTAGGGTTGGTCAAGCACTTTGAACTATGGTTCGATTCTAACCAAGATTATGGAAGGCTATACCGACTTAAATTTTCTTTGAGGGATTTTATCCTTATACATAAATTTACAATTTATTATATTTTATTACATTCTTGTTAATATTAAGTGGGATATACTTAAGTGATTAAACATGTCTAAGATAATATTTACATATAAGCCGGTTTTATTTTAGTTTCATCTTGCATGCTCATTTAATTCATTATTTGTGTGATCATGACAACACACCCACAATAAATAAACCATGCAACTGACAGAAATAAAATAAATGGTATGATCATGAGCTTGTTCTATTGGTTAGTTTATCTAGTGGTTGATAAACTAACCCAAGACCTAGGGTAGAAACACCTTGAACCTTTTGGGTTCGTGTTTACAGCTTTCCACCTATCCACATTTGTATCTCCTTGGATTGGTTTCGCCTTGGCTCCTGACTTGAGCCACCTCCACTAGATTGGGAGCTCCATCCATTACATATGCATTTATCTCACATGCAGGTGAGGGGTAAAAGGGGTTTTTTACATAAAAGAATCCTTGGGCATTCAGGCCCTACATATTAATGAGGAGAAGGCTCGCAGGCCAACAAATTTAATTTAAATAAATAAATTAAAAAAAACCATTCACATACAAAGGTCTTGGTCTAGCTCATGATCATCCATATATGCAACGATATTTATGCATAAATAAAACTATCATTCAATTATTTAATCTTTCTTGTTTAAGATAAATCATGCTCAAATCAATTAATTATCTTTAATTAATCAATCCTTTTATCTTAAACCCCTTTTTGAATTTCCTTTAGATTCTAATCCATTATAATTTTAAATAAATTAAAATTATCCTTGTACGTAACTTGTACCTTAGAGGAAACCTGGTGAATTCCCATTCATTACGTGATGTTAAATTAAACGTATATGTATAAAACACCTATCATGTGTTGTGCCTCAGCTTTACGCCTACACCATGGTACACGTCTCAAGGGTTTTTATAATATAATAATAAATTTTAATAAATCTGCGTAATTTGGGTGAGTACACGGCATGTAGTTCTGACTACATGGAGTGTACTTTTCTTCACCATCCATCTAAAGTAAACGCCTGGGGATATGGCGTGTTAATGTACTTTAGAAATTTTCAGAGTACACAGCATGTTCAGTGGGACACACGCCGTGTAGTTTCCGTGTTACACGGTTTCCAGCCGGGCAAGCCGTGTATGGGGTACACGGTCCAACCCTAACCCTAAGGGACTACATGTCGTGTTCTGTTGGACCACATGGCGTGTAATCCAGAAACCATGTGCCACCTATTCCTGGTCAACACACGGTGTCATAAATTACTTAGATAGGATCAATACACGGCCTGATTTGGCAGACCAGTCTGATGCATAAACCTAGACTACACGGCGTGTACTTCCAAATACACGTCGTGTATTCTCGTTTTGTACGGCTAGGAACGTTTGGCTCCTCCAAATGAGATCCTCTATTTTATTTTAATCAAAAATTAAAAGAAAAGGTTGTTTCTGTATGGTGAAAGAGAAATGATAGAGGAGGAACAGATCTCGAGATTCAGATTTAAAGAACGATTAATTTGAATTAAAACAACTAAATTATTAAATGTGTAAATCACCAATGAAAAAACTAAATAATTATAATCAATGATATGACCGCTCTGATACCACTTGTAGGTTCCGGGATTAGCGGAAGCGTGTTGGTGGGAGTGACCAACTTTGATTTTAGCATTAAACAACGTTCAAACCGAGATCCTTCATGATATAAAACGCCAGATCTTCGGAATAAAACAAAAATGAAAAAAAAAAGAGGGAGTCCCGGAACTATAGAGATAGGATCATTATATGTTGGTTATAATTAATTTAATTAATTCACAAGAATTACCTTGGTGGAATTCTTACTTCGTTGATGTCTCCGGTCACGATCTGATGTGATCATTCGTTGCGTCATAGAATCCAAGTGTAGGATTCCTCTAGCGGTGATCCACACGTTCTCCACGTATCTCTGGATTTCGCCAAAGGGATCTCCAAGTGCTAGCACGGAAGAACCTTCGCTTGCGATGTCCGCCTTCGATCGCCTTGATCCGATGGAGGAGGATCTCTCTCGGTCTTGAGATCATTCTTGGAGGAAGTATTTCTTTAGGCCTTGAAAGAATTCCCCAAAATTGTTGTGCACAACGATTGGGGAAAAGTGTTGGGGTTGTGAGGATATTTATAATCGGGTTTGAGGTTATAAAGTTATGAAAATAAACGTGTTACGCATTTTATTTTTTTCATTAACTCTTATTGAAAACCCCCATGTCAAATTATTAATTCCTTGACATACGCCCACACTAATTATAATAAATATCATTTAATAAAACAATATTACATCCTCAAAATCCCGACTGGAAAAACTAAACAGTGTGTAATCATTAATACACGGCATGTACTTGTTTTCTATAAAACTACATGGCATGTACTCTTATTTTCCATTTTCCTTTATTTCCTCCACCACATTTATTATTCCTTGAGTAATGTCTATTCATTTGTCAAATAAATGTAACTGCATTACTCGCTAATAAATATATATTATTTCGCCCACAATATATTATCTCGAATAACTAGTGTCGAAATAAATGCAATCAGACATTCTTAAATAATTATTAAACCACAGTCGGGAATAATATTTATTTAACTTGTCAAATTAATATTTAACTGAGATACATAGACACACTTAGTGTGTGACCCTCTAGGCCCCTTTCTCAGTGGCATTAGGCAGAGCCTACCTAAAGTCCAAGGTCAACATCTAGCAACACGCCAAGGCACTCATAGAGAAAGAAGTTAACACAGCAATGACGTATCACCTCCTACAAACATTTACCATGTAATATAATCCCTTTGTCACGATATCTCGAATCAAGCGGGTTGCATGCTAGTGCCATCAACCCATGTGCTCGATTATTCTTTCTTTGACTTTTCAGAATTGAACTCGCTCATACCTTACCATGCTCATGGATTTATTTAGGCTATATCAATTCCATCAAAGGGCCAGAGATATCTACTTTCATTATAGAACAGAAGGGACAAATCCTTTCTCGCGTTACCTATTAATGCATTATTACTCGTGACGCACCCAACGTATCCCACCTCACTGCGAACAATGTGTCATCATAGTTTTCGTCAATACATCTAAGTGCACGAGTTGTAATACCCATTAATAATAATCTTAAAGTCTAAGGACCAATACACATGTCCGTAGATAGGAACATCCAATGACACTATGAAATGTGAATTTCCTACTGGCGGATCTCATTCTCATAATATCCTCCTAGATATTACCAAGGGCGCACACCATGAGAAGGTGCCTCAAAGTTTTATGAGTCTTCACCCCTAATGGCATGTATTATTTGTGTCCCTCAAATAACATCATCCGGTCATAGAACATATATTCAAGAATAGTGTTATGGCACTTCCGGGTTCTCATCATAGCAGGGATCCTCTATGACCCTTTAATACAATAGTTGTCCTTAGGACATTATCACATGCATTGTCACGCAGAAGAACAAGGAAGATGTTATAAGATATTTATTAATGAATAAAGTACAAAGTAGTTGGTTATAGGCCACCAACTCCAACAATACCAGGGTGTAGGTCCTCTAGCCACAGAGTGGTACTCCTAAGTCATGCCAGGGTGTGGGTCCTCTATCCATGGATTTGTACTCCCCTATCGTATCAGGGTGAAATTCCTATATCTATTAAGTGGTACTCCCCTATCATGTCAGGGTTTGGGTCCTCTATCCACGGAGTTGTACTCCCCCTTCTTCGAGTATCGATGGGGAACAGGTCCTCCACTAGAGTCAGAGCTCCCTCAGCTCTGTAGTACAATCATGAGGAGTGGGGGCCTCCACTAGTTATGTGTGATGAATAGTTAGGAGTTAGTTCTCCCTCGATGAAGATTGGTGTGGTCCACTCCATATTGGAGTGACAGAGGTTTCACAAGTTAGTTAAGAGCTAGTACTCCCCAAGCTACAGGATAGTGGTGAGGTGTTGGTTCCTCCATTCTCCCTTGTTAGAGAGGATGCACATTGTGCATAGTCTGGAGTAGTTCTCCCTCAACTATGTGCAGTGGTGAGGGGTGAGTCTCTCCACTTGGGTTTCTTTTACCTTGCGTTGGGTAAAAGGTAGAAATTATGGGACCTCTAGTGAAGAGCACTAGAGTTGGACCTAGTGAGTTGTTCCCGATGGAGTGTGTTCTATCAAATGTATCATCAAGTATGGTATAGGTGTTCCTGATGGAGTGTATCTATCAGACAGGTTCCATCTAGGATGACTAAGCTTGTGGAATGTGTTATCCTAGTTATGTGTTACCTTTAGAACCTTGAGTAGAATATTATAGATGACTATGAGGTTGTGACCTCATGAGACTCGGAGTCTGAGACAAGTATATTTGGGTGATTCTGGGAGTCCTTATGGTGTTGTCATGTGTCTGGGTTAACACCCCTTATGGATTGAGTTGACTAGTCATGTATAGTCGAGGAAAGTTTGAGATGGAGTCTCTCTCTCGATTGGTTCCATCTGGCTTGGTTGAGCAGAATCTTGCCTTTCAATTGCTCCCATTTCTTTTGGGTTTTTAGAGTGTCTGCTAAGTATTTTTATACTTACCCCTGCATGGGCTTTGTCTGCATGTGTTGTGTCATTTGCAGACCACAAGTCTTTCGAAGGTGTCTCCGGAGGACCCGAGGTAGGCAGAGCTAAGTGAGATTGAATGATCGAGGTATTTACCATAGATGGGACAATAATATTTCTAACAGTTTCATTTGATAATGATCCCCTCCTTCTGAGCAGGTTGAACGCTTTTGTAGTTTTTGATGGCATGTGTTTTTCTCTTTTATGCTTTCAGTACTTCTATTGTACTCTGGTTTGGGATATATGTATGCATACATTTTTAGTTTCTAGCTTTTTATATATCTACACTATTTCATGGAGGTGGTTGTGGGTGCATGTGTATGGGTACTTTAGGCAAAGTCATCCCATCTGTGTAATATGTCTACTCAACTCTAGTTTCTAGCCTCTAGCCTATTGGAGGTGGGCTTTAAGAGTTGTGGCTTGGGCCCTATTGGGTTGGTTCATGACAATTGCCTCCATCTCATACCATCTTGGTCCACTATATACCACAATTCATTATTTAGCACTTATGGGTGCTAGCTTCGAATAATCCACGCCAGTACCCACACCCACATAGTATGTCTCTGAACTTGTAATCTGTCTCCACTAACACAACACGTGTGGTCCCAAGGCTTGTGTAGGGATAAGTATAAACACACTCAGTATGACACCTTGAAAACTATAAAGAAATCAAAACGCAGTAGGTTAGGTCAACTCTTGGTATGTTAGGTTCTAAGAAGGAAGATGTAAGAACCCAAATCTTCTTTTTTAGATATGTTTTTCCTTTTTGGTTGTTTTTGAGAAAAGGTGAGTTTTTTGGAAATTTCAGGAGTACACATTGTGTACCCAGTTGTTGCGGGTGACCATGTACTAGTCGTGTAATGTCTGAGTACATGGTCTTGTGTAGTGACCTGGAGACCACATAAAACGGAGGCTAGAAAAGGAAAGTACATGTCGTGTACTTTTAAAATACATTCCGTGTATTTTCTTTTTTTTAATTAAACGGACCAGGGTCATGTCTAATTGACAGAACCCTTTTTTCTCTTCGTTTGTCTCGTCCAGGAGTGACCGTATGACTGCGGATCTTCTCTGAGCCCCTGACTCACCATCCGTTCTCCAAATTGACCATCGTCGATTGCGTTGGAATCACATCAGTGAGTTCTCCTTTCTTCTAGAACTTGATATCCTGATTTCTCCTCTCTCACGAGTTATCATCGGTTGAATGTTTTAATAGTTTTTATAGATCTATGGCGTTCTAGGGTGATTCAAGGCCGGAGGTTCGTGTATATCGATCTCATGACGCCAAGGTCGGTGTTTTGTGCCTTTTGTAGATAGTCTTTGAATTTTATATGCAAAAATGCCCAATATCCAAGAACAGGGTATTGCATGGTTATGGTTTTAGCTCTGTTATTACCTTTTATGCCTTGTTTTTTTGGATAGAGGTTAATTGTTGTGAATAGGGTTAACTTTTCCATGCTATGGATGCTTTTACCATGTTTGCTTGTTTTTGACCATTTGTTCTAGCTTTGCCTATTAGGCTGCTACTTTGATTCCCATGCCTAGTATTATTAGGATGGAGTGATTATTATCTGACATGCTATGATATGTTGTAGATTGTTTAGCCAAGTAGTTCTTGAATTTTACTTTGTATGCCACATATAATTTGTGAATTACTGACTTACAAAGGGTCATGATAACCTGGTATAGTAGACCATAGGGAGAATGTATTTTAAGGGCTTCTCTAGAGTGTATGTTTACTGTTACATTTCAAGACCATAGGGGGATATACTTTTTTCTCCCTTAGAGTGTCTGTAGTTTCCTCTATACAGGCCATAGGGGTAATTGGACATTGAGTGCTTCCTTAGAGTGACTATTAGTTACCAATACGAGACCACAGGTGGAATTGATGGTGAGTGCTTCCTTAGAGTGTCTTTGTTAAATCTGAACTAGAGGGGTTAGACTATGTGTACTTACCAGAGGGTTGCTTGTGTTTCTTTGGTTGAACCAGAGGGGTTAAGCTGTGAGTACTTCCCAGAGGGTTACCTGTTGTTGATTAGCTACTTACATGATATATGAAAATTAATGAAATTGAATTTGTAGGATTATTACTATGTGTACTTACTTGCTTACAGATTCATTTTGTTTATTGCCTGCCATGTATATTCATTGATTGTTAGGCACAGATCTTTGGGTGGTTGCATACTGAGATTAGTCTCACACCCTGTTTAGGTCATGATTTTGGGCCCAAACAGATTATATTGTTGTAGGTATAGATAAGGGCAAGCACCCTTCTACTTCAGATACATGATTGTTATGGAGCTGGGGAGCATGGGACCAAGCTGAGGCTTGTGATGTTGTGGAGTTGTTTATTGCTTTTCTTTTGTACTTTGGTTTAGTATTGTATTCTAGCATTGTGATTTGTTTGGTTGCTTTCCTAGACATATGTATCATGCATTATTTAGATATGTGAGCTCCAACTGTTTATTACTTCCACTGTTTACTTTTGGTATGGTATTATTACTGCTTCTATTATTGCTATTTATTTTACTTCCACTGTGATACTCTGCCAATGAGGGCATAGTTTCCCCACTATCACACCCAAGTCCCTCACTGCTAGTCGGCAACCTCTGGCATTCAGGGAAATGTGCTTGAGGCCATGTGAGCAACTAGGTACGGGGCACCTCTAGGCGGCTTCCGAAACCAGGATGTTACAAAGTGGCATCAGAGGATTCTTTTCTTCTTGACTTATTGTTTGGAGCCTATATCCAGGGATAGGAAGGAAATAGGTACTTGGTAATAATTTGTTCCTGGGAGTAGCTAACCTGTGTATAAGGAAAATCCAATTTACCACGTTATTGCAATTTTTCTAATTTTTCAATTTTTACAGTTGATTTGATTTCACCATTGGGTGATTCACATGTTTTGTGCTGTTATTGTTCATATTATTGAGGCTTTATTCTGTTCCATCCCGATGAGATAAGGGTATGTCATCTCATGTATCATATAGGCACTTTCTAGAAATTACATGTCATGCATTATTGTCATGCCATTTAGGGTGCATTAGTGATTGCATGTTGTTGTGATAGATGTTGTGTAAGATATGCATGTTGTTGTGATAGATTCCTTGATAGAATACTTGATTTTTTATAAGGTATTGGTTTGTGTAAGGTTTTGTTTGAATAGACACCAAACTTTGGTTCTTGAGGTGTTATGGGTCCTCATGGATCGGAAATTGGTGGATCATTGTATTGTTATTCCTTGTGTATGACATGTATAAGATGCCAAGATTTTATTGGGAGTATGGGCCCTCACGGATCAGAATTTGGCACTTTAATGTTCGTTTAAGTGTTTTTTGGGGTTCTAGAGTAGTTTCTGAGGCTTACTGTCCAGAAAAACCCAGAATACACGGCATGTAATGATAAATACACTCCATGTATCCTTCTGTTCGGGAAGGAACTATTTTTTTTAAGTACATGTCGTGTAGTCTCTAACTGTGTCACTGACTGTGTGGACAGAGACACGGGGTTGGGAAATCTTTGGTGGAACACGTCGTGTACCATTGTATATGTTTTTTTGTGTAGACCATGGGTCCACCCATGTGACTAATGACACAAATGGATAAAACTTAAGTTATACATGTCATGTCAACCTTGAACAAGCCGTGTAGTGTAACCCTTGATTCCAACCATGTAACGAATAACACGGGTCGGTGAAATATTCCTAGTACACGTCGTTTCTAGAATAAACACATCGTGTAGAGTGAGTCGTGTAACCGGTCGTGTGACTAAAAACATGGGTCGGTGAAGTTCATCTAGTACATGTCGTGTAGGAGTTATACACGCCATGTAGTCTTGTTTTAAGAGAACCGTGTGGCCTAGCCATGTAGAATAACTCAGGCAGGGGAAGAGGATTCAAGTACATATTGTGTGGTAGGACAACATGTCGTGTGTATGGGGTGTTGCACATCCTGGGTTAACAAAAGTACATTCCCATGTGGAGGCTTGAGGGAAGACGTCGTGTAGTGGATATACATGTTGTGTATCTATGTTTTGAATAACTTGAATGGTTCCTTTATCTTGTTCCCTTTATAAACTTCTAAGTTCCAGTCCCTGTTAATCTTGATCTAAGGTGTGTGCTTGACCTTGCAGAGTCATTCCACCGAGACGTCCTCCGGTTGTCCACCAATACAGGGCAGTGATCAGACATTGGATATGGTTGATTAGGGACTACCAGTAGATCCTCCAATTGTGCCAGTCTTGGCACCAGTCATCATTCTGGAAATAGGTGTTGACGCATAGTTCCGAGAGGGATTTATGGGGTTTATACAGACCTTTTATGGAGTACCGCATCCTACCCCATCTATGGTAGAGTTGATGCGGGTTTTCCAGCAGCATCATCCTTCCACCTTCATAGGGGAAGGAGGACCTCAGGCTACAAATTCATGGTTAGAATCCATGCTTTCTATCTTCAAGTATCTGGAGACACCTCCAGAGAGGAGGGTGAATCTCGCTACCTATATGCTTCGGGACTCTGTCAAGAGATTGTGGGATGTGATCTCATGGGTGGTACACTAGTAGGTTATGGCATGGGATGAGTTTTAGCATGCCTTTTATGACTAATTCTACCTAGAGACTTTGAGGACCGATCGAGTTTGAGAGTTCATGAGTCTGGAGTAGGGTACTCTTTCTATTATGGAGTATTCTTCTTGCTTCACAGAGCTGCAATGCTTCATGCATATTCCAGGAGGTGATGAGTTATTTTTTGGAAAGTAATTTTGAGTATGGTTTTAGGCATGACATCCAATATCAAGCGAACATCTTCAGGTTGACTTCCATCACTTCTATAGTCAACCAGGCGCTGATCACGGAGTGCAATATGAGGTATTTTGGAGTGGTGAGCCAGGGCAGTTCAACATCCGGAGTTGGTATCCCTCCTACTAATAGCAGGAAGCGTCATAGGGAGTCTATGCACGGAGATCGTAGTAGGTGAGAGACATCTTCTGGTAGTCGGGTGGTGTTCTACCAGTGCGGGAAGAGCGGGAATACGAGGCCACATTTACCAAGAGACCTAGTGGAGTGCCGATCATGTGGCAAGATGGTTCATCTTCAGCGCTTCTATCAGATCTTCTCACCAGCAGCTGGTGACAGGGGTTCTTCTATGACAAAACATTCAAGAGTAGCACCACCAGTTTCTCATCAGGTAGGGAATTGGAGTTCTTTCGGCCGTTCAGGCTGAGGTGGAAGTTACAGTCGTGGTATCCAGTCGCCAGGCTTTTAGCAACAATAGGGTGGATCATCTCAGAGTGGTCGGGCAAAGTCGCAGGGCTGCAGTGCAGGTCAGAATTTTGCAATGGAGTAGACCCAATAGGAGTAAGATCCCAGGCCCTCTACAGTTCTAGGTACGTTCCTAATTGCCTCAATTTTAGCTTCTACTCTTTTTGATACATGGTCTTCCCATAGATTTATATATTTTGTTGTTGTGGAGAGCCTTGGGCTCTGTATCTGTTCTTCTGCTAATATTTTGATGCTAGACACACCATTGGGGACAAGAACAACTAGTATACGTCAGTGCAAGGAGTGTCCTCTCGAGGTCGGTGGGTGTCACTTCCTATGGGACCTTTATGTACTAGAGATGATAGGTTGTGATTTCATTCTCAGAATGGACCGGTTAATTATCTTCTAGGTAGTTGTCGATTGCTATCATCATAGGGTGAGTTTCACATCACCAGAGGGTGGATCGTTTCTTCATAAGGGCGAGTGGGATGTCCAGGCGAGCAGAGTAGGACCTGAGCATCATGGGTTGGGAGGAGTTGTAGCCCAAATTGTTAGTCTATATCTAGATGACCAAGGGACTTCCTAGATGGACTTTCCTCCAGTGGTGGATCATTTCAGGGATGTCTTTCTAGAGGACTTTTCAGGTCTGCCTCCAGAGCGAGAGGTGGACTTTTCTATTGAGCTTGTGCCAGGAGTGGAATCGGTTTCCATTCCTTCTTATAGGATGGATACACCTGAGTTGTAATATCTCAAGAAGTAGTTGGAGGAGTTGCAGGAAAAGGGTTTCATCTAACCTGGTACCTCTCCTTGGGGTTTGCCTATCCTGTTTGCAAAGAAGGTGGATGGTACCCTCAGACTTTGTGTGGATTATCAGAAGTTAAACCAGTTAACGGTCAACAACCAATATCCCTTTCTGAGGATTGAAGATCTCGTTGATCATCTTCAAGGAGACCGGGTGTTCTCGAAGATTGACTTGAGATATGGTTATCATCAGTTGTGCGTTAGACCCTCAGATGTACCTCTTACAACCTTTCGGAGCAGGTATGGTCTATATGAGTATGTGGTTATGTTGTTCGGTCTCATAAACGCACCTTCAGTTTTCATGGAACTGATGAACCGAGCGTTCCATCTATACTTGGATTCTTTCGTGGTAGTCTTCGTGGATGATATCTGGGTGTACTCTCACACTAGACATAACCATGATACATATCTTGAGATCATTTTGAGTACACTGAGAGAGCATCAGTTATATGATAAGCTCTCAAAATGCCACTTTTGGATGAACCATATTCACTTCTTGGGTCATGTTATCTCAGAGACAGGAGTATCAGTAGACCCGAAGAAAGTGAGAGTAGTAGTTTCCTGGGAGCATCCAAAGAACGTCTTTGAGGTACAAAATTTTCTAGGACTGGCTGGTTACTACATGCGTTTCATACAGGACTTTTCAAGCTTAGTAGCACCACTAACAGGTCTGAATAAGAAGGGTGTTAAGTACTTGTGGTCTGATTCTTATGAGTCAGCCTTTCAGGAGCTGAAAGGGAGGTTGACTTCAGCATCGATACTAGTATTGCTAGAGTCGGGAAAGAGCTATACTGTGTACTATGATGCATTAGGTATCGGGCTGGGAGTAGTGCTTATGTAGGGAGAAGGATTCATTGCATACGGGTCTCGGTAGTTGAGGCCACATGAGAGAAATTACCCGACACATGATCTCAAGTTGGCTGTAGTTGTTCATGCTTTATGATGTTGGAGACACTACCTGTTGGGAGAGCATTTTGTGGTTTTCACCGACCACAAAATTCTCAAGTATAACTTTACTTAGCATGACCTGAATTTGAGAAAATGAAGGTGGGTTGAGTACCTTCAGTCTTTTGACTTTGAGTTTGTCTACACTTCTAGGAAGGGAAACGCAGTGGTTGATGCGTTGAGCAAGAGGACTCAGGTACAGACAGTTCAGGAGGCCAGCAGTGAGTGGTAGTGTATGGCCCTATTCTCTGAAATGCATTTGGAGGTGCATGACAGACAGGGGTAGATGTTTCTATCTTTTGTATTTGTTACCTCTACTCTTCTTGATTGAGTGTGAATGAGGCAGCTATCAGATTCAGAAGTCTCAATCCTACGGGAGAGTGTGTCAGGAGAGGACCCTATTCCTGGATGGACAATAGGCGAGGATGAGATCTTGCGTTTTCATGGACGCATGTGGGTGCCAAAAGACATACATGAGGAGATGATGTGAGACTTTCATTCCTCAGTTTGGGCAGTTCATCCTGGTGTCACCAAGATGTATCGAGATCTACACCGTCAGTATCGGTGGTCAGGTATGAAGAGAGGTGTTGCTGGTTTTTTCATGAGGTGTTCCACCTGTCAGCAGGTGAAGGTGGAGCATCAGCGACCAGCAGGGCTTTTGCAGCAGTTACCCATTACCGAGTAGAAATGGAATGATGCCGCGATGGATTTTATGATAGGTTTTCCAACGTCGCCTCGAGGGAATGATGCAGTTTGGGTTGTCATTGATAGACTCATGAAGGTTTCCCACTTCTTTCCGATTAAGCAGACCTTCAGTGTTGATGAGTTGGGAAGGTTTTACATCCGAGAGATTGTTTGTCTACATGGGGTTCCACACTCCATTGTTTTAGATAGAGAAACTCGTTTTACTTCTCAGGTCTGACAGGGACTTCAAAAGGCTTTGGGTACATAGGTACTTTTGAGTACAGCTTACCACCCTCAGACAGATGGTCAGTCCGAACGTACGATTTAGGTGCTTGAGGACATGCTTCAAGCATTTATCCTGGATTTTAGGGGTTCTTGGGAGAAGCACATATCTCTTGTGGAGTTTGTCTAAAATAATGGTTTTCAAGAAACTATTCAGATGGCACCTTTTGAGGCTTTGTACGATAGGTCATGCCGATCACTCTTATGTTGGCTGGAGGCAAGAGAGGTAGCTATGATGGGATCTCGTCTTGTCCAGGAGACCACAGAGAAGATAGAGTTGATTCGGAAGAGGATGGATACTGCACAGTCACGATAGAAGTCTTATGTTGATCAACGAAGACGACCTCTGGAGTTTGAGGTCGAAGATCATTTTTTCCTGTCTGTCACACCGAGGTTGGGACACAGGAGGGTTAGGAAACAGGGTAAGCTTTTGTCGAGATACGTCGAGCCGTTTGAGGTGTTGGGGAGAGTCGGGCCGGTTGCTTATCTGCTGCAGTTACCTCAAAGGTATCGGACTATGCATGATATCTTCCATGTTTCTCAGCTCTGACTTTACTTCTCAGACTCATCTCATGTTTTTCAACCCAAGGAGGTTGAGCACAAGGTTGACGCCTTGTTTGAGGAGCATCCTATATGAATTGTTGATCGAAATACGAAGGTTCTTTGTGGCTGGTTTGTTCCTTTGGTACGAGTACTACGGCAGCATGGGCGAGTGCAGGATGAGACATGGGAGAGGGAGACCGATGTTCGATCACAGTGGCCGGAGCTGTTCAAGGATACATCACCTTGCTAGGGAAATTCGGGGATGAATTTCTTTAAGGAGGGAAGTTTGTAAGAGGGTGTAATTTTGGTCTGGCGGCCCGAAAACCCGACAGGCCCAGCCCGAAAGCCCGAGCGGCCCGGCCCGACAAAGCCCGCATCGGGCCAGGCCAGGCTCGGGCCGTAGGTTCAGCGGGTCGGGCCTGGACCTTTCCAAGAAGGCCCGCGGGCTAGGCCGGGCCGGCCCGAAAAAGCCCGGCCCACTGGCCCGCGCGAAGCCCAGCCCGCTGTAAAAAATTTAACGGGGAAACTGCGAGTAGGGGGATTCGATCCCCCTACGTCGAGCTCCCAATGCTGCGCCTGGACCAACTGGTTCAGGCGCTGCACCTGTTAAATAATCACAGGCCTCTATATATATATATATATCTATATATATATATCTGTATATATATACATATATACATACATATATATATATATACCTATATATATACATGTATATGTATACATATATATTTATCTATATGTGTGTGTGTGTATTTATATTTATATTTCTATATATATGTGCATATATCATTATATATTAACAAAAAATAATATTATATATATACATATAATTATTTTTATATATAATTATAATGTGTGTATAAATATATATATACAATGATATATAATTATAGATATAATGGTGTATATATATAAACAAAGCCATTAATAATATATATCAATTAAGTGTGGTTTTTAAAAATCCATTAATAATATATATGCGTGTGTGTGTGCGTGTGTGTATATGTATATGTATCTGATTTAATATAATATATATATAAACAAAGCTATTAATATATATATATATATATCAATGATTTAATATTATATATATATATAATAACTTGTTGTATATTAAAAAAAAAATAACACTCACCTAATGATGTTTGTGCAAGTCTCTCAACTTCATTAATTTTTTTAAGTATGTTGCAACATACATATATTATATATACTATACATATATAAATGTATTTAGAAAAAAAATTAATTCACCCTCTACGACGCACCCCCCAACCCCTGATTATTATTTTTATAATTTTCTCATTATATATATATATATATATCAATTATTTAACATTGTATATATATAATAACTTATTATATATTAATAAAAAAAATAACACTCACCCAATGATATTCACGCACACCCCCAACCTCGCTAATTTTTTTAAATATGATGAAACTTGCATATTATATATATTTATATATAAAAACAAATCTACTAATAATATATATATATATAAAAACAAAGCCATTAATATTATATATAAATCTATTAATAATATATATCAATTAAGTGTGGCTTTTAAAAATCCATTAATAATATATATGTGTGTCAATGATTTAATATTATATAATAACTAATTTTATATTAACAAAAAAAATAACACTCACCTAATGATATTCGTACACGTCCCCCAACCTCATTAATTTTTTTAAATATGTTGCAACTTGCATATATTATATATAAATTTATTTAGAAAAAAAATTAACCCGCCCACTGCAGCGCACCCCCCAACCCCTAATTATTTTTTTACAATTTTCTCAAATTATATATATATATAATAACTTATTTTATATTAACAAAAAAATAACTACTCACCAAATGATATTCGCACACCCCCAACCACATTAATTTTTTTAAAATATGATAAAACTTGCATATATTATATATACTATATATACATATATAAATATATTTAGAAAAAAATTAATTCACCCACTACTGCACACCCGCTAAGGGTGTAGTTTAAGTCCAGACAGGGTCGGGTCGGGCCTGCCTTGCAAAAAAATTAAATAATGTTTTAAATTAAACAAACGCTTAAAAATACTTTTCATAAATAAGTTGAAAAAATAAATGTAAAAAATGTTTTAAATAAATGATAAAAAAACGTTTAAATAACAACACTTTAAACTCACCACCACTGGTGCGCACTCCCAATAACTCATTAATTTTTTTTAATTTGTACATGATATATATAAATTCACAGACATGTATAAATCTATTTAGAAAAAAATAACATATTCACCCACTATAAAATGTTTTTACATAAAATGTGTTAAATGTTTAAAAAAATACATGTAAAGAATATGCGTTCAAAAAAACGTTTTAAATTAAACGTCTAAAAATAAATGTAAAAAACGTTTTAAACAAGTGTTAAAAAATGGTTTAAATGAAGGTTTAAATAAAAAAGTTTAAAAAAGTTTTTAAAACAAACATTTAAATTCATTTTTTAAAGAAAACACTTAAAAAATACTTTTTACATTAAAATATGAAAAAAACAGTTAAATGTTTTAAAAAAATACTTGTAAAAAGCATGCGTTTAAAAAAATTAAAAAACGTTTTAAACGGATGTTAAAAAATGGTTTAAATAAAAATGTTTAAATAAAAAATATTAACAAACGCTTAAAAAATTATAAATAAGTTAAAAAAAATAAATGTAAAAAATGTTTTTAAAATATGTTAGAAAAACGTTTAAATGATAAGGCTTTAAACTCACTCACGGCAGCTGCACACCCCTCATTATTTTTTTTACAATTTTCAATTAATATATATATATATATTCACAATATATAAATCTATTTAGACAAAAAAACATATTCACCCACTGTAAAATGTTAATAAAAAATAAAATAAATGTTTTTAAAAAAACATGCATTTAAAAATAAATGTAAAAAAACGTTTTAAATAAATGTTAAAAAAATGTTTAAATAAAAAAAAAATAAAAGAGACAATTATTTTGAAAATGATAAAAGTCCACCATGACCCGACTCAAAAAAGCCCGGCCCGACCCGAAAAAGCCTGGCCCGACCCGATGGTTTGGGCCGGCTCAAGGCCGGGCTCGGGCCACCTCATGGGGTTGTTCGGGCCGGGCCGGGCCGAAATTACACCCCTAGTAAGAACCCATATCTTCTTTTTCAGGTATGTTTTTCCTTTCTGATATTTTTGAGAAAAAGAGGAGTTTTTGGAAATTTCAGGAGTACACGTCGTGTACTTTGAGTACATGTCGTGTACCCGGTTGTCGCGGGTGACCGTGTACTGGCCGTGTAACAGCCGAGTACATGGCCGTGTGCGGTGACCTGGAGACCGCCTAAAGCGAAGGCCGGAAAAGGCAAGTACACGTCATGTACTTTCTTTTTTTTCATTAAACGGACCAGGGTCGCGTCTAATCGATCGAACCCTTTTTCTCTTCGTTTGTCTCATCCAGGGGCGACCGTACAGCCGCAGATCTTCTCCGAGCCCTCGACTCGTCGTCCATTCTCCGAATCGACCGCCGTCGATTTCGTAGGAATCGCATCGGTGAGTTCTCCTTTCTTCTAGAACTTCATCTCCTGATTTCTCCTCTCTCACGAGTTATGCTTAGTCAAACGTTTTAAGCGTTTTTGTAGATCTACGGTGTTCTAGAGTGATTCAAGACCTGAGGTTCACGTATATCGATATCACAATGTTGAGGTAGGTGGTTTGTGTCTTTCCATAGATAGTCTTTGAATTTTATGTGCAAAAATGCCCAATATCCAAGAATGTGGTATTGCGTGGTTATGGTTTTAGCCCTGTTATTACCTGTTATGCCTTGTTTGTTTGGATAGAGGTTAATTGTTGTGAATAGGGTTAACTTTGTCATGCTATGGATGTTTTTTCCATGTTTTCTTGTTTTTTACCGTTTGGTCTAGCTTTGCCTGTTAGGCTGCTGCTTTGATTCTCATGCCTAGTATTGTTAGGATGGAGTGATTATTATCTGACATGCTATGATATGTTGTAGATTGTTTAGCCAAGTAGTTCTTAAGGTTTACTTTGGTTGCCACATATCATTTGTGCACGACTAACTTACACAGGGCCGTGAGAACCTGGTGTAGTAGACCATAGGGAGAATGGACGTTGAGGACTTCTCCAGAGTGTTTGTTTACTGTTACGTTGTGAGACCACAGGGGGGATAGACTTTGTGCTCCCTCATGGTGTGTGTAGTTTCCTCGATACGGGCCACAGGGGGAATTGGACGTTGAGTGCTTCCTCATAGTGCCTATTAGTTACCAATACGAGACCACAGGGGGAATTGACGGTGAGTGCTTCCTCAGAGTGTCTTTGCTAAAGATGAACCAGATGGGTTAGACTGTGTGTACTTCCCAGAGGGTTGCTTGTGATTGTTTGGTTGAACCAGAGGGGTTAGGCTGTGAGTACTTCCCATAGGGTTACCTATTTTTGATTAGCTACTTACATGATATATGAAAATGAATGCAATTGATTTTGAAGGGTTGTTACAATGTGTACTTCCTTGCTTACTGCTTCATTTTGTTTATTGTCTGCCATATATATTCACTGACTGTTAGGCACAAATCTTTGGTTTGTTGCCTATTGAGATTAGTTTCACACCCTATTTGGGTCATGCTTTTGGGCCCAAATAGATTATATTGTTGCAGGTATAGATAAGGGCAAGCGCTCTTCTACTTCAGGTACATGATTGTTATGAAGCTGGGGAGCATGGGACCAAGCTGAGGCTTGCAATGTTATGGAGTTGTTTACTGCTTTTGTTTTGTACTTTGGTTTAGTATTGTATTCCAGCATTGTGATTTGTTTGGTTGTTTCCTAGACATATGTATCATGCATTATTTAGATATGTGAGCTCCAACTGTTTATTACTTTCATTGTTTACTTTTGGTATGGTATTATTACTGCTTCCACTATTGCTATTTGTTTTACTTCTATTGTGTTACTCTGTCAATGAGGGCATAGTTTTCCCACTATCACACCCAAGGCCCTCGCTGCTAGTCGGCAGCCTCTGACATTCGGGGAAATGCTCTTGAGGCCATGTGACCAACCGGGTACGGGGTGCCTCTAGGCGGCTTCCGGAACCGAGACGTTACAGAAGACAAAGAGGAAAAAGAAAACACCAAGTCGGCTCAAAGATCCTGATACTAAAAAGTAATCGGTAGAACGTCAGGAAAGGATAATCTAGATATACCCACTCACTGGAAGTGTCAGAGACGCTAAGTAGTCCCATTCATTTAAGTTATAATCTTCAAAAGCTACATCGGACAAGTAACTAGAGGTGCTTGGAATGCTGAAGAGTCCATGAAGTATGAAGTCATTATCCAATTGTGTACCGCATCTATAATGCAATCCCCAGGGTACTGAGGAATCACAAATCTCACAAAAGTCTATACTTCACAGACTTCCAACAACTACACCATCACCAAAATCTCAAATGGGGAATATGCTCATCTCCAAAGCAAACTCTTTGGATGAGGGGGAACCTCACTCTTAAGTCCATCAATATCGATCAATCATTCATGAGTACCCATGCCAAACAACTCACGTACCCTTGCAAGATCTGTAGTGGGGGATCTGCGCCTTTAAGATAGACACTTGAGTGAGGGAGTACCAACCCCAATTGAGGACTCACACTCCATCAAAACTCTTAGACGGGGGAGTAATGACTCCATATAAAGAAAACTAGCACCCCAAATGGGTGCGGGGGAGTTCGGGGGACCCACATCCTGACTAGTCTTGCTACTAGGGGCACCCACTCTAGCACCACTCGGCGAAACTCAAACCAAAGATATCAGTGAGACCTGAAGGGGTTACTACCATATCATTATTATTAATATGACATGTATTAATATATGTGTGCACGGGTTCCATGTATGGACCTCCTTCCCCTTAATCGTGCATGAAAGGGGTTTACACAGGGGTGTACGCGCGCTACCCTTGGATATTTCTTCTTTATAATTTTAATTTTCTTTTTGTTTTATTATCTTATATTTTCTATTCATCAACTTCTTTCTATGTTTTCACACGGGAACCCTACAATCAATTCTCCATTATTCATGTCGTGGTTCACGTTCCAGCACTGACCGTCGGTCATCGCGCACCTCCGAGCCACTATCATGCCAACCTCGCACTACCCACTCTGTCGGTCAGCGTCAATTGGTTTCTTTCCCTTTTTTTAGGTTTTCCAAAAAAAATCCTAGTTTGATTTTTTTTTAACCCACTAATGTGTTAACGACAATCACACATGTGGACTCCTTTGGTGGAGACCAAAATCGTTTGCGCCTTAACGACTTTCCCCATAAACTTGGGAAAAAGACGTTAAACGCCTTAACACCTTCGTCCGAACAAAAAAAATATTTTTTTATATGATTTAAAATTCATATATGTTTGTATATTTAATTTTATACACACACACACACACACACAAATAAAATGAAATTTTTTAGAAGAATTTTACTTCTATTAAATATCTAACATTATTACAATTAAAATAATCTGAAATTATGACAAAACACTCACTGATTGCTCCCTTTTATAAAGGGGCTGCTCTCTAAACCCTTGTAATATATTATTATTAATAATTGTTATTAATTAATGATAAATATTAATTACTAATAAATAATAATAATAACAACTAAATATTAGTTAATTATTAACATTTACTATTAAATATTAATCATTAACTAATTGATATTAATAACTATTGTTTATTTATTATAAAAAACTATTAAATACTAAGAATTAGTTTAGTAATTAATAAGTTATTTATTAAAATTATACATCAATAATTAATATTTATTAGTAATTAATATTATTTAATTACTGATTAATTTTTAATTAGTTAATTATTAATATTTCATAGTAAATGTTAATTTTTTTTAAAAGTTGGGGTCGAAGCCTCATTTATTATTAAAGCAAAACAAATACCTCTTTAACTGGGTAGAGGGAGACCCATTACATAACCCGAAGTCCCGGTGGGCATTTAGCTCATTACATGGCCCGTAGGCCCATTATTTTGGTCCAAAGCCCATTCTGTGAATATTACTAATAAATAATAATAATAATAATAACTAGATATTAGTTAATTATTAACATTTACTATTAAATATTAATAATTAACTCATTGATATTAATAACTATTGTTTATTTATTATAAAAAACTATTAAATACTAAGAATTAATTAGTAATTAATAAGTTATTTATTAAAATTATACATCAATAATTAATATTTATTAGTAAATAATATTATTTAATTACTAATTAATTTTTAATTAGTTAATTATTAATATTTCATAATAAATGTTAAATTTTTTTAAAGGTTGGGGTCGAAGCCTCATTTATTATTAAAGCAAAACAAATACCTCTTTAACTGGGTAGAGGGAGACTCGTTACATAGCCCGAAGGCCCAGTGAGCATTTAGCCCATTACATGGCCCGTATGCCCATTATTTTGGCACAAAACTCATTCTGTGAATAGTACTGCTACAGTACCTGCGCTGCTACAGTGCTTCACAGTACCCGCCGCTGCTACAGTACACTGCCTCCGCTACAGTGACATGCCGCCGATACAGTGCCCGCCGTTGTACAGTGTCGTCGCTGCTACAGCATGCTACAGTACATGCGCCCAATGGGTTTTGAACCCCCATTTTTCATGTAGAATTAAGGGATGCTTACCATTAAGTCAAACCTCAACTACATAGTAAATGTTAATAATTAATAATTATTTTTTGTTATTATTATTTATTAGTAATAAATATTTATTAATAATTAATTACTAATTAATAATAATAATATATTTTTAATTATGCTCAGGAAGGAGAGAAATTGAAACTCACGTCGAAAATACATTAGGATTTCCAAGACACCCCCTGTAAATAATAATAATAATAATAATAATAATAATAATAATAAAGAAAAAACAAAATAAATTAAAGGAGCCCAAATGAGTGAGGACTCTTTAACACATTTGTGACTTGTTTTTCAAAAAATGTTAAACCTAGGATTATTTTCAAAAAATATATATTGAAAAACATATAAAAAAACATGTGTCGAACGCACCGCACACTGGTGTCGTTGTCACATCGTTCTTCGCATGTTGGGGAGAATCTCGATTCCAAACATAAAATATTTGTGAGAAACCCGATGAAATATGAAAGTAATATAAAGCAGAATAAATAAATATGCACGTATGATTTTTAACATGGAAAAACCCTCCGATGCAGAGGATTGAAAAACCGCGGGGCAACTCCGAAAATTACACTCATAAATCAGAGATTAAAAAATTCAAGTAAATGTCCAGACTTGAATGTCAATGATGGCATAAAAAACCTGTGTGAAAAATATACCCCGACATGCCTTCGTCTTCTCTCTGAAAATCGTCTCGGTTAAAACGCAATACTCAAAGATCCATTTGAGACAATATTTCACTCTTTTGTCGACAAAATGTCACTATATTGGGGATCTTTATCCGAACATGCATCAACCTCGCATTGTCTTGCGACACCCGGATGATTTTTCTCTCTCATGATCTTGTCAACATGATATACCACCGATCATCAACTGGAATACGTCACCTGACCACCGCTATCACGAAGACTTTTGATACATAGCCCCGATCATTGATCTCACTGGTGTTGCTCCTCACCCGTTCCATGTCGATGCACCACACATGCCACCATAAACGCAATACCCCCTTTCTGCCCTCTGTGAACTATATCTTGAACACCTATCAAGCACCTCCATGAGTATAAGTCAAACTCATTGGTGTCGACAAGCCACACAGGCTACCGCAAACGTGACACCCATTTCCTCTTGATCTCGATGAACTACATCTTGAACACCTTCTCAAGCATCTCTCCACGAGTAGGAGTTAATCTTGTTGTAATCTCAAAATATGCTACCACATCATCATATATAGAAACTAAGTCTGTATCTTTAATAAATGCGTCCAACATTCATTTTTCCATCCGTTAATATTGATAACAACTCTCCATTATTGTTGAGATAAACTCATCTATTAATAATGATCAAAACCTTTCCATCAATTAATTTTTCTCTACTCAATAAATGCATTGAATCCCAACACCTCCTCTTTGAGGGAGTCTAAAATAGTGTTTAAATAGAGTAACTTATAGGACGTATAATTAATTATTATTTTTTATTGTTCTAACTCCATCCGTGACTACGAACTGTCGCGGGATCTGTGAAATTTAATTCACTTTAATTTTTTGTTAATTAAAATGCAATTTATTTTTTTAATGTGCCGTTCTCAGATCTGTTACGCTGCTTGTTAGGCTAAACTGCCCACTCGTCCTCCACCGTACACGTGGCCTGCTTGTCCCGCTTGATGCTCCCCCGGTTGTTCCTCGATTTCTTTTTTTTGCAGGGATTTCTTCCACTTTGGCTTACATCCTACAGCTAGCGTGCAAGGGCTTTGAGAAGGGCGCTTCCTCTGTGAAAGAGCTCCGCGTCCGGGGCTTGGGGGTTTCAGCGTCCCGTTTCCCCCCTTCGCTACAAGCAAGAAGACGGGGGCGAGGGCAGAGGAGAGCAGCACCACTTCTCAGCAGGAGGGCCTTTCGCCTTTGTCATGGGCGAGGAAGCAGCGCAGCTGGGTAGCTCTGTTTGGCCTCAACCGAGAGTGGGAGAGCACGATGAGGGGTCTCCGATCTTGTTTTCTGGATTTGCACGCCAAGACATCCTCCATCCCGGATATCAGCATCATTAGGGTTTCTTTGGAGCAGCCCGGTCTTTGCCGGTGACAGAGCAACGCTCCTCCCACACATCGATGCTCCTGTGTCGAAGCGGACCTGGTCCGGCTCAGGAGTTGCAATGCAGCGAGCTTTGACATCCTTCACAAGGGGGACGACTGTTCTTCTTGGTCGGCAGCGGCTCTTATTCGCTCCAGATTTGTGCGGCGTCTTCTTTCCAGGCAGGGTTTTGGCTCTCTCAGCTGCTTCATGCTTGGACAGCAGCACCGAGATAGGAGGAGTCGAGCAGGGGTTCCAGTTCATTAACCTAAGGGTTGGCGAATCTAATTCACACCAGATCTGGTTGGCGACAGTGTTTCTTGGACTACTGGCTGTGCTGAGTATGGACAGAGATGACGCTCTAGGATGACCGCAGTGCATGGACTCGGGCAACAACATTGATCTTGAGCGGATGAACCTGCAGGCAGCGCACGAAGGACTTCCATGAGGAAGCTGCTGGTTCTGGTTCTGTTCTTGGATAGCGACACCAAATTTGGATAGCAATGGACCTGTGTGACATCGATCTGGAATGAGGAGGACATGGCAGCATATCGTCTCAACATGAAGGCTTCTACTAAGGTGAAGTCGAGCCACTGGTAAGGGGGTCTCAGCCTTGTTTAAATGTTCCTTAGTGGTATTTTTTTTTATTATTATTGATGTTGTTTGTTGAGAGTCGTGTCAGTTGTGTGTTGCTATCTAGCTGTTGCTTGTAATCCTTTATCCTTGCATAGTGAAAAACCGTGATGATCCTGCCCCGTGCACGTAGGCCTATGGCCGAAGCACGTAAATCCTTGGTGTCCCTTTTACTGCTTTCATTTCCTTTTCGCATTTAATTCGACCTATAAAATTGCTGAACGTTTGTTGCTTCTTGTATATTAAATTCTGATTGAATTTATCTGGTTAAATAGAAGTTGTTTTGGGCTTTGTACTGCCCAGTTCATCATTGTTGCTGCTGTCTTAATTTCTCATTGTTGTTTGATTCTGGTTTGGATGAATCATCATGTACAGATTATGTCTTCCGTTTTAATGAGAATTAAGTGCATTGTTTATTGTTGTAATTGTCACTGCCTTGTGATTTGTTCACTGGTTGTATTCATTTGATGTATTGAAATTGCAACTCGAACATTATATGTTTATCAATTTGCATGTAATAAATTGAATATAAACGTTTATGCATTTTGGATTTTGACGAACCAAAACACCCAATAGTTCTTGGGCTATTATGTGGGGACTGCCTCTCGCGCAGGGGCGCTCCCCGTAACAAGTGGTATCAGAGCCTAATTGGGTTTAAGTTTTTTTCTTTGTTAAAATTTGAAATTGTTTGTTAGTTTGCTTTCAAATGATTTGTTAGTGACTTTTACATGTTGTAGCATGCTTTGTTGTTTCGTTCAGCTAGGTCGTTAGCTCTCTTGGGTTGTAATTTCATTCTGCTGCTGGTAGTTTGCTTCCTCGTTGTTTGCTTTCCATTTTCCTTTACCTGTCTGAGCCTCAAAAGATGCCTCTTGGTAGTTGCTACCTATGTGTGTCTATGGTTTCGGGGTAGGAATGGGTACTTTGTGAGGTTTGCCTATGTTTGAGAGCTGGTTAGCAGTAAGGTCTTGGCAGGATCATGTGTCTCTAGTGTCTGCCTTTTTCCTAGGAGATGAGCTTATGTTAGCTCGGTTGTGTTCCTCCGCATCCTTTAGGACTGTTTGCTCCAGGTATGGTCCTGCAGCGAGTTCGGAGTTTAGGCTTGGGTAGCTTGTGGGTGCAGTGTCGCTTGGCTGATCACCAAGCTTCTTTGTTTGCTGTTCGACCATGTTTAGCGGCTTTGTATGGTTTCCCGGGAACCGTGTGCCGTTAGTAAGACTAGACTAGGATGTGTGACCTTTTTTGTGGCTTGTTTTCCCCTAGTTTCTAGCTGGCTCTCAGCCGTTTGTTCTCGCGTTTTAGAGCTGTCTTAGGATGTTGGGACTGCTTGCATGTGTCCTTGCAGTTTCCCCTTTCTGTGAGGAAGTCTCATTTTGGCTTTTGTTTAGGCGGTCGTCTCCTATGGGGGAGATTCTGAATCCTTCGGTTGAGGATCTTCTGGTGCCTTGCATTGAGAGTCTTCCTGTTAGAGTTTTTAGGCGGCGTGTCTCGGTTTTAAAGCCGACGGTGCTTGGTGCTTTGGTCCTATATGTTTTTTTGGGTTCAGGTGGAGACCTCTTTGGGTTGTTTCATTTACTATGCTTGCTTCCCCTCTCCGCGTTGCTCCTGTTGCTGCCTCTAGCCTTAGAAGAGTGAGCTGATAATTAGCTCTGCGTTCGTTCCTCTAGTGTGTCCTAGTTTTGGGCTGGTCTCTCTAGGTTGTGACCCGTTACGAGTGGCGATTGGGCCTGAGCAGTGTTTAGAGTGACAGTGTCATGTGAATAGGTTCGGTGACGATCGGGCTTCATGGCGGTTCTGTCGGGATCTCTTTAGCGATATTAGATGGTTCCTAGATATCGTTAGGAAGCTAGATTGAGATGAGTTTTCTTGGTCGGTAGCGTGCTGCCCTTGGATCGCCGGTGTTCTCGTGGGTCTAGAGTTTGCCCTTAGGACTCCCGGGACTGCATGAGATTTGCAGTGGTACCCTGTTGTTGAGGAACCTCTCTTGTTGGCTCAGTTCTAGGCAGTGTCTTCTCCTAGGGTGGAGAGTTTTCTGAGTCTGTTTTAGATTCAGGTTGAGTGAGCGCTTGACTTTCCTTTGAGCTTTGTATCTTTTGCTGCTTATTTGCTCTGACCTGTTTTATTTCCAAGTTGCATTCTATATGAATTTCTCTGAGCTTTGTTTTACCATGTTTTGTGTGAGGTTGGATACTGCTCTGTTTATTTGTGTTCTGCAGGCACAGGTGAGCTGATTCAGGGACTTGTTAGCATGTGTTTTTCTGGTCCCGTCTTCCTCGTTGGCATCGTCTCAGAGTGCGACTCAGGTAAGTACAGGTATGTGCTCTGTTTATGTTTGAAGTCATTATTCTGAGCATGTTTAGCAGTTGTTTAGAATTGTTTAATTCTGAGCATGTTTAGTAGCTGTTTATAATATCATTCAACTTTGGGCGACATGTGTCACAGCTGATACATGTTTGGGGGACTGTTTGGGTTATACCGCATAGGTTATTTCCTGTTTAGGATTTGCCCAAGTTGATGGTGTTAGGTGGTGCAGAATCATCACATGGTTTAGGTTTTAATTTGCAAGGTGGAGCGTGGGATGTTGTGGCATATTAAATTTGTTCATGCATTTTAATTTCCAAGGTGGAGATTTGTGAAATTTAATTCACTTTAATTTTTTGTTAATTAAAATGCAATTTATTTTTTTAATGTGCTGTTCTCAGATCTGTTACGCTGCTTGTTAGGCTAAACTGCCCACTCGTCCTCCACCGTACACGTGGCCTGCTTGTCCCGCTTGATGCTCCCCCGGTTGTTCCTCGATTTCTTTTTTTTTGCAGGGATTTCTTCCACTTTGGCTTACATCCTACAGCTAGCGTGCAAGGGCTTTGAGAAGGGCGCTTCCTCTGTGAAAGAGCTCCGCGTCCGGGGCTTGGGGGTTTCAGCGTCCCGTTTCCCCCCTTCGCTACAAGCAAGAAGACGGGGGCGAGGGCAGAGGAGAGCAGCACCACTTCTCAGCAGGAGGGCCTTTCGCCTTTGTCATGGGCGAGGAAGCAGCGCAGCTGGGTAGCTCTGTTTGGCCTCAACCGAGAGTGGGAGAGCACGATGAGGGGTCTCCGATCTTGTTTTCTGGATTTGCACGCCAAGACATCCTCCATCCCGGATATCAGCATCATTAGGGTTTCTTTGGAGCAGCCCGGTCTTTGCCGGTGACAGAGCAACGCTCCTCCCACACATCGATGCTCCTGTGTCGAAGCGGACCTGGTCCGGCTCAGGAGTTGCAATGCAGCGAGCTTTGACATCCTTCACAAGGGGGACGACTGTTCTTCTTGGTCGGCAGCGGCTCTTATTCGCTCCAGATTTGTGCGGCGTCTTCTTTCCAGGCAGGGTTTTGGCTCTCTCAGCTGCTTCATGCTTGGACAGCAGCACCGAGATAGGAGGAGTCGAGCAGGGGTTCCAGTTCATTAACCCAAGGGTTGGTGAATCTAATTCACACCAGATCTGGTTGACGACAGTGTTTCTTGGACTGCTGGCTGTGCTGAGTATGGACAAAGATGACGCTCTAGGATGACCGCAGTGCATGGACTCGGGCAACAACATTGATCTTGAGCGGATGAACCTGCAGGCAGCGCACGAAGGACTTCCATGAGGAAGCTGCTGGTTCTGGTTCTGTTCTTGGATAGCGACACCAAATTTGGATAGCAATGGACCTGTGTGACATCGATCTGGAATGAGGAGGACATGGCAGCATATCGTCTCAACATGAAGGCTTCTACTAAGGTGAAGTCGAGCCCCTGGTAAGGGGGTCTCGGCCTTGTTTAAATGTTCCTTAGTGGTATTTTTTATTATTATTATTATTATTGATGTTGTTTGTTGAGAGCCGTGTCAGTTGTGTGTTGCTATCTAGCTGTTCCTTGTAATCTTTTATCCTTGCATAGTGAAAAACCGTGATGATCCTGCCCCGTGCACGTAGGCCTATGGCCGAAGCACGTAAATCCTTGGTGTCCCTTTTACTGCTTTCATTTCCTTTCCTCATTTAATTCGACCTGTAAAATTGTTGAACGTTTGTTGCTTCTTGTATATTAAATTCTGATTGAATTTATCTGGTTAAATAGAAGTTGTTTTGGGCTTTGTACTGCCCAGTTCATCATTGCTGCTGCTGTCTTAATTTCTCATTGTTGTTTGATTCTGGTTTGGATGAATCATCATGTACAGATTATGTCTTCCGTTTTAATGAGAATTAAGTGCATTGTTTATTGTTGTAATTGTCACTGCCTTGTGATTTGTTCAATGGTTGTATTCATTTGATGTATTGAAATTGCAACTCGAACATTATATGTTTATCAATTTGCATGTAATAAATTGAATATAAACGTTTATGCATTTCGGATTTTGACGAACAAAAACACCCAATAGTTCTTGGGCTATTATGTGGGGACTGCCTCTCGCGCAGGGGCGCTCCCCGTAACAGGATCCGATGTGAACATAACTTCCATCGTTCATATGGTTAATTTGCATTCCGAACTTAATCGCGATCTCGATTTTCCCATAGCCCCATTTAAGAGATTTAAGCATTTGATAGCAAATATGTGTGCACAAACTTAAAATAATATAATGTTTTTATTATATTATTATTGAACCTTGGCACCGGTCACATTTTTGTACCGACCTCGTCTTTCGCCCCTCAATGGCACTTCAAATTTTTCCAAAGAATCCAACATCAAAAACCGAGATAGTTATTTATTTTAGTAATGAATATAAAAATATCTCATAAAACTCAACATACTCGGAATTTCATCAAAAACCACCGCCCTTAGAAAATTTTCAAAGATTGTCCACTAGGGAAAATTTACCGTTTTACCCTTGGGGAGTTCTAGAGACTCCATCAACTCAAAATTGAGCTAAATCTTAATCGATAAATTTATGAATTACTATAATATAAAAGAAATTTTTATTATTAATTATATATAAAATATCATTATTCATATTTTAAAAAATATTAATAAATACAAAATGTTTAACTCCCCCCCTTTATATATTATTAGTTCAAGTCTCGCCGAGTACATTCTTGTATTGTATGTTGTCTGTTTTTCTTTGTAATGTAGCCTCTTTTCCCGAATAAATTAAGGCTTCGGCCTCGACTTTTAAAAACAATTATTGATCGTATATATAAAATATTATTGATTATTGAAACTTCTAAAATTTATACCTAAATACAATTTATTATTTAATTACAAAATTAAAATGATATTTTTTTAACTACTGACATTATTTCATATTTGGTCATAGAAGCATATAAACACATCTATATATAGATATATAATATTTATTTAAATAATTTTTCATTTTAAATTTAAAATCAATATAATTTCATTTATGATGGGAAATGATTTTTTTTAAAGTACGAACGCAGAAAATAATTCTTAAAAAACAAGAACGAAGTTTCATTTTCATGATTTTGAATCAACAGTTTAATTTATATTTTCGTGATTTTTAAGATTTAAAAAATGCTTATGTTTTTTTTAACAATTTAGATCATATTCCGTAAGATACATATTTTTTACGGTCACATGATATTATCTATATAATGTATTTTGGTTGGTGAATGCATTGAAATTTTTTATTACTATAACATATAATATCAAAAAATTCTAATTTTTTTTACTAATACAAAAAATCAAATATCATCTTTTTCAAAACCATAAAAAGATATCTAGTTTAATTTTTTTATTTATTATCGTCCTAAAATATTTGATTTTAGATAATTAACATTTTTTATTTCTGTTATTTAATAGAACGTGTTTTTTAAATTACCAGATGACTCTTCAAGATTCACAATATTAATAAGTGCCATAAATTTGACCCGTCACTCTCAACTATTTAAATTTCTCCTTGATTTGACCCTTCAGCATTTAATTTTCCGGTACAATCGCACGTGAAGTTGTTCAAATATTAAAGACGGCAAATTGATTAAAAAAAACAGTTATTTAATTGATTCTTTTCTAGTTTTTTAAGTGCAATTATAAAAAAAAAACAGTTTTTTGTGGTCTTTTTTAATAATATATATAAAAATATTCCATAAAATGAACTCCCTATGTCAACAGACCTATTTAATTACTAATTACCTAGCGTCACCCACATTCACCTCACCAACCCGTATAACTAATATGAATAATTAAAATAAATAACATCTAAAAAATATAATTAGTTAATTATTAATATAATTAATATATTAGTAATTAATAATATTATTAATAATTGATAATAATAATAATAATAATAATAATAATAATAATAATAATAATTATTATTATTATTATTATTATTATTATTATTATTATTATTATAAGACATTAATACTACTAACATCTATTATTATAATAAATAATTAGAAGTGTAATTAATATAATTAATATTTGATAATATTATTAGTAGATATTAATTGGAAACATCACAAACCATGAATTTGAAAACTCAAACTCATGATCGATAAAATTTATTAAGAAAAACACACATGCAAAGTATAAGGTAATTTCCAGATGCATACAAGAGGTCGTCACCCACTAAGACAATCAAAAAAATGAAAGTCAAAAGACAACTGAGAAAAGAGTTCGCATGAAGCCTGACCACAACCACATCACTTCTTTGATCAATTATCGGTGTTTTGCGGAGCACCACTGTAACGATCTAGAATTTTAGCAATGAAATTTCTTTTCTTATAGTTATGTCATGTAGTATAAAACACATCACATAGAAAAACCAACAAAACATTATTCTCATAAATGAAGAATGATACATTAGTTGAGAAATAAACCAATAAGAATGTCAAATATTGCAGATAATAAATAGAAAATAAGAGAACAAGAATATGATAATTTGGATATCCACAATCCACCAAAACGATCGCACTCACGAACAAAACTGTAAAAATAAAACATAATGTTATTAATTCAATATTAATTTTGAAGATGCAAGTATATTTAAACTTAGAGAAGATAGAAGTGAATGAAGAATGATTGGAATAATGAGGTATTTATATAAAGTAGTGAACTCGTATGACCGTTATAAATCTGATCATTGTAATAGTTATTTGATCATTGGAATAGTAACCCGAGTGTTGGAATAGTAATCTGACCATTAGGAATAACAATCTGACCATTAGAATAGTAACTTCACCTATGTAAGTGTAAAATAATATTTAGGTATTATATAAAATGAAAATGTAATATATTTAAACCACGGTACTATAAAATAAATGTTATAAAAATGAGAAATTAGGTATTTGTATTTTTATAAAACATAAATGTTTTGATCACACTTTTATAATAAATACAATGATTTAAAATAAATTTTATTTATATAAAATGAATCTATAAATTAATATTAGTTTGTATTATAATGATAAAATAATTTTATGAGACCGTAAACAATTTTTCAAAGGGTCATAAAATCGATTATAATATTAAAATCGACATTTTTCAAATAAATGAGGATTTTATTTAAAAATTAAATTTATCATATTTAGAAAATTATTTACATAAAATGGATTTCATTTTTGAAATCTACGTGTCGAAAAATGGTTGGAGTTGATTTTTGAGATTTTTCTAAAATAGTTGAATTCTAGGTGAATAATGAAATACAGTAATTTACGGTATTTAATATTATAAGTCAAATACATGAATTTTTGAATAATAGATGATATAAGAACACATTAGTTTGAACTCACATGCATCATCTTGTTGGAGTTGGTGGCCTAGAATCAACTACTTTGTACTTTATTCATTAATAAATACCTTATCACATCTTGATTGTTCTTCTACGTGACAATGCATGTGACAATGTCCTAAGGACAACTGTTGCATTAAAGGGTCCTAACGGATCTCTGCTATGATGAGAACCCGAAAGTGCCATAAAACTGTTCTTGAATATATGTTATATGGCCGGGTGATGTTATTTGAGAGACACAAATAATACAGACCATTAGGGGTGAGGACTCATAAAACTTTGAGGCACCTTCTCATGGTGTGCACCCTTGGTAATATCCAGGAGGATATTATGAGAACGAGACCCGCCAGTAGAAAATCCACATTTCACAGTGTCATTGGATGTTCATATCTGCGGACGTGTGTATTGGTCCTTAGACTTTAAGATTATTATTAATGAGTATTACAACTCGCGCATTTAGATGTATTGACGAAAAATGTGACGACACATTGTTCGCAGCGAGGTAGGATACGTTGGGTGCGTCACGAGTAATACTGCATTAATAGGTAACGCGAGAAAAGATTTGTCCCTTCTGTTCCATAATGAAAGTAGATATCTCTGGCCCTTTGATGAAATTGATATAACCTAAATAAATCCATGAGCATGGTAAGGTATGAGCGAGTTCAATTCCGAAAAGTCAAAGAAAGAATAATCGAGCGCATGAGTTGATGACACTTGCATGCAACCCCCTTGATTCTAGATATTGTGACAAATGAATTATATTACACGGTAAACGTTCGTAGAAGGTGACACGTCATTGCGGCGTCAACTTCTTTCTCTATGAGTGCCTTGGCGTGTTGCTAGACGCTAACCTTGGACTTTAGGCAGACTCTGCCTAATGTCACTGAGAAAGGGGCCTAGAGGGTCACACACTAAGTGTGTCCATGTATCTCAGTTAAATATTAATTTAACAAGTTAAATAAATATTATTCACGACTCTGGTTTAATAATTATTTAAGGATGCTTGATTGCATTTATTTCGACACTAGTTATTCGAGAAAATATATTGTGGGTGAAATAATATATATTTATTAGCGAGTAACGCGGTTACATTTATTTAACAAATGAATAGCCATTACTCAAGGACTAATAAATGTGGTGGAGGAAATAAAGAAAAATGGAAAAATAAAAGTATACGCCGTGTATATTAAATATACACGCCGTGTAGTTTTATGGAAAATGAGTACATGTCGTGTATTAATGATTACACACTGTGTAGTTTTTCCAGTCGGGATTTTGAGGAATTAATATCGTTTTATTAAATGATATTTATTATAATCAGCGTGGGCACATGTCAAGGAATTAATCATTCGACATAGGGGTTTTCAATGAGTTAATGAAATAAATAAAACGCGTAACGCGTTTATTTATTGTCATAACTCTATAACCTCAAATCTGATTATAAATATCCTCACAACCCCAACACTTTTCCCCAATCGTTGTGCACAACAATTCTGGAGAATTCTTTCAAGGCCGAAAGAAGTACTTCCTCCAAGAACGCTCTCAAGACCGAGAGAGATCCTCCTCCATCAAATCAAGGCGATCGAAGACGGACATCACAAGCGAAGGTTCTTCCGTGCTAGCACCCGCAGATCCCTTCGGCGACATCCAGAGATACATGGAGCACATGTGGATCACCGCTAGAGGAATCCTACACTTGAATTCTACGACGCAACGACTGATCACATCGGATCGTGACCGGAGACATCAACGAAGTAAGAATTCCACCAAGGTAATTCTTGTGAATTAATTAAATTAATTATAACCAACATATGATGATCGTATCTCTATGGTTCCGGGACTCCCTCTTTTATTTTTCGTTTTTCGTTCTATTTCGAAGATCCGACGTTTTATATCGTGACAGATCTCGGTTTTAACGTTGTTTAACGCTAAAATCAAAGTTGGGGTAACCCACCAACGCACTTCCGCTGCACCCAGAACCTACAAGTGGTATTAGAGCGGTCATATCGTTGATTATAATTATTTAGTTTTTCGTTGGTGATTTACGCATTTAATAATTTATTTGTTTCATTTCAAGTTAATCGTTCTTTAAATCTGAATCACGAGATCTGTTCCTCCTTTATCGTTTCTCGTTCACCATACAGAAACAAACTTTTCTTTTAATTTTTGATTAAAATAAAATAGAGGATCTCATCTGGAGGAGCCAAACGTTCATGACCGTACAACACGAGAATACATGGCGTGTATTCGAAAGTACACACCGTGTAGTCTAGGTTCATGCATCAGACTGGTCTGCCAAATCAGGCCGTGTATTGATCTTATCTAAGTCATTTATGACACCATGTGTTGACCAGGAACAGGTGGCACACAGTTTCCGGATTACACGCCATGTGGTCCAACAGAACACGACGTGTAGTCCCTTCGGGTTAGGGTTGGACTGTGTACCCCGTACACGGCTTGCCCGGTTGGAAACCGTGTAACGCGGAAACTACACGGCGTGTGTCCCATTGAACACGCCGTGTACTCTGAAAATTTCCGAAGTACATTAACACGCCATGTCCCCGGGCGTGTACTTCGGATGGACGGTGAAGAAAAGTACACACTGTGTAGTCGGAACTACACACTGTGTACTCACCCAAATTACGCATATTTATTAAAATTTATTACTATATTATACAAACCCTTGAGACGTGTACCATAGTGAAGGCGTAAAGCTGAGACACAACACGTGATAGGTTATATATATATATGTGTGTTTAATTTAATATCTGCGTAATGAACAAGAATTCACCGGATTGCCTCCAAGATACAAGTTACGTACAAAGATAATTTTAAATGAATTTATTTGTTTAAAATTATGATGGATGAGAATCTCAAGGAAATTCAGAAAAGGGTTTAAGATAAAAGGATTGATTAATTAAAAAATAATTAATTAATTCGAGCGTGATTTATCTTAAACAAGAACGATTAAAGAATTGACACTACCACAAATATGGCTTTTATCAACGCTAAAAATGACAATTAACAGCGCTAGAAAAATCGCTGATAATGCCGACGAAGATAAAGGGGGGGAGTCCCCTTTATCAGTGCTCCAAAAAGCACTGATAAAGACCCCTTTTATCAGTGCTAAAAAAAGCACTGATAAAAGGAGTCTTTTATCAGCGCTAAAATGAAGCGCTGATAAAAGGGTCTTTTATCAGCGCTGATAAAAATAAAAAAAAATAAAAAAAAATAAAAAAAATAAAAAAATACTACCAATCTTGTGGGGGGGCTTTTTACAGCGCTTGATCCCCCCTATATCAGCGCTTTCCCACACATCCAGCGCTCGCCCGCACCGCCTACACCATTTATCAGCGCTAGCCCTTTAAATCACCCTTGCACACACGCCCTTTCCTCCACCCGGATTTGATCTCGAGACCTCTCCCATGCGCACCTAAAGCCTTTGCCACTACCCTATATTGATTTGTTATCTTATTCATGATATATCTATTTATTTATATATATATTTCGTTATATTTATTCGTACAATAATATATTTTTATATTAATATACATAGTTATATTAATATATATAAAGTTATATTAATATATATATATATAGTTATATTAATATATATATATATAGTTATATTAATATATATATAGTTATATTAATATATAGTAGTTATATAAATATTCATATATTGGTATTTTAAATAAAATGGATATTAGTTATTATTTAGATAAAGCTAGTATATTTTATATGTAAATAAGTTTAATTATTTATTTAAAAAATTTAATTTTTAGGTGTGAATATATAAAAAATATGTACATATAGTTATATATTTGATTATAAATAGCAGTGAATTATAAAAAACGATAAAATTTCAAAGACATAATATAAATATGAATGTAATACCTTGGAATAAATTCAGTCCCCACCAAAAAAATCCAATAATACCCCCTTAAACGAGGCTGAAAATCCACAAAATGTTAAAAAATCTGGGTACCCCGACTAAAAACTCAGTTTTGGAGGCCTTCTGGCCCTCTTTTGGCCTTGAAAAACACTTCACCAAGGTCCCCCCGAGTCACAACGACGTAGAGCTCGTCACAGGCTTCGATTTGATATGTGGTAGAGCTCAAACGGACACCCAGATCAAAAGTTATGGCCGTTTGAAGTTTGACTTGCGTTTTCAACATATTTTGGATCTTTTTTTAATTTTTTTAATTTTTTTATTCTTCAAATTGTTATTAAATGACTATTACTCCATAATAATTATCAAATTATTAATTAAAAATATTTTTTTAATTTTTTAAGAATCCATTTTCACTAAATATCTTATATATTAAGTATATTAAGTGTAAATGTACATTTATACTTATCTAAAATATATTTAAAAATTATATATAATATTTATATCAATATAACTATATAACTATATTTATATATTAATATATTTTTTTTAATTTTTTTTAAGTCGACCCTTTATCAGCGCTTTTAAAAAAAGCGCTGATAAAAGCCCCCCTTTATCAGCGCTACTAAACAAGCACTAATAAAGAGGGTCCCTTTATCAGCGCTAAAAAAAAGCGATGATAAAGGGGTATTTTTATCAGCGCTAAAAAAAAGCGCTGATAAAGGGGTATTTTTATCAGCGCTTTTTTTAGCGCTGATAAAGACCCCCCCTTATCAGCGCTTTTTCATTAGCGCTGATAAAGGGGTGGCGCTGGCTTTGCCCAGTTTTGTGGTAGTGTGAATGCTAGTTTTATTTATGCATAAATATCGTTGCATGTATGAATGATCATGAGCTAGACCAAGACCTTTGTATGTGAATGGTTTCTTTAATTTATTTAAATTAAATTTGTTGGTCTGCGAGCCTTCTCCTCATTAATATGTAGGGCCTGCACGCCCAATGATTCTTTTATGTAAAAACCCCTTCTTACTCCTCACCTGCATGTGAGATAAATGCATATGTAATGGATGGAGCTCCCAAGCTAGTGGAGGCAGCTCAAGTCAAGAGCCAAGGCGAAACCAATCCAAGGAGATACAAAGGTGGACAGGTGGAAAGCTGTAAACACGAACCCGAAAGGTTCAAGGTGTTTCTCCCCTAGGTCTTGGGTTAGTTTATCAACCGCTAGATAAACTAACCAATAGAAAAAGCTCATGATCATACCATTAATTTTATTTCGGTCAGTTGCATGGTTTATTTATTGTGGGTGTGTTGTCACGATCACACAATTAATGAATTAAACGAGCATGCAAGATGGAACTAAAATAAAACCGGCTTATACGTAAATATTATCTTAGACATGGTTAATCACTTAAGTATATCCCACTTATTATTAACAAGAATGTAATCAAAGATAATAAAATGGAAATTTACGTATAAGGATAAAATCCCTCAAAAGAAATATTAAGTCGGTATAGCCTTCCATAATCTTGGTTAGAATCGAACCATAGTTCAAAGTGCTTGACCAACCCTAGTTGGGGTGCTTTCAATTATCGGGGAATTCTAATTCAAGGTTTTGGGTTGACTTGACTTGGTTTGCATCAAGGGTTGACTACCACAACAGGACTTGGTGTGACCAAGAGGCAAAGGTTGAGGAAATCCAAAATAAAAGGATTTCAGGATTGGGGAGTCCACTCAGCGGATCAAAGAGCTGCGAGTTAATGCAGTTGGCATTTGGAATGCCTACCTAAAACCATTCAAGTTGCTTGACCAACCCTAGTTGGGGTAATGCGAAGGGAAATATGGATCCTTGCCACTAGAATATTCAGGAAACAGAATATTCTGAAGTCAATGGTGAGGGATATTGGATTTCGATAAAATAGTGGGAGACTAATAAGTATTAATTTATTTATTTATCTCAGTTTTGTAATAAAGTACTAAACCTTTGCTCATCTTAATTTGTAGAAACGACAAGAAAATGACTTCAAACATATCATTACGAACCATACTCGAGAAGGAAAACCTTCTCACCGGCACCAATTTCCAAGAGTGGCAGAGGCGTTTACGTGTCATCCTTCGCCACGAAAGGAAATTGTATGTGCTGGAAGAGCCTATTCCAGTTGTGCCTGAGAAAGAGGCCAATGATGAGGAATTATATCTCTATATAAAACACATGGATGATGCCACAGATTTCCAGTGTTTCATGCTATCGGCCATGTTCAATGAGCTCTTGAAGCAACAAGAAAACATGGATGCGTATAGCATGATGTCTCACCTTAAGGATCTCTACCAAGAGAAGGCGAGACAGGAGAGGTATGAGATCTCCAATGCTTTGTTTACAACTAAGCTTGGAGAGTCTGAGCCAGCTGGACCTCATGTAGTCAAGCTTATTGGCTACATTGAATGCTTGGACATCTTAGGGATCAAATTCCCGGATGAGTTGCGTACAGATCTCATCCTATCATCACTGCCCAAGACCTTCTCTAAATTCATTGTCAATTATAACATGAGAAGCAATGAGAAGAGTCTATTGGAGCTTCTGACCTTGATTCGCCAGGTAGACAAGGACATGGGGCATGAAAAACCCGCAGTCCTTATGGTGAACAAGAAAAGGAAGGACAAAGAAAAGGGGCCAAAGACTTATAAACGGTCTGAATCCCCTGATCACCGTCCCTTCAAGAAGGGGAATATCTAGAGGTAGGGCAAGGAATGGGAGGTGGTGTGTTTTTCATGTGGCAAGCAGGGCCACTAGAAGAGGAACTTCACCCAGAAGCGTGGGGACGCTAAAGGTGCGTTCGTTATCGAGTGTAATCTTTCCATTTCTACACATTGGGTATTAGATACAACTTTTTGGGTTCACATCTGTATTAAAATGCAGAAACCAAGTATATTTAGAAAGATTACCAGAGGAGAGGTGGATCTTCGAGCTGCCAATGGCACAAGGCTGGCTGCGTTGGCTATTGGCGATTACTACATCTCATTGCCGACTGGAATGATTTTGATTTTACATAACTGTTATTATGTGCCTAGTGTTACCAAGAACATAATTTTTGTATCTTGTTTGGATATGGATGAATTTATTTTCAAGTTTGGAAATAAGGGTTGTTTCTTTTATAAGAACAACGTATGTTATGGTATGACACATTTAAATAATGGTTTGTATGTATTAAATTACAAAAACCAAGTGTTGGAAATCGATAACGAAACAAAATCACATGACTCATACATCACCCAGTTGTGGCATCACCGTCTCGTTCATGTGAAAGAGAAGCGCATGACAAAGCTCTGCCAAGATGGCTATTTATACTCTACTGAGTTAAAACCACTTGATAGATGTCACACTTGTTTACAAAGAAAAATGACCAAGTCGCCTTTTGGTGGACAAGGTGAAAGGGCCACAGAGCTTCTAGGATTGGTACACACAGATGTGTGTGGACCATTTCCAATAGAAGCTAGAGGTGGATATTTTTACTTCATTACTTTTACTGATGATTTTAGTAGATATGGTTATGTCTACTTAATGAGGTATGAGTCAGAGTCCTTAGATAAATTTAAGGAATTCAAGAATGAAGTAGAGAATCAGCTTGGTAAGAAGATAAAGAAACTTCGATCGGATTGAGGTGGATAATATCTGAACCAAGAGTTCATCAATTTTCTATGGGAGTCTAGGATTCTATCTCAGATCACTCCTTATACACCACAGTGGAATGATGTTAGTGAAAGGAGGAACCACACCTTGTTGGACATGGTGAGGTCGATGATGAGTCATGCAGATCTTCCATTATCTTTTTGGGGATATGCATTACAAACTACAACATACACATCAAACCGAGTACCAAATAAGGCAGCAAATGGAATTCCATCCGAGTTATGGAATGGAAAGAAACCCATTTTGTTGCACACACGTGTATGGGGATGGGAGGCATTTGTTAAGGCCTTCTTAGGCAACAAACTAGCACCCCGAGGCACGAAGTGTATCTTTATAGGATATCCTAAGGAAACGAAAGGATATTACCTATATAACCCTTCAGATAAGAAAGTGACTGTCGCCAGACAAGCCATCTTTCTTGAGAGGGAGTACATCCTCAAAAAGGATAGTGGGAGAAAGATTGACTTCGACGAAGTTGATGCTCAAGATACACAGGATTTGGTACAGGAACAAGTTCCACAGGTCCCCGTGGAAGAGGTTCCAGAAACACAAGTGTTGGGTAGAAGCTCAAGAGAGATAAGAGAACCAGAGAGATTTGGTTTCCTAGTCACCGAGGATGGTGAATCATCATTATTGGACAATGATGAACCTATCTCCTATAAGGAAGCAGTAGAAAGCTCAGAAGCTGCAAGATGGATAGAAGCTATGAATTCTGAGATGGATTCCATGTATCAGAACCAAGTTTGGGTTATGGTCGATGAGCCAGTTGATGTAAAACCTATTGGATGAAAATGGGTATTCAAGAGAAAACTGGACATGGAAGGTCAAGTTAGCACCTATAAAGAAAGGCTAGTGGCTAAAGGATTCAGACAGCGTCAAGGAATTGACTATGATGAAACCTTCTCGCTATTTTCCATGTTTAAATCCATAAGAATCATATTTTCCACAACAGCTTACCATGACTATGATATTTGGAAAATGGATGTCAAAACAACATTCCTTAATGGGAACCTTCAAAAGGATGTCTATATGACACAACCAGAAGGGTTTGTGACACCAGGTGAAGCCAAATGAGTTTACAAGTTGCAAAAATTCATTTATGGATTAAAGAAAGCATCCAGGTCATGGAATATTCAATTTGATGAAGCCATAAAGAAATTTTGTTTCATTAAGAATGAATATAAGCCCTGTGTTTATAAGCAGTTTAATGGGAATGCGATCGTTATCCTAGTAGTATATGTTGATGACATGTTGCTTATTGGAAACGATGTACCAGTCTTACAATTAGTTAAGGATTGGCTGAACAAGTGTTTCTCCATGAAGGACTTGGGTGAAGCAGCCTACATTCTAGGGATCAAGATCATTAGTGATAGATCCAAGAGGCTTCTTGGACTAAGTCAGGGTACATACATTGACCAGATACTAAAGAGATTTAGTATGAAACAATCCAAGAGGGGATTAGTTCCAGTGTCACATGGCCTACATATTTCTAAGAAAATGTGTCCATAGACACAACAGGAGAAAGATATAATGAGTAAGATCCCATACGCTTTGGCTATAAGATCTATCATGTATGCCATGTTATGTACCATACTTGATGTTGCCTATGCACTGAGCATGGTAGGCAGATATCAAGCAGATCTAAGAGAACAACATTGGACTGTTGTTAAGACTATCCTTAAGTATCTGAGAAGAACTAAGGATATGTTCCTGATGTATGGAGGAGATGAGGATATTTTCATCAGAGGGTATGATGATGCTGGTTTTTAGACAGATCAGAATGATCTGAAGTCGCAATCTGGATTTGTTTTCTGTCTCAATGGAGGAGCTGTGTGCTGGAAGAGTTCAAAGTAGCCAGTTGTCGCCAATTATATAGTGAAGTAAGAATATATAGTGGCTTCTGATGTAGCCAAGGAAGCCATCTGGATTCAGAACTTTGTCCAGGAGCTTAATGTGGTGCCTAATAGTAAATACCCTGTCACATTGTATTGTGATAATACTGCAGCAGTGGATCTTGAAAAAGAACCAAGGTCACATCGACGGACAAAGCACATACTCCAGAAGTATCACCTCTTGAGGGATTTCTATCATAGGGGTGAAGTTTCAGTGAGTAGAGTGTCCACGGAAGAGAACGTGGTGGACCCTATGACTAACAACCTATCTCAGCAGAAGCATGAATATCATGTAAGAGCTAGCGGTTTAAAGGTTGTTAGCAGTTGGCTCTATTCCAAGTGGGAGTCTGTTGGAGTTGGTGGCCTAGAACCAACTACTTTGTACTTTATTCATTAATAAATACCTTATCACATCTTGATTGTTATTCTGCGTGAAAATGCATGTGATAATGTCCTAAGGACACCTGTTGCATTAAAGGGTCATAGTGGATCCCTACTATGATGAGAACCTGGAAGTGCCGTAACACTGTTCTTAAATATATGTTCTATGGCCAGGTGATGTTATTTGAGGGACACAAATAATAAAGGCCATTAGGGGTGAGGACTCATAAAACTTTGAGGCACCTTCTCATGGTGTGCGCCCTTGGTAATATCCAGGAGGATATTATGAGAAAGAGACCCGCCAGTAGGAAATCCACATTTCATAGTGTCATTGGATGTTCCTATCTGCAGACATGTGTATTGGTCCTTAGACTTTAAGATTATTATTAATGGGTATTAAAACTCACACACTTAGATGTATTGGCGAAAAATGTGACTAAACATTGTTCGTAGCGAGGTAGGATACGTTGGGTGCGTCACGAGTAATACTGCATTAATAGGTAATGCGAGAAAGGATTTGTCCCTTCTGTTCCATAACAAAATTAGATATCTCAGGCCCTTTGATGGAATTGATGTAGCCTAAATAAATCCATGGCCATGGTAAGGTATGATCATGTTCAATTCCAGAAAGTCAAAGAAAGAATAATCGAGCACATGAGTTGATGACACTTTCATGCAACCCGCTTGATTCGAGATATCATGACAAAGAGATTATATTACACGGTAAACGTTCGTAGGAGGTGACACGTAATTGCGGCGTTGAATTATTTCTCTATGGGTGTCTTGGTGTGTTGCTAGATGCTAACCTTGGACTTTAGGCAGGCTCCGCTTAATAATTATTTAAGGATGCCTGATTGCATTTATTTTGACACTAGTTATTTGAGTGAATATATTGTGGGTGAAATAATATATATTTATTAGCGAGTAATGCAGTTACATTTATTTAACAAATAAATAACCATTACTCAAGGGCTAATAAATGTGGTGGAGGAAATAAAGGAAAATGGAAAAATAAAAGTACATACTATTTATATTAAATATAAACGCCGTGTAGTTTTATGGAAAATGAGTACATGCCATGTATTAATGATTACACGCTGTGTAATTTTTCTAGTCGGGGTTTTGAGGAATTAATATCATTTTATTAAATGATATTTATTATAATCAGCGTGGGCGCATGTCAAGGAATTAATCATTCAACATGGGGGTTTTCAATGAGAGTTAATGAAATAAATAAAATGCGTAACGTGTTTATTTATTGTCATAAATCTATAACCTCAAACCTGATTATAAATATCCTCACAACCCCAACACTTTTCCCCAATCGTTGTGCACAACAATTCTGGAGAATTCTTTCAAGGACAAAAGAACTACTTCCTTCAAGAACGCTCTTAAGACCGAGAGATATCCTCCTCCATCGGATCAAGGCGATTTAAGGAGGACATCACAAGCGAAGGTTCTTCCATGCTAGCACCCAGAGATCTCTTCGGCGATATCTAGAGATACGTAGAGCACGTGTGGATCACCACTAGAGGAATCCTACACTTGGATTCTACGACGGAATGACTGATCACATCAGATTGTGACCAGATACATCAACAAAGTAAGAATTCCACCAAGGTAATTCTTGTGAATTAGTTAAATTAATCATAACCAACATATGATGATCGTATCTCTATGGTTCTGGGACTCCCTCTTTTGTTTTTTGTTCTTTTTTCTATTCTGAAGATCTGGCATTTTATATCGTGACAGATCTTGGTTTGAACGTTGTTTAATGCTAAAATCAAAGTTGGGTAACCCACCAACGTGCTTCCGCTGCACCCGAAACCTACACATTTATTGTATATAGTCTCAAGAATCAATACCATTTACAATCTTAACCCAACATAATAAACTAATGAATATAATAATAAAAAACACCATTTATAAATACCACTCCTTATCCCCACACCTTCTAAGTCTTGAAGCATTAAAAATCTCTATCAAACTCTCTCCTCCCCATACTCCCCATTTCTAAGTGTTGTTGGTCTCACCAAAAGACCAATTCCAAGTTTCTTAATGGGTCTTTCAAGGAGGTGATATTCAAGAGATAACATTCTCAAACCACATCTTTAAATTTCTTTTCTTATTCTACCTTCTCCTCACCCCATTCATCCATAAAAGCATAATAAATCAAGTATCATGTATATAATGAAATGTTATATTTCTAATAGAATATCTTTTATCCAGCCCTTACCATCTTCTCTCATTCAAAGAAACAAAACCATTGTCCAAATTATGGCGGTTAACCGTCTCTATGGATAATGAGTTTTCATTTTCCATTAACGCCTTCAAGGTTGGTCATAAAACTATTATTATGGTTAAATAAGATTTTAATAAGTATATTATAACTCATTTTATGTTCTGAAACTAATATATAGATGTAATATTAAATAAAATAAAACTAGTTCGTGATGGTCAATAAAATCGCCTAAATGAACTAACCACATTACGATAACATTTTTACTCAATGAACCATCCCCATGTTAGAAAAAAATGATAAATGAGACTATTTAAACTTATGTATGTGAATGAATACCATTTAATTTCACTTATGGAGTTTTATTTCCATTTTATACAAACATCCATAATTATACATAAATGAATCAAACACGAAACTATGAAACAAGCACCCCCAAAACAACGAAAATAAACATTATAACTCATTGAAATAACCATAAATGAACTTAATAAAATTATGATAAATAAAATATATATGGAAGAGGTTTTGAATTAAGTAATTAATGAATCTAATTTTATTATCTAGGACATTAAGTGCAAGTGTAGAACGCATTCAGACATAAGGTAAGGGATCTCTCCGAACCTCCATATTTCCTTTGGTTAACGCTTTATCTCCATTTGACTCAATTTATTTCTTTATTATTATTATATGCTTCTCTGATGTTTTTATATATATTCCAAATATATATATCTAGCTCAATTCACCATTATTTTATGGGAAATACATGTTTTAGAAATTCCTCCTTCCCAATTCCTCTCGACAAGCAAACCCGATTAAAGGGAACTTCTATGTTTCTTACCTATTTTCAAGTACACTCCATAAACTATTTTAAGCCACCATTTTTTTCTAAAATAACTCATTTTATTATGAAAACAATTTTAATCATTTATGTTTTATGGAAATAATTATTCCTTTATCCTCTTTAAAGACCATTATTTTCCCTAAAACTATGCTTAAGTAACACATTTCTAAAGTTACCTTACAACTCTTTTTCATGATTTCACATAAGTTGAATTTCATTATTCATGAAATATCCTTATATTTACTTTATGAATTTCCAAGAATAATTTAAATACATTCTTTCATGTATAACATTATGACACACCCTTTGGTTTTTCCTTATGACATGATTATGAAACCCATTTCTTTCCATGGGTATGTTTGATTTCTTTATGTGGCACAAATATGAATGTACATGTTATGATGGGTTCACCTAGATAGTGATAAAATGCATTGGGTAATGTTTTAGTCTCATGAGAAGTTATGTATAAGATTATGGATTAAACCTAATCCATTATGGGACTCTATCCACCATGTGATATCATCTTAGTAGTTAGCCTTGAATCATGTTTATATCATGATACATGTTGCTTCCACATTCCTATACTGCTATGATCATATGATTCCATGTTTTATATTTTATTCCTTTATATGTTTATTCATGATCCATGCCTTTTATGTTATCATGTTATGCCTTCTGACTCATGTGTCATGCTTCTTTTCCATGTTTATTCCCTTACCAGGTTTTTTAGTTCATCCCTTTTATCTATGTATACCCAAGGTTATCCTATGCAGTTGCAAGAGTTCAAAGGGAGTTAGGAGCTCATTATAGAGATTAATAAAAAGATTTTTTATTCTACTTTAATGTTTTCTAATTATGTACCTAGTCTTCCAAATACACTAGGATTTTTGATCCTGGCATGTATTTAATGGACAATTATACATAAAATCGTGTAATAATATGTGTAAAATGCTTGAGTCACTATAGTTGGAATCAGAGGATGGTCTAGTTATTTTTGGGGATTAGGACTAGAAAACATTAATAAGAACCCTAGGGATAATTCTATCACCATGGATAACCTAGATTAAAACCTAGGGAATCATAAGTTAGTACATACTTTTCATTTATATGTTTATCCTTGTATGTTCATAATTTCCTTTTTATATACTCATTAGCTAAGCATTTAAGACCCCCCTAATTTTATATTTTATTTTTTAGTTAATGCCTAGAAATAAGAGAACCCATGCTAACAACCAATGTGATAGAAAATGTGTTGATTGCCCTAATGAGATGTTAAACTTGATGGGAATGGGAGCTTAGAACTTCATGAAAGTACTATATCAACTGGATCACTTTATGAATAATAACTTGGATTGTGTGGAACACCCTCCTACTAAGAAAGATCAAGTTGAGTTTGAATCCTTTATGTGAAAAAGGTCTCCAACCTTTAGTGGATCTTCTAATCCCCTCATCATGGAACAATGGATTAACTCCATTGAGAATATATTCTCTATCCTCCAGTGCTCAGAATAAGAGAAAGTCATGCTGGTGATCTATCTTTTTGATGGAGAGGCTAATCAGTGGTGGATATTGATCAAGGGAAAAATTTTTAAAGAGTAAATTGATTCTGTGGGATGGGAATGATTCAAGAACACATTTTTCAATAAATATTTCCCCCAAACTCTACATCTTAAGATGGAGAGTGAGTTCCTCGAACTGAAGAAAAAGGAAGAAGAGTCTATTGGGGTGTATGAGGCTAACTTCACAAGGCTTGCACGATACACCTTTAGTTTTGTCATGAACATTGAAAGCAATGTGGATTGATTCTTTAGTGTATTAAAGTTGATTCTATGAAAATCCTTAGCAATTTGAGACTTTGATAGCTATGATGAGATTTTCCATTGCACCCTTAAGGTTGATATGGAGATTGGATCATATCAGTGGTCTTGTGAGATTATGGATAAAAAAGGGAAATAGAGTTTAATATGGGAGGATCAACAAATAATTCTCATAGAGGTAAGAAAACTGAGCATCCCATGTGTCAAAAGTGTGGGAAGAATTATCCTGGGAACTGTTTAAAGGGAATCAGGGGTTTCTTCAAATGTGGAAAAAAGGGGTGTAAAATATTGTTACTATTTTATGGTACCCCTCAACCCCTATTTTAATCATGATTTGGCTGGGTCTTGTTTAGGGGTTCTTTGGGTAATTTTTTTGAAATTTTTAAGGGATCTTGGGCTATGCATAGTTGGCACATGATTTTTGTAAACCGTGCGCCCTGCTAGTTCAAATCGTGCAAACCCAGGAAGTGAGGATTTCCATGGTTGGTGCACAGTTTGAAAAACCGTGCACCCACCAAGGAGAACCCATGTAACCCCACCAGAAGGGGCGCACGACTAGGGTGCACGGTTTGACAAACTGTGGGGTTGTGCCAAACTAACCGTGCGCATGAGATTTAATTATTCCAAAAAATCTTTAAAAATTCCCCAAACCCTATTTCTAAACACAGATCGAGCCTAAATTGGGATATTATGATTTCCTAGGTTGATAGGGTTTCTAAGAACAAATTTTGGCTCCTTCAAACCCTCTCCATGGTGGATTGAAGTTAGGTGATCATCATTTGATCCTTTCTCGGTAAGAATTCCTTCCCCATTCTTTCTCTACCTCTCTCTCTCTATCTTCCTTATGGTTTGTTTGATATCTGTGTTGTTGGATGATCTAATCCCTTTTGTTTTAGATCTTTAATCTAGGTTTAATTCTTGGATCTTCTTTGTCGATATTCTTCATTGGAGTTCCACATTACGGGTGTTGTGAGACATGATCTCCTTGATTCAGAAGGTGGTTCCATTTATGAATGACCAATTTATTTAACCCTAAATTGATTGATTTAAATTAATTTTATTTCAATTAAATTGTGAAAAACCAATTCATTTAGGATTGTGATTTGGATTTTCTTTGGCATGAAAAATAGGGAAACCCCCTAATTCTAATGAATTGGGATGTGTTTGTGAAAATTGATGGAAAATTGTGAAATTAAATTGCAGAATTTAGAATGTGAAGTTGATTTTTAAAATTTATTTCAAGTTTTTATTTGAGAAAAAATGACTTAAATTATTTTGATAAGATACCAGTGGTTTTATCCTGAAAAAACACATGAATTAATTAAAAACCCATTTTGGTTTTTAAATGAAAATTGGCATATTGAAATGGGAAATAAGATAATTGTATTTTAAACAATTTTGAAATAAATTTCCCATTATTTATTGTTGTTATAGAACATACATGCCTATGTTGTTAGTGAGTTATTCGGGAAAACACTCTATTAACGCTTTATATCTATAACAAAACATAATGCAGTAGGTCACATCCCCAATGGGATGGTGATGAGTCCTATTTGACCAGTGTCCTAGGGATGTGTGAACACATATTACGACAATCACCTATTTGAGTGTGTGAGGATCCCATAAACTAAAACTATCATACATCTTGGCAGATGACCATGTTGCTCATTTGTGATTATTTTGATATATATATATATATATGTAATTACTTGTAAACTATTTTACAAATTCCTTGTTAATTAATATAAACTATTTTATATAAAATGTTTATTAAGACATCGTTTAAAATATTTACATCATTTAAAATGTAAATCATGATTTGTTTTAAATATGTTTTTGTACTACCATACCTATTTATTTAAAATTGGAAGATTTATTGGGTTAATCAACATGGAATCTTCTTATGGAATCCTTGGTGATACCCTACTAGGATTTTAGCTCACACCATACTTGTGTCTTCAGGTGTTTGTAGATTTCCTTCTACCAGGTTCGAGAAAGGGGAAAGTGCCACTTGGAGGTGGTAGTTGTTATTGACTCCTTTGAGCTTGGAGTGCTGTGTTCATTGGGACGTGAGTTGTTTATCTTTCTGTTTTATGGTACTTTGATAATGTACTTTGGGTTGTTTATACCTATTTGACTTATGATACAGTTATCCCTATGAACTTTTCTTTTGATCATACCAACTTTTAACTATTTATTTTGCTGTTCATGTGGAAAAACTATTCCCAGTTTTATATTCTATGATGCCAGGTGCTAGTATCTAACCTATGTGCATCAGGAACACCCTTTGGACCATTAAAGGATTGTTCTAGACATCATGGTACCAGGGTATTTGGGCCATTTTGTGACAAAGTGGTATCAAATCCATAAAAACGTCGGTGGCATTTTTCACACCAAAGGGAATCACTAGGAACTCGTAGTGTCCATAACGCCATTGGAATTTCATATTTAGAACATCAGCCCTGAAAACTAACAATTGGTGGTATCCATAACTAAGATCAATCTTGGAGAACCATCTCACACCTCACAACTAATCAAAGAGGTCATCAATCCTTGTAAAGGGATACTTGTTCTTTATCGTGGTCTAGTTTAGGTGAGAATAATCTACAAAAATTCATAAGTTCCAATATACATTTTTCACAAACAAGACTGGAGCTACCTAGGGGGACACATTAGGTGTGATGAAACCCTTCCCACGAAGGTCTTTGAACTGAAACCATAGCTCTCAGAGCTTGGTAGGTTCCATCTGATATGTTGCAAAAGATATTGGGGCAGTCCCTAGTTGTAAGTCAATTCAAAACTTTGTTTCCCACTTCGGAGGTAGTCCCGAAATGTCTTCAGGGAAGATGTGCATATAATCATACATGACTAAAGGAACCCATATGCCTAAAGAGTCTTCTACAAAAAGGGTTACACTTTCTAACTGATGGGTGATAGGCTTTAACCTCCTTCTTACTACATCTTATTGTCCTTATATGAGGTATCTTTTTCCAAGAAAGGAGAACCTCATCCCATAAGTGCATAGGAATATAACTAGTATGTGGTGACAGTTGATCTGTGATTGAATCATGAAAATCCAATCCATACCCAAAATGAAATCATAGGGTTCCATCATGATGAAAAATAGGTCCCATGTGAAATTCTTTCTTCCAAGCGATAGCTCGCACTTCCGGAAGATGAAAGACATGGAAGAAGCATTCCTTGTAGGAACCTCAAGACAAAGCTACTGTGCTAGAACCTCCATTGGGAGCTCCAACTCCCATAAAAAGAGTATAGAGATGAATGAATGACTGGAACCCGTGTCAACTAATACTGAGGCAAGAGTATAATAAACACAGATCATACCTCAAATCATCTCGCGTGCTATAGGATCTTAGAAATCCAAAGCTTGAAGCTGTATGCAACCCCAAATTTTAGCTCCCTAAGCCTGATGTGGTCCACCTAGTGGTGGTGGTGGAAAGAACTTATACTGACTTCCTCCACCTACAACTCCTCCCACCCCTCTTCCAGATCAACCTCTTTGGGGACCACCCTGTCCACACATGTGAGATCATTGATCACAACACTGTCTCTATCGCGGTGGTCCATATGCTATCCACCTAGGATGCTCGGTGCATCTGGTTGGGAAATATCATGCAATGTGACCTTGCCCGTCATAAGGATATTGTAGATGCCGAAAAAGTCCGTAACTCCCAGAGGAAGTTTTGAAATGAAAAAGTGATGTCATATTCAGACCCGGAGGCCCGGTTCGGAGGGCCTGGAAGTGGTGCGTGAAAAATTGGGTAAAGTGCACGGAAAAAATGTCCCGCGTGAAAGGCAACCTGGGATTCTCGAAAAGTCCCGGCGCCGGTGCAAAATAATTTCGCGCCCGTATCCCGCGCGGTTGATATTTCGCGCCGCCGGCCCTGTCGCGCAATAATTTCTTGCAACCCTGGATTCTGAGCCACCAGGTGCCTATAAATAAAAGGAGACCCACTTCCTTTTCAGTTGTAGAATTTGAACCGGATCCTGTGCACACAATTGTGCGTGCAAAACAGTCTCGATTTGTGGTTCTTTTCTGCGCCAAGTCGCCCCGAGATCCGCCTTTGCACGAGATCCCCATGGCTTAGACTAAAATCCAACCCCTTCAGGGTCCACCCCTTGCACGAAATTCCTTCTTTTGCGCGCAGTCCGTCCAAGTTGCGCGCAATCCTTCCTTTGCGCGCACACCCCTTCCATTGCGCGCAATTTTTTATTTTGCGCGCAATCCCTTCCATTGCGCGCCGACCCAGCAGTTTTTGTGCGCATCCCTGAATTGCGCGCTGACTCAGTGTTTTCCGCGCAACAACCTCAATTGCGCGCATGCCTGCCCTATTGCGCGCATGCCTCCCTTATTGCGCGCAGCCTATCTTGTGTGTCGCTCCTATTGCACGCAACAATATACAGGCTCGCACCCGCTGGTCCATACCGCGGGGGATGCGCCCCCGCACCCCCGCTCGGGGTTAGTGCTGGGCTGCGGTCCCGGCCCTCCGGGCCGGTCCCTTCGCTACCGTCACAGACCCCCATGAAAAATGGAGAGTCGCACCGCGAACTTTTTGGGCAGGGATGTCGGGATTTTCCATTGCGCCCTTATGCGCACCCACCTTCCACCTAGGGAATACCATGATTTGAGATACTCCTCTGCACACTGCGAAACACCTTGAGTTGACATATTCCTCTTGGTTCGTTTCCTATGTCGTGAGTTGAGATTCTCATCATCAATTCCCCTGAGAAGAATGCCCTATCATTCAATAATAGGATGCCTCTTGTTCCAAATAAGAGATGACTTATGCTCCAAGCATGAGATGCCATAGTCCTATCTACATGACTATAAACTGTAGTAAACCCTGTGCTCCAAACATAGGATGCATCTTGTTCCAAATAAGATATGCCTTGTGCGCCAAGCATAAGATGCCTAATGCCATGATTACAGTGGCGTAGTTTCAAGAGTGTTGGAATCCGTTCAAACATTTCATCACTCTACCCCACGCTTTGCGTGTCCTTCATTCGGATCTGCATCCACTTCCAAGTCTGGAGGGACCCCCTAACGGTATGGATGATTGACCTGTGGTCCGCCTGCTGTAACAATATGGATGATATACCTTTGGTCCGCCTATTGTCACAATATGGATGATTGACCTATGGTCCGCCTGCTGTCCTGGGCCAACGCCCCGAAAGACTTTGGGTGACACTTTGAGTCAGGTCCTGTGTTTCAAACACGGTCAACAGTCGACCCCTCATTTGTTTGTCCCCATTTTAGGCTAACACGATAGGATACTGTGTTGCGAACATGGTCAGCAGTTATCCTCTATCGCCACGCCGCTGCATTCCGAATGCCGGGCATGTGATTCACACTTTTCATATCCCTTTGTTCGGGACGATTCCAACGCCCTTGGCATTATCCCGCTTGTGCACTAGCGCATAGGTGCATACCTCAACCCACTAGTGAGTTGGGATGCCCTCATGGCCAGACATGAGGAAGAAATTATGGGCTACTTCCATGCGTAAGCCCCATCCTTCGTTTCCACTCCTTAGTGGAACCTGGGCAACTTCCTTGCGTAAGCCCCATCCACCATAGCCACGCTAACGTGGACCCCTCGATGGTTCGCCCTGTGGCCCCCCTTCACTACGGCCTTGCCAATGCCTTCCCTCCCACAAGGGGTAGAGGGCATTGGGCATGTAAGCCCTAGGGGTGTGGAGAGAACCCACCTCGTCCAAGCTGCAGGACGTTAAACTGCTAAGCACCTCGTCCTTAACACATGACATTAAACTGTGGTCCGACCCCGTGCTTCGCATGCAGGGTCCCCCCAGCTCGGGCATTCTTTATGACCACTCATATCCATTAGAATGGACTCTTCCTCTCATGGAATGAGATCCTCCTTGTCGGAGTGGCGTTTGTCCATGGGGGAAGGGCCGCCTCAGAGCGTAAGACCCTAGCCTCTCTTGCGGAAGGTTGCACCCGTGCATCTCCGTACTTCCCCCCTACCAAGGCCGATGGAGTCCATTTCCCACTGCGCTTTGTCGCACCACGGGCCTCCATCCTGGAGTAAGCCCCGACACCCAGAGCTGCTAACCACGCGTAAGCCCCTATTTCCTCTTTGGGCCGCTCAACGCATAAGCCCCTTTCCGCTTCTCATAGACGCACCCTTTGCAATGTGATCATCTGGTCCCTGCTGCCTCTTGTTTCTCACACCGAGCATGACTCATGTGGGCTTAGAGCGCGCATCAACCATGACATCCTCTTATGGTCTGCCTCAGAGCGTAAGCCCCATCCCAGCGAACTACGTGGAATTTGATCTGTGCTAACGCATGGTACATAGGAAGCCTCCACGAGGTTCAATCCCACCAACCGGTCGTTCTGACCTCTCCACGTCGGTTCACCAACATTATGGGCCACCTAAGAGCTTAATCCCCAAATTCCCCTGTCCCGCATGATGTTAAACTGTATTCCCTCATCCCGCATGACATTAAACTGTATCTCCTCCCGCATGACGTTAAACAGTATCTTGTCCCGCATGACATTAAAATGTATGCCCTCGTCCCGTATGATGTTAAACTGTATCTCGTCCCGCATGATGTTAAACTGTATCTCATACTGCATGATGTTAAACTGTATCTCGTCCCGTATGACGTTAAACTGTATGCCCTGAACTACGTGGACTTTGATCCGTGCTAATGCATGGTACGTAGGAATCCTCCATGAGGTTCAAGCCCATCACTCAGTTGTTCCGACCCCTTTGTGTCGGTTCACAACCACCGTTATGGGATGCCTCAGAGCGTAAGCCCCATACCCACCGTTATGGGCCGTCTCAGAGCGTAATCCCCATGCCTCACACCCATGTCTCACCCTGACCTCCCCCTCGAGCCCACATTCCTTGGGAAGCTCATGCCCTAGCTTGGAGATCTTAATTCCTCCAGGCTCCAATCCATGCGTTCATTCTCACAGGTCGCCTCTTCAGGTGTCCCACCGTATCACCGAACTACGCGGACTTTTATTCCTTTCCATGGGGATACGTAGGAAGCCTCCACGAGGTTCAAGCCCGCCACTCCATCAACCATCTTGATCCTTACCTGGGCCGCCACATCCCGGTGAGATCATGCCATCCCATCCCACTTCATGGTATCCGGGAAGTCGCCCACGTGCTGGCACCAACATCGGTGTTCCCCCTAGGGGTCATTCAATCTGATCCAATCTCAGTGTTTTGATCAGTCCGATCCGTCTCCGCAAGACGTTAAACTCATGACATACCCCATGTTAAACATGGGAAGCTGAGGAAAACCTCAGATGGTACACAATCCCCACGTTCGATGCGGGATGCCTCGGGCTTCTGCGCTCTCGAGAAGCCCTGTGATAAGGGACAGAAGATAGACATGCCAATCCCCAGTGTCAAGACATGCCAACGACACCCCAACGTGACCATTCTCCTCACCGAAGGTTGCTGCCCCGACAATACCCCTTGGAGAATCTTGACGGAAGCAGCGTAATTAACTGGCGTCCATGCAGATATGGTGCCAGGAATGAGCTTCACGAACCCGTCTTAAATCTATGAGGGAGACCCGGACTAGGTGACAAGCTCCGAGGATGAATCCATGGAAGGAAGAACCGACATCCCATCATCCCAGTTTCGATCAAGGAGCAGACGCCCCTAAAAAAGGAACGGATGCCGCCCACCTTTGGAAAGTGGGAATGCGGGGCAACAAGCCGCACATCCTCCCATGCGTGACGGACACATGCGCGCGCCCCGACGTCAAAGCGTCGAAAATAGATATGACCAGCCCTCCCTAGGCTGTCCTAGTGATTTGTGCTTCCCCTGTACATACGACCACATCCCTAAACCTGCGCATGGAAGGGTATCCTATTCCAAGATCTCTAGCACCTTCCTGCTGCTATAGATGACTCAACCCTATCACACCCACTACTAGATCCAACTATTTATTGTCCCTCTGGAAGAAACCTATTTATCACAAGTTCCCTCTCTAACACCCTAGCATAGGTGGGGATTCACAAGGGCACTACGCTGGCTTGGATCTCTCTGCAGAGTCCCTGATCAAACTTCCCTTCTTAGAAGTATCCATCTATGATCATTTCAAGAGAGTAGCATGTAAGGCCTGCGAACCTAGATGAATACTCACCCAATTTCATACCTCCCCACCAAAGCTCCAAAAGCTACTAAATCCAAATAGAGCATTAGAAGGATGGGTAGTACTCTTCACAAAATAGCTGCTAGAAGTCATCCCATGGGAGTGTTGACTCATTATGAATCTGGGTAACTAATCTCCACCAATGCCCAGCTGCTCCATGGAAAATATTGGATTCCAAAGACACCATATGATTTGTTGGTGTCTAGATAAGCTTTAAGATATGAACCATCAAATCTATCCAATCATATACTTCCTGAGGATCTATCTCACCATAGAACCTCAGTGGTCTCTGATGCTGGATCTCATAGAGTGCGCTTAGCCTATGATCATCCTTAGCCTACTCTGATGGGATGATCTGTTACTCAGTAGGTGGAGGTGATTCTACCTACCTACTTGGAGGAAGGGGATCTCATTATGGACCTAGAACTGAGGCATCATCACTCATAGGATTTTTGTCATGAATCAAAGCTCATATCTTGGCTAGATATCGCCATAGAGGCATCCTAAAAATTATCAAGGAGTACCACGCTCAGATGAGAATACACACACACACACACACACACACACACACACACATATATATATCAATGACAATGAAGACCTAAATCAATAAGGATATTCAGAGAATCAATCCTATATGATGAATGTACCATTTTTCCCTACAAAAAATGTCTCAGGGTGTCGATTCAACAAGCAAGTAATTAGGTTCCTGGTGAATGGGTATGACGACCACCTATACCATCACTAAACTCCTTGGCCCAAGAGTCTCACTTGATACACTTTGACACTTTTTACCTAAACCTATCCAATCCTCTTAAGGGGAAACATTCGAACAATGTCCCAAGGAATAAAATTACTATGATACCAATCCGTTGTGACCCGACCCATGCCAAGGCTCGAGCCACAACTACCCCAAGCCCGCATCCATAGGCCAGGGGGTGGAGAAAAGTTCCGAAGGCAAAACTAAACTATGAGAGGCCTTTTCCTAAGTACATATATGAAAACACATAGATAACTCAATGAAAAAGTTTATAGGGAAAGAAATGAAGGTTGCAAAACTGCTATAAATAAACTAATTATACATGGACCTCTAAATAGTATGAAGTATGGTAGTGTAAACTGAAAATAAAAGGGAAAAATAGATACCCACCTAGAAATATGTCCCAAATTGAAAAATCTAAAAAATAGTAAACAATTGAGATCCAAAATCCTATATCCCTAGCTATGACCACCATACGTAGTCCAAACAGTTCATATCCCTAAGCTCCTTTGAATTCGTGATCAACCTGTCCGCCATCTACAAAAGACACAACATGTGTTGGGTGAAGCCCATGTAGGGGTGAGTATATAAATACCTAGTATAATTCCCCCAAAAGGTGAAGGGAGAGTAGTAATAGATACGACTGAAGAGGAAAATAGTAGATAGAACAAGGTACAGTGATGGCCCTGCGGGCGTCATTAATTCTTGCCCAGTTACCGAATTTAGAAATTTAAAAATACGAATCAAACAGACCACTAAAATAAAAATTAGTATAGGATATGAAAGTCCAAGATTGAACACACTGAGATAAGGTTGGAGAAAATATTAATTAAATAAGGTAAACCTATTCTAATTTCAAAAAATCTAAACTACTAAGCATTGAATTATTATAGAATGGGGGATAAGACAATATAAAAAGGGTGTCCAGCAGCAATGATTCCAGGTTCAGGGGTTGACAAGGTATAAAATAATTAATTAAAAATTATTCAGGTGTTAAAATAGGGTCTAAGTGAGTTCAATGGTTATGATAAATGCTCTCCACCCTAAGTTATCCTTTTATCATGGCCAGTTACTTCAGATTATAAAGAATGGGTAACCCAAAACCTTATTAAAACATAGGGACAAAACCAACCCAGTGGTCATGGTGGAAGTCCGATCCCTATATCTCATATTAAAAAAATGTATTCAATCTAGACAATTATCTTTCACAAAGAATGAATTTAAACCCAACCCCAAACCCTGATCACAATGGTCATGTAAGAAGAAATCCAGAAAAAGATAAATTGAAGTGAAAATGTGAAATCCCAACATGAATTGCATTAATATAAAATAACTCTACATCCAATTCCCCTTCATCATGAATTCACTGACATAAATAAATCACACACTCATGCTAACCATGAGCGGGTATAGAAAATAAATAAAGGAAAATCCTACAGAAAGTGGGGGCGCAGGTGGTTGTACCTTTTTCTGGTGGTGGCTCCTCATCAAGATCTATCCAGAAGATATCCAAATGGTGTGTCCAGGGGATCTATTTATAGGCACTGAATGGGGTATTCCCATCATTGGTCACTATGTGCACTGAAGTTACATGACATGTACCCTTGTTCTGCATTGTCTCCATGTCCGCGTGAGTCTTCCGCGTATCACATTCATTCACTACTAGAATTTGGACTTATAACTATGGATCTATAGCCATGGAAAATAAAAACCGTGGCTATAGATCACTTATACCCATGGTTGTGTTTGCTGTCTGTGGTAATAGTGCCCCATGCGATCCCTTTCCCCCCTACCCTTGCAAATTTTATATCCCCATTTCCCCATCGATCCTCCTCCCTCTCGCGATCCTCATCCCATCCTGATGTCTCCGACGCAGCCACCCCACCTCCCCATGAACCTCCTTATACGACTCAGCTCTGGCACAGTTCTGATGTGGCTCTGGCATGGTATCATTTCTCCCTCCTCGAATCTCAAACCCAACATACCAGTGGTGGATACTTCCCTCCACTTCTGTGCCTCTCCACCCACCCACCTCACCTCCTCTCTGCCAACTCGATCCTCATTGTGCCCCCTAGCCTTGCTTCCCTGCCTCCTCCACCCCCTCCACCTTCTCCATAATGATATCACCCAGCCACACCTTTCTTCTATGACTTTCATCCCTGATAACACATCACCCTTCCATGCCTCCTTGCTTCCTTATTTTTTACCTCCTTACGACTTGGTTTTTCCAGGGTTCTTCTCCTTGCTTTGCATATAGTTGCAGCGGAGTCCATTTCCTCTATAAGTACTTTAATTTTATCCTTTATCTTTTTTACAGAAATTTTGATGAGGGGTATTTTTATGATCTCATCTAGATATGTTAATTTGATTTTAATTCATAATTATTTTATTATTTGGACTATTTATCACTAATTGTAATTTTAATTTAGTCATATTTCATTATTTTGATATATACAACATCAATTTAAGACATATTAGAATTTAAATTAATGGGTTTGTGTGTATAAATTTGTTTTCCCATAATTAAGTTGGGAAACATTTTAAAAAACCAGGCTTGGGCAGTGATATTGACCGGGACGACACTGTTGGTACCCTATCTAGGTTTGATCCCACACTTAGAAAAGTTTCTAGGTATGGTTGATCGTGGGGATTAAAATCTGGAATACCCAAAAATTTAAATAGACATCCCAAAATCAATTCCCATTCCTGCTATTCAAAAAAATTACAGAGAGAATCCCACATTTGGTGTGTTGGTTTGCAGGTGGGGTGACATCAATTAATAGAAATAAAACTTTTTAGTTCATTTTCACTTCATCCCTGGATTCCCAATCCCTCACATTTACTTTAGGAATGTGATAATAAACCCTGGGTTTATATCAGCATCCCTTGATGAGGATTATAAGATTTTTTATGATAGGATTTATATGCTCGATGAACTGGATATGTGCACATTCTCAAAGTTTACCTTAGTATAATCTAATGCTTTTGAGTTTCACTTGTTATTAAGATCCAACCGAGAGTATGATGATTGGGTGATCAAAGTCTTTTCTAAATAAATCCCAATTAAGTTGAACATACATTTCTAGAGGTTCTACAATAAGGGAATACCAACTGAAATTAATATCCATAGAAAAATAATTTAGATACACTCACCATGTATGTGTTGTGAGAGGATAAAATATGAGTTAGTCTAGAACTTATTTTTTGATGTAGAATGAGATTTCTTTGCTTGGGACCTTGTTGGGAAAATTATGGGATTTCAATTTTAGGGGGGATACATCTCTGACTTTTGTTTAAATTATTTCAAAGTGTTGAGAAACATTCATATATGGTTAATCTTTATGTAATAGTGTTTTCAGTGGTGTGTTGAGTGATTTAGGAGACATGGAACAAGGGTCATGAAGGCAAGAATTTCTCCCTCTATTCATTCAAGTTCATGTGCTCTCTCTCATGGACAAAATAGGTTCCCTTCTTACTATTGAAAAGAGAATGGATATTAGTTTGGGGATCCTCCCTAGGGATGTGATTAAAAATGATAGATCTCCTCTAGGGTGGTGGATTAAGTGGATACCCCCTAATGTTGGACTAAAACATAATGTGAATGGGTCCCGTAAATAGGGAGTTATGAGGATGAATTGTGCATGATTCTAGGGGAACTATGGTTATCAAATATAGTTCCTTTTATGGTTTAGGTAATTCTATCTGGGTGGAGAAAAGATCTTTACTCAACAACCTTTAAATTTGGAGGATAAATAACCTCAATATTTGTATGGTTGAGTAGAACTCCAAGATTCTTTTAAGATTCCTACATAATGATGCAAGTGATCCTTGGTATTCAGTTTATAATATTAAGAAGTGTAGGTCCCCCATCGATCAACGCAAAAATATCATTCATACTTGGAGGGAGGGGGACTTTTCTGCATAAAATCTATCTATTATAGAGATAACTTATGAGATTCTTGTCATCTATCATATTACAGGGGATCTTCCACATTACTATGAAATTATTTTTAGTGGTGAAACCCTCATTATTCACCACTTTAGACTCCCAAAGTTCAAGATTTTCCAATAAAAGGTTCTTCTTGAGTGACCAATAATTTCCTAACTATTACATCAATCAAGGAAGTTCTTATAGGGATACCATTAATGGAGGAGAATGATCTGAATACTCAAGAGATTTATGAATAATTTTTTTTCATCACATGTACAATGAAAGTACTAAATTAAATTGGTTGGATAATAAATTACCCAATCAACTACATAGTCTAAATCCTAACCATCTGGATAATTTTCCAACCCATGACCAATTTCAATCCCAACCATCTCAACATAGAATCCAATCTTTTCCATATAAATTATTAGAATAATTTTTTTTAAAAATATTGAAAATTAATTATCAGTTTTCATCATTGAGATTAGATATATAAAACATTGAAATAATTATAGAACCCATTCCCACTAAGGTTTAACCTTCCTCAATATCTTAGAAGAATCTTGTTACACACAAACCTCTCATGAATAACTCAAAGTTGTGACTATTTCCTAGAGTTGGAAAACTATTTTAAAACTTAAACCATTGATTCATAAACCATTAGAGTCTTTAAAATCATAGGACAAAACTAAATAACCAACATAAGAAACTGAAAAATCAGAGCTGGATAATGAGTGAATTGGTTAGGGAATGTTGAAATTCAACTAGAGGAACATGGGGAAATTGTTGATGGGTTTTAAAATCTAGATAAAAGTGATTTTCTATATTCAAAAGATATAAATTTTACATCTTGGAAAGATTTTCCTAAATATTATTATATTATTTATGGGAGAGTGTCAAGAAAATATAGGAGATTCAAGAGTTTAGATAAAGACATAACAACCCTCAAAGATAGACACATGTAACCCATCCAATGAATAATGAGATTTATCTTTCTTATAGACACTGAAATAATAGGTGGAAGATAGCCTTGATGTGACGATTAGATAAATAACCCCATTCTCACTTATAAATATATTGATCTCAAAAAAATTATAATATATCATAATGTTTTTTGATTAGTTAATTGTTTTATATGGTGATGGTGTTTATACTACTATAGTGTAGTTGAGAAGACATTCCCCCATAAAAATCCATTGATTTAAATGAAATTGTATTTTCATTTCTCTAGTGTTATTTTCATGAAATCAGATTGTTTCCATATGAGTAGTAGATTATTATCCATGCACCTTTAAATTTTATCATGGTTTTATCTATTAATTTGGTTTACACATAATACTACCAAGATTTTCATTTATTTCTAATATGATTTAGGGGAGTGATGGTTGATAAAGGAGTGATTAAGCATTCTCAATTACCATGGGTAGGTGAAATTAGTGTATCAAAAATCATTTTTTTCACTACCTAACCTAACACACTAAAGAGAGAGTGAATGGATTGCGATCTTGGGTCATTACAAGGTATTATTTAGGGGGGTGAATTTATTTATAAGAGATTATTATATAATTAATGATAGAATTATATAATTTAACCCTTCATTATATTCATCATTTTCACTTTTATTTTATTTCTTCCATGCACTCGTGGTTCCACTCCTTCATTAATTCATTATTTTAAAATTAATAGTGTTATATTAGTATAGGTGTGAGGAGAATGAATGATTATATCCTTCCATTCACTTGTGGTTCCCTATCTCTTTTCACCATAAAATGTAGTATTTTTAATTTTCTATTGTATTACATTTCTAGATTGGAGTTGAAAATTAGTGAAAATCATGTTTTGAGGTCTTAATTAGATCTACCTATTGAATTAGAAATCACTGGTTTTTTTCATGCTGCACATTTATCATCATTTCGGAATCATGATTTTGTTTAAGGACATTCCTATTGAAGACTATCTATTAATGCCTATCTGATAGAATGATTTAAATTTTGGTTTCATATAATCATGTTCAGTTGAATCTGCATTTGATTGACTTAGAAAGAGGGCTGGAAAATGCTTATTTACTTGATTTTCAGGTTGGTCCGAGAGGAATATGAAGACTTTTTGTTGATGAAGTGAAGCACTTCTAATTTTGGAAGAGCGTAAAAAGTGGATGTTGAAACATGATTTTTTATGGAGTTTTGCTGCGCTTTCTATCTCATACGATGACTCCTTTTCCTCATTATATGAAGTTTTATTATAATTCATCTTTATATCCTCTTTCAATTACTTGATGGTGCATGCTCATTGCACCTCTTGTTTTCACTGTATCTTGAACCTTCAATTTTTTTCCTGGGGTATGGGTTGGAAAACAAACTCATTCATTTTTGTCAATGTTTTAGTTCATTTGTTTTTCATTGAATATTTATGGGGGATGGTTCAGGGGTGGGGGGGACTGGTTTTGGGGGAAGGGGACTGGTCTAGGGGGGAGACTATTATAGGGGTGCGGGTGGTGAAGGGGGCGGGGGAGGGGGTTAGGGGGGTGGTGCGGGGGGGGGGGGGGGGTTGGGTTGGGGGGATGGTGCAGGCTAGGGGGGTTGGGGGGCTGGTGCAGGCTAGGGGGTGAGGGTCTGGTGCAGGCTAGGGGTTGGGGTGGTGGTGGTGGTGGTGTGTGTGTGTGTGTGGGGGGGGGGGGTTAGGGGATGGAAGTGGGGGAAGGGACTAGTTTGGGGTGGAGGCTAGTACAGGGGTGGGGGTGGTGCAGGGGGGTTAGGGGGGATGGTGAAGGGGTGGGGGGGTTGGGGGGATGATGTAGGCTAGGGGGGTTAGGGGGCTGGTGTAGGCTAGGGGGCTGGGGTGGTGGTGTGGTGTGTGTGTGTGGGGGGGGGGGGGTTAAAGGATGGTTGTGGGGGAGGGGAATAGTTTAGGGGGGGTGGCTAGTACATGGGAAGGTGGGGGGGGGGGTGGTACAAGGGTGGGGGGGGGGGGGTTAGGGGGGATGGTGCATGAGTTAGGGGAAGAGCCATGCCTGGAAGAGGCTTCACGGCTATAGGAGAGGGGTGGGGAGAAAGTGGTCATTGGGCTGGGCTATGGCCCGGGAAGCTGAAATCGGGGTTCGGTGGCCAAAGGCGGCATGAAGCTTGATGGGTTAGGTTTAGTGGATGGCTAGGCTCGAGACAGAGAGAGAGGTGTTTTTAAAATTTCATCATAGTAGAAAATCAATGTGAGATTCATAACTCGAATATATAAATGGCTCTGGGTCAAGGTCCAACTTGACTGTTCAACACTTATTTTCAGAAATTTTAAGTCTATTTGACATCTGGGGTCACCCAATCCCTTAAAGTTTTTTTACAGACATTGATCATTAGGAACTTGTTATCCAATGGTATAACCAGAGTTGTATACTCTCATATAGAAAATAAGAATTTATTGATAGCTCATCTTAGCATTTTATTATATTGATATAACAATGTCCATTTATAAAGAACGTATCATTATGTTCACTTATAGCTTAAGAATTTATCTTTTAGGCAATTTCTTTGTAACCATTGTCGTTTTCACCTTCAATTTATGGTCCTAAGAACTACTTCTTCCACCCAACTTGGGGAGGGTTAGCAGGTCTGAAAAGCCTAGGTATTGCAGCTATGTCAGTTCTTCTATCACTAATATGCATTTTATAGCAAAAAATTATTCAAAGAGTATGCTTGTTTTTATCTTCTATGTATTCTTTATTAATGGTCACATATGTTCTATTATGACTCATCTATTGTATGTGTACAGGTTTATGCAGCATACACACAATATATAATTTTTTTAAATTAGATACACATGCATGCATAATGTATGAATACACTGTTTGAAGGTACATACACCTATACACATATAGTAAACTATATGTAGTACACAATTTCAAGCTCCCACGCATCCCATGCCTCTTCCAAATTAATAAATTGTATGTGGTATGCATACATTATTTGAATTTACCTACGCATGTACATATATATGCACATTGTTTAAAAAATATATGCATGCATAATTGTATTTTCTCACTTATTTACCCCCCGTTACATTGAACACTATTTATTACGTATTCACTTATAAATATTCACTCTAGCATTTGTTTCTATTTCCATATTGTATCTTCCTGATATTTTTAATAAGAAAAAGCTATTTTTATTTTTATTTGTTTCAAAATCTATTATGTATCCTGATAATGATGTGAAATTAACCAAAACCTTACATCAATGTGCAAGCAATTATGTGAAATTATATCAACATTAATTGGATGTTATAAATTTTTTAACATGCATTATATCTTATTAAATGTTTTGTAATTTTAACAACAAAGACTAACAATATGTCATATCATATTGTAAAATATTTTAAACAATGTTAATTGCATTTTCTTTTAAGATACCTTTCTTGTGGTGATTTATTTTGGTTGATATGTAATTTATTTTTTGTATTTAAATATATTTTAGGGCTTAATTATTTATTTAGAAGTGTTTTTTATCATTTCTCAGGTTTTCCTACGTGGAAGCCCTCTCTTGGGATAAAGGTTGAAAAACCATGCAGTACAATGTTCTCTTTATTATCTTCTAAAACATATGTCACTAATTGAATGAATTTGGTTGAGTTTTTTACAGATGTTTTGATGAATATTTTTTTACAGGGAAGGATGAAAAAAAGAAAAAGAAAAAAATGAGTAGATTTTGAAGACGCGTGGGTTAGGGACAATTCCTAGGAGAGGTGATATTCCAAGAAAAGACTTCAGAGTTTTATAGTTACTAGTTCTCAACATTTCCATTGAATTTATCTTTCTTACATATCTTTTTAAGGATTCCTTTTATGATAAAATATAGAATGTTTATTATTCTTTTTTATGATCAAATATAGAATTTTTTAGATTTCAGTTTCCTTTATTATTTGAAATGTTTTACTAATACTAATTTCAATTATATTTTATATAAAATATATTTGACCCACTTACATAGTTTCATTTTTATAGTTTTTATTTTTTTTTGTGTCATTTATTAAGAACATGATTTCAAATAAAACTTGGTAATGTTCAATGAAAATAAAAAAATATTTATTAATATTTCAAGTGTGCTTGGAAATCACATAGCCTACTATAAGTGCATAGGGTGTTGTAATATATTATATGGGATTTACCTATGTTATATCTTTATTTAAAATATTTTTTTTTTTAAAATTTTAATTTATTTATGACAGAAGAATGAAAATAATGGTGTGTGACTATTCATAACATGCGAGGACTAAATGAAACAACACAAGAAATACTAGTGTGTGAGTTATTGTGGAACTAAGTTATAGTAAAGTAAACTATAAGAAACCATGTAGATGGTTAGAGAAAGTGTATAAGGATTATGAGTTCTTGTTTTGAGATAGTGGGAGTGTTCATATAAGTTTAACTATTTTATACTGTTTACACATAAATTTATCAATTTTATGTGTTATTGTTTTGATTTTTAGAATCTCAAAATAAATTTGGCTCACACCATTTTTGTTCTTATGAATTATTAATAGCTTTTAATTGGTATCCGATTGAGTGTAGAAAATGACATCCATCTTGCTCATAGTACACTGCAAAAAACACATTTGAATTGAAACATCATGGAAACTCTTTTATCACCATAGAACTTGTTTTTTTGTTAAACTTAACTGATTGAATCTGATGTTGATTTTGTTTCTTTTTTAGGTACTATCATTTAGAAAATAGGAATTTATCGATAGCTCGTCTTAGCATTTCATTCTATTGATATAGCAATGTCCATTTACAGAGAATTTTTTTTTGAGTTTTATGAGAGTAATTTACTATAATATCTATATTAAGAGTAATTTTTATATCCAAATGACGATGTAGATTTATACAATTTAAACTATCTGAAATTTGTTTGTTGGATGAGCTGATAGGGCTGTGAACTTCATATTCATGAGGTGTTTCTCATTTTTAGGAAGCCCAATAGACAATGCATTACCTTGGAGTTCAATAAAATAAGTGTGGGGAAGTGATCGAACTAGAAATTTCATAAATTTTTATATGTAATTCATTGTTTTATTCCCTCAAATTCCATTAAAATCCTTGGAATTGCTATATTTTCACATTTTGTATGATTTTCTATGAGTAAAATAAATCTGGATTGATTTGTTGATTTTAGTGATAACCTTTTTATGTTTTCATTAATTAAATGATTTCTCATTTATTTGTGTTTGGTTTATGTGGATTCTTCTTCTCCTGCCATTTATTTAGGTGCATATGACAATGCAGATGTTGATGATGATGGCGGTCTGAGAGGAGGAGATAATGATGTTGGTGTTTCTTAAGGAGATGATGAGGGTCATGATGGTTTTAGTGATACTGATATTAAGGTACATTTTAGATGTAAATTTTATTCTTGTTTTATACATTGAATTCTACCATAGAATGATGTTAGTGTTTGGTAGATGTTGTGGTGTATACAGTTTTAGGGTGCAAGGGGTGCGCAGGTGTTCATGGGGTGTAGGGGTAGGGGGAGGGGGAAGGGGGAGGGGGGGGGGGGGGTAGAGGTAGAAGTGGTGTGCAGAGGGAAGGGACATGGGGGTGTGGGAAAGGGGCAAGGGGTGTGGGTGTGCAGGGGGGTAGGGGGAAGGGGGTGTGATGGAGGTAGGGGGTGTACTGGGGGCAGTGGGGTGTGTGCTGGGGGTAGGGATAGGGCGTGTGTAGGGGTCATGGGGAGGGGGGTGTGTAGGGGAGGGGGCAGGGGGGTAGGGCAGGGGCAGTGTGGGGGTGTGCAGGGGGTAGGGGCAGGGGGTGTGCAGGGGGCAGGGGGGGGGGTGTGCAGGGGTCATGTCTCTGAATTACATGGTCAGTTATCCTAAATAATTTTTTGGTAGTAAGTTGTAAGAAATATATGGAGTATATTAGATTATTTACCATATGTTTTTAGGTTCAATTAGTTTGGTAAATATATATAATCCCAACTTTACAAGCATGATAGTCATGGTTTTTGAGGATGTTGAAATATTGTATATAGAATTTATTGAAGAGTATTTCAATTCCTCATAGTGTACATAAATCATGTTTTTTTTATTTCTACTCCCAAAATAGGGTAGGTTATTTTAAGACCTAATAGGATTAATCTTTGATTGTAATAATATGTTGTTACTATATTTTATTCCATGCTGTAGAAATGGAACCTGCTACTAGTACATTTGTTCCTCAGTATCCCTTATGTGATGTTCAAGAGGTATATCAAATTTTAGTCATGATGATAGACAATATGGATTAGAAGCTACATCCTATAGAATCTAAACTAATCAGTTTTCAAGTCTCTCCCAAATTAATTCAACAGAGTCTATATAAAGAACATCCTACAAATCAATCTAGTTCTCATCTGAATTAGTTTGTTCCTATAGAGTTTCTCAATTAGATATATTTAATATTTTAAATGGATTCTCAATAATGGCTTCTCAATTTTTTCATATATGTTCATACAATAATCTATTATTATTCTTCAGTTTTGTAAGTTCGATATATTCAAGTTGAATAATATGTGTTTGTATTCCATGTTCTCTCTAAGAGGATAGAGAACTCTATTATCGAGGAGGGATATGGATCATAGAGCAATTAAGTTATAGAGGAAGATGATTACATGGATGGAATATAGAGTGTTTCACATAGGATAGATCTTCCATTATTTACTAGATAAGATCCTTTTGGTTGGTTAACTAAGGTTGATACTAATTTTTTTGTTAACTAAACAACTGAAGAAATGAAACATCACCTGGAAAATATTTTCATGGAATATAATATATTGTATTCCTTTTTTATCTTGGTAGGGTTATTATCCTAGTTAATCCTAGGATAAGATCAAGATATATTTATTAGATATGTATTGGAAGACTACTAATTGGTATCCATTGTGGTATATTATTTCATTGTTAAATACTGGAAATGTATATGAATACATCGAGGGGTTTGAGAAACATGCATCGAAAACTCTAGAGTTTCCAATGTAGTAGTACATAAGATTATTTTTTGGGTGATTTCAACCAGAGGAAAAAAACTGAGTCTCCACCCATGATCTAGGAATTATTTTTTTTATTGATTTCACTTTATTTTAAATTGAGACAGTCTTTGTTGAAGATGAAATTTTTAGAAGTACTCATTAGAGGAAAATGGTTCCATCTATTTCTTATGGTGCTGGTGTTATGGTGCCTTATAATTTTACCAATAAGATTCAGGGAGAACAACCCTTGATGGAGGAGGACATTAGGAGAGTTATATGGTATAAACATTTGAATGGTTACAAGACTATTAGTTGAAAATAATGAGAGAAACATAAAAATGGTGGGACTATGTTTTCGATGTGCGGGGGGGGGGGGGGTCTACAGGGCAGCGGGGAGGGTGCAGGTCGGGTGTCCTGGGGGGTGTCCCGGGTTAGTCCAGGGGGGAGGGTGCAGGGAAGGGGGTAGGGTGCAGGTGGGGTGTCTAGGAGGGGTTTTCCAAGAGGGGGGGGGGGGTGTCCAGGAGGGGGGGAGGGTGTAGGGGGGTCTGCAGGGCAGAGGGGAGGGTGAAGATGAGGTGTCTAGGAGGGTTGTCTGGGGGGGGGGGGGGGGCTGCAGTGCAAGGGTGAGGGTGAAGGTGTGGTGCAAGTGGGGGTGTCCAGAAGGGGGGGGGGGGGACTTGGAAGGGGGGATACTGGTGGGGGGGGGGGGGTGGTGGTGCATCGGGGTCTGCAGGGCAGGGGGGAGGGTGCGGGTGGGGTGTCTAGGAGGGGTTGTCCAGGGGGTGTCCAAGGTTTGTCTAGGGGGATGTCTAGGGGGGTTGTAGGGTAGGGGGAGGGTGTAGGTGTGGTGAAAGAGGGGGTGTTTAGGAGGGGGGTGGACCGGGTAGGAGGGATACTGGTGGGGGGGGGGGGGTCTGTAGGGCAGTGGGGAGGGTGCAGGTGTGGTGCAAGGGGGGTATCCAGGAGGGGGGGGGGACCTGGTAAGGGGTGCGGGGGGGGGGGGGGGGGGGGGGTGCATCGGGGCAGGGGGGAGGGTGAAGGTGGGGTGTCTAGGAGGGGTTTTTTAAGGTTTTTCCAGGGGTTGTTCAGAGGGGGGTGCAGCGGGGAGGGGGGGGGGGTGCTACGGGGTTTGTAGGGTAGGGGGGAGGGTGCAGGTGGGGTGTCTAGGAGGGGTTGTCCAGGGGGTGTCCAAGGTTTGTCCAGGGGCTATCCATGGGGTGTCCGGGGGGGGGGGTTGCAAGGGGAGGGGGGGGGGGGGGGGTACAGGGGGTCTGCAGGTGGGGCTATCCAGGGGCTGTCTAGGGGGGGTCTGTAGGGCAGGGGGGAGGGTGCAGGTGGGGCTGTCTAGGGGCTGTCCAGGGGGGGTCTGCAGGGCAGGGGGGGGGGGGTGTGCAGGTGGGGTGTTTAGGAGGGGTTGTCCAGGGGGATGTCCGGGGGGGGGGGGGTCTAGGGGGAGGAGGTGTCCGGGGTGGGGGAGGGGGGGGGGTGTCCAGGGGGTGTCTAGGGAGAAGAGGGGGTGTCCAGGGGTGTGTCTAGGGGGAAGGGGGTGTCCAAGTGGGAGTGTCTAGGGGGGAGGGAGTGTCTAGTGGGGGTGCAAGGGGGTGTCCAGTGGTGGTTCAAGGGGGATATCCAAGGGTGTGTGTGTGTGTGTGGGGGGGGGGGGGTGTTCAAGGGGGTTGTCCTAGGGGGGGGGGGGTGTAAGGGGGATGTCCAGGGGGTGCAGGGGGGCATGGGGGTTCAATGGGGGGTGCAAGGGGGCTGTTCAGTGGGGGTGCAAGGGGGATATCCAGGGGGCATGGGGGGTGTTCAAGGGGGTGTAAGGGGGATGTCCAGTGGGTGCAGGGGGATGTTCAAGGGGGTGCAAGGGGGCTGTTCATGGGGCATGGGGGTGCGGGGGGGGGGGGGGGGTGTAAGTGGTCTATCTAGGGGGTGCAGGGGGGATGTTCAAGTGGGTTCAAGGGGGCTATCCAGGGGGGCATGTGTGTGTGTGTGTGGGGGGGGGGGGTGTTCAAGGGGGTGGGGGGGGGGGTGTGGGTTTTTTATGAAATGGGAAGGCTTATAGCCATGATTTTAAATTGTGACTGTAGGTCTATTGCCACAGTTTTAAACCATGGTTAAAACTATATAGCCATGGTTTTGAACCATGGAAATAGGACCTATATGGATTAATGTTCTGCCACTATTTCAAACTATGGCTATATCCCTTTATCCATGGTTTAAACCATGGATATAGGCCTTTATCCACGGTTTCAAACCGTGGCTATAGGTCTTGCCGTATAACCACGCCAATACTAGCCACGATCCATTGAACCATGGTTGTAACCTATAGCCATGGTTTTTGGGGATATAACATTAGTTTCAAACCGTGGATATAGCCTAAATTTCTAGTAGTGATAATTAATTTGAAGTTTTACCATTGTCACATCATGTATGGGGGGCTCACAACGTGTACTTCTTCGGTCTTCAGTTGTTGCAGATCTCATCGAAATCTTCTCCAAAATTTGTGCTGAAAAGAGTCACATCGTGTGCTAGGGTTACATGATGTGTACTTTTCATTCACACCATGTTTGCATGTCATGAATTGTCATATTCAAAACTACTTCCATCGATTAAGTCACAACGTTTACTTGTGGTACACGATGTGTAACAGTGTTTTCCAATTTTTCCATCTCCACTTTGGCCTAAAAAATCTGGTGTCATGCCACTTTACTTCGCTCGTGGCACAAATTGTCTTTTTTCTCCAAAACCTTATATTTTCATTCCTTTTAAAGTGATTCAATGATTCCTACCATAAAAAATAAATTTATTCAAATCACTCACACATTTTTAACAATATTAATTTAAGTACACAAATCAATACATTAAAATACTCAAAAATGTATGCATGAAATTGACTTATCATACGATAAAAGAGTATAATTCAACCCAACAAGAGAGTGAAAGTAAACTCATCCAAACACAAGAAGATAGAAATGGTGATAAGATAAACTTTTATTTAAGTCTTCACTACCTATATTAGGAGAGTATACTCATCCAACCATGAGAATCTTGACACAAAAAGCATGTGGCATACCCCATGCGTCTTCACCTCTCTTAGAAAAAGAGTAAACAAAACCCAAGGAATAGGAAATGAAATAGGATATATATATTCACTGTCAATGAATCCCAAATGAGAGAGTAAGGGTATCCCCATCTCACAACTCATCCCAAGAAGAAGAATAGAAAATAATTCCAAAAGCAAGTCCATCTACGAAGCTCAGTATCTCACACATCTTCCCTGAACAAAAAAGTCTATATAACTTAATTTACACACCTTGATACTATCTACTTTGGGCGACACCGACTCATACTCATGGTTTTAGGTTGCATCACAAGGACACATCTCAGTGGGGAATGCATTACTCTTCCTCATGAGTTCAAAGCTATGCCAAACCACGTCTCATCATGGTGACACAAAGTCAAGGGGCCACAAGTTCTAGGTAAGGATACCATGCCCTGGTATGACAGGAGGGTCCTACTCTAGTAGTCATTGAAGAACACCACTGACCAATCCTACTAGAGGGTACTGATCACGAAGGTCACTAAGGAATTCCACTACCCAGTCCTATTGGAGGGTAATCTTGATGATTCATTAGGGAAACGCCACTGCCCAGCCTGATTGGAGGGTTACACTTGGAAGATGTCATCGAAGAATGCCAATACCTAGACCAACTGGAGGGTAATTACAAAACATAGCGGAACTCCACTTTCTATTCGTACTAGAGGGTAACTCGTAAAGATCATCAGGAAACACCACTACCCAATCCTACTGGAGAGTAATCCAGGAACTACCATCAGGGAATGCCACTACCCATCCTAGCTAGAGGGTATGTCTGATACTTCTCTGGTGATTCTGTATGATCATTGTTGTCATCAGGTGTCACCTCAGTGCATCATGATCGGAACATCTCACATCATATGTCAAAAGACACAACCAAGGGCACCAAAATGTTCTATGTGAAAAAACATGTAGGATATTCTACTTGCAAGCTCGAATCATATTTTGACCATAATACATACAAGGGGTGATTCATGGGCCCCACCCACAAATCTAAATAAAGTACCAAATATTGGTATAGAAACAACTCCCTAAATTTTAGGGTCACAACGTCATAGATGGTTCATCATTCCAACATCGTATGAGGGACATATGTCAGATACAATATTATGTAATAATAATAATTTTATTATTATTGGGTGTTTTGTTGAGCCAAGGCACGAGTCCAAAAAAGGTATCAAACATCGGTCTTAAAATTACTGCCTCAATTCTAGGATCATGTTGTCACTAACAGTTTATCATACAAACACCTCAGTTAAAAAATATAACTGATATAAGATTATTTAACCGAAATTTATATCTCATATCTCATATCTTATATCTTATATCTTATATCTTGTATCTTATATCTCATATCTCATATCTTATATCTCATATCTCATATCTCATATCTTGTATCTTATATCTTATATCTTCTATCTTATATATTATATCTCATATCTTGTATCTTATGTATTATATCTTATATATATATATATATATCTTATATCTCATATATTGTATCTTATATCTTATATCTCAAGCCAACAGATTGAACATCCTTGTACCACAATGATTCAATATCTATGCTTCAATCACTAAACCATTGTTGTATTGTAGATCCACTGCGAATCCGAGGGCCTGATCGAGGTTGGTGTCACCCAAAAATGTAGATTCGGGACCACGAAGATCCAACTAACAAATAATGTGAAGAACTGAGAGAGAAAAACACCATAAAAAAAGTTTTAAACATCACTGACCAAGCGTTCTTGGCCAGGGATAAAGAACGGGGCACCGAGGTTAGAACATTGATTAAAAAATATGAAATCTGGTACTTGGGCTCATGCAAAGGCCATAAAAAGATGTATATTGAAGAAGGAATAATTATCTACTCAATATTTTAATCCAAAGGTGTAAAAACACCAAAGGATGAGTCCTACCTTAGTTTGGATTGATCACTGTTGAAGGATGCGCTCACCAACGATTTCGGGAGAAGCCACTGAATTTGTTGCACTTCGATCCACTTGGAATTAGAGGTTCTTCATTCATCGCCAATGGAAGAGGAAGAGAGATATTTCATTGGTGAACAATGGAATATGATCCGACCTTGTCCAAATTCCCCTAAATAATTATTTATAACTCTTAATTAGGTCAAAAGTAAATTAATTAATTCACTTAAATGCACCGCCGATGAACAAGGGGTCTGAATGTCCTGTGCTAACTAATTTTATGTCACACCTAGGGTAATCACCACATTTATAACCCAACCATGGTCTCATATTTCTGATCTAATAAACCGTTTAAGATTTATCCCATTTTATTTAATTAACCATGAACATACAACATAAAATATATTTAATATTTTTATAAAATTAATTTCGGGCACAATGGGCCTCATAATCACACGCCATCTCATCTCCCAGCTCTGGAAATATATTTATAAATATTTCAAAGTCTTACAAGTAAAAAAATAGGTCTCTACATGATCCTTCTTATTAATTGGGTAGTTCTATTTTATAGGTTCATGATGGTAGAAGGCAGCCTCTGATAGTGGAGGGGAAGGACCAAGCATGGATGAGTAAAATAGAAAATTGAATGATTAAAGTGAAGCATGGATATTAAAACTAGGAATCATGATTTAAGATAATTTATTGATTCATGTAAATGAAATTTCCTAACCATTTATCATGCGTTGAATTTCTGAAATTCATGTGAATTAATTTGTTATTATTAATCATACCTTAAGTGATTGTCCCAAATCATATGTCCCATTCCAAAGAGGATTTATAGACCAAATACTTCCTATTATATCCTTGAGCATATTTCTTGAGTGATATTGGGGCATTCCACATACCCGAACATGGATTTGAACTTTTCAAAGCTATGATTATACAAAAAAACATTTAAAATGATTGAGGAATATTTTGATAAACCACTTATCCTTAAAATACCACCTTTAAATCAATTCTTATTTAGCCCATAGAGACTATGAATGAAATTTATGGGGATGAGCCATGTTTCATGCCATTTTTATCCATTCCTACCCCACTCTTAGTAATTTCATGATATTTTAAAGTATTAGTATGGGGGTTAAGAGAATCATGGTAAATGGGATCATTTACATTGTAAATAAGAAGTGTGGGGGGTTATTATTATAGAAATTTTAAAAGGTTGTGGAATCATTTATTATACTATATTGGTTTTCCCTTATTTAATATAACAAAATGAAAATGAAAAAAGAAAAAAAAAGAAGAAGAGAAAAATGGGTTGTGATTTTGGTAAACTAAAAATCTCCATTACTAGAACTATGCTTTTTTATCATACATGGTTAGGTGGTGAATGTGAGGTCTATTCTAATTATAAATTTTGAAAAAAAAGAAAAAAATGGGAAGGTTATTTGAAAAAAAAGTATAAAAATAAAAAATATATATTAAAGAGAGGGAAAAAATCATTCATTATGCTTTAACTGATCATAATATTTACTTTGGACTTTTGGGGAAGTTGGGTGTTGATATAAATTGAAGGGGAGAATTTCATTAAAATTTTACTTTGAATATAATGCTTTAAGATTTAAGAGTTAAAAATCCCCCTTTAGTTTAAATTTTTAACATCAAATACTACCAAACATAAGCCTCAAAGTCATTATAACCTTTATTACAAGTCCTCATGATTTTATGTGCCTTTTGTCTTTACAAAGTATAGAGAGTAGTTCCTTTACAAGCCTCTGGAAAAGGATCATGTTCTCATGATATGAAAATTAATGTACTTGAATTTTCTCATGAGTGATGAGAGAAAATAATCAAGTGTGAGGTAAATCATGACTTGGAATGTTTGATAATAATGAATCGAGGAGCTTGAATGGATGAAAAGAGAAGATCTATCATTTTTCAAAGGGGAAAAGTAAAATACATGGATTGGTTGTTTCTTTGTAAAATGAGAAATTGAATTGGTATTTTATGTTTTATTTGAAAATTTGATATGACATTGACAATTTTTTGATTTTATTGCATTGAAATTTAAATATTTATAACATCAGAGCCCTATTAAACTCTTTGTTGAGATTTTATTCTTGAATATAGGCATAGTTTAAGTGTGGGGGAATTTTAAAGAACAACATTAAGTGCAATTTTTTTATTCAAATTATAATGATTTATTTATGATTTTAAATGATAAAACCTATGAATTTAAATGTTTTATTAAAGTAATGGTTAGTTTAAATTATAGAATGAAAATGTTCTAAAATATGAAAAATTCTTAATTCTGTAATTTTGACAGATTTTAATCACTTTTATGTTTTGATCACAACTTTTAAAATTTATATCAAATTTATGTGATTATTTATTTAGGATTTTTTTATTTGTGTGATATAAATTTATCCGATGGAACAAGAGCTAATTCTTCCATCTATAGGCCCAAAAAAATCAATCAAGTTGAGAAATTTTTCGGACAGACAGGATGTACCCCACTCCATAAAAGAGGCATAAATTATGCTACATGCCTCCAATTGAGGTGATTCTAGCTGGATTATAAATAAGACTCATAAGATCGTTTCTCCATTAAATTTTAAGGAATTATTTTCTCATTAAGAGGGAAATTGAATGATCATCATTAAAGTAAAATTTATGAATCATTCATCCTTAAAAAAATATTAGAGTAAATTAGTTATATATTTTAATAAAAATAGATTATGGAGCTAAAATTTTTATAAAAAATGAGTAACATATTTTTGAATAACTTTATAGAAGATAAGGTTCGCAAATTCGACCATTTATTAGGTCAACCACGTGAAATATTTCTGAGGAAAGATTCTAGAACCAAAAATCTATCTCCTCACCTATAAAACGAGGTGAACCCCTCCATACAAGATCATCCATCGACATCAACAAGAAGGATATCTCCACCAAGGAGGAGTCTACTGCAAACCTCCCCCATTTCTTCTTATTTATTTTTTGTTTATTTATTTATTTTAGTTTTAGTTTTTATTTTTTTTCAATTGTAATTGTAATTATCATTTAGTTTTAAACAAATAAATTCATGTATTTTTTTGTTTCCACCCATCCTTCATCCTCTTTTCTTATTCTTATTAATTTTATTAGTATTAATATTAATATTAATATTAATATTAATATTAATATTAATAATACTATTAATATTATCATTATTACTATCACTATAATTATTAATAATATTATTTTAACACTTTTTTTTTATTTAATTATTCTCTTCTTATATTAATAATAATTATAATAAATTTTTTATTTTATTATTATATTATTTATAATATATTTTCTTTTTTATTATTTTCTTTATTTCTTTCTTTTTCTCTCTCTATCATCCCCATTCTATTTTACTTTAATATTTTATTTTCTCACCACTATTATATTTAAATTTTCTTGCTTTTATTTTATTCTATTTCTTCTTCTTATCTTCCACCCACTCCACCAAGTGATCTCTTACTCTCATAAATGAGAGGCTGACAAGTCTTGAGTAACATGCATGGGTGAGGCAAATGTCTTAGATTTTGTGACTACCCTTAATGAAATGCCACTCAATCTATATATATTATTTTATTTATTCACTTTTCCCTCTCTATATTGGTTAGTTCTTCTCACATTGTATTTAAATAATCAATAGATGAACCAACATCGATAGAGCTGAGTCCTGAAAGATGGAATCTCCTAAAACAAAGAGTATCATCAACCTTGATTAAAGGAGGAGGTGAAATTAAGGGTTCTTAGGCATTCAATGATATTCCAAAATTTCTAAATAAATAATAGTAATTCAAACATGATATTTAGTGTTTATATTATCAAACTAAAATCAAACACATAAAGAAGAATGATGATTGAATACAAGGTTGAACCAAAGACCAAGTGATTTCTTTCCTTAACCCATTATATCTAGTTTTCATATTATAATTTCCATTAGTGAATGTCATTATTCAAAACCCAAAAAATATTTTCCTTGTTTTCATTAGATAAAAAATGTGTCATGACCCATCCCAGAGGGGCCCATTCCATGAATCACCAATACTGCCTCCAATTGGCCAGGGGCTGGCGACAAGCATTGAGTAGGCATATCACAAACATGGGAGACATTTCCTATGTACATTTACGCACACACACATCTATAATCCCACAAAATGATGAAATATAAAAAAAACCACTAAGTAACCAATGCATGCATACAACTATAACCCACAACCAGAGTAAGATAGGAGGTAAAGTAAAGTAAATAGGGCCAAATACAATCCCACCACAAAGAGACTATAACCAGAAGTCCAACCTTTAAGAAAAGGGTACTGGGACTGCTATATTTAACTGTAAGAACACACTTCAGTCTATTATTTCTCACAGAGCACCATCTGGTCCTGGTCCTCCTAGGACTCTATCAAAAGGTTTATCATCTGCACAAGACACGACACGTGTGGGAAAATCTCATGCAAGTGTGAGTATAACAATACTCAGTAGGACACCCCAAAACTACAAAGAAATACAATAAGGGAAAATACAGTTATCTCCACACAGGTATATGTCTACAACACATATAACAAGAATATCTAGATATACTCAATCTAGGACACAAAATATAGAGGTAATTCAAAACCACTATATACTAGTCCTAGGAATTCAACTCTAAGATTCCATGAAGCACTCATCTGGGTGAACACACTCTTTAGTCTGATAGCACTGATAAATTCATCTGAGAGGTACTTCTCATTGGGAACCATCATGATAAAGATACACACTGATATATTTGAAGAGAATACGATACAACAAATGAGGATCACAACCAGGGCCATGGGGTGATACCAATAACTCTATCTGGATTGACATGTTAAGTAGAGGATCAATATCCGGTAGGATTGGTCATGCCAATACCAACATGAAGATGAATAAAGTATCCTACTCTAGGCCTCTCATGGGATTCCAAAAACTCTATATAAGAAGTCCTGCTAAAGGGATCATAGTCCTAGGAGTACGAAACGATTCACACCTACCTTCTGGGAAACAATAAAGGAGAAAAACCCTAACAAAACTTTTCCAAGATATGGAGGATAAGAAATCTAATCCATGTAGAATGGGGTACACGATGTGTAGTAGGGGTACACACCATGTCCCTTGAACCTGGGTACTGCCTATGTAAACGATCCATTTCATTTAAACTGTGTTGTGTAAAATAAGAGTATACGACATGTAGTAAGATTACATGCTGTGTCCTTGTATCTGGGGTCCCACCCGTGTACCCAGTCATGTGCTATTACATGACATCATCCCATGTATCTGTGCCTATGTAATGGTATAAAGAGTAACCCATGTATGCAGTCCCAACCATGCCATGTGGGGGAGTACACACAATGTAGGAAACCCGTGTACTCCTCCCCATGTTTGTGTACTTCCCAAGGTACATGCCAAGTTACCCAGTATAGGCCACACATCGTGTGATAGGGTCACATTCTTTTTGAACTTAAATTTTATCCTGAAACCCTAGTCACCAAAAAGGGCCCCCCACACATTATGTAATCCCATATTACACGTTGTGTGGTTTGTGCTTTTCCAGAATCACTGGAACTTCTCCTACATGCTTCCTCCACTACCGATCTTCAATTTGATGATCAATTTTCCACAAAACTGGATATCCAAGCTTGTTGAGTCATTCCATTTCCAAATAAATGTGTTTTTGCTTCTGATATGATAAAAAAAATAGATTAAATTGTCATTCTTCATTCCACGCCGAAGAATGTTGAAGAACACAAATTTAGGGATCCACCATCATCTGAATCATTCTGTGTCTATTGTCGCACCTCCATTACGCCATGCCAATCCCAGATCTGTGATATTATATAGTTTCTTTAAGAATTAGTTTTACAAAGATCGATTGTTTGGGATGTGTCAAGTCGCAGACCAAGCGAAGGATGCCTGCGAAGAACGATGAACTGGGGGAGAAAAAAACAAGAAACAAAGAGAGGAATAAACTTCAATCGATGTTCATGTAGATCTCAATCCATCACAATTAGAACAATAATCAAATAAAAAAATAATCATAGACTAATCTCCCATCAAAACCCCTTAAATATAATCACATCCCATAATACACATTTTAACACCCCGAGCTTCCATGATACGCTTCTCATTCAATAATGCAATAGCTTGCATTGTACGCAACTTCGAGTTCTAAAACACCGCGACTAATCAAAGTAGCCGTTATGAATAGTAATAACCACCTTTTAAAATTATAGAAATTTTATATTTCAAAATGGAATTCATTTTTGGATTCGGAATATCGAAATTAGACTATGTTGAATTTTTGGTATTTTTCTGAGAACTTCTAATTTTTTATGAATAGTGAAAAATACTTAAAAACAACTTTTTTAATCAAAATAATTTATAGTGATAAATTATACTATTTAGTGGTTTTAAAGTATAATTATAATATATTTTTACCATTTTATCCAATGGTGGTCATTAGAATTAATTTAACATTGAAATTGGACATAAACAATTGCCAATCTTTTGATATAAATTGTTTCTTAAAACACGCTATTTGTTATGACAGCGGGAATTAATTATAAAATTAATTAATGAAACTTATATGTTTGGAATTTTTTAAAATAGACATCATTTTTGAATTTGGAATATCAATTATAGCTTAGGGTGAAATTTTGGCATTGTTCTGAAAAACTTCAATTTTTGATGAATAGTGAAACCACTAAGTGGTAGTTAAATAACTGATTTTTCGTTTAAATGAAATATTACCACTTCTGTGATTTGATTTTCAAAAATCCGACATACATGGTTGTCATTAAGAATTAAAATTTGGTTCAATGAGATTAAAATAATTTTTTTGGTGAATAGTAACTTTTAAGTTCTTAATCGCGATTAGAGGTAATTAGTGTAGTTTAAGGTACAAATAATGTTTTAATAATATGAGATGAGCATGACACTTGTCCTACTCCTATTGGATGAGTCATGGCCGACCAAGACAACCCATGGGTCAACTTGGGGACCCCATGGAGCCACTTTAGTTGGAAAATGACATTAATATATATTTATTTAATGTTAAAATTAAATTGACACAAACATGAGTTGTTTTACTAAAACAGTTTTTAAGTGGGGTTACACGAGTCCAAATTTTGACTATAAATATTAATTAGAAAGCTAAAACGATTTACTACATGATAGTATTTTTTTTATAATTTTTAGACATTAAATAAATTAAATTATTTATGACATCATTATGATGCAGCGATGACCTCATTATTTAACGATTTAAATAAAATGAGAAGATAATGCAAAATCCAAGGCTTACACTTGTCCAAAGCCTATTGGATGAGGATATTTAGAACCCTTATCACCTTATCCACGAATTATATAAGTTTTGGACCTTTATAATCCGAAAAGCATTGTATAATAATGTAACATTTCAATCTTTCCAAAAGTGCCCCTCCTCTCCACTTATAAAAGGTCCCCACCACTCCCACCTTATTCACACCTTCAAGCCATTTGGCTCGGACAAACTCTGCCCAAATACTCTCCCAACATACCTAACTTATTCCTAGAATCCTAACTTTGGGAAGAATTCTTCCCAAGGAAGCCTTTGTCTCAAATCAAATAGAGTTACCTGATTTTAAGGTAATGTCTTCTCTAATGTTGTTTTGTTTTATTTTGCTTCTCCAACCCCTTAAAATCTTTTAATTACTTTCTTTTGTAACAACACCAGTATATAAAATATAATAGGATGTTTTTATGATAAGGATTTGGTTTACACTTACACACACCTTCGTCTAATGGTTAAAGAACATACTGTTTCTGTGGGTGGCGAAATACTGCCTCACAAAACGATGATTGTTCAAATTCTTTTAACACCTATAATGGTGGCCATTTTGATGAAAATATTTTCATATATGATATATATATTGTTCATGTTTTACTTATTCTTCTGTATTTCTCATTTATGTCATACTTTATGATTTCCATTATGGGTAAAATGCGATAATTTCATTTTTGGAAGTGCGGACTACCGCCCCCTCAAAGTGATTTGAATCGTTAATGCCATATGTGGGATGTATAAAGGATGGAGTAAATGGTATTATACACTATGTTATACTGGAATTATATTATACATTTATATCATTATGATTTCGTTCCATTAAATATGAAATTGAAATGAAAGTAGCGTTCATGCGTACGTACGGCTTACCGTCTCCATGAACGGTGCATTTCATTTCTTACCTCTAAATGTTACGTAATATTATAAATGAATGTATATACTGTATATATAAGATATATATGACATCTAAATCATGAATATAATTCTGGAGATAATGGATATTCTACCACATAAACAACTTGTAATTATAAGAAGTTTATTGTTGACTCAAGTACCAAAGATCGACAAAACGACCGTTATTAACTTAAATAATTACATAATGTTCATAACATTGTAATAAGTGATATAAAAAGGATAATGAAATTAAAAATGGTTCTTAATAAGGTATATATTAACTCTAGTTTATTATTCAGGAGGTTAAAGAATGGTTGAGTCAAGTCAGACACGAGGTAAGGGAACTTCTTAACCCAACTTCTATTCTTTGGGTTAATCTCCTACTTTCAAATTATGTCATGATATTATTATGTCCTATTTTGTATTTTTACTTTATTTATGTGTACCTATAGTAAATACACATAATAGATCTATTTTATTTTAAAAATGATCTTTTTAAGTACTTCGTCTCAATCTCCTTTCATTGAGGCATATTTGGCTTTATACACAACTTTCTTTTATACGGTGTATAAACCCCTTTGACTTTTATGTTTATTAAAAAGGAATATTTTTATACGAAGCGTTTTACTAAACGACAAAAAGGGAATTTTTTTCTTTCCGTACTTATGCGGCGACAACGACTTCTCCACCGCCGTGACCATTATTTGAGTTTCGGCTTCCTCTACAAGCCATCATTTTTTTTAATGAAAAATAAATACAAAGTTTTAACTTTCTTTTATTTTGGTATTGAAAATGGTTTTGAAAGCGTTTTTATTATATCAATGTGTTGTATTGATATCTTGTGATTGAAATGTGGAAATGTTATGTTTCCTTTATTCATGTTTTATGTGATACGATTATGTTATGGTTTATGATATGTTTAAACCTATTCATATAAGGAATGCATTGGACTTAATAAGTGACGGGTGGAGCCCGCTATAGCTCCTAGATACATCGGAAGGTCTCATGAGACAAACTAGTGTCTTGGCACGAGGCCTTGACAAAATCTTATTTGTGGTCTTGGCACGAGGCCTTGGCTACGTGGTTATGATAGTATGGCATTATGCATTCCATCATTATGAAAATGGTTATTGATATTGCATGTGATTATTCGACCAGTAGAATATCCATGTGAAGAAGTGAATGAAATTATCTCATTTTACTTTTTCCATATTATGTTGAAGTTCAAGTTCAAAAGGCTTTTGTTTTAGTTATAAATTTCCTTAAATGTTTATGTTTATTGATGAAAGCTTCTGCTATATTGTCATCCTTACTGAGCATATGAGCTCACCCCTTTCAATGTTTTAATATTTTCCAGGATGTGAAGAAGTATTTTATGAATGACCTGTAGGGATAGTCAGAAGAGGATATGAGTGTGGACTATGGAGACTTTGTTATTGTAATTTTTCACCTTATGATGTAATGTAACAATTATGAATATATCTAGTGTTTCCAAGGCTACTAAACTAATCGGTCTTTCGAGACTTGATCTTTTGTGATCATGCCAATGTTACGAAGTAATGCACCGACTATGGGTAGCTGGGGTCGGGGCATTACACACATGATCCGTGAATTAATCCATTCGTCGATTGATTCACGTTTATCATGGAAATAAATAATGGAGAAGAAATCAAATTAAAACACATGACCTAGCTCAATTTTGATTTGTCTCTAATGAATAATGGTTTCTTCATCATCATCGTTGGTGAGATTTATCAAGATCGGTGTGCACTGATCATCGATCCAAGATTTCATCATTGTCCATCAGAAGGATTCTCCCGAGGTTCTCTCTCCAACATCTCCAGAGGTTTCCAGGGTTATATGGAAAAACCTAGATTTTTGAAGAAAAGATCTATTTAAATATCTCCCTATTGGTACATCAAAAATTTGAAATAAAATAATGTTCTTAAATTATTTTATCCATTTAAGCATCCATGATTAATTTTCCACAAACGACCTGTGCTGACCAATGTTAGGTCATGCCTAGGGTAAATACACCATTTTGAACTCAATGGCGCCCTCATATTTTTAATCCAGACACCCTTTTAAAAGTTAGTACACTTTTTTTTGGAAAACCGTACACACGTGCTATTTAATATATTTAATATATTTTAAACATTTATTATGGGAACACCAGGCCTTAGAATCACATACCGTCTCAACACATATTCTCAAAATTAATACATATAATATTTAAAAATAATAAATAGAAAATTCAATTCATTAAATTCTCTCCACCTTGGGGATTTAAATCCCCAAAAATCCAAATAAAGGGATACTCAAAATATGTGGGTACTAAGTATGAATATGAGCCTATCTCTCCCAATTTCTCTTATGGAGATTCTTGTGCTTCCATCAGACACACACCAAAGAAATCAATCACCCAAAAAAGTTCCTCTCCTAAAAATCCTTGATCTTCACTTGGTACTTGGAAAACGTATCTCTATCCTCAATGTACATCTTTCCCAATTTGATGACATGCTATGGGTCATGCATATAACTCCTCAGATGTGGCACACAGAAGACGTTGTGTACCCGATCTAACTATGAGGGTAGAGCTAAGTAGTACGCTACCTCAAAAACTATACAATGTATCTGGAAAGGGATAATTAACCTCCGAGATAGCTTACTACCCTAGAAAAATATTCATAATCCACATTGATGTAAATCACATATGAACACATGGTCTCCTTCCTAGAACTCCAAAGGCCTCCTTCACTTGTCAACATAAAAATTATGATGATTCTATGCAGTTTTCATCCACTCCTGGATGATCTGCACCTTTTTTGTAGTAGCTCGCACCATACCAAATCTGGGCCCATAAGTGTTGAATCTTATGGGTCAGTCTAGAAAAGTGATAACTTGTAGGGTCACTCATAAAAACCCTCAAATGATGCCATAATAATGGTGGAATGGTAGTTTTTATTGTGCGAAAACTCTACCAGTGATAAATGATCCTTCCAACTTTGGCCAAAGTCTAACATGAAAACCTGCAATATGTCCTTCAGAACCTGAATGGTATGCTCTGTCTGGCCATTAGTTTGTGAGTGGAACACCGTGATCAAGCATAAATGGGTCCCAAACACCTCCTGTAACTCCTTCCACATATGGGATGTAAACTGAGCATCATGATCCCAAAAAATCATCAATTGGAACTCTATGGAGTCAAACTATCTCTTGTACATAAAGGATTCCTAAGATCTCTATTGAAATATATTCTAGGATAGCTAGGAAGTGAGAAAACTTGGTGAGTCAGTCAATGATTACCCATATTTCATCGTGTCCCCCAGATGTATGTGGTAATCCCATCACGAAGTCTATAGATATCCCATCCCACTTCCATTCTGAAACCTCAAGGAGTTGAGCCAAACCTTATGGAAATTGGTGCTCAACCTTTACTTTTTGAAAATCAAGGCATAAATATACAAACTCTACAAATCCTTTCTTTATCCACAAAGGATAACTACAATGAGGACAATTAATCCTATTCCTCATTCAAAAACTAGGAACTAGATCTTCCACTGAGAGCATCTGCCACCACATTCCCCTTCCCAAGAGTATTGAAAACCTTAAATCCATAGTTCTAGAAGAAATATATCCATCTCATCTGTATCAATTTGAAATACTTCTAAGAGAACATATACTTGAGACTCTTGTGGTCAGAGCAGATGATAAACCTCTCCCCATTAGGTAGTGTCATCACATCTTCAAAGAAAAGACTACCACTGCTAACTTAAGATCATAGATCACATAGTTATGCTCATGTGGTCTTAGCTGGCATGAACCATAGGAAATCAACACTTAATTATATATCATAAAACAACAAAGTCCTATTCCTGATGCATCATAGAACACTACATACTTGACACCTTCCTCTAGAAATATCAAGATTGGAGAGATTGTTAAACTATGACTCAAATCCTAAAAGCACTAACTTGACGTCAACCTTCAAGAGCCATTGTGACCCTATCAACTGATCAAAGGGGTCATCAATACTTAGTAGTTGGTACTTGTTCTTCATTCTCACCTGGTTTAAGCACCGATAGTTTTCACAAAACCTCAATATCCTATCAGCCTTTCTAGAAAACAAAACTGGGTTGCCTAGGGTGAAACACTGGGTCTCATGAAGCCCTTCCTCTAAAAGTCATCCTACTACACCCTCAGATCGCGAATCTCTACGGGAGATATCCAATATGCTAGCACACATATCTATTCTATCCTGGGATGTAGTACAATGAAAAATTCTATCTCTCAGTGGGGAGGTAAACCTGGAACATGTTCAAGAAAGACGTCCTTGTACTCTACCACCACTATAAGAAACTGGGAACTCACAAAATCTAGTGCACCAAGGGTTAGGCTAGCCAAATTATGAGTAATCGGATGCACCCTCTTATACATGAGTTTATCCTGTGCTATCTATGTTTCCTTTTCCCTGATAAAGGAAAACCTCATTCCATCACTACAAACACACTGCACCCTTTTCCTAAAACAATCAATCTGGGAATGAATTATATATAACCAATCTATACCATAAATGATGTCGTAAGAACTCAAATATTCTAGAAATAGGTTCCAACCGAAACTGTTTCCTCCAAGGGTTAGGTCACACTGTCATCATACGTATGTGATCATTGAGTCTCCTCCAATAGGTGTGTCCAAGTGTAAGGGCCGAGTCAATAGTTCAACATGAATATCTAGGTATCATACAAGATATGTGGTGAGAAAGGAGTGACTACCACCTATGTCTATCATTACTTCAGATAAATTAGAAAAGATATAGATAATACCTAAAATAATTCCTAGATCCCTTGGGTTATAAGACTCAACCACCTGTAGCTGTACCCTCCCCTGTCCTCCAGCTCCCTGAGCCTGGTGTATACCACATGGGGGTGGTGATGGTAACATGTTGAAACATAGACCACCTCCTACTACACTCCCATATCATCTTCCAAATCTGCTTTCCTACATATATTTATGATCCTGCCTATTTCACTGCCTTAGTGGCCCATCTACGGTTTCACTGTTAATTGTACGATGGGTCGTACAATCTTGGGCAAGATGTTCCCTGCTATTACATGAGTAGCATTGCTTCTCTCTAGGATGATTGGACCCACCCTGTAATCCCTAAACAATAGATCCTATGTCTTGGGTCCTCCTCCTAAAATTTATCCCACATCCATGTCCCTGGGGCTGACTTTGACTTTCTACTACCGAGGTCTCTACTTATTCTTACCTACTGCTGACTATCACCAGCTGTATCTGCTTATCCAAGAAACTTTTAACCACCAAAGCTCGCTCAAGAACCATATAATAAGTAGGAATTCACATAGGTACAACACTAGATCAGATGTCTCTACAAAAACCTATCTCTAAGGTCTGTGTCCTAAAGTATTAATCATGTGTCATATTTTTAGAGAACCTGGAGAGGTTGGTATGCCTCGATAAATACTCAGATACTGACATGTCATTCTGCTAGAGCTATAGAAGCTCCTAGATACACATATCTCTAATATTATAAGGGGAGAAATCCTCTCTAAAAATGTTTTTAAACTCTTTCCAAAAAACAGTTTCCGCATTATAAGATAGAGTTACTAAACCCCACCATCACCCTACTGAGCAATAAAGAAGGATCACCACCAGAACCACCATATGATCTACTGGTGCCCCAACTAGATAGAAAACTCAAGTCACCACCTCAAGATATTCTTAAGCCTCCTTTGGGTATGGTTCACCTAGAAACTTGAGGGGTATCTATCACTGAAACTCATGAAGCGTGATCATCCCATGCTCCTCATCCACTGGTGCTGCGGGTGCCATGTGTTTCTCTAGAGGTGGAAGTATGGTTAGTGCACCACTTGGATGTAACATATTGGGAACTGATCCTTATATCAAAACCTCATTACTAATGGAGTCATCCTCATGACCAATCTATTTAATCCTAGTTGGCATACATTGTGGAGATATACTGTAAGTAAAAAATATGCACCACAGTCAATGATTTTATCTAGAGAGATGACTCAAGAAGGACATAAAAACCACAAACCATTCTTATATGATACATGTAACAATGTTTTTCCTACAAATAGTTTTTTATGTACTGATTCGAAAAGTAGGTGATTAGAGTCTTGGTGTATGGATACATCAGCCGTCACACCAACAATGGATTCCGTGGCCTGAAATCCAAACTCAAAACACTTAACACTGTTTCCCCAAACCAATATCATAGACTCTCAGTCCTAAAGTAGAACTGACCACTCTAATACCACTCTATCATGACACATCCTAGAAGGGACCATGCTGAAACTCCTCAAGCCCGCCTCCAATAAGTCAGGGGATACTCACTAGCACTGAGTAGGCATATCACTAACATGGGAGACATTGTCTATGTACCTGTATGCACACACACACATCTCCAAGCCCACACAATGATGAAATATAAAAAAACACCAAGTAACCAATGCATGCATAAAACTATAACCCACAACCAGATTATGACAAGAAGTGTAGTAAAGTAAATAGGTCCAAATATAATCCCACCAAAAAGATTCTGTAACCACAAGTCCAACCTGTAAGAAAAGGTTACTGGGAGCGCTGTCTCTAGCCATAGGAACACACCTTGGTCTATCCAATCTTATAAAGCACCGTATGGTCCTGGTTCTCCTAGGAATCTGTCAAAAGGTCGATTGTCTATACAAGACACAACATGTGAAGGTATAGATCATGTAGGGGTGAGTATAAAAATACTCAGTAGGACACCCCAAATCCAAAAATCAATAAAACGAGGGAAAATACAGTCATCTCTACATAGGTATATGTATAAAACACATATAACAAGAATATCTAGATATAATCAATCTAAGACACATAGTCTAGAGGTATGTCACAACCAATGTATACTAGCCCTAGGAATACAAATCTAAGATTCCATGAAGCACTCATCCAGGAGAACGCACTCCTGATTCTGATAGCACCGATGACGTCCGTCCGATAGGTAATGCTTGTGAGGAACCTTCATGAGAAAGATACACACTGATAGATCTAAAGAGAATATGATAAAATAAATGATGATCACATCTAGTTCCATGGGGTGATACCAAAAAATCCATTTGGATTAACTCGCTAATTATAAGATCGACGTCTGGTAGGATTTTTCGTGCCAATACCAAGGACTCTAGATAGGGCATGAATATGAACAGGGGATCCTATTCCAAGTCTCTTGGGGGATTCCAACAACTATATCCATGAAGTCCTATTGAAGGAATCATAGTCATAGGAGTAGGAAACGATTCGCACCCACCTTCAGAGAAAAGATAAAGGGGATGAACCCTAACTAAACCTATCCAAGATGCATAGGAAAATAAATCTAAGCCTTGTAGAAATGGGTACACAATGTGTAGTAGGGGAACACGCCATGTCCCTTGACCCTGATAACCACCTATGTAAATGACCCATGTTATTTAAACCATGTCGTGTAAAAGAGGAGTACAAGATGTTTAGTAGGATTACATGCCGTGTCCTTGTATCTGGGGTCCTACCCATGTACCCAGCTGTGTGACAATACACGACATAATCCCATGTATTTGTGCCCATGTACCAGTACATGGGGTAACCCATGTACGCGGTCCCAATGATGCTGTGTGGGGGGAGTACACACAGCGTAGGTAACCTATGTACTTCTCCCAATGTCTGTGTACTTCCCAAGGTACACATCGAGTTACCCAGGAGAGGTAACACTCCATGTGATTGGGTCACACATCATGTGAATCCTAATTTTCTCCTAAAATCCTAGCTTTTGTAAAGGGGGCCAACACACTGTGTAATCCCGGATTACACGCTGTGTGGTTCACAATTTTTTAGAATCACTAGAACTTCTTCTGTGCACTTCCTGCACTACCGGTCTTCGATCAAATGATCGATTCTCTATGAAACTAGAGATCCAATCTCATCGAGTCATGGTATCTCTAAATCAAAATGTTTTATCTTTTGATCTAATCACAAAATGCATTAAATATTCATTCTTCATTCCACACTAAAGTACACTGAAGAATGTAGATTTGGGGATCCACTGTTTTCTGAATCACTCCATGTCTATTGTCGCACCTCCATCATGTTGTATCGATACTAGATCTACAATATAGAATAATTACGCCAATAATCGGGTGTGCAATAATTGATTGATTGGGATGTGTCGAGTCGTGGGGAAAGTAAAGAACACCCACAATGAATGATGAATGGGGGTAGAAAAAAAACCAAATAGAAGAACGAGCCTTGATCAATGTTCTTGTTGATATCAATCCATCACCTTTAGAATGAAAATCAAATAAAAAAAATAATCACAGACTAATCTCCCATAAAAACCCTACAAATATAATCCCATCCCGCAATACACATGATCTGTGAATCAATCTGTTCATCAATTGATTCATGTTCATCATAGAAATAAATAATGGGAAAGAAATAAAATTAAAACACACACCCTAACTTAATTTGGATAGGTCTCCATGTCATCATCATTGAAAAGATCTGTTAAGATTGATGTGCACCGATCATCAATTTGAGATTTCCTCATCACCCGTTAGAAGGATTCTCTAGAGGTTATCTCTCTAATATCTCTAGGGGATTATAGGGTTATGAGAATAACCCTAGAATTCTGGAAAAAAGATCTATTTAAAGATCTCCCTATCACTACATGAAATTTTTTAAATAAAATAGGTTTATTAAATTATTTAGTCCATTTAAGCATAAGTGATTAATTTTCCACAAACGACGCGCGCCAACCAATGTTAGGTTGCACCTAAGGTAAAGCTTCCATTACAAACTCAATAGTTCCCTCATATTTCTAATCTAGGTACCCATTTAAAAGTTATTCTAGTTTTTCAAGAAAACCTTGCACATGTGCTATTTAATATATTTAATATATTTCAAATATTTATTCTAGGCACACCGAGCCTCGAAATCGCACCCCGTATCAATGCCTAGTCTCAAAATTAATCCATATAATATTTAAAAATAGTACACAGAAAATAAGAGTCATTAAAAAAAACCAAAAAAAGATATAGCATAGGTGATTTAGAATAAGTACGTGAACAAACTGAAAGTCTCCTTAAATAAGAAGACCCTAGTCATCCACTGTGCTACACTAGGAAAAATATAATATTACTTTTGACCACGACTCACAATAGGTGTGTATAAAAATGTAAAGAATGATTTGTTTTAAATATGATTTTGTACTATAATGCCCATTTATAAAAAATTGAAAGCTTTATTTGGTTAATCAATGTGGAATCTTCTTATGGAATCCTTGGTGAGAACCTACTGGGCTTTTATCTTACACCCTACCTGCACCTTTGAGTGTTTATAGATTTATTTTTTCTAGGTTCGAGCAAGGGGAAAAGACCACTTGGAGGTGGTAGTTGTTATTGAATCCTTTGAGCTTGGAGTGTTTCTACATTGGGACTTGGGTTGTTTATATTCCCATTTTCATTACTTTTTTGATGTAATTTGGGTTGTTTATACCTATTTGATTTCTGGTACAGTTCTCCCTATGGAGTTTTCTTTTGATCATACTGACTTGTAACTATTTCTTCCATAGTTTATATAGAAAAAACGTTCCCAATTTTATCTTTTATGATGATAGGAGTTAGTAGCCAACCCATGGAAATTGGTAACTCCCTTTAGTCCATGTCAAGATCGGTTTGGAAATCAGGGTACCATGGTATTTGATCCAGTTCGTGATAAGGAGAATGAGGCTAACGTTGCTGAAGGGATATGAAGAATCTAATGAATTTAGAAGAATAAATGAAGGTTCATATCAAAATTCATTCCAAAATATAGTGTTTCAGTTTCAAGGAATAATTAAATTATGAAAGACAATTCCCTAAGCCTAAGTTTGTTAGAGAAAATAAATAAAAACAACCTCTAAGGTAGTGACAACTCGTAGGGAATCGTTAAATTCTTATAGGGCTAAACAAATTTAATAAAAAATAAAAATAAAACAACCTAAATAAAAATACAATACTTGGAAATCCCAAGTGTTTAACCCACAAGGGAGATCCACATGATATGAATTAATTAAAGAAATTGAAATTTCAATTGATTGATTTATTAGAGAGAGATAAGAAGTGTATCAAATGTAATGACCCCAACCCCTATAGTCCAGAGTTTTTGGTTACTTTATGACATTAGAATAGATACATGATTCAAATCCCAAAGGACCAATCGATTTAGTAGTTTAGGAAAACTAGATACATACATAAATATTACATTATAATTGAAATCATAAAATACAATATATAAATTACATTGAGAAAACCATTATTCACCTAGCTTATCCCTGCATATCAATCATAATAAAATTCTTGGCATCCTTAGAAAAATAAAACATAAGAAAGAGGTGAGATCATATGCTGAGTAAGGGTATGAATATAGTGGAATATAAGAAATAAATATTATATAAAGGTAAATAACTGAAAACATTCCAATTAATCAATAACTTGATCATAATATGGATGTAATAAAAAATGATCAAATAATTCCATATAAATAATCAAATGAGCTAGAAAACTTAACCATGAAAATTATACTAATTTAATAATCACATAGAAATTAATAATTAATCTCATAATGATGGAATGTATAATTTCATAAATCTAAAACATATTGTCAATGCTTTATGTTAAGAATATAATATCATCAAGGCATCATTCCAAGAATCTTATAAAAGGGTAAGGCCTTGGCCAAAACCTTGTCTAGTTTGTCTCATGAGACCTTACAATGCATCGGGGGTCTACAAAAAGACTTTTCTATCACTTACTAAGTCCAATGCATTCCCAATAAGAATAAATAATATAACCCAATCAACATACCTTAATAAAATCAATAACTATCTATATTAGAAGAACTAGTCATACGGAATATCAATACTTACCCAGTCAAACATATCATAAACCATTTTAAAAATTATGGAAGATGGTTTCATAAGAGATCAAACTCAATAAAGAATAAGATTTAAAAAAGATTTTTTACATAGATGAAAATACTTTAAATGAGATCAGTGAAAAATTATTGAGGAAAATATCATTTTCACTTTGGAAATCACCGTTTTTTAAAACGTTGCACAGTTATAAAAGAAATAATTTATTTAAAAATAATCGATAAAACTCGTAAATTATGTTGTAAATAATTTATTCATCATAAGGGTGGAAAAATATTCTCACGCTATATAATTTAAAAAAATTATTCCTTCCATATTTTTTTGGAAAAGTCTCAAAGAACCATGTTTAGAAAATAAAAAAAATATTCCTTTCAAACTATTTTGTAAAAAATTCAAAAATGGGTTAAAGTGAATATAAAAAATAGTAGGATAATATTAAAAACATTTTGAAAACATTTTTGGAAAACATAAACATAGAAGATAAATATTCCCCAGTGGATACTTAATCATAAAAAATCCCGAATAATGATGATATTGTGAAATAAACTCTTACCACTTTAAAATCAGTTTAATCGTATGAACCATAAAAGAAATAACTTCAAATGAAACTTTAGATACCACTAATAAAAATATATTCATGATACAATATATCAAATATCATAATATACACCACATTAAAATGAATAAGTGGTGAATATGACATATGTCTCATGAAAGTAAAAGTGAAACGAGAAACCCTTACCTTAGGTCTGATTTCCCTCATACATATCTGAACCTCTTGTATACTAGTTTAAATAATGTTATTAATTTATATTAGAACCATATTAATATTTATTATAACATATATGATCCTATTTTATCATCTTATCACCTATTTGTTAATAATATTTCGTTATTACCATTATTTTAGGTGTTAACTACTTCATTTTTCTATGTATATTTTGTCATGTAAGTCTAGGTTATTGTGAATAGGATATAGTTAAAAAATATAATTTTTTATATTAAGGTTGTATATATCATATTTATTTATTATGTAAATTTTTATTATCATTATTAAATGGTGAACATGGAAAATTAATCGCATCACATTGTGGAGATGGTAGGCCGTACGTACGCAAAAGTGACAATATCATTTCGTTAAATAATGAAAGGGTAAGGAAGTGGATGGTATATTAATTTTTTTCCAAAATCAATATAATGTCATAATTATCATATATATAAATTATTTTCATCATTATACCCATCTAAGTAAAGTGGTGATGAAAAATAGATTACACCACGACATTGAGACGATAAGCCATACATACACACGTGTAGTGATTTCATTTTTCATAGAATGGATAAAAGGTATAATATGGTTGTACCATAATTATAATAACATATCAAAATATATATTATACTGTATTTATTAATTTATAATGGAAAAAACACATGAATATGAAGTATAAAAATAAATTAACTTGAAAGAGTCGGTACAAATGATTACCTCTTATTTGGAGAAATTCCTTTAGATATCCTCTTAGGGAAACTAGGGTTGGTCTTTTGGAAGGAAAAAAACCTATAGAACTTGGATAATGATGTTGGTAAGAGAAATGGCTAGGGTTCAGTTGAGATATAAATCTCAAAGTGGTTTGAAGACATGAGGGAGGAGGTGACCTTTTATAATTGAGGTGAGAGACACTTTTAGAAACTCTCTAAATATTAAATTGATATAAATTAATTTTAAAATAAATTTTTTTCCAAAATGATTTATTTCAAATATAATATGAGTATGAGTCAAAATATTCTGATCTAATAATTTTTAGACAAGTTTAGGTCACACTATTACCCTTATCATTTAGTTTTAACCCTTATTTAACCCCTTTAACTCTTACTATGACAACATGTATTTTACTATTTAAGGGTCAATATTTTTACTATAAAATTTCAAATTTTTGAGAAAAAATCCCTCAAGGTAACATTTAAGTGTTTTTGGGTTGATTATGTTTACTGAAAAGGTAGGTTTCCATGGTCAGTTGTGTAGTTCCAGAGAGAGTGTTGAAAAGGGTGATGGTTATTCAAAAAGTTGCATGCAAGTCAAGATTCAAGATCATGACATAAAAATATGGCTAAGGAAAGGAGTGTGCAAAAGATTTTAATGTAAATGGAAGAATATTTTTTAAGGACAATGGAATATTTTCACGTGACTGCAAAATAGAGATGGATCTTGAGCGCAAAAGGATGTTTCCCGCCAAATGCGACATCAAATTGAGATTTTCAAAAATCAGGGAAATCTTATGCATACAGAGGAAGGAGCATAAGTATATTTAACACAAGGTTGGATGGGTCTATAAATTGATAGCTACCCCCTTATTCCATTATCTTGACCCTTAGAGAAAATCAGGGATCTGAATCGCTTAAGAGGTTTGTGCAAAGGGAGTTGCGCACAAAGAGAGTTGTGCACAAATCATAAAAGTTGTGCATAAGCTGGAATTCCATGAAAAAGTTAAATGTTGTACGCAAGTTGAAAAAGTTGCGTTCAAGACATACAAAGGTTGTGAAAAGTAAAAAGTGTGAACCAAAAAGGATTTCCTAGTAAATCTATGGTAGATTGTTAATCATCATGTGGATGAAAGTGGAACTTAATGATACACTAAATGAGGTGTAAAACATATTGATTCAAGTAATCAAAAATGGATCTTATGAAGAAGTAGTGAGCACACTTTAGTTGAGAGAGTAGTGATATTTCATATTATTATTGGTTGTAAAATAGGTGGTAAAGTGAGTCTGCTCTAAAATTTGTCATAGCTATGTGTTTTAGTGGATTTGGTATATAGGAACATTGCCTTTATATGCTCCTTGGATGTAGCCTAGTATGGGTAAACCATGTAAAATTATTGTTTCTCATGAATGCTTTCATTTCTTTTCATACATTTCTATGGGAAAGAGATAGAATAGTGTTTTGTTTTAATGACAAAACAATATATGAATGGGTAGTTATTTTAATCTTTCATACCCTGATTCACCCCCCTCTCAAGGTATTTAACCAAGTTGGGCTAACAAAAACTACCCATGAATGAATCATTTATGATATTTTTAACTTTATCATAATCAGCTATCTAAATATAATATTTTTAGAAATTTTGTATCATTTAATAAAATTTTATTTATTTTAAAGCATCATTAATGTCTATTTTGACACTATTCATTACTTTGACTTTTAAAAATATAAAAAATAAGATAAATTTGAACCAAATATTTTAATACATCCATAAAATATAAAATTAATCTATAAAATTTGTGGATGACAATAATAATCTCAAGTTATATTTATTTCAATATTTTTTATATCATTTATTTTATTTTTCCATTAATTGAATAATTACTCCATCAACATTGTGTCTGCATTTAAGGTAATTATTTGATCAATAAAAATTATAAATAAATTACCATGATGTTGATAAATCTTTTATATTTCAAATTACTATTTATAGTTGAAGATATATTCTGAATAACTCTATATTAAAAATGATATATTTATTAAAAATATGTGTATGATATCTTTGACTTTTCTTTAAATAAAATATTATAAATGTCATAATCTAATCCAAGTGAATTGAAAAGGTTATCATTTAGATCCTTGGATAATTATGGTCAAATATAAATCATCCAATAAAATTTGGGTATGTGTTAGGTTCATTTTGAAGTCCTTATAATTTTATTTTTATCCTTAATTACACGATTCACCCTTTTCCGTGGTAATAAAAATTAATAATGTTACTATTCATATTGGTCAAAAATTAAAGGGACATATTTATGTAATTTTGAAATTATAATTCCAAAAATACAATCCCTTTAAAAAAATTATATTCATATAATTAAAAAAAATTAATTAAAAATTAATCACGCAGTTGTGATGAGAAAACGTGTTTTTAAAGTGAAAATGTTTGAAGGTTTACAGTGTATTTATATTTAAATAAAATGTGAAAATGATTAAATTGGCCCAAAATAGATTAATATATTTATAATTTATGTATTTTTATTTTAAAACCATTTCAAAATATAATTTGATATTTTAAATTTTTAGATAAAAAACTAGTTTTCAATTAAAATTCAGTATTTTTAACTATTCATCAAAAAATAAAACTTATCAGAAAAAAAATTATCCCTAAGATAATTTTAAAATTACACTTTAAAAAATGAAGTTTATTTTATCAAATAAAATTTTAAAAAGGGTCAAAATTTATTTTTAAAATAAGTATGCCATTAAAAGGTGGAACAATTGCCTTTAAAAAATATAGTTTTTATGCATCAAATTGTATTTCTTCTTATCTTATGACTATCAAATCTATTGTATGAATTTAATTTTTTTTATTGAATATATAATATATAAATTTCATTAAGATCATTCAATGATTTTAGTTAATTTAATTTATTAAGATAAAACATCATAGGCGCATAATAATAGTTTTTTAATATAAACATTTCCTTTATATTTAATTTATTTTTATATTCATTTATAATTAATTTGTAACCAATGAATTCAATCATATATTTTTATAAGTTATTTAATCATATTAATAACTGAAAACTTAATGGCTAGGAAATAATTTTCATTTAAAATAATAATAATATAGTATATTATGGTTCGTTTAAGGTTGGTGTTGCGTGCAACGTAAGTTGAAGAATTTAAATTTAAAAAGAGACATACTGTAAAATATTGAGGTGTTCCATTATACCCCTTCAATAAATTGGATTTATCTCAATTTGAAATTTTACTTTTAAAATAAAATGTTAATACTTGAAAATTCCTTTGTGGGAAACCCACATCATAAATTGGGTTAATGAAACATCCTATTAATAATAGGGAAAGAGAAATGAAAAGATCACCAAAAAATTAGGTTTTTTAATAGGATAAAATTAGTGGGATGTAAAAACCTAGATATGGATGATAAATATAACTATCATGTTACGATGGATAGTGATAGAAATAATGGTCATTATAAAGTTAACCATCACAAAACTGTAAATTTGTGATTAGTTAAAAGACCATTGATTTATCAAAAAGAAAAGTAAACAGATAACGTTTTTTTCCAAGAGTTGAGGGATTATTTTACTATTCAGATAATCAGTTGAGAAAATAGAGTTACTTGATTACTTTCCATTTTAAAAGTGTAATCTCATCCTTTGGTTGTGCTTTGATCTATTTTCACTTCATCCCATCACAATTTTTCATACCTGAAGCACTTTTAACAAATCATAAGGTCCTCATGTCATTCCTTCATCCTATAAATATTTATCAAAAGAAAAATGGTTATCATAGGTTGTCCAATATGATAAATCATACTTAAACCTCAAACAATAATATCCAAATTTCAACTTAATCTATTTTATAAGTAGTTACCTTATGACTCATTAAAAACACTTCTTTCCAAATTCAATGTCCAAAAATTTAGAAGGTCACTAAATTTCCAAAATAAACTTCATATTATATTCCCTAATAACATAATTTAGATATTATTTTCACATACCAAATATTTGACCACCTTATAACTTTAATAAAAAAATTCATGGTTATAAATCTTTAAATAATATGTACAATAGTTCAATCCTCACATATCTTAATATTCTTATAAATAGAATACCATTAATAAAATAATATTACAACATAATTCTTGAATAAAAAATAGAAATACTTTGATTATTCCACTTCAACTATAGTAATAGAATAATCTTTACCTTGATCTCTTTTTTTCTTCTGAGGAATATTTCCTTGATTATTGGGGAATTCATTTTCATAGTGCCCCATATCCTTATAGTGGAATCATTTCACATTAGAAAATTATTAATTTTCCTTGAAATAATGAGCATGGTGGCCTTTTTCCCCACACTTGAAATTCTCATTTTTCTTTTAATCATGTAACATAGTGTTTCTTTCCCCAAGTATCACATGTTGTAAAAATATTCTTTCCCTCCTTCCCTTTATCTGTCTCTTACTCTTCCATTATCTTCTTTTCTTACTTTCCCTTAAAGTCATAAGATATAGAGAATTATTTATCTATCTTGATAGCACATGAGACTATATCTTTGTATGATGATATAGTTTAGGTGACCAATTCCTTTTTGAGGAAAGGATTTTACCAATCAAAGAAGCGATAAATATTACTCCTTGGGATACATATGTAGTTAGTAGCATGCCTCGATAATATTGTAAAGTTGGATTCATACTTAGGAATATTCTCATACTCCTTTTGTCTTAGACTCAATAATTATCTCTCTATATATACTCATAGTTCACGAGGGAAATATTATTCAAATAAAAGTACCTTAAAATCCTTCTATTCCATGTTTTATATTTTTTACTCATCCTTAGTGTTTTGAATCAATGACCACTATTGATCCACATCTCTAGAGATACGATAAACTACCATAAAACGTTTTCCCTTTCATTAATTCCTAAAGTGAGAAATATATTCTCAAAAGAACTTATCCATTTATCTGCAAAAAATTGATTTTTAGTCCCATTTATTTATAGAGGTTGTTATCACATGAAACATTCTAACATTGTTAAACCGCATTGTGGATTGGGCTGCTCCATACGGGTAAGGTTACTACTCATATCTCGAGTCAAGTGTCCTAATATAGTTATAATTTGTTTAGTTATAGCTGGAACTCAAACTATAACTTTATTATCATGCCCAAGAAGTCAATCCCTACATGGATTACGTGTATTAATATGGTTCCAATTCCTTCCACTAGGATCCATTTATAAATATTGGATTACACTAGATTAGATCATAACATTATGAAATATAATGCATAATATCAAAATTACTTGAAGTAAATTAAAAATTTAGGTATAACTAATATATAAATCATAAATTTGGTTTCTTTGGGGGTATTTATAAATTCTTTCATAGAGTTTCATTATCTAATATATATTTTCCTAAATCTAGTCCCCAAGTTTTCTACTAAACTTTCTCTAATACCAACTATAACAACCCCGACCTAGTAGCATAGAGTTGGTGGTTACTTTATTATATTGGCCTAGATACAAGATTCAAATCCCAAAGTATTGATAAGTTTAGTAGTTTTTAAAACTAGATACTACTTGAATATTACATTACATTTGAAAACATAAAATACAACATAACAATTACTTTGAGAACACCATTATTCCCCTATATTATACCTATATATCAATCATAATAATTTTTTTGAATTCTAGAAAAAATAAAACACATGAAAAGGGTGAGATAATATGGTAATTAAGGGTATGTATATAGAGGAAGCTTAGAAATAATAATTATGTAAAGTTAAATAACTAAAAAACATACCAATTAATCAAGAAATTGATCAAAATATGGCTGGAATAAAAAATGATCAAATAATGCCATATAAATAATAACATGAGATAGAAAAAATAACCATGGATATTATCCTAAATGAATAATTAAATGGAAATTAAAAATTAATCTCATAATTATGAAATGAATAATACCAGATATCTAAAACATAATGTTGATGAATTGTTCCAAGAATCTGACATCATCAATGCTTTGTGACATGAATATTTAAATAGGCAAGTCCTTGGCAAAAAACCAGTCTAGTTTGTCTCATGAGACCTACCAATGTATAAAGGGGATGTAGTGTTCCCACACATCACTTATTAAGTCCAATTCATTCCCCACATTAATAAATAATACAATCAAATCAACATGTCTTAACAAAATCAACAACCATCTGTATTAGAAGAACAATTCATACAAAATATCAATACTTACTAAGTAAAACCAATCATAAATCATTTAATTAAGTATGAAGGATGTTATCATAATATATCAACCTAAATTAAGAATAATATTCAATAATAGATGTTTACATAGATAAAAATACCTTAAATGAGATCATTGAAAAATTATTGAAGAAAATACTCATTTTTACTATGGAAATCACTTATTTTTAAAGTGATATACAATTATAAAAGAAATCATTTTATTTAAAAATAATCAAGAAAATTTGTAAAGTATTTTTTAAATCATTAAGGTTTCATGATGGTGTGAAAATACTCTCACGCCATATAAGTTAAAAGAACACCCCTTACATATTTTTGTCGGAGAAGTCTCAAAGAACATTGTTTAGAAAATGAAAAAATATACCTTTCAAACCATTTTGTAAAAATTAAAAAATGGGTGAAAATGAATTTAACCAATTGTGGGATAATATTAAAAACCATTTAAATTTTTTTTTGGAAAACATAAACATATAAGAGAAATATTCCCTATTAGATACTTAAACATAAACAATCTCAAATAATGATGAGATTGTGAAATAAACTCTTATCACTTTGTAATCAGTTTAATATTATGCCCCATGAAATAAATAACTTCAAATTAAATATTAGATACCATGAATACAAATATATTCATGATATAATATATCAAAGTTTAGAATATACACCACACAAAAGGAATAAGTGGTGAATATGACATATGTCTCACAAAAGTAAATGTGAGATGAGAAACCCATACCTTAGGTACAATTTCCTTTTTACGTATCCAAAAATCCTATATAATGGTTTAAATCATGTTATTAATTTATACCAGAACCTTATTAATATTTATGATATCATATATGACCCTCTTATATAATCTTATCCCCTGTTTGTTAATAATATTTTGTTATTTCCATTATTTCAGGTGTTAACTACTTAATTTTCTTATACATGTTTTATTGTGTAAGTCCCGATTCTTATTCATAGGATATAGTTCCATAATCTCCATAATTATATTAAGGTCATAGATATGATATTTATTCATTATATTCATTTTTATAATCATTATTGAATAACGAACATAAAAAATGAATCACATCGCATCGTGGAGATGGAAAGCCTACGCATGCACGAGTGATAATATCATTACCTTAATGGTGAAAGGGAAAGGAAGTGGATGAAATATTAATTTCTTACAAAATCAATATAATTTCATAATTATCGTAATTATAATATATATATATATATATATTATTTTCATCATTATACTCATCCAAGTAAAGTGGTGATGAAAAATAGATTATACCATATTGTGGAGACGGTAAGTCGTACATATACACACGTAGTGATTTGTTTATATGATGGATAAAAGGTGGAATATGGTTTTACCATAATCATAATAAAATATAGGAATATACATTATCCTAGAGTTATTACTTTATAATAGAAACAACACATGAAGAGGAAGTAGAAGAAGATATAAACTTGTAAGATTTAGTAAATATGATTACCCATTCTTTGGTGATATTCCTTTATATCTCCTCTTAGAGACACTAGGGTTTGTATTTTGGAAGGAACAAAAACTATTGTGGGAGGAGGTTTCCTTTTATAATTGAGGTGAGAGACACTTTTAGAAACTCTCTAAATATTAAATTTATATAAATTAATTTTCAAATCCCAATGGCACCAAAATGATTTATTTAGAAGATAATATGAGTATGGGTCGAAATAATATCACATAATATTTTTTAGATAAGTTTAGGTTAAATTATTACCCTTATCATTTAGTTTTAACCCTTTTTAACCCCTTTAACTCTTAATGTGATAATATATATTTCACTCCTTAAGGGTCAATATTATTACTATAAAATCCCAAACGACCAATAAAATGATTATTATTTTATTTTTCTATTAATTGAATAATTACTGCATCATAACTGTGTCAACACTTAAGATAATAATTTGATAAATAAAAATTATAAATAAATATCCATGATGTAAATAAATATTTTAAATTTCAAATTAATATTTATAATCGAGGATTTCTATAACACCCTATGATTTTATGGTATGTCACTTTTTAAATTTAATTTCTTTGACAACATAGGTTTCACACAACACCAAGATTAAACGAATTATGATATACAATTAAATATTATTATTTTAAAATGAACATTATAAACTAGATGTTAAATTGGATATTTTATAGGCATAATTAAGAATGAATCCAATTTTACGCATTAAAAGGATATATTTTTCTAAAGGTAGTTTTATTTTCTTTCAATGGTGCAACTATTTTAAAACTAAATTTTGAAACTTTTCTAAATTTTATTGATAAGAATAAGTTTTATTTTTAAAATCACAATGTCAGAATTATCTTAGGGTGAAATTTTGGGTTTTTATGAAAATATTTATTTTCTAATGAATAGTTAAAAATCTTGATTTTTATAAAATTGTCATTTTCATTATATTAAGAGTATATTTATGATTTTAATAGTCACCTCACATATAAAATTGTAAATAAAATTTATGTATCTTATTAATGAAAATATTCTATATTTATATCACGGAATGAGTAAATGAATGTTTTAGAAATGATATATTAAGTATTGGTATTTTTGTGAAACATAAAAGATTATTCACAATTTTCAAAATAAAATATTTATTTAAAAGAAAATTTATTTTCATAAAATAGATTCATAAATTAATATTTTGTTGTCTTATTATTATAATATAATTTTATGATAGCTTAATTAAATTTTTAGTATCATAAAAATAGTTGTAATATTAAAATCAATATTTTTCAACTAAATGATGAGTTTATTTAAATTTATCATATTTAGAAAATTATTTTGAATAAATGGATTGATTTTTTTAATTCTAAACATCAATAAATAGTTAGGGTGATTTTTTTTTGTATTTTCTAAAATACTTGAATTTTTGGTGAATAGTAAAATATGATAATTTACGATAAATGTTAAATACTTGAATTATAGAGTCATAGATAATGTATGGATGATATAAGCCCATAATCTCAAACTATATTTCATTATTTTACATATTAGGTGATAATTATCAAACACTTTTATAGTCTTGAGCCAAAATACTAAACAAATGAATAAAATATTCACAAAACACCCCTCTCCTCCACTATAAATACTACCCCTCACCACCCCTTCTCCTCACACCTTCCAAAATTTGATCCTTTTAAAATTTATAACCAATAATATTCCCAAGTCCCTAACCCATGTACAGGAGCTCTTGGTATCATCAAAAGACCAAAACCAAAGGAGGAGAATTCAAGAGGTAAAAATGCTCTTTCTTTTCCTTTTATTTTATTTTCAAGTTCTTTTGTTTTATTATTCGCTCCTCACATAACCTCATACAAATGGATTGATAAATCTAGTACCTTAAGTATAATATAATTATATAATTTTAATATATTAATCCATCATCAATCTCCTTCTCTCATCACTTTTATTCTAGAAAAGGAAACATCATCTATGAGGTGTTGTTTTACCGCCTTTAAGGAAAACAAGTTATCATTACCCTTCACCATCTTCAAGTATGTTCATAAAACCATTTTAATGGTCAAAATAGATTGTAAAATTTATATAAAATCCATTTTTATGTTTTTAAGTAACATATTTACATAATACTAAATTATAAAATAAACCGAGTTCATTGTGATCTAAAACCGCAAAAATTAATCTAAATGATTATCATTAACATGTTATCTAATTATTCATACTAATATCTGAAAAAAACAATATATATAACCAATTACACTTCTGTATCTTCATTAATTTCATATAATTTATATTGTTAATAATTATACCTATTTTATATGAACTTTATTACTTAGAAAACAAGAAAAATGATCATGAAAACCAAGAAAATGAATGTTCCCAAACGATGAAATTATACTCTATAACTAATTAATAAGGCCATAAATTAAATTAATAAAAATATATTGAATAAAATAAATATATAAAATGTTCTTAATAAATCAATTAATGGATTTTATTTGATTATCCAATATGTTAAGTTCAAGTGCAGAACACATTAAGACATAAGGTAAGGGATTCTCCCCGAACCTCCTTTTTTCATTCAGGTTACATTTTATCTCTCTTTAACCCAGTGAAATTATTAATTATTATCATTTAATCATCTTAAATTTTGTGTTAATGTCATTTATATATTTTTATATCAGAATATTTATTTATTTTATGAGTATTTACATGTTTTATAAGGACCCTTCCTCAATTCTTTCTGATAAGAAAGCCCGTTTCAAGGGAACTTCTTGATTTCTCACCCGTTTTCAAGTGAACTCCATAATATGTTTTAATCCATAATTATTTTTATAAAATCAATCATTTTATCACGAAAACTTATATTTTTTCATTTGTAGTTTTATACAAACAATTATTCCTTTTCCATTTTAAAGAGTCATTAAAATTTCTCTTAAAACGCACTAAAACGACTCATTTATAAAGTTTATTAAATTCTATTTTTACATGTTTTCACTTCAGTTGTAAATCATTTATGCATAAAATATAATTTAATTTTACCACAATTTTCTCTTCTAGGATATACATGTTACAATCTGATTTTATGACAAATACAAATGATTTTTCCAAAAGAACTTTTCTTCTCAAAGTAAAAGAGTATTTCTCTCAAGAATTCTTCGATGATTTTAGTAGTGTATTTTTACCTTTTTTAATACCTCTATTGAATATTTTTTTTAAAATGTTATCTTATGATTATTAGTTACCATATTTTATTAAATGGGTTATGATCAGTTTGACTATGGATGTGCTATCTCGATACCATTCACCATATTACTCAGAATGGTTAGTGATTATGTTAATTGATTACGGAATGTTATTTATACTTTGTATATATATGTTGTTTATGTTTCAACCCATTAATATAATGAATTAATTAGACTTATTAAGTGTTGTGAGAGGCCCTTTGTATCCCTTGATGCATCAGTAGGCCTCATGAGACAAACTAGATATGGTTTTGGCTGAGGCATTACCCATTTATTAGATTCTTGGCATGAAGCCTTGACAGTAATAGATTCTTGGCATGAAGCCTTAAAGGTATGTATTAGATATCCATCTTTATTAATTTCATTCATTATGATACTAGTAATTGATTTTCCATGTGATTATTAGACTATAAGAATATCCATGGTTAAGTTTTATTATGGAATTATTCAATTAGATTTTATTCCTGCCATTTTATGCTCAAGATTATGTTTTAATAACATGTGTTTTTATGTATTAATCACGCTTTATTGTTTATGTATATTTATGATAGTTTTATATATATTTATTACCCTTACAAAACATATGATCTCACCCCTTTCTTATATTTTATTTTCTCTAGGATGCAAATATTTATATTATGAATGACTTGTAGGGATAATCTACGAGTATATGGGTGTTTCTAATGAAGTTTATATATTTTATTTCATTTCAAATTGCAATGTAATGTTCATGTATGTAATATAGCTTCAAAAATTTCTAAACTAATCAGTAATTTGGTATTAAATTGTTGTATCTATACCAATTTATTAATATAAGGTACCAAATCTGGGCTACTAGGGTCAGGGTATTTAGAGTTGGTATCAGAGAAAGTTTAGTAGAAAACATAGAAACTAGATTTAGAAAACATAGATTAGGGAGAATAACACTAATATATAATTTGAGGATAATAATATAAAAACATCCTAGAATTTTGGTAAGGTAGAGATTATGTGGGTCTTCCTATAAATACATCCGTATCTGGATACTATAAGTATACTGGGTTTTGGCATAGATGTACCTAGGGGTAACAACTCTGATAAGGTGTCCCAAGCCTAACTTGGGGTAACTTGGTACATTAAAATGATCCTTACTACACATTTGGTTGGATACTACTTGGGGATATGCTTATGATAATTAAAATTTTCTTTATAAACCATTATAAAGGATTTAAAAGTAAATATGTCCCCAAAGAAACCATGTTTATGAATATGATATTAGCTATGCATAAATTTTAAGTGTTTTTATAGTTCAAAATTATGTAGTATGACTCATAAACTAATTTAGTGTATTCAATTTTTTTGAAATGTAACTTAGTGAAAGTAATAGAAACTATATCAATATGTTTTTCCCATATACGAATTTCCCTCCTATGCAAGATAATGATGTTGGTACTGGATCTAAAACTTTAGTTAAGAAAATTATAACTATACTAGGACTGATGAATTTGGTTATTAATAATAACCTTACCAGTATGAAGCATCCTAATCTGCGACATATAGGAAAAATTCTAGACCACTTCATGTGACAACACCCTCTATCATTCGATGGGATTAAAAAATATTTGTAGCTGAATAATGGATAATTTCCTTAGAGAATATATTTATATTTTTAGAATATAATGAATGAGAGAAGGTTATCATGAAAGTATAATATATCTTGGGATATGTGAATCAATGGTGGTAATTAATTAAAAACACAAAGGAGGAGGAATAAATTGAAAAAATACAATGGATGGATTTTAAGGAAATTTTCTTGGAGAAATATTTCCCTTGTGAATAGTGAGAATATATGGAGAGACAATTCTTGAGTCTAAGATAGAAAGGGGATGAAAATGTTTCTACATATGATGCAAAATTTATAAGGATAAAAAGGCATGCCATAAACTACATACATAATCTAAGGTTCAAGATTGACCATTTCTTTGAAGGTATTAAGCCAATTATACAAAGGGAATTAGTCTCCCAAAAATTCTCATTATATGAGGATATAACATCTTATGCTATCAAGATAGATAAATAATTTTCTAATTCTTATGGATCTAAAGGTAAATAAGAGAAAAAGAGGATGAAAAATCAAAATATGGATAAAGGGAAGAAGGGAAAGATGGATTTTCCAACATGTGATACTTGTGAAAGAAAACACCTTGGTACATGTTTAAAAGCAGAAGGAGTTTGCTTCAAGTGTAGAGAAAAAGGCCATAATTATTAGGATTTTACATGAAAGAAAGAGCTTTATAATGTCAAATGATGTAAATATAAGGATATGGGGCACTATAAAAATGAATTACATAAGTGCCAAGGGAATATACCGCAAAAGAATCATGATGATCAAGGCCAATATTAGGTTTTTTACTGTAGTCTAAGTGTTATTATTAAAGTATTTTTATTTTTAGAACCATTAATTATATTGTAATATATTAATTCTTTAAGGAATTGGAAGCATGCATGTTTTATAAGGGTTTAAAGGTGATCAAGGTATTCATATGTTTGGTATGTGACAATAAGAGATAAATAATATTGTTTTTGGAAAAAAATATGATGTTAAGTGACTTTTTTTCTAAATCATTGGACTTTAAATTTTGGACAGACATAATTTGGATGAGTCTTAAGGTTAAATACTTATGAAATGGGTTAAGATTAAAGTGTGATTTTGGATAACCATTTCTAACATTTTTGGTTTAATTAAACATTTAAAGGATGAAATAAAGACTTATGGATCATTTGATCAAAGTGATTTAGGTATAAAAAAATTCATCTTTAATATCCATCTTTTGGTTTAAGAAATGCAGTAGAGATAGATCAAAGCACAACCAAAGGACGAGATTATAACATCAGGTAAGATTATTTTATAAAGTGATTCTATGGATAGTAAAAGAAACCCTTAACTCTAGAAAAAGTATTTTGAAAAAAAATGTTATCTGATTAATGTTATTTATAATAAATCAATGGTATTTTAACCGATCATAGATTTATAATTTTATGATGTTTAACTCTCTAATAACCATGTTCTTTATCACTCTCCATCAGAACTTGATGGTTATATTTCTCTTCCATGTCTATATTTTCACTTTATGATAATGTTATCCTATTCTAAAGCCTAATTTAATGGTGAAATTCACATTTACCTTTCCCTCTTATTAAGAGGATGTTTTATTAACCCCATTTCTGATGCGGGTTTCCCACAAATTAATTATCAAGTATCAACCTATAATTTACATAGTGCAATTTCAAATTGTGAGGATCCAATTTTTTGAAGGAGGGGAGAATGTAACACCCCAAGATTTTATGTTATGTCTCTTTTTAAATTTAATTTCTTCACCAACATAGGTTTCAGACAACACCAAGCTTAAACAAACAATGATATGCAATTAAATATTATTATTTTAAAATGATCTTTATAAACTAACCTTTAAATTGGAATGAATAAATAGTTTTGGAAAAATTATTAAATTTATATATTATATATTCAATAAAATGTTTTTACATTCATCCAAATAATTTTATAGGCATAAGATAAGAATGAATCCAATTTTACACATTAAAAGACTATATTTTTCTAAATGCAGTTTTACTGCCTTTCAATGGCACACTTGTTTTTAAACTAAATTTTAAAATTTTATAAATGCTATTAATCAAAATAAAATTCATTTTGAAAATATAAATTTTAAAATTATCTTAGGGTGAAATTTTGGTATTTTTTCTGAAAATATTTATTTTCTAGTGAATAGTAAAAAATTCCAATTTTTATAAAATTACCGTTTTCATTATATTAAGAGTATATTTATGATTTGAATAGTTAAATAACATATGAAGGTGTAAATAAAATTTATGTATCTTATGAATTAAAATATAATATATTTATATCATGGAATAAATAAATGATTGTTTTAGAAATGATAAATTAAGTATTAGTATTTTTGTGAAACATAAAAGATTATTCACAATTTTATAATTAAAAAAATTATTTAAAAGAAAATTTATTTTTATAAAATAGATTTATAAATTAATAATTTTTTTCTTTTGATTATTATATAATTTTATGAGACCTTAATTAATTTTTCAAAGTGTCATAAAAATAGTTATAATATTAAAATTGGTATTTTTCGAGTAGATGATTTTATTTAAAAATTAAAATTTCCATATTTAGAAAATTATTTTCATAAAATGGAGTATATTTTTGAATTATAAATTTCTAAAAATAATTAGGGTTAATTTTTGGTATTTTTCTAAAATACTTGAATTTTTGGTGAATAGTAAAATACGACAATTTACGATAAATGCTAAATACTAGAATTATTGAGTCATAGATATTGTATGGATGATGTAATCCCATAATATCAAACTCTGCTTAAATATTTTAATATATATTTTGATAATTCTCAAACTATTCATAGTCTTGAGACAAAATATTAAACAAATGAATAAAAAATTCAAAAAACACCCCTCTCCTCCACTGTAAATACAACCCACACCACCCCTTCTCCTCACACCTTCCAAGCTTTGTGACTTATCAAATTTCTTCCCAATTATCTTACCAAGCCCCTCCTACATGTCTAGGATCTCTTGGTCTCATCAAAATACTAAAACAAATTCCCTTAAGGAGGTTCTCAAGGAAAATAATTCAAGAGGTAAAAATCCTCTTCCTTTTCATTTTATTTTCATTCCAAGTTCTTTTCTATTTTTTTATTATCTCCTCACCTACCCTAATAAAAATTACTTTATAACTACATTAGATTTAATATACTGAAATTCCATCATTTTAATGGAATTATCTATCATCAATCCCCTTATCCTCTCCCTTTTATTCTAAAAATGGAAACGTCGTCCGTGAGGTGTGGTTTTATCACCTTTAAGGATGACAAGTTTTAATTTTCCTTCACCATATTGAAGGCTCTTAATAAAACCATTTTATTGATTGACATGGTTGTTAATTTTTTTTATTAAAATCCTTTTTATGTTTTTTAATAATTATATTTACATAATACTAAATTATAAAACAAAACAAGTTCGTTGTGATCTAAAATCGCTAAAATTAATCTATATGATTTACATTAACATGTTATCTAATGATTCATACTCATATATGGGAAAAAAATGAAAAACCAATAAAACTTATTTATGTTCATTAATTTTATATAATTCCAATTTTATATAATTTTACCCTTTTTACATGAACATCATTACTTATAAAAAATCAAACCAATCATGAAAACTAAGAAAACAAATGCTCCCGAATGAGGAAATTAAACTCTATAACTCATTAATAATACCATAAATGAACTTAATAAAACTATAATGAATCAAATAAATATATAAAATGTTCATAATTAATTAATTAATGGATTTATTTAGATTATCTATGATGTTAAAGTCAAGTGCTGAACACATTTAGACATAAGGTAAGGGATTCTCCCCGAACCTCCATTTTTCATCTGGGTTATGTTTTCTCTTTATTTACCCCAATGAAATTATTAATTATTCTTATTTAATCCTATTAAATTCTATGTTAATGTTTTATAGATATTTACCTATCATAATAATTCTTTATTTGATGGGTATTTACATGATTGATAAGGATCCTTCCTCAATTCTTCCTGATAAAAAATCCCATTTCAAGGGAACTTCTCGATTTCTCATCTATTTTAAAGTGAACTTTATAGTATTTTTTAAGCCATAATTATTTTTCTAAAATAAATAATTTTATAATGAAAAATTATATTTTTTCATTTCTGATTTTATACAAACAATTATTCCTTTTTTCCATTTTAATTAATCCTTAATTTTTTTCCTTAAAACACACAAAAGCAGATCATTTCTAAGTTTCCTAAATGCTCTTTTTATATGATTTTACTTCAGTTGGAGATCATTTGTGCCTAAAATATAATTTCATTGTCCCTCTATTTTCTATTCTTTGATATACATTCTAAAATATGATTTTATGACAAATACAAATGTTTTTTACAAAAGAACTTTTCTTTTCAAAGTAAAAGAGTATTTCTCTCAATAATTCCTCGATGATTTTATTAGAGTTTTTTACCTATTTCAACACCTCTATTGAATATTATGATTTATTGATATTGATATCTTATGATTATCATATACCATATTTTATTAAATGGTTTATGATCAGTTTGACTATGGATGTGCAATCTTAATACCATTCGCCATATTACTCAGAATGGTTAGTAATTATGTTTATTGGTTGCAGAAATTTATTTACATTTTGTATATATATGTTATTTATGTTTCACCCCTTTCATATGATAAATTCATTGGTTTTATTAAGTTATGGGAGGGGCCCTCTATAGCCCCTCGATGCATTGGTAGGTCTCATGAGACAAAATAGATATGGTTTTGGCCGAGGCCTTACCCATTTATCAGATTTTTGACTTGAATCCTTGATAGTAATAGATTCCTAGCATGAACCCTTGAAGGTGTGTTTTAGATATCCATCTTTATGTATTTAACTAATTATAAAACTAGTAATTGATAGTCCATGTGATTATTAAACTAGTAGAATATACATGGTTAATTTTTATTATGGAATTATTCAATCAAATTTTATTCCAACCATTTTATGCTCAATATTATGTTTTAATGGCATGTGTTTTTAGTTTTTCATCATGACTTATTGTTTATGTATATTTATGATATCTTCTACTATATTGATTACCCTTATTTATCATCTGATATCACCCATTTATTATGCTTTATTTTTCCTAGGATATGATGATTTATATTATGAATGACTTATAGGGATAATCTAGCTATTTATGGGTGTTTTCAATGGGTTTTCTATATTGTATTTAATTTCATGTTGTAATGTAATATTCATGTATGTAATCTAGATTCCAAAATTACTAAACTGATTATTTCTTTGGGATTCGATTCTTATATCTATGCCAATGTATTAATACAAGGTACCCACTCTGGGCTATTGGGGTCGAGGTGTTTACAATATCTTTTTAATAACTCTATATTAAAAATGATATATTTATTAAAAATATGAGTACGACATCTTTGAATTTTCTTTAAATAAAATATTATAAATGTTATTCTCTCTTCAAAGTGAATTAAAAAGACAATAATTTTGATCCTTGGATGATTATTTTCAAAGATAAATCATCCAATAAAATTTTAGAAATTGTTATGGTCATTTTCTAGTCCTCAACATTTTATTTTGACCCTTAATTACCCGATTTACCCTTTACCGTGGTAATACAATTTACTAAAGTTAATATTCATATTAGCAAAAAATATGAAATTATTTTCTAAATTTTAAAATTATAATTCTAAATATAGAATCCATTTTTGAAAATTCAATCCACATAAGTGGAAAAAATTAATTTAAAATTAATCCCATAGACAGGATGAGAAAACGAGTTTTTAAAGTGAAAATGTTCAAAATTTTAGACTATTTTTATATCTAAATTAAATATTAAAATGATTCCAATTGATTTAAAACTAATTAAAAATATAATTTAACATTATAAATTATTTATATGAAAATTCTATTTTCAATTAAAATTCATTATTTTTCACTATTCATCAAAAAATGAAACTTTTTAGAAAAATACCAAAAATTCACCCTAATGTAATTTTTTATGTTCTAATTTGAAAAAAAGTATATATTTTCAAATGAAATTTATAAAAGTTTTAAAATATAGTTTTAAAACAAGTTCTCCATTAAAAGGTGGAAAAATTGCCTTTAGAAAAATATTATTTTTTCTCCTTAAAATTGAGTTCATTCTTATATTATGACTATGAAATCTATTGGATGAATATAATTGTTTTATTGAATATATAATATATAAATTTCATTAATATCATTCACTTATAGTAATTATTTTAATTTATTAGAATAAAACACCTTTGACAGATAATGATAGTTTTTTTAATAAAGACATTTCCTTTATATTCAATCTGTTTTTATATTTATTTATAATTATAAGTTTATTAATCCTACCCATAATCTCTAATTTAATTTCTAGGAAATAATTTTCATTTTAAATAATAATATAGTATATCATGGTTCATTTAAGCTCGGTGTTGTGTGCATGTAAGACAAAGATGTTAAATTTAAAAAGAGAAATTCCATAAGATCTTGGGGTATTATAGCAAAGTAAAGATTTGATATCAAGATAAGAATCATTCCAAATTAAGTAATTTTCAATCTTATGTTCTAGGGATTCAATTGATTATGGGTTTATTCATGTTTTGTATCAAAATTGGGTTAGTAGGGATCCTTGGTCTGGGTACCCTATACTAATCTTGTAACTACATAGTTGTAATGGTCATATACTATGTATAATTAAAAAACTAGCAACCCAAATCCCTATTTAAACACAACTAACCTAGATTTTCTAATGGTCATATATAAACTAAATAAATTAATCGACATAATAAAATAAAACTCCTTGATTTTAAATACAATGATCATAGAATTGAAAAAGAAATAGAAATAGAATTAAGAAACAGAGTTCCAAAAATCCAAAACATGAAAAGAATATAGAAATAATCCCTAATAAACACTTCCCCTTATGATTAAATCACCCAACACAAAGGAAACAACTTGCTCATGACAGTCATGATGAGAACAAGAAACATGGATACCTGGAGAATAAAGGTAATAAAAAATGGTGATAAATCTTGGATATATTGTAGAACGTGTTTCTCTATCCTTTATCTATCCATATATCTCCTTCCAAGATCCCTTAATGTACAGATGTAGTTTAGAATTTATAATCTTTCATGTATAACCTCACACCTGCACATAAAAACCTATTATTTTCTGATAAGTTCATGATGTGTGTATTTTAAAAGGTGTGAAATATGAAACATCAGTGGATTCTACAAATCTATTCTGTCTCAAAACTCTCATGATGTGTATATTTTACACAGCTTGTAATGGATTCTCACAGTGTGAATTACTTCACAAATTGAAATTGCATTGGTGAAAACTTCTCTCTCAATGAATTCGAATCATATAATGTTTACACGATGTGTAAATGGATTCTTCCAAATTCTAAATCCTACTTACACTCCATATGAATTTGGATTCTAGATTCAATATTATGTCATCATTCCACGAGGTGAGGTATCGTGACATGAAGTGTCTTTTACTCATGAAAATCATCTCTTTTTTTCATCATTTTACAAATATCTATTGTATCCGACCAAAAATAACATAACAAGTAAAATAGTCCAATAAGTGGAAATATTAATCATTTATTTACTAAAATCAATGTAATAGAACACCTTAAAATGTATGCATAAAATAAACTGATCATGAAATAAGGAAGGGCATATTTTATCACTACCCTTGAGGTGGATCCTGCAAATGATATAGTGAAAGGTATGCTGGTTATTTATTCAAGAATAAAAATTTTACTTTTTGATTTTAGTTCTACATATTCTTTCATATCTTGTATGTTTAGTATAACTATTCAAACACCAACTAAAAATATGTAGGTTGAGTTATCTATGAGAACAAAAAATGGGAAAATTATTTCATCTAAAGTATATAGTTCCTCATCAATCAATGTTTTTGAACTAAACCTCTCCAATTTTTTTATTACTTCCTTTGGTATATTTTGATGTATATTGGGAATGGATTGAAAATATTTATATAAACCCAACATCAACTCTTAGTAGAGTGAGATCACTCTTTACATTCCAAGTAATCCTCAAATTATGTATAAATTTAAGGTGGGAGATGAATATCCTTTGGAATCTCTATCTAAATCACGGATACTATTGAATTATGAGCAATAATATCTAGCTCAAATAATTGATACAAAGGAGAGGATCATGCTTGAATAAATCCTATTGAGAGGGACTGCACTAATGTATTCCCAGAATAATTTCTTTATCTTCCTCATGACTGAGAGGTTTATTCTTCAATTTAACTTATAACTATATATTTTCCCACATAAAATAATCCTTACAGGATGACCATCACTATGTTAAAAGAAATAAATAAGTAGTTATAAGAGAATCTGAACAAGGGTTTTATATGCCCGAGTGCCTCTCTGTGGGTTGTGCCGATCCTCTTCATCAAGAAGAAGGATGGATAAATGTGCCTCTGAATTAATTAGTGAGATCTCAAAAAAATCATGATAAAGAACAAGTATCCCCTACTACAGATATATGAATTGTTCAATAAACTACATGGGTCCAAGTATTTCTCTAAGGTGGAATTTCAGTTGGGATATCACAAATTAAAGGAAAATAAAGATGATATTGCCAAAACATCCTTTCAAACAAAGTATGGGCACTATAAGTTCACTATTATACCCTTGAGACTCACTAATGCTCTAAAAATTTTCATGGACTAAATGAATAGAATCTTTATATATTACCTTGAAAAATTTGTGGTAGTCTTTATATATGATTTTATGATATACTCCAATAGAAAGGTGGAGCATGAAGATCATTTGAATATTATTATAAAGTAATTATAAAGGGAGAAAATATATTCAAAGTATAGTAAATTTGAGTTCTATATGGAGGAAGTATCTTTCTTGGTACTTGTTATCACCAACAAAGAGATATATGTGGACCCTTATAAGAAAATTTCAATTGAGGAGTGGCCCAAACCATTATCTATAATGGAGATATGTAGTTTCATTTGTATAGATGGTTATTAATGATGATTTATAAGTAAATTATCATGATTTTCAAACCCACTAATCAAGATGACTCAGAAGGGAGTAAAGTTTGTCTTGAATAGTGAATGTGAAGACTGCTTCAAAGAATTGAAAAAGAGGCTTATCACTACACTAGTACTTACACTAACCTCAAGTGGGGAACTCTTTGTGGTATAAAATGATGCTTCAATAAAGGTCTTAATCTATGAATCAATAACAAATGATTAAGTGATATCCTATACCTCAAGACAACTAACATTTCATGAGAAAAACTATCCCATGTATAATCTGGGGTTGGTGACAATAATCTTCGCATTGAAAATTTAGTGGTATTATCTCTATGGGGAGAAATGTGTGATATATACTAATCAAAATAGCCTAAAATATATATTAACATAGAAGGAGCTTAATATGAACTAGAAAATATGGTTATATATAATCAAGGATTATTACTACTCAATCTACTACCATCCTAGTAATGTAAATAAAGTGGAAGATTCTCTAAGTGGAAAGGATCTTGAAATATTATTAATGATAATAATTGGGAAGGATCCAATCTTCTTAGACTTGAAAAGGATGGACATGAGAATCATAAATAAAGTAAAATCATCAATCCTTTATCAAATGATTTGGTTAACCATTACTTTTTAGAGAAGATAAAGGATTATCAAAGAGATGATGTGAAAATTTATAAGAAGGTGGAAGCTATCAAAAATGGGGAATCCTTGGAGTTCAAAATTGATGAGAAAGGAGGTGTAATATTTGGGTCATCACTATGTATCCCATAAAATCATGAGATAAAGAAAGGGATTTTGAATGATGCACATAGCTTGACCTTATACATCCAAATAGGGAGCAAAAAGATGTATTGAGATCTTTGAGAGCACTATTGGTGGGAAAATATGTAGAAGGAGATCACTAAATACACATCAAAGTGCCTCGTATTTCAGTAGGTGAAGGGTGAAAGGAAAAAGTCTAAGGGGATGATGCAACCATTACCTATACCGAAACGAGAATAAGAAAACATCACCATAAAATTTGTCACTGGAATTTCGAAGTCATCGAGAGGAAATAATGATAAATGTGTTGTTTTGGATTTTCTTATAAAGACTGATTTATTTATGGTAATTTGAGAGGACTTCTCACTCGATCAACTTGCACAGATATACATCTGAGAAGTGGTGAGGCTACACAGAGTACCATTATCGATTGTATCTGAACAAGATTCCAGATTTACCTCCAAGTTATAAAAAAGTATTTAACATTCCCTAAACTCTATTATGTCTTATCACCCTCAGACTAATGTCCAGTTTGAGAATATTATTCAGACATTGGAAGATATGTTGAGAGTATGCTCTATGGAATTCAAAGGAGGATGTGACCAAAATATTTCTCTAGTTGAGTTCTCTTACAACAATAGTTTCCACTCATGTATCAAAATGGATCAATACGAATCCCTTTATAGGAAAATATGCAGAGCACCAACATGATCAGATGAAGTTGGTGAACACAAGCTGATGGGACCATAAATGGTCAAATAAATGGTAGAAAAGGTGAAGACTATTCAGCAGCAAATCAGGGATTCCCAATGTCGATAGAAGAGTTATGCAAACAATTATCGATGAAACCTAGAGTTTGAGGATGTATATAAAATATTCCCCTACATATCTCCATGGAAGAGAGTATTGAGATTTGTGAAGAAGTGAAAGCTAAGTCCCATGTACGTCAACCCCTTTAAGATTATTGACCGCATTAGAGCTACAACCTATTGAATAACACTTCCACAAACAATGTATGAAGTACATGATGCAAAAACCCAAGGATTTACAAAGAAATTTAATATAATATGAAATTCATGAAACACTGAGTCTCTGAAAATCAATACTTTTTTATTATAATTAATTAAATGAGAGAGTTATAACCTAGATGTTAAACATAGTAATATGAATAATAATAACTACTCTTAAATGACTATTTATAATGGTTTTGCATAAATGAAACATATTTATAATTAAATGTATAATTTTTGGTAAAATAAAAATTATTTTTGAATTTATAATGTCAAAATTAATTTAGGGTGAGTTTTTAGTATTTTTCTCAATAGTTTCATTTTTTTATGAATAGTGAAAAATACTACATTGTAGTTAAAAACTATGTTTTTTTATTTAAATAATTATTATAATTTAAATTTATTCTTAAAGTCACAATAGATCAATTATACATATATTAATCCAATATAGATCATTGGAATCATTTTTATATTGAAATTAGATATAAAAACTTTCTGAACTTTTGAACCTTCTTTTCACCCACCTTCTCATTGCACCTATGAGATTAAAATTAGACACCATTTTTTTCCTTCTTTTGGATTAAATTTCAAAAAATAGACATATATCTTTGTGATCAGTAAGATATTTAAAGTCTGATAGTATCAACTTAATTTTTAGTGAATAGTAACTTTACCCTTTGGAATAGTAATGTTACCCTTATGAATAGTAATATGACCAAATGAATAGTAACCTCACCCATGAAAGTATAAATAATGTTTGGGAATCTTATAAATTAAGGTATGATATAATTATATCATAGTATATGTTAGTGAATATTTCAAAAATTAATAATTAAGATTTGGTATTTTCGAAAGTCATAAATATTTAATTACAAGTTTATAATTAATAAAATGATTTAAAAGAATTTTTTTTCTCATAAAATGTATTCATAAATTAATATATTTTCTTATGATTTTAGGACAATTTTATGAGACCTCAGTTAATTTTTAAAAATGTTATAAAATCAGTTATAATTTTAAAATCTGTATTTTTCGAGTAAATGATGATTTTAATTAAAAATTGAATTTATCATATTCATAAAATTATTTTCATAAAATAGAGTTCACTTTTTAATTATATATGTTAAAAAAAATTTAGGGTGAATTTTTGGGCTTTTTCTGAAATACTTGATTTTTTAGTGAATAGTAAAATACAATAATTTATGGTATAAAATACATTATAAGATAAATGAACTATTAATTAAGTCATGAATGATGTAGGAACCATAATATAGAATTTAACTTCCCTATTTTAATGTATTTAGTGATAATTCTCAAACTATTCACAGTCTTGAGCCAAAATAATAAACTAATGAGTAAAATATTCAAAAATCACCCCTCTCCTCCACTATAAATACATCCCATCAACACCACTTCTAATCACACCTATAAGCCTTGAATATTGTAAAAATTATATCCAAATATTATTCACATGTATCTATCCCACGTTCATAAGGTTTTGGTCACAAAAAAAAATACCAAACCAAGGTTTCTTAAGGTAGTTCTCAAAGAGGAGAATTCAAGAGGTAAATCCTCTTTCTTTTTCTTTTAATTTCCTTTAAATTTCCTTTTTAATTTATTATCCTCTCCTCACATAATCTGTAAAAATTATCATTATAAATATAGTATCATATATATACTTTAATAATATCATGTTAATGGAAACTTCATCAAACTCCTTTCTCTCTCTCTTTTATTTTAGAAACAAAATCATTGTCCGTGAGGTGCCGATTTACAACCTTAGTGGATTACATATTTTTGTTATTCAATTTATTCTTAAGGGATCTTCATAAAACTATTTTAATGGATTAAATAGATTTTAAAATTTATATTTCAATTCTTTTTATGTTTTTTAAGAAACATATTTATATAATACTTAATGATAAAACAAAATGAGTTCGTTGTGATCTAAAACCGCTAAAATTAAACTAAATGATTATCATTAACATGTTATTTAACGATTCATCATAATATCTGAGAATAGAACAATAGATAAAATAAATTATAATTTTTTATGTTCATAAATAACATATAATTCAAATTTTGGAGAATTATACCCATTTTATAAAAACTTTATTACATGTATACAAGTAAAATGATCATGAAAAGCAATGAAACAAATGACCACGAGCGATAAATTTGTATCTATAACTCATAAAAAAGGACATAAATGAACTTAATTAGATTATAATAAATTAAATAAATGTTTAAAATGTTATTAATTATTTAATTAATGGATTTAATCTGATTATCTAGGACATTAAGATCAAGTGCAGAATACATTCAGACATAAGGTTAGGAGTTTCTCATCTCACTTTTATTTCCATGAGACTTCCATTATTTTTTACTTATTTATTACATGTGTTTAATGTGTAATATAATTTGATATATAATATCATGAATATATTTATATTTAGGGTATTAAATGATTCATTTGATTATTATTAATTTTTGGACATACGATTCGATTGGTTATAAAGTGGTAAGGGATTTTACCTGAACCTCCATTTTTCCCTTCAGGTAACTCTTTCTCTCTCTTTACCCCAATGTGATTCTTATTTAATTTTATAAAATTCTTATAAATTATATTTATATTTTTGAAACTCATGTATATATGTCATTTAATATTTCTTTTATGGGGAAATACCTGTTTTATAATCTTCCCTTCTCAATTCTTCTCGATAAGCAAGCCCAATTAAAGGGAACTTCCAGATTTCTCACCCATTTTCAAGTGCAATATATAATATTCTTTAAGAAACCATTATTTTTATAAAAATAATAATTTTATCATGAAAAAAAATCTTGGTTTATTTTTGGTTTTATAAAAACATTTATTCCTTTTTTGTTTTAAGAATCATTAAAATTTTCCACTAAACCGCACTGAAGTGACTCACTTCTAAAGGTTCTTAAAAAATATTTTTATATGTTCTCACTTTAGTTGAAAAACATTTATAAATCAAAAATTATTTAATTGTACTTCAATTTTTATTTTTTGGATATACATGTTTTCAATCTAATTTTTATGATAAATATAAATTATTTTCTAAAAGAACTATTCTTTCCAAAGGAAAAGGGTATTTTTCTCAAGAATTTATCAGTGATTTTATTAGATTATTTTCATCTATGATTACAATTAAAATATTTCAAATTAGAATGGGAAAATTTTATTTGAAGATACGTTTTTATACATTAATAATTCTTCAGACTTTCAGTGATGGGCATGGACTGTTATAGCCCCTTGATGCATCAAGAGGTCTCATGAGACAAAATAGTTGGCAACAAACCCTACATGTTTTCTTCCAAAACATATTCAGATGGGTATTAACCCAAATAATTAATCCATCTTGATGGTATGATGGTTAAATTATATATACATGATATCTAATAATTAATCATTTTCTTCATTAAACATTCAATTATCATTATCCGAAGGATTTTCACTCTGAGAAAATCTATGGATGCATTATTATTCTCAGTTTTTTGATGGTGTGTATTTTTCAGTTACTCACCATTACATATTGTTTATGTTTAATTTATTATGAGTTAATTACCAATTATTCATGATTCCACTATATATAACCCTTATTGATCGTTTTTTCTCACACTTTTATTTGTTTTCTATCCCCAGGTTGTGAAGATTAGATCTTTGAATAAGTGATAAGAAGTAGTTTATTTTATTTTGTTATATACTATATTTAACAATGTAATAAGGATAAAATTTATGTATCTAGTTATTTAAGACTACCAAATTGATAGATCCTTGGTGATTATATCTCTTGTATCTATGCCATTATAATAAAATGACCACCGAATCTGGGCTACTGGGGTCTAGGTTGTTATAGTTGGTATCAGATCAAATTTAGGAGATAACTTGGGATCTAGATTTAGAAAACATAGATTAGGAAACATAACCCCAAGATAGAATTTTAATATAATTGTAGAATAAAATCCTAGAGTTTTGGTAAAACATAGATTATATGGGTCTTCTTAGAAATATATCCCTATCTGGATACTACAAGTGGACGTGGTTATGACACAAATGTACCTAGGGGTAACAACTACGACAAGGTGTCCTAGGCCTGACTTGGGGTAATGCGATACATAGTAATGGGTCTTATTACACACTTGGTTTGACAATCATAGATGATATGATTATAATAATTCACATTTTATTTACATACTATTATAAAGGATTTAATAGTAAATATCCCCCCCAAAGAAACCATGTTTATGTTTATGAGATTATCCATGCATAAAATTTTCAATTTATGTTAAGTATTTTACTAGTTTTGGGATTATAAATTATGTTTCATGATGTTATTATATAATATAGTGTATGTCGTCATTTATAAATTTCACCTAGAGGAAGAAATGGGAAGCACATCAATGCACATAATCCAAATAATATAAATGATCATAACTTTGAGTGGTTTAAGCGAGACTTTAAAAGGGAAAAAGACTCCCAAAATTTATCATCATATGAGGATATAGTATCATGTGATAATGATATAAATAAATAATTCTCTAAGAGTTAAGGTTTGGGGGGGGGGGACATGAACAAGAGTGCAACTGGGAGAAAGTTGGATAAAATAAAGAAGAGAAAGATGTATTTTCCCACATAAAATAATTGTAGAAAGAAACCCCTTGGTACTTACTTAAAAGAATTTGGAGTTTTCTAAAAGTTTGGAGTGAAAGGACACCATTATTATGATTTAAAGGGTAAGAAAAAGTTTTCCAATATACATTGCTTCAACTGCAATGATATTAGACACTATGTAAATCAATGTCCCATGTGTTAAAAGAATATACACCAAAAGAAGATAATAGATCTTGGTCAAGATTATGATAATAACATGGATGAAGATGAATTATTAATTTACTTATGTTTAGATTCAATAATTATGTATTTTGAATATTTCAATAAATGATGTACTAGTTATAAGAATTATATAATATATAATAATTGTACTGTAGTACTATTTTGTTAAGGATTTGAGGTTGTATGATAAATAGAACCAATGAAAAGTGACTCAGTAGAAAGTTAAACGTTGAGGAAATACATGGTTAAGGGAAAGAAAACCCTTAATATGTTATTGATACTGAGATATTGATGAAGCGTTGTCGTGCGCGCTCTCAAAAATATTTATACTCAGTGCAGCATAGTAGCGGACCTAGGTCAATCTCTTGAGGAGTCTTTTGTGATAAATCACTCACTATTTCTAATTCACTATGTATATATATATATATATGAATTAAAATAATGAAAATTATATTTTAGAAATGAGAATGAAATAATAAAAGTAAATATGCAAATTCAATGCAACAAAATGAATGCAGACAAAATGATGTTAAGATATAAAGGAGACATTCCCGAGAGCATCACCCAGAGTGAACCTTCGTCGTCTCATTATTAGTTTCAAATTTACTTAATGAACATGATCCATCATATGCATGAACATCCTCCTCTACATATGGTTGTGAACATATGGTACTCTCAACGATCACCGAGAGACCACACATCCACCTCCTCGATCGAGGGAAAATATTGCAGAAGTGAAAGTTAAACCTCGGGTGGCAAGTGGAGACACAAAGACGCCTTGCCCACTAAGATCCCCCTCGGTATAAATCTAAGTAAATAAGAAACATTAATAATGAATTTTCAAAGACTTGGGTTCATCACTGGATTACTCTCCCGGGAACTACCTCAGATTAGCTACTCATGATCACGAGCATAAGAGTTCAGAGTGAAAAGAAAATGGGGAGAGAAAACAAAAGAGAGATAGAAAAGTGGAGAAAGGAGAACACTTGAATAAAAATATGAAATGCTATTAAATAATGAAAATAAAATAAAATAAAATAATAAACTACATATAATGTCCAACAAAGGCTATTCCTAAGTTTCCAACCCTTTGAAATGAAAAGACACACTCTTTTATAGGGAGAGGGGGTGAAAATTTGTCTCCAAAAATAATATCCAAATGTAGGCGCGTGGATGGCTTCTTTAATGGCCGAATTTGGAACTTGGTCCTTCTGGAAAGTTGTTCCAATACTTCTAATATGTCTACCCACGAAATTTCAGCTTTCTTGGCCAGGAAACGAATTAGTTATATTCGCCTATCTTAGCGTATTTAATTCTACCAGGCAGACTGTTCGTATTCCAATGCACCGAGTTCCAACGCATTAATGTCCTTGAAAATGAAAGAATCATGCACGAAAATATTAATGAAACTTGTTTATACGGATGTCTTTCAGCTCCATATAAAAGTTCAACTCCAATGGTTCTTCCATTTATGAGATGTGGGCCCAGAAATAAAATTATGCAGTTCTATACACAGTTTTCAAGGCCTGAATTGTGAGCTAAAGTTGAGATTACAAATGATGGATTGAGCTTTGGTTCCAGAAGGATAAAATGCATCCCATAGGATATAGAAACCTATAAAAGAAGAATTTTGCAATTAGGATCATTTTAGAAAAATTTATGGCTAAAACATTAAAATAAATGAAAACTGTTTAAATCCAAAATAAGCCATTTTTCCAACTAAACATTGCACTCCTGGGAAATCATCTTATACCATGGTCAAAAACAAACTTCTCAATGCATAAATGACAACACAACTCAATTATCATATCAAAAAAAATATCATACCTCCTACATGGATAAAAATTTCATAAATACTAAAAAATCATATTAATCCATTCAATATCATGTTAATCCTCACATGCATGTTGTACCTACCTCCCCGAAAAATTATTTCTCTCTTCACTCAAGGATATTTAATATGGAGTTTTTCTCATTCTCAAAACATGTGTGATCTCCACAGGCTTTCTATCCTCCTAGTATCTCCACTTCACAGAGTCACAAATGTGTTAATCATGTGGTCTTTTTCATGGGTTGTTTTGAGGCTGAGGGTTGGCAGGTTTTAAATATAAAAACATCTGAGGCAGAATGAGGAGGGTTATGCTCTAAAGTGAAGTAAATGCATGAAAACAGTTTTGCTCAAGAATGGTGTGCTCCTTAATCAGCTCAAAAACGAATCACCTACAAAAACCTCTTCTTTCAGTAAGTTCACACTTGGTATTTCATCATCAATGAATTTCATCCCTCTTTTTCCCATTTGTAGCATTGTTTCAGCTTGAATTCAGATCTGGATTTCTCTTCAGAATCATGTTTTGGAGGAAAAGAGAGGCAACATTTGATCTTCAAAAATTGGTGAACACCCAGCCCATATATGTAATGATATTTTGGGCCACCCATCCATCTTCCCATCATGACATTTCTTCCACCCAAGAAACAATAAATATGTCAACACTTTCAACTCAGCTCAAAAATATTCTTCAGGAAAGCAAAATAAAGCTCATCTTCTCCCTCCCCCACACTTGAGTTCCACAATAATAATGCATTTAACTTCTAGAGTTAGTTGGAAAGGGATAAATGGATTTTAATGTGGCTGCCTAACAAGGTATTTCATGGATACTAGGGGCTTAAAGAAGGCCATATGTAAAGGTAGGACAAAATAAGAGTTTAATGCAAAAGGGGCTTTCAAAGTGATGCCTCAATCATACGTGACACATTCCATGAACTCTAACAGCTTTGAAAAAGAGAAAAATAGAAAGTTCTGGATCACAAAACATGTCTCAAGACTTTCAAGAAAAAGAGAAATGTAAAGAAGATGTCAAACAGGTTTAGAAACCTCTCGGGTTGGGCAAGATTTTCAATTTGGACAGCACTAGTGCACATGAGTTTCACAATCAATCAAACGTCATCAAATGAAAAGACCAGAAATCAGAAACAAAATCCATTCAGAAATCATTTAAATCCTCAAATACTCAAATCAAGCAATGGGACAAAAATACCAAGATGGTTTGAATTTTCCCAAAGTATTCGATTCATCTCAAGATTCCTAAAAACACACCAAAAAAATGAAAAATGAAAATAAGAAAATTTATAAAAAAACAACATGAAAAATAGAATTAAAGCACAAACAAAAGAAATAACAAAAATTAAGAAAAATAAATAAAAAGAAAGAGAAAAGTTATAAAAAAGAGATAATGCTTGGTTTAACCCCCAAGAGGATGCTAGGTTTTTACAGCCCCTAGTCAGGCAGTTGCAACAGATTATCCCCAATCAGATGGTGGATGTGGTTTCTTTGAGATAAACCACCACATGTGACTTTTTCCAGCGTCCATCAGTAGAAACTGAGATTGGATAACCCCAAAGAAAATAAGAAAGTTCCCAACCCCCAAGAAATAATAAAGATAGAATTTTAGATCCAGATTGGGAGGGGATATAATATAGGGGTGCTCCCTGTGAACATCTGTGGTGTCCTCCTCCAAATGGTATGAAATTTGTTATAGAGGAGTAGTCGAACCACCAATAGCTTCTCTAGATCTTCTTCCTTGATCACCACCAATTAATTGGTATCTTTCATATCTTCCAAGGTTTTCTCCATTTGTACTGTATCAGAAATTTCAGGAAAAGGGAAGTTAGAAAACAATTCAGTTTGAATAAGATTAAAACAAGATGAATCAATTAAGAAAGCTTCCCTTTCAAGTAAGTCAGCTTGAAAATTGACCTCTTTAGGCAAGACCATTGGCAACTCCATCTCATCAGGTGCATCGTCTTTATCATCTTCCAAAGCAAGAGAGAGGTCAAAAGGTTCTGATTGTTCAATATCAAGAATGGGAAGATCAAGTTTCAGGTTATCTTCAACAAAGTGATTCCAAGATTATTCCAAAAATTGTTGATCTCCCATAAGTGAATCAGCTGGAATGTGTACATTAGGGAACTCCTTGAGCAATGGTTGAGTTCGAGATGATATAATTAAATCTTTTAGAAGATCCTTCTCACCCTCCTCGGGTTCTTTGACATAAAAAATAATCGGTGAAATCTCTTCCACCACTCGTTCTGGTTCAGGATCAGGTTTCTCCTGTAGTGAACGAATATATTCATCAAACCTTTTTTTAGTTCTCTCCAGTTTTTGAATATCTTCATGAAGTTCTTGAATTTTGGATTCATAATCATTTTGAACTTCTTCATGCACCTATGATTGATCAGTCCATGCATAATAATTTGACTTGAAATTCATCATGAACAAATATTTTTTTAGTTTTTGAAATTTATGATTTTTTTTGTGTTTTTTTAATGAATGGAAGAAAAATAATTTACAATATGTGAATAAAAATAATGAGTGAAGATCACTTGGCTCCCCGACAACGGTGCCAATTTGATTAAGCGTTGTCGTGCGCGCTCTCAAAAATATTTATACTAAGTGAAGCATAGTAGCTAACCTAGGTCAATATCTTGAGGAGCCTTTTGCGATAAATCAATCACTATTTCTAATTCACTATGTATATATATATATGAAATAAAATAATGAAAAGGATATTTTAGAAATGAGAATGAAATAGTAAAATTAAATATGCAAATGCAATGCAACAGAATGAATGCAGACAAAATGATGTTAAGACAGAAAGGAGACATTACCAAGAGCATCACCCAGAGTGAACCTTCATCGTCTCATTATTAGTTTCAAATTTACTTAATGAACATGCTCCATAATATGCATGAACATCCTCCTCTGCATATGGTTGTGAACATATGGTACTCTCAACGATCGCCGAGAGACCACACATCCACCTCCTCGATCGAGGGAAAATATTACAGAAGTGAAAGTTAAATGTAACGCCCCGACCCCAGTTACCCAGAGTCGGTGCATTATAGCGTAACATTGGAATGATCACAAAAGATCAAGTCTCGAAAGACTGATTAGTTTAGTAGCCTTGGAAACACTAGATACATTCATAAATGTTACATTACATCATAAAGTGAAAAACTACAATAACAAAGTCTCCATAGTCCACACTCATATCCTCTTATGACTATCCCTGCAGGTCATTCATAAAATACTTCTCCACATCCTGGAAAATATTAAAACATTGAAAGGGGTGAGCTTAGATGCTCAGTAAGGATAACAATATTGCGGAAGCTTTCATAAATAAACATTAAAATTTAAGGAAATGTATAACTAAAACAAAATCCTTTTTAAACTTGAACTTCAGCATAATATGGCAAAAATTAAATTAAATAATTTCATTTACTTATTCACATGGATATTCTACTAGTCGAATAATCACATGCAATATCAATAACCACTTTCATAATGATGGAATGCATAATGCCAGACTATCATAACCACATAGACAAGGCCTCGTGCCAAGTCTACAATAAGATTTTGTCAAGGCCTCATGCCAAGACACTAGTTTGTATCATGAGACCTACCGATGCATCGAGGAACTATAGCGGGCACCACCCGTAACTTATTAAGTCCAATGCATTCCTCATATGAACAGGTTTAAACATATCATAAACCATAACATAATAGTATCACATAAAACATGCATAAAGGAAACATAACATTTCCACATTTCAATCACAAGATATCAATACAACACATTGATATAATAAAAACATTTTCAAAACCATTTTAAATACCAAAATAAAATAAAATTAAAACTTTGTAATTATTTTTCATTAAAAAAAGTTTATGGTTTGTAGAGGAATCCAAAACTCAAATAATGGTCACGGATGCGGAGAAGTCGTTATCGCCGCATACGCACAACAAGAAAAACATTCCTTTTTTTCGTTTAGTAAAACGCTTCGTATAAAAATATTCCTTTTTAATAAATGTAAAAGTCAAATGGGTTTATACACCGTATAAAAGAAATTTGTGTATAAAACAAAATATGCCTCAATGAATGGAGATTGAGACAAAGTACCTTACAAAGATCATTTTTTAAATAAAATATATCTATTATGTGTATTAACTATAATTACACATAATGAAATTACAAATACAAGATAGGATATAATAATATCATGACATAATTTGAAAGTAGGAGATTAACCCAAAGAACGAAAATTGGGTTAAGAAGTTCCCTTACAAAGATTATTTTTAAATAAAATAGATCTACTATGTGTATTAACTCTATATACACATAAATAAAGTATAAATACAAGATATGACATAATAATATCATGACATATTTTGAAAGTAGGAGATTAACCCAAAGAATGAAAATTGGGTTAAGAAGTTCCCTTACCTCGTGTCCGACTTGACTCTACCGTTCTTTAACCTCCTGAATAATAAACTAGAGTTAATTTATAATTTCTTTAGAAAATTTTTCAAGTTTATTATTCCTTTTATATCACTTATTACCATGTTATGAACATTATGTAATTATTTAAGTTAATAACGGTCATTTTGTCGATCTTTGGTACTTGAGTCAAAAATAAACTTCTTATAATTACAAGTTGTTCATGTGGTGAAATATACATTATATCCAGAATTATATTCATGATTTAGATATCATATATATCATATATATCCAGTATATATATGCATTTATAATATTACATAACATTTAGAGGTAAGAAATGAAATGCACCGTTCATGGAGACGGTAAGCTGTACGTACGCATGAACGGTACTTTCATTTCTATTTCATATTTAATTGAATGAAATTAAAATTATATAAAGGTATAATATAATTACAGTATAATATAATGTATAATAGCATTTACTCCAGCCTTTATACATCCCACATATGGCATTAACGATTCAAGTCATTTTGAGGGGGCGGTAGTCCGCACTTCCTAAAATGAAATTATCGCATTTACCCATAATGGAAATCATAAAGGTATTCCATAAATGAAAAATAAAGAATTATAAGGAAAAAAAAAAATAATATATATGATATATAAAAATAGTGTCATCATAATAGCCACTATGAGAGGTGTTAAAATAATATTGAACAATCATCGTTTCGTGAGGCATAAATTCGCCAACCACAGAAACAATATGTTCTTTAACCATTAGACAAAGGTGTGTGTAAGTGTAAATAAAATCATTCTCATAAAAATATCCTAGTATATTGAAGATACTGCTGTTGTTACAAAATAAAGGAATAAAAAGAGTTTAAGGGGTTGTAGAAGTAAAATAAAACAAAATAACATAAGAGAAGACATTACCTTAAAATCGGGTAACTCTTTTTGATTTGATCCAAAGGCTTCCTTGGGAAAAATTCTTCCCAAAGTGAGGCTTCTAGGAGTAATAGAGGGAAGTTTAGAGAGTATTTGGTCAAATTTTGGCCGATCCAAAAGGCTTGAGAGGTGTGAATAAGGTGGTAGTGGTGGGGGCCTTTTATAAGAGGAGAGGAGGGGAACTCTTGGAAAGTCATGAAATGTTACTTTATTATATAATGAGTTTCAGATTTTAAAGGTCCCAAACTTATATATTTCTAGGATAAGGTGATAAGGGTTCGAAATATACTCATCCAATAGGTTTTTTACAAGTGTAAGTCTTAGATTTTACATTATCTTTTCATTTTATTTAAATCGTTAATTAATGAGGTAATCGCTGCATCATCATTGTGTCATAAATAATTTAATTTATTTAATGTCTAAAAATTATAAAAAAATTACCATGATGTAATAAATCTTTTTATATTTCTAATTCATATTTATAGTAAAAAATATTACTTGTATAACCCCATTTAAATTTTTTTTAGTAAAACAACTCATGTTTGTGACATTTTTATTTTAACATTAAATTAAAGTTTTTAATGTCATTTTCCTACTAAAGTGGCTCCATGGGGTCCCCAAGTTGACCCATGGATTTTATTGGTCTTCCATGACTCATACAATATGGGTAGGACAAGTTTAAGGGTATTTTCTTATTTTTATAATACCATTTTTACCTTAAATTTCACTAATTACATTTAATCACGATTAATTAAACTTAAAAGTTACTATTCACCAAAAAATTATTTTAATCCCATTGAACCACATTTTACTTCCTAATGACAACCATGTGTGTCGGATTTTTGAAAATCAAATCATAGAGGTGGTAATGTTTCATTTAAACGAAAAATCAGTTTTTTAACTACCACTTAGTGGTTTCACTATTCATCAAAAATTGAAGTTTTTCAGAACAATGCCAAAATTTCACCCTAAGCTATAATTGATTTTCCGAATTCAAAAATGATTTATATTTTTAAAAATTCCAAACATATAAGTTTCATTAATTAATTTTATAATTAATTCCCACTGTCACAACAAGTAGTGCGTTTTTACGAAACAATATATATCAAAAGATTGACAATTGTTTATGTCCAATTTCAAAGTGAATTTAATTCTAATGACCACCATTGGATAAAATGGTAAAAAATATATTCTAATTATACTTTAAAACCACTCAGTAGTATAATTTATCACTATAAATTATTTTGATTAAAAAAGTTGTTTTTAAGTATTTTTCACTATTCATAAAAAATTGGAAGTTCTCAGAAAAATTCCAAAAATTCAACATAGGCTAATTTTGATATTATGAATCCAGAAATGAAGTCCATTTTAAAATATAAAGTATATATAATTTCAAAAAGTGGGTATTACTATTCATAATGGCTATTTTGATTGGTCGCGGTGTGTTAGAATCTCAAACTTGCGTACAATGCAAGCTATTGCATTATTGAAAGAGAAGCGTATCGTGGAAGCTCAGGGTGTTACATTCTCCCCTCCTTCAATAAATTGTGTCCTCAAAATTTGAAAATTTTCTTTGAAAATAAAAGGTTGAAAATAGAAACTATCTTTGTGGAAAACCCACATCGGAAATAATGTTAATAAAATTTATCCTTAATAAGAGGGAAAGGGAAATGAAAAAGTCACCACCAAATTATGATCTCAATTAGGAGAACATTGGTGGAAATTAGATAAATATAACTGGAGGAAAAATGTAAATATTTGTAGGGAGTGGTTGAGGTCATCAATCACAAACAAGTGTAAAATTGAGGGCCTCAAATCCATCAATCTATGATGAAAATATCATCAGTTCAAAAAAATATAAGGTATTAGGATAACACAATTTTTTTAATATACCTTTTCTAAAGTTTAAGAATTAATTTATTCATAGAATATGAGAGAGGTATATATATATATACTTGACAAGTAGAGTTTCAACCTTCAACTAATTTCTACCACAAACTCATCTTTCACTCAAAAAGATAATAGAAGTCAAAAATATTATATTCATCATCATCGTACAAGGTTCAAAATATTAACACATACCATTTAGATTAGGAAATCTATTTTTTAATAACCAGGGACTTCCTGTAGGCTAGTGGTAGGTAATAAAGGCCTATCACACTATGGTTGTGGGTTCGATTCCTGCAGCTTTGTCCGACGCGACGGGTTATCCCCCAACCTACAGGTTGTCATTTTCCTAAAACTATAGTATTATAATATTCCAAAAATAATATTCTGAAATGTTTTAACCTTAAACAATACTATCCAAGGTTCAAATTAATCTATTCCCACCTTTATAGTTATCCAAAATACTTCTGTCCAACTCACAGTTCAAATTTTATAAGGAAGGTAAATATAATGAAGATCCTTTTTTTCCCGCGTAACAACATGTGAACACCTTCATCATGTATTCTTTTAAAACAATGCAACATCCTGAATTACCATAAATCCTTATTGATTACATTCATTATCCATTTTTCCTTATAGAATAATATATATACTCCTTCTATCCAAAAATGTATACAAATCATTAATCAGTTTCAAGGAAGTTAAGAATATCCAATGTAATTAATCCAAATAAATCATGTCTTATTCCAAAATCACTATATCGGTATCAGAACCATATTATGGTTTATCTTTCTATCAACTATATATTTTCCAAAAATTTAACCTGCTGTGGAGTCACTTTTCTTGGTTCCACACAATCTCAAGTCCTTAATGAAATAGTACTGCAGTATAATCCTTATATACTCCATAATTATTATAACTAGTACATCATTGATACAACACTCAAATGAAAAAATTATTTAATAAAAACATAAGAACTCTAATCATTCATCCTCATCTGTGGTAGTATCATAACTTGATTATTATCCAATAACATCATTTGGGTCATACTCTGATGATTTGGACATTGGTTTGCGTAGTGTCCCCACTCATTGCAGACGAAGCATTGTACATTTGAAACCTTTTTCTTACCCTTGCAGTCACGCACTCGGTGTCCTTTTTCTCTACACTTGTAACAAACTCTCATTACCTTCAGGCAAGTTCCAAGGTGTTTCTTCCCACAATTATCACATATCGGAAAATTCCTCTTTTCCCTCGTCCCTTTATCCATCATTCTCTCTTCCATCCTTTTCTTCTCTTTCTTCCCTTCAAAACCATAAAACTCAGAGAATTATTTACTTATCTTATTAACACATGATACTATTTCTTCATATGTTGAGAACACATGGGAGACTATTTCCCTTCTAAATTTTGTCTTAATACCGTGAAATATATGATCCTTCTTACTCTTTGGATCATACGTATTGATGGAGTTCACATTCCTTCTACTGGGCACCATTTCTATACAATGGAATAAAATAGGTTAGTTTATGAATTGCAATGAATAATTCCAAACTTGTAAAATACTTAATGTAAATTGAACGGTTTATGGATATAATCCATAATCATAAAAAATGTTTTCTTTGAGGAAGTATGTACTCATAAGCCCTTCATAATGGTTTGTAAAGAAAATGATAATTATCCTAAGAATATCCCCCGGGAGTTTCGTAACCAAGAGTGCAACAAGGCCCGTTGTCGTGCACCAGTTTTAGTTCGAGTCTAGCTCAAAGCGGTGTTTTCGGGTTTTACCCCTAGGTACATCTGTGCAAGAGCCGCCTCTACTTTCTCATATCCAGACAGGGATGTATTTCTCGGAAAACTCACAAAATCTCTATATAACAAAATTCTAGGAAGTTCTTCTATACTAATCCTCAAATTTTATCTTAGGGCTATGCACTCTAATCAGAGTTTATCTAAATATAGCTTCCAAGGTTAGTACTAAAATGCCTCTGATACCAACTGTAATGCCCCGACCCCAGTTACCCAGAGTCGGTGCATTATTGCGTAACATTGTCATGATAACAAAATATCAAGTCTCAAAAGACCGATTAGTTTTGTAGCCTTGGAAACACTAGATACATTCATAAATGTTACATTACATCATAAAGTGAAAAACTACAATAACAAAGTCTCCATAGTCCACACTCATATCCACTTCTGACTATCCCTACAGGTCATTCATAAAATAATTCTTCACATCCTGGAAAATATTAAAACATTTAAAGGGGTGAGCTCAGATGCTCAGTAAGGATAACAATATTGCAGAAGCTTTCATAAATAAACATTAACATTTAAGGCAATGTATAACTAAAACAAAAACCTTTTTAAACTTGAACTTCATCATAATATGGAAAAAATAAAATTAAATAATGCCATTTACTTATTCACATGGATATTCTACTAGTCGAATAATCACATGCAATATCAATAACCACTTTCATAATGATGGAATGCATAATGCCAGACTATCATAACCACGTAGACAAGGCCTCATGCCAAGTCTACAATAAGATTTTGTCAACGCCTCGTGCCAAGACACTAGTTTTTCTCATGAGACCTGCCGATGCATCGAGGAGCTATAACGGGCTCCACCTGTCACTTATTAAGTCCAATGAATTCCTCATATGAATAAGTTTAAACATATCATAAACCATAACATAATCGTATCACATAAAACATGCATAAAGGAAACATAAAATTTCCACATTTCAATCACAAGATATCAATACAAAACATTGATATAATAAAAACATTTTCAAAATCATTTTCAATACCAAAATAAAAGAAAATTAACATTTTGTAATTATTTTTCATTAAAAAAAGGTTATGGCTTGTAGAGGAAGCCGAAACTCAAATAATGGTCACGGCGGCGAAGAAGTCATTATCACCGTATACGTAAAACAAGAAAAAAATTCCTTTTTATCGTTTAGTAAAACACTTCGTATAAAAAGATTCCTTTTGAATAAATGTAAAAGTCAAAGGGGTTTATACACCGTATAAAAGAAATTTGTGTATAAAACAAAATATGCCTCAATGAATGGAGATTGAGACAAAGTACCTTACAAAGATAATTTTTTAAATAAAATAGATCTATTATGTGTATTCACTATAAGTACACATAATGAAATTACAAATACAAGATAGGATATAATAATATCATGACATAATTTAAAAGTAGGAGATTAACCCAAAGAACGGAAATTGGGTTAAGAAGTTCCCTTAAAAAATCATTTTTAAATAAAATAGATCTACTATGTGTATTCACTCTATGTACGCATAAATAAATTATAAATACAAGATAGGACATAATAATATCATGACATATTTTGAAAGTAGGAGATTAACCCAAAGAATGGAAATTGGGTTAAGAAGTTCCCTTACCTCGTGTCCGACTTGACTTAACCATTCTTTAACCTCCTGAATAATAAACTAGAGTTAATTTATAATTTCTTTAGAACATTTTTAAAATTTATTATTCCCTTTATATCACTTATTACCATGTTATTAACATTATGTAATTATTTAAGTTAATAACGGTCGTTTTGTCGATCTTTGGTACTTGAGTCAAAAATAAACTTATTATAATTACAAGTTGTTCATGTGGTGAAATATCCATTATATCCAGAATTATATTCATGATGTAGATATCATATATATCATATATATCCAGTATATACATACATTTATAATATTACATAACATTTAGAGGTAAGAAATGAAATGCACCGTTCATGGAGACGGTAAGCCGTACGTACGCATGAACGCTACTTTCATTTCTATTTCATATTTAATGGAATGAAATTATAATTATATAAAGGTATAATATAATTACAGTATAATATAATTTATAATACCATTTACTCCATCCTTTATACATCCCACATATGGCATTAACGATTCAAATCACTTTGAGGGGGCGGTAGTCCGCACTTCCTAAAATGAAATTATCGCGTTTACCCATAATAGAAATCATAAAGGTATGCCATAAATGAAAAATACAGAATTATAAGGAAAACAAAAACATAATATATATCATATATAAAAATAGTTTCATCATAATTTCCACTATGAGAGGTGTTCAAAGAATATTTAACAATCATCGTTTCGTGAGGCAGAAATTCGCCAACCACAGAAACAATATGTTCTTAAACCATTAGACGAAGGTGTGTGTAAGTGTAAATAAAATCATTATCATAAAAACATACTAGTATATTGAAGATACTTGTGTTGTTACAAAAGAAATGAATAAAAAGAGTTTAAGGGGTTGTAGAAGTAAAATAAAACAAAATAACATAAGAGAAGACATTACCTTAAAATCGGGTAACTCTTTTTGATTTGAGCCAAAGGCTTCCTTGGGAAGAATTATGACCGAATTGAGGCTTCTAGGAGAAATAGAGGGAAGTTGAGAGAGTATTTGGGCAGAGGTTGGTCGAGCCAAAAGGCTTTAGAGGTGTGAATAAGGTGGTAGTGGTGGGGGCCTTTTATAAGAGGAGAGGAGGGGCACTCTTGGAAAGTCATGAAATGTTACTTTATTATATAATGAGTTTCGGATTTTAAAGGTCCCACACTTATATATTTCTAGGATAAGGTGATAAGGGTTCGAAATATACTCATCCAATAGGTTTTTGACAAGTGTAAGTCTTATATTTTACATTATCTTTTCATTTTATTTAAATCGTTAATTAATGAGGTAATCGCTGCATCATCATTGTGTCATAAATAATTTAATTTATTTAATGTCTAAAAATTATAAAAAATTTACCATTATGTAAGAAATCTTTTTAGATCTCTAATGAATATTTATAGTAAAAACTATTACTTGTATAACCCCATTTAAAAATTGTTTTAGTAAAACAACTCATGTTTGTGACATTTTTATTTTAACATTAATTAAAAGTTTTTGATATCATTTTCCTACTAAAGTGGCTCCATGGGGTCCCCAAGTTGACCCATGGATTTTATGGGTCGGACATGACTCATACCATATGGGTAGGACAAGTGTAAGGGTATTTTCATATTTTTATAATACCATTTTTACCTTAAATTTCACTAATTACCTTTAATCGCGATTAATTAAACTTAAAAGTTACTATTCACCAAAAAATTATTGTAATCACATTGAACCAAATTTTACTTCCTAATGACAACCATGTATGTCCGATTTTTGAAAATCAAATTATAGAAGTGGTAATGTTTCATTTAAACAAAAAATCAGTTTTTTAACTACCACTTAGTGGTTTCACTATTCATCAAAAATTGAAGTTTTTCAGAACAATGCCAAAATTTCACTCTAAGATATAATTGATATTCCGAATTCTAAAATGATGTCTATTTTAAAAAATTACAAACATATAATTTTCATTAATTAATTTTATAATTAATTCCCACTGTCACAACAAATAGCGTGTTTTTATGAAACAATATATATCAAAAGATTAACAATTGTTTATGTCCAATTTCAAAGTGAAATTAATTATAATGACCACCATTGGATAAAATGGAAAAAATATATTCTAATTATAATTTAAAACCACTCAATATTATAATTTATCACTATAAATTATTTTGATTAAAAAAGTTGTTTTAAAGTATTTTTCACTATTCATAAAAAATTGGAAGTTCTCAGAAAAGTACCAAAAATTCAACATAGGCTAATTTCGATATTGTGAATCCAAAAATGAAGTCCATTTTGAAATATAAAGTATATATAATTTCAAAAAGTGGGTATTACTATTCATAATGGCTATTTTGATTGGTCGCAGTGTGTTAGAATCTCGAACTTGCGTGCAATGCAAGCTATTGCATTATTGAAAGAGAAGCGTATCGTGGAAGCTCGGGGTGTTACATTAAACCATGGGTGGAAAGTGGAGACACAAAGGCACCTTGCCCACTAAGACCCCCCTCGGTATAACTCTAAGTAAATAAGAAACATTAATAATGAATGTTCAAAGACTTGGGTTCATCACTGGATTACTCCCCCGGGAACTACCTCGGATTAGCTACTCATGATCACGAGCATAAGAGTTCACAGTGAAAAGAAAACGAGGAGAGAAAACAAAAGGGAGATAGAAAAGTGGAGAAAGGAGAACACTTGAATAAAAATATTAAATTCTATTAAATAATGAAAATAAAATAAAATAAAATAATAAACTACATATAATGGCCAACAAAGGCTATTCCTAAGTTGCCAACCCTTTGAAATGAAAAAGGCACACTCTTTTATAGGGAGACGGGGTGAAATTTTGTCTCCAAAAATAATATCCGAATGTAGGCGCGTGGATGGCTTCTTTAATGGCAGAATTTGGAACTTGGTCTTTCTGGAAAGTTGTTCCAATACTTCTCATCTGTCTACCCACGAATGTTCAGCTTGATTGGCCAGGAAATGAATTAGTTATAGTCGCCTCACTCAGAGTATTTAATTATTCCTGGCAGACTGTTCGTATTCCAATGCACCGAGTTCCAACGCATTAATGTCCTTGAAAATGAAAGAATCATGCGCATCCATATTAATGAAACTTGTTTCTACAGATGTATTTCAGCTCCATATAAAAGTTAAACTCCAATGGTTCATCCATTTATGAGATGTGGGCCCATAAATAAAATTATGCAGTTCTGTACACAGTTTTCGAGGCCTGAATTGTGAGCTAAAGTTGAGCTTCCAAATGACGGATTGAGCTTTGGCTCCATAAGGATAAAATGCAAACCACAGGATATAAAAAACTATAAAAGAAGAATTTTGAAATTAGAATCAGTTTATAAAAAGTTATGGCCAAAACATTAAAATAAATGAAAACCGTTTAAATCCAAAATAAGCCATTTTTCCAACTAAGCTAAAAAATACTCCTAAAACAATAAAATGTGACAATTGCCCTTTAAATAACACATTGGTGGGATTAAAAACATTGAAATTCAGAATAAAATAATTGAAAATATTTGTTCTATCTGATATATATTTTGGAATAAAGAGATGATTTATTTGGATAACATAAATTTGATAACACTTAATATCTTAGATCTAAATGATAGACTGTCAACAAAGTGGTAGAGTCTACAACATTTTGGACTTAAGGAATATATCCAATTTACTATATTTTACGTAAGTAATAAGAAATCATGAACATATTAAATAAGGTTTTATGGAAATTCAAGTGTTTACCATGCTTCAAGAGAATAGAAAGAAAATATACTCACATGTTTGTATGTGATGATCAAGAGCCACTTTTTGTTGTTTAATAAGTTCCTTATGGAAATTCAGTGACTTTATTTCTAAAGTGTTAGATCATTATATTTTGGAGAATTTGACCATTTATGAAATGGTTGAATTTGATCTTTGAAAAAGGTTTTAGAGATTATTTTACCCTATGATACAACTTATGCCATGAAATGAAGTGGGAATAGTTAAAGGCAAAACCGAATGATAAGATTGTGTTTATATAAACGTATCAAGTACTTATATTTTTTTACATTATTATAGAGTGAAACAATTTATCAAATTTAGGGAAATTATCTTGAAAAAAAAAAAATATTATCCTAGTAATTTATTTTATGATGAATCAAATGCCCCCTTTGATCATCATAGATTTATGGATTTGTAAATCTTAACCTTATCCTGACCATGTTCTTTATCACTATTGATCAGAACTTAATATTCATATTTCTATTCCATGTCCATGTTTTAAATTTCCACCAATATTTTCTTATTTGAAATCTTAATTTGGTGGTTACCTTCACATTTCCTTTTCCCTCTAATTAAGTGTATATTTTATTAAACTTATTTTTGATGTGGGTTTTCCACAAAGGTATTTTCAAGTATCAACTTTTAACTTTCAATGTGAAATTTCAAATTATGAGCATGAAATTTATTTAAAGAGGGTAGAATGTAACAAACCAAGGATTTACAAATAAATTTAATATATAATGTAATTAATGCAACACTGATTATCTATAAAACAACAATTTATTATTATAATAATTTAAATGAGATAGTTATAACCAAGACGTTAACTATAATAATATTAATAGTAATAAATAATATTAAATGATTATTTATAGTGGTTTTACAAAAATGAAACATATTTATAATGAAATATATAATTTTTGGTAAAATAAAAATTATTTTTGAATTTGTAATGTCAAAATTAATTTAGGGTGAGTTTTTAGTATTTTTATGCGAAGTTTTATTTTTTATGAATAGTAAAAAATACTCTATTTTTGTTTAAAACTGTGTTTTTTTCATTTAAATAATTATTATACTTTTAATTTATTCTTAAAGTAATAATAGATAAATTATACATATATTAATTCAATATAGATCATTGGAATCATTTTTTATATTTAAATTAAATATAAAAACTTATTGAACTTTTGAACATTCTTTTCCCTAGACTTCTCACTAAAACTGCAAGATTAGAATTAAAAATCATTTTTCTGCTTCTATAAATTGAATTTCGAAAAATAGATATACACTATTGTGATCAGTAATATATTTAGAGTCTAATAGGATCAACTTTTTTGGTGAATAGTAACTTGACCCTTTGGAATAGTAATATTACCCTTATGAAATATGACCAAATGATTAGTAATATCACCCATGAAAGTATAAATAAAATTTAGGAATATTATAAAAAAAGGTATGATATAATTATATCATAGTATAATTAAGTGAATAATTTAAAAATTAATAATTAAGTGTTGGTATTTTTGAAAGTCAAAAATATTTAATTACAAGTTTATAATTAAAAAAAATATTTAAAAGAAAATTAATTTTCATAAAATGTATTTGTAAATAAATATTTTTTTCTTATGATTTTAGGATAATTTTATGTCACCTTATTTATTTTTTCAAAATGTTATAAAATCAGTTATAATTTTAAAATCTGTATTTTTTGAGTAAATGATGATTTTAATTAAAAAATTAAATTTCTCAAATTTAGAAAAGTATTTTCATAAAATGGAGTTCATTTTTAAATTCTACACATAAAAAAATGGTTAGAGTGAAATTTTTAGGATTTTTTTTGAAATACTTGAATTTTTGGTGAATAGTAAAATACGGTAATTTACGGTGTAAAATATATTATAAGATAAATACACTATTCCTTGAGTAATGAATCATGTAAGCACCATAATATCAAACTTACCTTCATTATTTTAATATATTTAGTGATAATTCACAAACTATTTATAGTTTTGAGTGAAAATAATAAACAAATGAATATAATATTAAAAACCACAACTCTCCTCCACTATAAATACCATCCCTCAACGCCACTTCTCCTCACACCTATAAGCCTTGAATCTTATCAATTTTTTTCCAAAATCACATTACAAAGTATCTATCTCATGTACCAGAGGTTCTGGACATAAAAAAAGACAAAACCAAGGTTCTTTAAGGAGGTTCTCAAAGAGGAGAATTCTAGAGGTAAATCCTCTTTCTTTTTCTTTTAATTTCCTTTGAATTTTCTTTTCATTTATTATCCTCTACTAAAATACTCAATAAAAATAATTATTATAAACCCAATATCATATATATACTATAATAATATCATTTTAATGGAATATAATTCATAAAATTCATTTTTCTCTCTCTCTCTTTTATTTAAAAATCCTAATCACCATCCGTGAGGTGCTGATTTACAACCTTTGTGGATAACAAATTTTCATTCTTCAATTTATTATTCAAGGATATTCATAAAACCATTTTAATTTTTGAAATATATTGTAAAATTTATATTATAACCCTTTTTATGTTCTGGAATAAATTTATTTATATAATACTAAATGATAAAACAAAACGAGTTCGTTCTAATCTAAAACCGCTAAAATTAATCTAAACGATTATCATTAACATGTTATCTAATGATTCATCCTAATATATGAAAAAAACAATATATAAAAACAATTAAACTTATTTATGTTAATAAATAACATATAATGCTAATTTTGGTGAATTATACTCATTTTTCATGAACTACATTACATGTATACAAGTAAAATGATCATGAAAACCAAGGAAACAATTGATCCCAAGTGATAAAATTGTATTGTAAAACTCATCAAAAATTTCATAAATGGACTTAATAAAATTTTAATAAATCAAATACATGTATAAAAGTTAATTAATTAATTAATTAATTCATTTAATCTGATTATCCAATACATTAATATCAAGTGCATAACACATTCAGACATAAGGTAAGGGGTTTCTCATCTCACTTTTTTTTTTCTGTGAGGTTTCCATTATTCACCACTTATTTCATTTATGTATTGTATGTATAATTAAATTTGATATATAATATCATGAATATATTTATATTCATTTTATTCAATTATTCATTGGATGATTATTAATTTTTTTACATATGATTCGATTGATTACAAAGTGGTAATGGATTTTACCCGTACCTCTATTTTTTCCTTTAGGTTACTCTTTATCTCTCTTTACCCCAATGTAATTATTCTTTAATTTTATATAATTATTATAAATTATATTTATATGTTACTAAGTGATTTATTCAGATCATTTAATGTTTATTTTATGGGGAAATAATTTTTTTATAAGGTTCCCTTCTCAATTCTTCCCGATAAGCAAGCCCGATTAAAGGGAACTTCCCGATTTCTCATCCATTTTCAAGTGCACTACATAATCTATTTTAATTCACCATTATTTTTCTAAAAATAATAATTTTATCATTAAAAACTACCTTTGTTCATTTCTATTTTTATAAAAATATTTATGCATTTTCTATTTTAAAGAATCCTTAAAATTTTCCCATACACCGCACTGAAGTAAACCATCTCTAAAGTTTCTTAAAAACTATTTTTACATGTTCTCACTTTATTTGGAAATAATTTATGCCTGAAACATGATTTCAGTGTCCTTAAATTTTAATTTTTTTTGATATACACGTTTTCAATTTGATTTTTATGATAAATAGAAATGATTTTTCAAAAGAACTATTCTTTCTAAAGTAAAGGGTATTTATCTCAAGAATTTCTCAATGATTTTATTAGAGTATTTTAATCTATGATTATGATTAAGATATTTCAAAGTGCTATGGGAAAATTTTATTTAAATATACTATTTTATATATGAATAATTATTTGGACTTTTAGTGATGAGTGGGGTCTGTTATAGCCCCTCGATGCATCGATAGGTCTCATGAGGCAAAAAAGTTGGCGAAAAACCCTTCACGTTTATTTCCAAAACATAATCATATGGGTATCCACCAAAAAAATTAAACTTTATTGAAGGTATTATTTTTCTTTTTTAGATACATGACGTCTAATAATTAATAATTTTCTTCATTCAACATTTAGTTATCATTATTTAGAGGATTTTCACTATGAATAAAATCTATATATGCATTTTCATTCGCAGTTTATTTATGGTGTGTATTTTTCATTTAATCACCATGACATATTTTTTCTGTCTAATTTATTATTATTCACTTACCATTTATTTATTATTCTGCTATATATAACCCTTACTGAGCGTTTGAGCTCACCCTTTTATTTGTTTTCCATCCCTTGGTTGTGAATAAGAGATATTTGAATAAGTGACACAAATTAGTTTATTTTATTTTATTATATACTATGTTTATCAATGTAATAAGGGTACCATGTATGTATCTAGTTCTTCAATACTATTAAACTGATCGATCCTTGGTGATTTTATCTCTTGTATCTATTCCATTATAATAAAACAACCACCAACTCTAGGCTACTGGGGTCTTGATTGTTACACATGATGTATTCCATATATCCTTGTTGAGGAAGTACATACCAGTTCCCTCACATGTACTAAATTTAGATGTGGTATAGGTGTAAAATGATATTTGTTATGACGAGAAGCTAGTGAAGATCTTGGACTATAAATATAAAGTTCTACGCAACAAGACTACTCACATGGTCAAAGTATTGTGGATGAACCATAAATTTGTAGAGGAAACATGTGAACAAGAGGAAGTGATGAAGGAGAAGTACACTCACCTATTTTCAATATATTATGTAAAAAAATTTCAATGGTGAAATTTCATAAGGGGGAAGAATGAAACAAACCAAAATTCTATCAATGGAATTTCCCTTCTTATAATTTTATTATGTAGTATAAAGAACATACATCACATAGAGAAAAAAACTATTCTAATAAATGAATAATGATACATTAGTCACCAAATAAACCAATAATAATTCCATATATTACAATGGGGAAATAAATAAAAAATAATAGAATAAAAATAGGATAATTTGGATCTGATCGATCCACCAAAATGACTGCACTCACTTATAAATATGTAGAAATAAAATATAATGTTAATAATAAAATATTCATTTTGAAGATGAAAGTGTATATAAACTTGAGTTAAAATATAATTAAATTAATAATTAATGGAATAAGTGGTATTTATATTAAGTATTGAACCCATATAACTATTATAAATTTGACTGTTGGAATAGCAATATGACCATTGAAATAGTAACATGACCGTTGGAATAGTAATCTAACTATTAAGAATAGTAATATGATGATTAGAATAATAAATTCACATATGAAAGTGTAAAATAATATTTAGGTATCATCTATAAATGAAAATGTAATATATTTAAACCATGGTATAAGAAAATAAATTTTTAAAAAATGATAAATTAAGTTTGTATTTTTATAAAACATAAATGTTTTAATCTCACTTTTATAATAAACAAAACCATTTAAAATATATTTTATTTATATAAAATGGATTTATAAATTAATATTAAGTTTTATTATAATGATAATATAATTTTATGAGACCATAAATAATTTTTCAAAGTGTCATAAAATCGATTATAATATTAAAATTGATATTTTTAAATAAATGATGATTTTAATTACAATTTAAATTTCTCATATTTAGAAAATTATTTTTAAAAAATGGATTCCATTTTTTAAATATAAATGTTTAAAAATATTTATTGGTAATTTTTGAGATTTTTAAAAAATAGTTGAATTCTAGGTGAATAGAGAAATATGATAATTTACGGTATTTAACATTATAAGAAAAATACATGTATTTTTTTGTCATGTATGATGTAAGAACCCATTAATTTTAACTCACATTCACCATTTAATTTATATAGTCATAATAATCAATAAAATTGATATTCATGAGCCAAAATTATAAACTAATGAATATAATAGTAAAAAACACCCATCTCCTCCCCTTATAAATACCACCCCTCACCACCCATTCTCCTCACAGCTTCTGATCCTTGAAAATTGAAAAATATATACCAATACATATTCTACCTAGTAAATATATGTCTAAGTGCTACTAGTATCTACAAAATACCAATTCCATGTTCCTTAAGGGGTCCTTCAATGTGGTGATATTCAGGAGGAAACATTCTCAAACTACCTCTTTTAATTTCTTTTATTCTTCTAAATTCTATTCATTTCATTCATCCATCAAGGAATAATAAATCTAGTATCATGTATATAATATAATGTTATATTTATAATGGAATATCTTCCATCCATCCCTTTTCTAATCCCCTCTTATTCAAAAAACAAAACCATTTTACAAATTATGACGGTTAACCGTCTCCGTAGATAATGAGCTTTTGTTTTACATTACCTCCTTCACAGATGGTCATAAAAATATTATTATGGTTAAATATAATTTTAAAAATTATTTAATAAGTCATTTTATTTTATAAAACAAATATATATACATAATATTAAATAAAATGAAACTAGTTCGTGATGGTCGATAAAACCGCCTAAATGAACTAACCAAATAACGATAATGTTTTTACTCAAAGAAACATCCCCATGTCAGAAAAAATGATATATGGGACAACATAAAATTATTTAATTTCATGAATTTTATTTCACTTCACTTATATAGTTTTATTTCCAATTGAAGAAAACATCAATAATTAAACACAAGTGAACCGGCCATGAAACCATGAAACGAATGCTCCCAGAACAATGAAATTGAACTTTATAACTCATCAAAATTCCCAAAAATAACTTAATAAAATTATAATTAATCAAATATATTTATAATAGGTTCATAATTGAGTAATTAATAAATATAATTTTAATATTAAGGTCATTTTTTACAAGTGAATAACACATTCAGATATAAGGTAAGGGATCTCTTCGAACCTCCATATTTCCTTTAGGTAACACTTTATCTCCCTTTTTATCAATTTATATCTTCATTTTTATTATGTTATTCTAACATATTATGTATATATTTTCTACACACACATATATATAGATCAATTCATCTTTCTTTGATTGGAAATACTTGTTTTAAAAAGGATCCCTTCTCAATTCCCCTCAACAAGCAAACCCAATTAAAGGGAACCTCTCTCTTTCTTACCTATTTTCAAGTACAATCCATAAAATATTTTAAGAAAACATTTTTTTAAAAGTATTCATTTAATCATGAAAAAAATTAGTTCATTTCTAGTTTTATTTAAATAATTATGCCTTTATCATCTTTAAATACCCTTCATTCTTTTCCCTGAAACTTTTCTTAAGTGGCACATTTCTAAAGTTACCTTGCCACTCTTTTTCATGTTTTCAATTCAGTTGGATTTCATTATTTATGATATGTTATTATATTTCCATTATGAATGTCTAGAAATAATTTAAATCCCTTATTTTATGGATACCATTATGATTCACCCTTGGGGTTTTCCTTTTGACATGATTGTGGAACCCATTTCTTTCGATGGGTAACCCTTATGATTATTTTGTATATTTGATTTCATTATGTGGAAAATATATGCATGTACATATTATGTTGGGTAATCTGAGATAGAACTAAAATTCATTAGGTAATGTTTTAGTCTCATAATATGTTATGTATGAGATTAGGGAATAAACCTAATCCATTATGGGACTCTATCCACCTTGTGATATCATCTTAGCAGTTAGCCTTAACTGATGTTTATTTCATGATATATGTTTGTGCCACATTAATATAATTCCTTGACCACATGTTTCCATGTTCTATATGTTGTTCCTATATATTATTATTCATGATCCATGCCTTTTATGTTATCATGTTATGTCTTATGACTCATGTGTTATGATTTATTTTCATGTTTATTCCATTATTGAGCTTTTTAGATCATCATTTTTGTCTATGTATTCCCCAGGTTATCCTATGTATTTTTAGAATCTCAAAGGTAGTTTAGAGATCATTATGGTAATTATTAAAAATATATTTTATTTTACTTTCATTTTTTCTAATTATGTACCAAGTCTTACAAATACACTTGGCTTTTCTATCCTTGGTTTGTATTTGATGGATAATTATACTTAAAATCATGCAATAATATGTGTAAAAGGATTGGGTCACTATAACCACATCCACCACAATATTAGATTATTTAGATCCTCTAAAATAGTCAGAGTAGATTGCTATTGAATATGAATTAATATATATATATATATAACATGATATTATATAAATAAATGTATATTTAATAATATGCATTTGATAGAGGTATTATTTTTCATGTATTAAATACATGAGATAATAAATATATGTATATGATATATATAAATATATATTTATTTATCCTAAAATATTTTTATTATCAGTCTATTATGAATGGATTAAATGGGTTGAATATTAATTGAATAAGAATGAATGAATTAATATCAATAAAAATAAATGAATATGGATACATCAATATGAACAACGCGTTTCATTTAATGAAACTTATCATGGATGACTATATAAAGGGTTATGATCCTTCCCATTTAGAACAATCTATAAAGGTGATAATACCCATTCAACATTCAAATATCCCCATGATACGATTAAAGATCCATTTTCCGGTGTTCCCCCCTTAGAGGAAAGGATCTTTTGTTCATTTCTTCTCGATCTTCATCAAGAATTATCCTCACCGAGGAATAAGAAGATTGCTACTGTTTTCATTTTTTAGGTACTTTGTTTTATAGATTTATTTATGTGTTGATTCTTAAAGATAGATCTACCCAAGTTTAGGTTATTTTCCACTTTATATGATAATTTTATGATCATAAGAAACCCATTAGTAGTATCATAGGAAGTAATTATTTGAAAAATCAATTTGTTTATTATAAAAAACATGTTTTAATTGTAAAATGATATTTTTCAAGCTTATAAATAATTATAAAAAGTTCACATGTGTTACTCTTATTTATGAAAATAAATAAATCATTTATTTTAATAAAGGGGATTCAATTATGAATTGAATTATATTGTTTATCAATTGTTTATAAATAATGAAAAAGGTATTTTGAAATATTTATATAAATTTATTTAAGTGTTTTATAAATTAATTAACTATAAAATGTCTATTTTTAATTTATAATTTTTTAAAAGCCTTTTCAAAAATTAAATGACATGCTTTATATATAGAAATAAATGTTTTATTTAGAAATTATAAAAGGTGGTTTATAAAGAGTTTATAAATTGAAACATATATGATATTTAGATTATATAAAAATATTTATATAATAGATATTTTATTATAAAATATTTATAATTAGTGAAATATCATATAAACGCCATTTAATATAAAATGTGAAAGGGTTCATATTGACAAGAATATAAAATGTTTATATTCTTTCCAAATTATAAAATGTTTATAATTACCATTTATTTATGAATAGTTCATAAATGTCTCATATTTTGGAAAATAAATAATTTTTTTATTTATTAAATTTATTTAATATTCATGTTTATTTCATAATTAATTAATTTGAAAATTTTCAAATTAAATGGGCTTTATTTGGATATTATTTAAGCCACATAAAAAGGTATTTTGATAATTTATATGATCAAGGTTTAAATAATAATTAAGTATATGATATTTAGATTATGTAAAATGGTTTACATAATAGAAATTGAATTATAAATAGTTTATAATTCATATAATATCATATATTTAAAAATGAAATGCCATATTATGATAAATATGAAATAGTTCATATTGAAATGAATATAAAGTTTTTATATTTAAAATTATAGAATGTCCATAATGTTGAATATGGAATTATAAAAGGGTTTATAATTATATTTTATTTATGAAATTGTTCATAAATGTTTACCTCATGTCTAAATATTTGATTTTTTCTTTTATTTAGAGGTTATTCATAGTTTTATTCATAGTTATAATTTTTTTTTTATTTTTAATGATTGTGTTCCAAAATTTATGTGACAAATTTATTCCGGGATAGAGCCTTTCATATAATGCTAGGTTTGATATCATAATATTCAGTTTTCATCTACCTTGAAATCAGTTTGTAATTTTTGTTTTGAGCTTGAGAGTAGTTGTTGGGAATATTTTTTGCATATTAGGTGTTAAATGTTTCATTAATTGAATTATATCTTGAGTATAGTCTCCTAAAATAGAGGGACTTGGGGTCAAAACAACTACTTTCATGGAGGCTTGCCTTGGTTAGGAATGTAAATGGGGTTAGCTATCTATCACTCTAGGATTACTCATGTGGATTTTAGAAATCTCATATAACTATATTACTTTATATGAAGCATTCATGTAGCGTATGAATATGATGTATTTGGATATGTATGAATATGATTTACTTATGTTATTAGATGATTAATATAAATTTGTTGGTTGTGTAAAGTGTTATGCATTAATGTGGAGTGAACACATTAATTTGGTGGTTGAAATTGGTATTCAAAAAAAAATCACGAGAATCACGTGTACACAAAAGGCAACAAGGCATGATATTAGGTCCAAAAGGGGCCTAGATACCATAGGAGGAGGGGGGGGGGGGGGGGTGAATCAGGGTATAAACATTATTTTCAAAATTATTCCTACCCCACTATATCTTGAATACTTTATTATGAGGGGAACTTTATTTGCTTTGAAGTGATTACGCTGATCTTATTCTTTCTTTATTTATCTGATAATGATGCACTGAAAGTAAAATAGAAAATCAAGAATATGGACACACATATTTTACTTGGTTTTTACTCACTGGGCTACATCCAAGGTGCCGATGTAACAAATCTACTAAGGCTCACTCCCAAAATGTTGTTCAGGCTAGATCAGTTTTATGCTCAGGCTCACTACCTTTGAAATGTTTAGGGACATATCACTACTTTCCTAAGGGTCACTCCCTAAGTCTCTTTCTCTAGATCACTACCAGTGGAAAAGATCAACTTTTTCCTCTTCCTTTTCTCACTACTCTTAGAAGGGATTAAACCATACTTTATGGACTTTTAGGTCCCTTCATTATCACTAATGAATATATCCTAAGTTGTTGATGGATGCTGTTTTGAAGTACCACTTTAATACACTTGATAAATATCAATTTACCATAGATTTTATTGGGTAAAAACCTTTTCAACACTTTTGTGATGCTCACTGCCTTTGTGAAGCACACCTCTTTCACAAAGCTCAAATAGCCTTCATGAAGCAACCACCTTTCATGAAGATCAATTCTTTTACTAAGGTCAACTAGCCTTCGTGAAGCTCACAACTTTTGGTTATACTTTTATAGCCTTTATAAACTCTAACAATTTCACGATTCTCAAATATTTCGGTTGTATTTCATATACTTATTGAACCAAATTCCTTCAAAAACTTTTTTTACAAGGACAACCTTCAGAAACATCCTTCACAAAATCAGACCCTATAGATTTTTGTCATATCTCGCTAGTTTTATAAAGGGGGTAGAGGCCTATTTATAGTAATTTACACCAATTAAAAAATATTCTATCCATTTCATCATCGTTTTGCGATTCTCCCTCATTTCATTCATGATTCTCCCTATCTCACAAAGCTCCAGGAAAATTCACTATTCACGAAGCTCTTCATAATCAGAGAGATCACCGTAAAATTATTTGCACCTTCAAAAAACCACCTTCGCAAATACCATTATTCAAAAAAATCATTCCTTTTCCATATTTTCATAAGTCCTTCATAGAAATAAATATTTTTTGGTTCTATAAAACCTCCAAATTTTGGACCCCAAAAAACTGGAAAACACTAAGAAACGTCATCAGCGTGTGTATTCAATTTTCTATACTGCTTACAAGGCATCTATTCCTTCATCTTGGATCTTTTTCAACATACCAAGTCAAAAATATCTATGGGATCCATAAATTACCATGTAAAATAGATTTTTCAACAAAAACATTCAACCTAAAAATGCTTCAATGTTACCTTGAGGGATTTTTGCCCAATAATATACCCCTTTGGGTTTTTTTGACAAATCTCCATGTTTTGATACCTGATTGAAGTTTATTCCATATTCTAACAATATTTGCTTCACATAATTCACATATAAATAAAATATTTACTCAACACACACTCTAAGTCCACATGATCCATGATTTTCATGAGAAACAATATTAATATGAAAAGTTTATCAATGAATCCATTCATTCCAAAACTACTCAACTATTTTCATCACAAATGTAATCTTTCGTGATATACGACCTTTGATCGATCACCTTTAGCATTTTCAGACTTAAATAATCCCCTATATCATATACCCCACTATAATAATCCCCCCTATATTAATTAATAAATTTTATACCCTTTTATAGCCACAATTTCTCTCCATTTGTCGATGAACCCAAAGGTCACTTCATTGTTGTATGCAATGGGGTAAAGAACATAGATAAACACATTAGGAAAAAACTCATCATACCTTAGGGATATGTGGTCTCACATACATATTTTTTTCAATTTTGGGGAGTCTAATGAAGTCTCATATCCATTTGGTTCCATTTAAATGCTTATTTGGGTAAGGATTTTTCAAAATTTCCATAACCTACAATTATGTTGGCACATACTCCAACTTCACTAGCCCTTGCTCCACCTTCTCCATGATAAAACAATACTTTATTTCAATGTATTTTTCCTTGAGTGATTTAATGTATTTTTTATAAGATTTATAGCACTTGAATTATCACAATGGATTCTGATCGGAGACTTCAATTTAATTCCCATATCATCAAGATGCTGATTTATCCACAATAACTGCATGCACTCTTGAGTTTCTGTAATATATTCAGATTGTGTGACACTCAATGAAATTTATTCTTGTTTATTTCTTATCCAAGAAATAAAATATCCACCAATATAGAATTCACCAACAGATATTGATTTTCTATCATCTTATAAACCGGCCCAATCTGTATCTACAAGTCTCAAAAACTATGGATGATATTTTTCATTATACATCAAACTGAAATCCACCATGCCCTCGATATACAGAAGAATTATTTTTCACTGTAAGCATGTGACTTTATTTTTGATTGCTTTGATACCGTGATTCTTGGAATGTGACAAAAAAAATATCAGGTCTTGTCCCTATGAAGTACAACATGCTACTAATGTTTTTTATATACTTTATAACATTAAATACATTTCCTTTATCATCTCGTGATAGTTTCATCTGAGTAGCTACCTAAGTTTTAATTTTATTGGAATTATCCATTCCAAATATTATTATAACCTCCTTGGTGTATTTTTATTGAGAAATTAATGTTTCATTATTTCCGCGTGTCACCTGTAAACCAATGAAAAATGTTAATTCACTGATCATTGACACTTCAAATTCAATTTTCATGAATTATATGAATTGATTTCACTAAGATTAATCTAATCCACCAAATATTATGTCATAAACATCTAATAGAACCATTATCCTTTTATTATTTTCATTGTTGATGTATAGATTGTAACCAACTCCACCACACCAAAAACCAAGCTTCTTCAAAAACCAATCTAGTCTTGAATACCATGCGCTTAGTGCTTGATTCAACCCATATAACACCTTATTCATCTGAACAAATATATCCTCATCTTCATGAATGATAAAACCAAATATGTTCTCAATATAAACTTATTCTTCTAAAAAACCATTAAAAAATATATACTTGATATCCATCTAGAAAAACTTTGAAATTTCTTTTCACTACCATGGATAAGAATAATATGATTTTCTCCAGTGTTTCAACAAGTGAAAATGTTTCATCAACATTGATACCCTATATGTGGGAGTACCCTTTGAATACTATTCATGATTCTTTTTCGAATCACTACATTGTCTTCATTCATATTATTGTGAAAGGACCATTTAGTCTAGATGACATTCTTATCTGTTGGTCTCAAAACAATATCTCATGTCTGATTCTTCTCAATTTGGCCAAGATCTTCATTCATTGTCTAAAACCAATTCTCATATCTATATGATTCATCAAAACATTTAGGCTCTACCTAAGATAAGAAATATTTATACTGTAATGAACTCATTATTTTTGTTGAACTGGCACTGCCTGATCACCAATGATGTTCAATTTTTCAATTTTAGCTCGAATCCTTAGATTTAATATAGATATAGTTTTTTCTTCCTTATATTCATAATAAATATCTTTTTCTGAATCATCCTTTTCTACATCAACTCCCCATGAGGTGGTTACCTCCTCATCACTTTCATCATGCAATTGTTCACTATGTTGTTGAAGATTCTATTCATTATCTACTATAGTGACATCATGGATTCCAATAACCTTTCGAAGAGTCTTGTTGAAACAATGTTAATATTTTCTCGTAGCATATTAGTATCCAAAAAATAGTCATTTGATACTATATTTTTAGAAAAAAATGTTTAATCATTAAATACATGAATGTTACTACTTCTCCTACAATTATTCTTCTCTCAGTGGAAAACTAACACATGAAAAGGGGAATGATTCCAATATTTGTATATTAAATGAAACTTGGAACCATTAGATCATCCATGTAAATTTTTTAAATCTCTTTAGTTTCAAAATAATCTTTTCATCATACCATCTCCTTTTTTCCACAACACACAACCTTCAGATATACATTTGAAAAATAGAATTTTTATGTAATACCACTTGTTGAATCTGATATCATTTTAGAATTTCAGTTGTTTAGATTAGTACCTTTATATGTATCTTTATATAAATAAAATATTCCATTTTAATTTTCATTCAATAAGATTTTTAGTGTGTGAGATTACCAATTATTAACGAGCTATCAAAAAAACATCTAAGCCCACTGATTCAGAAATTGGTGTAGGAAACAAGAGATAAAGTTAATAAAACCATCACTACCCATTGCACTCAATTACTTCCATATATCTCATGAATCTATAGACCTTTAAATCCTTTAAAATAATTTTTGTATATTTATTTTTGAGCTCTGGTAACTAATTCGAGTTAGTTGAAATTATGGAGCACATCACATCACCTCTTTGAATATTTTGATGCAATTTCACCTTAGATTGTATCTAGCCTAAAACCTAGAACACTTGAATATCGGTTAATAACATGTAAACACATAGAGATAGGGGTTCCAATGGAATCCTCAAGAATAGGATTATGGTCGATCCTAATGGATCAACCCTTTGATACTTTCTTACAAAGAACTGTGCTATTTCTTTGCTTGTTTCATTTTCCTAGATAACACCAACTGCTAGGGCCATATAACTAGACATTATTTACCCAAATGCTCAATATTATTTATATATATAGATTATGTAGTCTTTAACTTTTTAAAAATTTGGGTTTTAAATGTTCTAGTGCCTATTTTCTTCTTTGATGCTCTACCAAAATTCCATTTTTCATGATTCTTTCTCTGAGCAGGAATCGGTCCACTAGTCATCTGCACTTTCTTTTTCATCCATTGGAGGGATCTTTATATTTCATTCACTTCTCGACTTATGGCATGATATGCAGGTTTTATGGGACATTCTTTATTCATTTTTGTTTTGTCAGTTATCTGATTCACCATTCTGTTTCATAATGGCGGTAAATCCTTCACTGAATGTACATTCTTCTTGATCAAAAATAGAGTACCTCCTCCTTTTTCTTCTAGGTTTGTTATAATTCATTCAAAGAGATATTTTTTGAGTGTAATAGAGGAGGTTCTCGATATACCTTTTGTTGATACCCTTGTGTTTCCTCCCAGAATTTAGAACTATTTTTCAATTTATAACTTTGTCTTCCAGTGTAGGATTTCTCGTTATACACCAATGGAGTCAGAGATCTACTTTTGAGTTTATTTTACTTCTCTAATTTCTTTCTAATGAAATATCTTTCCAAATTCCCAATATTGGAACATATAAACATCTCCGATTAAAAAAATATCTCATGTCATAATTTATTAATTGAGATGTTGATGCATCCAGGGTTCTTCTTCTGACGTTGATTCCTTGGGATTCTTGACACATTATAAAAGTGTGTACAGGCCTTCCATAATAATATCATATGATGGATTCTTTCTTATGATAGGAATTACTTTTATATTTTTCAAGTAGTATCATATTATTATCAAATTTAACAATATTTCTTCCTTGATAATTTGAAATATTGTCCAAGTATTTAGAACAAAAACTTGAAGTATGGCCACACATCCCACATAAATAACACATGATGCAATCACTTCTTGTAAAATCCTTTTTAGTTTTGTCTTTAGTACCTACATGATTTTTCATATTTCTGGAATTGTTCACTACTCTCTTCCTATCATCCATGGTAGAGGGGTCATCATATCCAATACCAACTTCTCCTAAACTGGATGACCATTGCGATGAGGCAATATTATCATGTTTCTCCTCTAAAGTAACATATTTTCTTTTCATTTCATCATATACTACTGTAGGATAATCAAATAGTAAGTGAAAAGCATCCTTCAATTTAGGATTTCCTTTGGCATTATATTTTTTCACTTATTTCTTCACTAATTACAGATCTTCTCATAATTGATGAATCTTCATATGCCTTTATTCAAGTTGAGAATTAAGTCATCTCTTGATATTCTTCCCACTACTCATATCATCTTTAAATTATCATGTGAGCTTATCCACCATGTCACTTTTCTTATTTATTTTAAATTTTTATTTAGCAACATAATTAGCACAACAAGAATTATCTTGTTTTATTCTTTAGTTCTATTGAACTAGATTAGATAACTATGTAGGAAGATCATAATTTTTAGCTTTTAGATTCTGAATTTCATTTGAGTTCAGATTCATTCACTTGTCATCAGTAATGTGTTTTTCTGTCTATTTAGACATCTTTTTAGTTCACCATCTTGGGTATCATTCATCTCCCTCAGATAATTATCCATAAAAATAATCCTTTTATTTAATCCTTTCATCTTTTAACCTTAATTTTCAGTACTTGGATCCAAATATCTTTAGATTTACTTTCTTCATCAAACTTATGATCCAATTCCTTTGTTTTGTGGACAACTTATACTTTTTGTCTTCTTGAAATTTATTCATCATAAGTAGTTCCAACATCACTTGGAATATAAATTTATTCACTCATTACTTTATCATTATTGAATGTGTAAATATTTTTACTATATTATTTATCCAAATAATTCTTCAATACATTGTTTATTTCTTTGAACTGAATCAAAATATTTCCATTGAAACTACCAAACTGAAAAATACCACTACACTTATGATTTTTCTTTGAAGTTATACCCTTTTACATGAAACATCGAGATAATAGAGAACTAAAATTTCAATTTAAAAAATCAATTTAACCTATCCAGATTAAAAAATCTAATAAAAGAAACCAATGTTCTGATATAATTGTTAGGTCCAAAATGGGCCTAGATACCCTAAGAGGAGGGTGAATCGGGGTATAGATATTATTTTTAAAATAATTCCTATCCCACTGGATCTTAACCTATTTATTATGAGGTTAAATTTATTTTACCTTAAGTGTTTACACTAATAATATTCTTTCCTTATTTATTTGATGATGATGAACTAAAATTAAAATAGGAAAGCAAGCACATAGACAAACATATTTTACTTAGTTAACCCTCACTTGGATACATCCAAGGAGTATACAATGGTAATATTCCGATGTACCAAATCTATTAAGGATCAATATCAAAAGGTTGTTTGGGATAGATCAATTCTATGCCTAGGATCATGACCTTTATAAGGTTTAGGGTTAGATCACTAATTTCCCATGGGTAACTCCCCGAGTCTCTTTATCTGGCTCATTACTGGTGGAAAGGATCACCTTCTTCCTCTTACTTTTCTCACTAATCTTGGAAGGGATTAACCCATAGTTTATGGACTTGTAGGTCCCTTCATTATCACTAATGAATACATCCTCAGTTGATGATGGATCCAATTTTGAATTCCCACTTTCATATAATTTATTAATATCACTTTACCATAGATTTTACTAGACAAATCCTTTTTCAACACATTCCTAATGCTCACTGCCTTCACGAAGAACACCTCTTTCATGAAGCTCAAATAGTCTTCATGTACCAACCACCTTTCACGAAGCTCACTTCTTTCACTAATATCAACTAGCCTTTGTAAATCTCACAAATTTTAGTTGTATTTTTATATCCTTCTTGAACTCTAACACTTTCATAATGATAAAATATTTCGGTTGGCTTTCATATCCCTCACAAACCAACTTCCTTTGAAAACTTTTTCATAAGGACAAACTTCATAAACCACCTTTTCAAAATCAGAGCCTATGGATTTTCATTAAGTATCCCTATTTTTTTGAAGGGGATAAAGGCCTATTTATATGAAGTTTCATCGATTCTAGAAGATTTTAGCCACATAATCACCGTTTTGATATTCTCACTCATTTTTTCACGATGCTCCCTATCTCGCGAATTTCCTGGAAAATTCTCCATTCGTGAAGATCCTCATAATCATGGAGATAACCATAAAATTATTTGTGCCTCTATGAAAGTACTTTCACGAATCCCATTCATCACGAAACTCGTACCTTTTCCATATTTTCATAAGGCCTTTATGGAAATCCATATTTTGTGATGTCATCAAACCTCCAAATTGTGGACCCCAATTTTTTTGCAAACACAGGGAAACGTCATCACATTGTGTATGCAATTTTCTGCACCACTTATAGAGAATCCATTCCTTCATCTTGGATCATTTTCATCATACTATGTCAAAAATCTCTTTGGACTCCACAACTTACCCTGAAAACCCACTTTGGTAGAAAACATAATCAACTTAAAAATGATTCAATGTCAGCTTTAGTGTTTTTACCAACACATGAGAAGATAATGATTACATATGATGTAATAGTTTTGAATTTAATATTCATACGATGTATATTAAATTGAAGATACCTTAATAGAAAAACCTCACAAATACTAAGTGTGATATTTATTCCAAAGAGACACTTTTCAAGACATCGATAATTCAGTTTGGCGTTGTCGATCTCAACAAGATTACCCCTATATTATATTGTGTAAGGAAAGGAAGTTATGAGTAAATTAGGATTATCATGTTTGGTATTATTGAGTTCAGAACAAGTTTACCTTGATCATCCTTAGTTGGATTATTCTTGTAATTTGTTTTGGGTTACACTAGTTGGGAATACTTAACAGTTCAGATACCATAGGAATAGAGTTGGGTGAATCCATATGTTGGATTTGTATAAAGTTTTATCCACTCAACTATCCAAGAATAATAACTGTTGTGATCGGGATGATTCCCAACCTAAATAATCATGAATTGATAATGTAATAACCGGTGTAAGTTTGGGTGAAATATGGAATTTATCTCACTAAATGTATATGATGTACCAAGTCATAAATTTTAGTGGGAGAACATTAATTTAAATCCCTTAATGAAAAGATATAATACATGAAACTCACCTATTAATATGTATCTATTTTAGATTATGGAACACTTCGCACTAATCATATTAAGATAATTAATAGGTATGAACTATAAAATTATTAAGTATTAGTATCTTGGATTTAGAAGTGTTCTCAAGGGGAGACATTTAGAGTAACCAAATGTGAATGTTTTAGAAATTAATTTCTCATACTCTGAATCATGGGTATTATATACCAGGTTTGCATCACATATTTGTGCTGAAAAACACAAGCTTGGAGATAGGATGGAATTGATGAAGGGTGAAGATGATCTACATGTAGGTAATGGTGAAAAAGTTCTTGCATTAGAATTTGGCACTTATGATCTAATTTTACTAAATGGATTGATCCTAGAATTGAAAAACTGTTATTATGTTCCATCCATAAACATGATTTTTTTTGTATCTTGTTTGGAAAAGATAATATTTTACTTCATTATTAAGAATAAAAGTTATTATATATACAAAAATGAAATGTTTTATAGAATTAGGAATATAATGAATGGTTTATATATCCTTGATATGGATAATATTGTTTATAATATTCAGAATAAGAAATTCAGGGTTGATACTAATTCTACCTACCATTGTCATTGTCACCATAGACACATAAATGAGAAACACATTCAAATAATCTATAAATATGGATTGTTGGAATCATTAAATTAAGAATTGTTTGATACATGAAAATATTGTTTATTGAAAAAAATGGCAGACAAGTTTTGGGAGAAAAATTGAAAGGGTGTAGACTATGGGATATTATACATAGTGATGTATGTGGACCAATTATTACAAAAGAAAATGGTGGTGATAAGTACTTATTTTACTTTTACTAATGACCTCAATCAGTATGGGTATGCACTTCTTATGAAACTCAAGTATAAAACTTTTGAAAAGTTCAAAGGGATTCAGAACGAAGTAAAAAATTAACTGGGAAAAAGTATTAAAGTCTTCCAATTAGATTGAGGTGGTGAATACTTGAGGCATGAATTTATAGATCATAAGAGAATTTGTATAATTGTTTCACAAATTACTCCTCCCAGAATACCCTGATGGAATGGTGTCTCAAAAAGGAGGAATTATACCTTGTTATACATGGATAAATCAATGACAAGTTTATATGGTCTTCCTATCTTGTTTTAAGGTTATGATATAGATACTGACACAATATTACTAAACTATATACCATATAGAGTAGTCATAAAGACACTATATGTGGTATTTTATTGGAAACATCCTAGTTTTTATTATATGAATATTTAGGGATGTGAAGAATTCATAATATGATTATATTCTGACAACCTTGTATCCAAATCAGATAAATTCATATTTGTTTCTTATCCCAAAGAGACTATGGGATATTATTTCAATACTCCAATTGAGTATAAAGTGTTTGTGGACCAAGGAGTAATTTTCATTAAAAAGTAACACATAAGTCAAAGTGTCAGTTGGAGTAAAGTTGAACATAGATAATTTCAAGACAAATAGACAAGAAGTGTTCTTGAGATGGAAGATGAGCCATTTTCATAAATAGTTGTGGAAGAAGAACCAAATCAAGTTACACAATAACATTAAAGGTCTAGTTGAATTCCTCATATACCCAAGATATATGAACTTCTCATGGAAAATAACGATGAAATAATATTCATTAGAGATGAACCTTATTCTTATCGAGTGGCCATTGTGAGTTTAGATTCTAAGAAATGGTTAAAATCCATGGATATGAGATGGACTTCATACACTCTAACCATGTTTTTGTGGGTTTCAGGAATTGCAGAAGCATGTGGTGGTGAGAGATATATTAAAATTTCGTTTAACATTTCATTTTATAAAACCCCGAGCAAGGATATTTCATGTTAAATATATATTTAATTTATTTATATCTTGAATAAAATTAATACCTCAGCTTAGGATCCTATCTTCATTAACAATTTTGATATTCCAAAAGACCATTTTTTATATTTCCTTCATTGTGGTGTGAGGTTCTAATGGTAGAATCCATCTAGTGGTGAACCAAACAAGATTCTTTGATCTTTCAGCAATGAAAATAAATTTATAGGCGCTAGAATGTAAAATCAGTTATTTTTAATTAGTGTGTTGGTCTCTCATCCTTCAGTATTGAAGGAATATCTCTTTTATTTCTCATTCTTGAGAGGGAGGGAGAAGGAGGAGTCAAGAGAGAATTTCATTTTGTGTATGAATTATCTATTTTCATACAACCCTATACAATATATATAACCATCTATTTATAGAGCTAGGATTTAGGTTAAAATATTATTTAATTGCATGCTACCCCTTAAACAATATTATAATCTTTAATAAACCCCATATCTCATAATAATAATAATAATAATAATAATAATAATAATAATAATAATAATAATATTTTTGGCATGATCCAACTTATGAAATAAAAAATATTATTTAACCAAATTGATAATTAATATGTTTCACTAGACATGGTCATGGTCCATTTGAACTACTCAAGAATTTATTGAACAACTGAATACATCGTAAATATTTTATTCATCAAAATTTTTTTGAGATCTATAATACATGAATAAAATTATTCCACATTATTGAGAATAATATTTATTTTATTAATTAAACTCCAATAGAATTTAGTCAACATCAATATAAACACTTAGTGTGTGACCCCCTAGGATTATTTATTGTTGGTATTAGGCGGGATTTCCTAAAGTACAAAATTACCGATGGAATCATATTTCATGAATATTTTTAATTTTTTTAAGTATTTTAAATTTTTTTAATGAAAATTTTCATATAATACAATGTTTTATTAGAAAGTGATAAATTAAAAATAAAGCATTAAAATTGATTCAAATGGATAATAATTGATGAATTTAGAATTTTTAGATTTCTATATGAATTTATGTTTAAGTTTACTTAATATATTTCTATATTTTTGAATAAATTTTAGGTAAAAATTTATGTGCTAAGCATTACCAAGCCCACAATTAGAGGCCCATATCCACATAGCCAGCACTAAGAAGGGTTGGTTGCTCAAGCAGGCCACTAGGAGAGCTCATATGGGCTGGTGAGGTATCATGGGTCACATGAGATACCAAGTTCCTGGGTTGGGATGAAACTCACACGGATTGGGTGGTGCAACTCAACCCAATCTAAGTGTATGCATGTGAATATGGGTTCCCACCTCAATGTAGGATTTTTCCAAGAGGTATCCATAAAATAGATTATAAACGATCACTGAAACAACTCCTTCTAATGTGGGACAACTTCCATCAGATATTGTTCACATTTTATAGAATCAATTTCATCCTGTGTTTTATTCACTCATCTCATCGCTCTGATATTTTACACTGCAATCCTCTATCACTACCTCTTCTCATCACCAGTTTTCCACCACTTTGACTCATATAGAAATTCCATTTCTACACCATAGGATCTCGAGATAAAGACCCCTGATCGATGAAAATGCTCAAGAGAATCTTTGGTTACTCTTGGACCCTCATACAACCACCATTAAGGTTTCATGTGGCTAATTTAAAGGCTGAATGAATCATAGGGGTCAGTGAGAATTGACACTACCTCTGCTGTACCACATCCTATGAAAAACCATGGCCGCTACCATGAAAAACCACCACCAATTCCATTCAAGAAAGAGGAAGGAAACCCCCATGGATTTCAGTCTGCAATGAAAAATTCAAACAACCAAAATATTCAAGAGTTTTCATAACTCAAACCGCAGGTCTTGGGGTTTTTTTAAGAATAAGAGATACACAATAATTTTTAAGAATCCATGAATGAATTAGTGGAAGAGGCACTCCTTTCCTATAAAAAGTGGATTCCACTACTAAGCCAAAGGGGGTTTGTACCACTAGAAGAGGATTGACTGAAATAGAATTTGTTGCTTCTATTTTTATTTTCTTTTTTGTAATTTCTTTTGTTTTAAAATTTTCATTTATTCTAATTGTAAACACATACAATTTAGTTTAACTATTAAAGTGTATTCTTCCACACCAATTTCTCCACTCTTCTTCTTCTTCTTCTTCTTCTTATTTTGTCCATTTTATTTTATTTTATTTTCTCATTTTATTTTATTTTATTTTCCCCTATCTCTCTCTCTCCCCTTACACTATTTTTAATTTTTTTATTTCACGTGTTTGTTTTTTCTTCCTTTTATCTCATCCTCATTATTTTTATTTTCATTATATTCTCTTCCTCTCATTCTCACCACTTTGACCTCTTACCCTAGATAATAAGGGGCTAACCCAAGGCTCTTCCCAAAAGTGCTAAGTGGTGCTTTTTGAATTTTGAACCTAAATTCTAATGGTTTATTTATTTTTGTTGTGAGAAAGTGTGATGTTCATAGCTATGGTGATTTTACAAGAAGACACTGAACTCAAACTTATTTATATAATTTTATTTATATCTTTTCCCTCCCCTTTTTAAGAAAAATATCTTCATATAGTGTATTTGAGTCATTTAGTGGATGAAAGGACATATGATTGAGCCTGGTCCTAAAAGGTTTTGCACTCTCGATTGAGGAATGTTATCAACCTTGATTATATGAGGAGGTGTAATTTAGTTTTTTAATGGAATTGAATATTTTCACAATCATTAAATTAAATAATAGTACTTTAATGATTACATTTCATAATTAAACTATCAAACTAAATTTCAAAAACAAGAAGAAGAATTATGGGACACATAAACTAAACCAAAAAGGCCAAATTATTTCTTTTATAATCAGATTCTATTATTGAATGTTAGTTTAATTTTTAAAAACTTTTATTTCATTTGAATTTTAGTGATTTAAGATATTAGTAAAAAAAATTTATTATTAGCTTAATTATATTAATTATGTGAACAAACTATGAAGCTTCTCATGTGAGATGAACCTGGTCAGCCACTATGCGACACTAGTATATAACTTAGAAATTTTATTTTTCCCATGCCCCAAGATAGGTGTACGTTAAAACTAGAGCCATTATCACAGAGCTAATTGGTTGATTTATTTCTCTTTATATTTTCACATTGTAGATAGATTTTCATTATTTTATAATTAAAAAACCCATAAAAAAATTATACAATATATTCAAATGATAATTATTCTGTATGGAATGACAACACGTAAGTGTAAGAATTTGTAACTAAATCACCCTGATCTATTGAAGATGGATTTTTACTTTTTTATATATACTTTAGGGGAGCCTAAAGAAAAATCATCATTGAGGATAAATTCAAGGACCTCATAAATTAACTTAATGAGACCCTTGAGCAACCATTAGTCAAAGTATTATCTAGAGAACTAACTGAACTCTTGGAGTACTTCCTGGAGAATTATCAGGAAGTGGACAAGTCACAAGTAGACCTTTACTTTCTTTATTATGAATTTTTTGAAGAATCACCCAAGGTTAAATATTAAGCAAAAGTAGTTAATAAAATCATAAAATATGAGTTTCAATAGATTTAATAGAAGGTGTAATATCTATTGGAAAAAATGGATTGGCTAACTGAGTATTTCAATGTATCCCTTGAGAAACCCAAACCCAGACTAGTGGAAGTTACCCTAGTCTACCTTGATTTTTTTAGGGATACCCAATATGTTAAGGCCAAAATTAAGGAATATAAACATCCCATACATTTTAAGATCCAGATCCAATATGAGTATGATAAGCTAGAGTGGAGTCATGATGAAGAATATTTTCCTGCCGAGTTATGTATGGGATATCAGAAAGATTTAAATGACTTCTAGAATGAGTGTGAGGTACATATTGATCTCATAATTCCTTAAAAATTAGAAGATAATACACCATTTCTTGTCTCTCTATCCATGTAAGAGGAGGAATCCACCCAAGTGGTGGAATTTGAAATAAGGTAGAAGATACCGACTACCCACCTCTATCTAGTGGGGATCAATTTTAATGGGACCATACCACTAAGAAATAGATTGATTCAGAACCAAGATAGGGATCTAATATTAACTTTAAATATATATTTTTTGATTATATTAAATATGAATTGATAATCTCCCCTAATTTCTTTTAATTTTCAGATTTATCCAATCCATGTTATTCCTTAGAGGAAGATAAAGAAATTGAACCTGCAGAGGAACACATGGATCTCCTTAATTTTGATGAACATGCTTTTGAGTAAGCCCGTGAATAATTACAAGAGGCTGATCCTAAGGAAAAAATAAAAATTCTTCTCTCTTTGAAAGGGTAAATTTTAATTTTGTTAAATTGAAATTACCTACCCACTTTCCCTTTAAATATTCAATTAATAAAGTTCATATTAATCCAACATTAGAAAATCAAAAGGAGGTTGAACAAGTAGAAAAAAAGAAGGTGGATGATCCATAATTCATCCTACCCTACCATACAAGTTATACCTTATTGTTATGGGGATGAATCTGGTATACTCTATCCATGAATTATTCCTTACCACCTACAAAAAAGAGGTGGAATCAAGGAAAATACACAAGTAGTGGTTCAAATCCAAGAAGATCCACCCACCATAAGATTATGGAAATAAGTTGGTACTAACCTTTTAGAGGTAGTAAAAATATAGTTCCCAATTATGGGATCATACCAAGATTTATCTTTACTTTCTTTCTTGAGATTTCAATTTTATTCTTTGAATTAGTTTAGCATGCATCCCACCCCTTATTATTTTTACCTTTAATGGAATTATCCTTGTGTTTAAATTGAATGACTTACTTTTGTATGACCATGATGGCATAAAGAATCCCCAAAGAATAATTTAAATGAGGAGGATAATAATATTCATTTCAAAAGGGAGTTTTCTTTTATGTTTATCTTTTAAAATTCCTATTTTTTTTAGATTACTTATTTGGGATTAAAATCAAAAAAATTCATTCCCAGGATTTGAATTTATTCTTTAATTAAATTATATAGTATACATAGGTTTATTAGAAATTATATGATTCCATTTTTTATATCAGAGTGATAATAATATTTAATGAGTAAGATGGATAATTTAAAGATTAAAACGAATCAGGGATATTGAAATGAGGACTCATGATTTGAAGGAATTTTTTGATTGATGTAAATGAAAATTCCACAACATTTTTTACACATTAAATTAATAAAATTTATGTGAATTAACTTGTTATTACTATTTATGACAATGAGTGATCTTACCAAATAAAATGTTCCATTCTTGAGAGGATTTATAGACCGAGTACTTCCTATTTTATCTTGAGCATATTTCTTGAGTGATCTTGGGACATGACACCTGCTAGAACATGCATTTGAACTTATCAAATAAATTACTATAAAAAACATTTAAAATTATTTATAAATATTTTGAAAATACCTTATCCTTGAGATCAAATTTACACTAATACTTGTTTATACCATAAAGATCATGAATGACCTTAAAAGTGGTGAGCTGCATTTCAATCCAATTTTATCCATTTCTACATGACTCTTAGTATTTTAATGATATTTTAAAGTTGAAGTGTAGGGGTTAATAGACTCTTGGTGAATGGTATTAAATACATTGTAAGGTAAAATTGTTGGGGTAATAATTGTGTGTGTTGAGAAATATTTTTGATTTATTCATTATAATTTATTGTTTTCCCTTATTAAAAAAATAAAAAAATAGGAATGGGTTGTGACTTGAAAGAATAAAAAATCACCATTATTAGACTGATCATTTTTATCATATGTGGTTAGGTGGTGTATGTGAGGTTTATTCCAAACATGGATTTTGAAAAAAGTATTTTTTTTAAAAAATACTTTGAAAAAGAAGAAAATGTATAAAAGTAGAGAAAAAATTTAGGAAGGTGCACATCATTCATTATGTTTTCATTATTCATAACATTAATTTGAGCTTGGGAAGTTGGTTTTTTCATTTTAAGAGGGTAATTTCATTGATATTTTATTTTTGATATCATGATTTATACGTTGAGAGATAAAACTTTTACTTTGAGTCTTAATTTTTAAACATTAATTCCTACCAATCTTAAAGATCAGGTTCATTAGAACCTTTATTGAAAGTCCTCATGATTTCATGTTATTTTTTCTTTAAAAATTGAATAAATAAGTTCCTTTAAAAGCCTATCGATAAGGATCATGTACTCATGATAAGAGCATAAATATACTTGAATTATATAATGAGTGATGAGATAAAATATTCAATAGTGAGGTAAATAATGATTTGACATGATGAATAATAACGAATTAAGGATATTGAATGGATAAAAAAGAAAATACACCATTTTAAAAAGGGAGAAAGTAAACAACTAGAATTTATTTTTTTTATTTGATAATTGATAATTTAAATTGATATTTTATATGGATTTTTGAAAGTCTATTTTAACATTGATAATAATTTTATTTTATTTCATTTAGATTTGAATAATGGTATAATTGGTGACCTATTTAATTCAATGTTGATATTTTATGCTTGAGGACAACCTTGTTAAAGTTGTGGGTATTGTATACACTCATATTTCATGCATATTTTTCAATTTTTTTTAAGAATTTTAAATAATTTTTAATGGAAATTCCCATATAATTAAATTTTTTATTCAAAAGTGATAATTTATAAACAGAGTGTTAAAATTGATTCAAATGGATAAGAATTGATGAATTTAGAACTTTTGGATTTTGTTATGAATTTATGTTTGAGTTTAATTAATATAATCCCATATTTTTTTAATAATTTTTAGGTAAGAATTTATGTTCCAAGACTATGCTAGCCCTCAACCAGAAGCATATAGTCACATAGATATCCCTAAGATGGGATGGCTGGCCAGAAAGGTTGTTGGGAGAGACTGTATGGTCCAACAAGGGATCATGGGTTGTGAGAGATACCATGTACCTGGGTTGGCCTGAAGCCCATGGAAACCAAACAATGCGGCTCGACCTGATCTAAGTGTGTGCATGTGAATCAGTGTGCCCACCCTAGTGTGGGATTCTACTGAGAAGAAATCATGATATAACTTGTAAACACTCACTGAAACCACTATTTCTTCCGATGTGGGAAAAATTATATTAGATAATTTTTACATTTTAAAAAAATGACACTGTCCTATGTTTTATTTTCACATCTCGTATCTATGAAATTTCACACTGTGCTCCTCCTCCACTACCTCTGCTCATCACTGGTCCGTCGCTGCTTCTACCAATTGGGAAACACCGTTTCCACACCATGAGAGCTCAATCTTAATATCTTTTTTACATGTTGAAGTCCAAGAGCACCTTTGGTCACTCTTGAACCCTCATACGACCACCATGATGCCTTCATCCAATCACTTTGAAGGCCAGATGACTCGGAAGGATCAATGTAGAATGTCACTACCTTCACTACCCCTCATCACATGAAAATCCATCATCACTTCCATACACAACGACCACATGGAACCAACACCGATTCAATTCACAAAAGAGAGAGTATGTCCCCAAATATTTCAGTCCACGATGAAAAAGTCAAACACTTGAAATATTCAGTTGTTTTTAAAATTCAAACTATGGTTCTTGGGGTTATTTTTAAAAAAATGGATAGACAAGGATTTTCAAGAAGACTTAACTTAGGAAGTGGCTGAGGCACTCCTTAACTATAAAAGGAGGAGGCAACTTCTAAGACAAAGGGGGTTTTTACCCCCAAGAGAGGCTCAACCGAATGAGAATCCACAACTTTTGTTTTTATTGTATATTCTGTACTTTTATTTGTTTTAACTTTTTTATTCTAATTGTAAACACATATATTTTTATTTAACCATTCTATAATCTTTTTCAACACTTGTTTATCCACCATTATTCTCCTCCTCCTACTCCTTATTCTTTTCTTATTCTGTCCATGTTATTTTATTTTATTTTCTCATTTTTTATGTTTTATTTTCTTCTTCTTCCTCTCTCTCATCTTAATTATTTTTATGTTTATTATATTATCTTACTCACATTTTCACCACCTTGACCTCTTACCCTTTATAATGAAGAGATAACCTAAGGCTGGTCCCGAGAGTGTTAAGTGGTGTTTTCATATTTATGTGAATAAATTACAATTTTTTATTTATGTTTGTGGTGAGTAGGGGTGATGTGCATGGGTGTAGAGATTTTACACCCTAAAAATGAACTCAAACTCAATTATATGATTTTATTTAAATATTTTCCCTCCCTTACACTAGAAAAAATATCTTCGTATAATATAGTTGATACATTCCATATATGTAACAAAATACGATGGAGCTGGGTCCTGGAAGGTTTCACACTCTTAATTGTGGCATGCCATCAACCTGGATTACAAGAGGAGGTGTAATTCAGTTTTCTATAGGAATTTAAGATTTAAAAATCACTAAATAAAAGAATAGTAGTTTAATAATAATATTTCATAATTAAACTATAAAACTAAATATTAAAAAATAGGAAAATGATGGAACCCATAAACCAAACCACAAATGCCAAGATCTTTATTTTCTAATCAAATTATATTATTTCATGTTAATTTAATTTTTGAAAACTATTCATTCATTTAAATTTAAATATTTTAATAAATTAATAAAAACAACAAAATAAAGTAGTCTTAGGTGAATTGGATTAAGTAAGTGAACAAACTGTGAAGAAAATCAAGTAGGATGACCTAGTAATCCACTATACTGCACTAGGAAACAATTTAGAAATTATATTTTTCCATGAACTATGATTGGAATGCACCAATTAATATCTAGAAATAGTTCAAGGTACCCAAGATAAATAACTTAATGTTGCAATGATAAAAAACACATATGAATTCTCACTATTTAATATAATTCCTTTGACACATTATCTTATCAAGAAAGTTGAAGATTTATGTCATCAACCATTATGATCAATACGTATTTCTTTGAATTTTTGAAATAAACACTTCGATACACCATGAACATGGAATTAAATTATAAGGTTATATTCCAATAAAATGTATGAGATATCAATTTCCATAAACATGGAAAGTAAAAATAATTCCTTTACTTATCCATTAATAAAAATTCAATCGTTACACACCCAATGCACCCTACCTCACCGCAAATATATTTCATAATGTTTTTCATCAGAAAATATAAGTGAACAAGTCATGACATGAATTATGATAATATTAAAGTCTGAGGAGCGTTAAACATGCTTGAAGATAGGAATATATGAGGACGCAAAACATTCATAATTCCTACTGGCGGGTCTATTCTCATAATCTCCCATCTCATAGATTACCAAGTATAAACTAAATGAGAATAAGCCTCATCCGCCTATGAGTACTCACACCTGACAGTAAAATTCTATGCATCTCGTCATAAAACATTATACAACTATATAACTATATTTAAAAATATCATTATAGAACGTCAAGGTTCTTATTATAGTGGGGAACTCCTATGACCTAAATGTGACGAATACTCTAGAAAATTATTACACTATAATAATGAAGAGTAATAAATAATATATGATAAGATATTTTATTATTATTCAATTCATCTAATATACTTGTAATCAATGTACAAATAATTTGTCCTAAGACTCTAAATCCAATAGTTTGGAAATTGGTATATGAAACTCAAGCGGTGATTCCCATAGGGTGAAAGTGGATTTTCTATAAGAAAACTGATATGGATGGTAGAGTTTCTACCTATAAAGTATGGATAGTTGCAAAGGGTTACAAAAAACTTCATGGTATTGACTATGAAGATACCTTTTCACCTGTTGTGATGATAAATTCCATTCATATTTTTCTATCCATAATAGCTCATTGTGATTATTATATATTTTAAATGGATGTAAAAAGTTCATTACTTAATTATTATCTAGCTGAGGATGTGTATATGATACATTCCTAGGGTTTTAAAGTTCCAAATGATAATTCTTAGGGTTACTAGTTGCAATAGTCTATTTATGGACTAAACAATGCATCTTGAAGTTAGAATATCCAGTTTGATGATTCAATCAAAGAGTCTATTTTCATAAAAAATGAACATGATTATTTTGTATAAAATGAGATTAGTGGGATCATAGCCTTATTTCTAACACTATATTTTGATGAAACACTACTTATCGAAATTGATATGCTGACACTTAAATCAGTGAATATGTGTTTAGATAAATGTTTCTCAATGAAATACATGGGTGTAGTAGCTTACATACTTAGTATTAGAATCTATAGAGATAGATATAAGAAGATTATTTGATTAAGTATAAATACATATATTGCTAAGGTGATACAATATTTTAGCATGGAGAATTACAAGGGGGAGGGGGGGGGTCTTTACTAGTGTTTCATGGTATGAATCTTAATAATATTGATGATCCATATAAATTGTCAAATTGGATGGATATAACTCCCTTTGCTTCCTCCATAAAATTTATCATGTACGCCATGTTATGTACTTGACCTGATGTCTCATAGGCTTTGAGCATAACAATTGGATAGAAATCCAATCTTGGTGAGAGTCACTGGATTCTATGAATAACATCCTTAAGAACTTAGAGAAATGCTAAGGATGCGTTCTTGGTCATTGGAGGATAATATGGAATATGTGTAATGGGTTACACAGTTGATAGTTTCCAATTTTAAAAAGAAAATATGAAATCTCACTCAGGATTTTTGTTTTGCCTAAACAGTGGAGTAATTAGTTGAAAATTTCCAAATAATTCACCCTAGAAGACTTGATGATAGAGGTAGAATAAATATCTATATCAAATACTATGAAGGAATCTATTTATATTAGGATGTTCATTTCTAAACTTGGAGTGGTTCCTACCATCGAGGGAGAAATTGAGTTATATTGTGACAAAAATGGAGTTGTTTCTTAGGATAAGTAACTTCGGTCTCATAAAATGACCAAAAAAATCATTTTCAAATACCATATAATATGTTAGATCATTGATAGGAGAGATATAAAGATCAGTTGGGTGGCTTCACAAGAGAATGTATCAGATCTGTTGATAAAACCATTACCAAAGAAAAAAATATGTGGGTCCAGTAGAATATATTGGTGTTAAATACATGAGATATTGGTTATAATAGTTATAAATATATCATGTTATTATAATAAAGTCAATCTCTATTTATCATTCATTAATGTGTGATGCAATTTATTTTACTTGAACTATCATATAATAAATATCCCATCAAAGTAAAAACATTGAGTTATCCCTAACTGATGATCATCATGGAGTTTAATGTGTTGTGATGATAAGAAAATGTTAGCTTGGATAGATTCTTATATCCATTGTAAATGGTTGTATATGACATATTGAAGAATATATTCTTGAGGTAATAAGTAGAGACTTATTACTTGGATTGATCTTCTATAGTATATCTCATGGAATTTTATATAGTCATGGATATAATTATAGTTTTATTCTTATTATCAGTCCTTCATCCCTGAGGTTGGAGATATACATAGCATGGGAACCTTCATAATTTGATACCCTACTTAATAAAGTCAACATATGAACTTATTTAATTGGGAGGTGAGTGGGTGGGTATGTTTCTAATCATGTCATCGGTTGGAGTGAATCCAAGAACGGATTTTTCCACTTGTATAAAAATAAAATATTTTCGTCCCTTGATTGAAATAGACCGAGGAAATTCATGGACATACTTAGTTGTTTCACATATGATGTGTTCAACTACTTGGATAAATGATATGTGATTTTATTATCATATAGATGAATAACATTTGATGTATTCATCCACTTGTTCCATATTTTTCATAGAACCATGAAAATGATGAGATTCCTATACTATATTGACATGTTCCATGTCTATTTGTTGCTTGATGTCATGGAAAAAGGGATTAAATAATATAAATATGATATATATGATATATATTATAGTGGACCTATTCATATATAGAAACGAGTTTGTTTAATAGAGATCACACCAGTCCTCTTTGTATCTTGAGTAGCATTGATCTTTTTCTAGAGGCGGCTCATTTCCTACATATATGAAATAGAGATTTCATATTTATCTTTAATTCTTCTAAGTCCGACAATATCCCACAGTTAAGTCGTTGGATAAGGATAATTTTTTTGACAAACTATTTGTTTAAAATGAAGATATTTTGATGAAAAAACCATATCAAAAAGAGTTTGTATGGATTCACAAAGAGTTGTGGAGTTGTGTATATAGTCCTTATGGGATTTTAGTGAAAGTGGGAGATTATTGAATATGAACTAATATATATATATATATGATATGATATTATATATATAAGTGTATATTTAATAATATGAATTCGATGCAAGAATTTTTATGCATGTATTAAATATATGTGATAATAAATATATGTATATGATATATATATATATATATATATATATATATATATATATATATATATATATCTCCCAAATGGTTTTTATTATCAATCTGCTATAAATGGATTAAATTTATTGAATATTAATTGAATCAGATTCAATTAATTAATGTCAATATGAATAAATGTATATGGATACATTAATATGGATGAAATGTTTCATTTAATGAAATGAATCATGGATTACTATATAAAAGGATGTGATTCCTTCTATTGAGAATAAATGATTGAGAGAAAGATGATCAATTCTATCTTCCTCCCATACTTCTATTCATTGTCTAAAATGAAGATGCTAGAACCCCTTCAACATTCAAGTATCCTTGTGATAAGATCATAGATCTATTGGCAGGTGTTCCCCCCTCAGAAGTAGGGTGATTTTGTTCACTGCTTCAAAATCTTCATCAAGGATTAAACTTCACCGAAAATGAAGAATATTTAGGTTTTAGGAATAGTGGAAGCACCTTTGGTGGGAATAAAATTAAAATTTCTTTTAACTTAGAGTCGTTCGAAAATCCAAGAGAGCATCTTTCAAATTAAATTTATAATTAATTTAATTATGATTAGAATAAATATTAAATTGTATTAGGATCATTTATTCGATGACTTTGTTGATCTTCCAAAAACCCTTTCGAATTAAATTTATTTTTCCATAAGGATTAAAGTGTAGAATCCATCTAGTGGGGATCCACATGTGATCCTTTGATTTCTGAGCAATGCCAATTGATTTTTGGGTGCAAGAATGTAAAATAAATTGCCTTAAATTGTTCATCTTGATCACTACATTATCCTTAAAACTTAAAGGAGTTCTTCTCATTCTTGATATGAAGAGAGGAAGAATTTGAGAGAGAGATAGAGAAGTTTTTTGTGCACAATGATTCTATATTCTCAATTTTTGATTAACCCTATACAACATACATAACCATATATTTATAGAGCTAGTGTTTAGGTTAAAATATTATTTAATTGTGTAACAACTCTTAAAAAATATTATAATATTTAATAAATCTCATTCTATATAATAATAATTATAATATTATTTTATATCTCACACACTAACTTGTGTAATAAAAAATATTATTTTACTCGCTTGTAAATTAATATTTTTCACCAGACACATTCTTAGTCCCTCTGAAATTCTCAACATTTAATGAATACCCAAATAAAAATTTTATTCATGATTAAATATTTTATCCATAAACCAGTGAATAAATATTTTATAAATAGTAAATAAAATAAATAAATATATTATATTTACAATTAGGTGAATAAATATTTATTAAATTTATGAATTCAATAAAGCATGAATAAATTTTCCCCCGGTATTGAGAATAATATTGGTTACATTAATTAAATTCAAAAACAATTTTATTGATATCATTATAAATACTTACTTTGTGACCCTCTAAGATTATTTACGCTTCAAAATTTGAAGGTTACTATCTAGTAGTAGGTCAAGGTACCCAATTGAAAAAACCTAATTTCATAGTGATGATAACCACATACGAACACTCACTATGAAATATAATCCCTTTATCTCAATATATCATTAAGAAGGTTGTACATCTATTTCATCAACCAATATGCTTGATACATATTTATTTTATTATATTAAATAAAAATAATTAAATCATATCTATATAATTTAATGTGATATTTTTATTTCAATCAATGGGATGAGATATCAAATTCAATAAAGATGGAAAGGAAAAATCCTTACTCAATTTATTAATTAAAAAAACTAAATTTGTGATGCTGTAAGAACTCAGACCTTCTTTTCAGGTATGTTTTTACTTTTCTGGAGTTTTTGAGAAAAGAGGATTTTCTAGGAATTTTTGAAGTACACGCTGTGTACTTTCTGAGTACACACTGTGTACTTCCTTGCCACTAAAGTCTGTGAGCTGGCCATGTAGGGGCCACACACACGACCATGTAAGGGTGTTTGGAGGCCACTTAAAGCGGATTATGGAAAAGGAAAGTACACGCCGTGTACTCCAAAAGTATACACCATGTACTCCAAAATTACACGCCATTTATTTTGTTTTTTTTCATTAAATGCACTGGGGTTGCGTATAACAGACAGAACACCCTCCATTTAGATTTGGTTTGTCTGGGAGCGAAGGTACGACCATAGATCTTCTCCAAACCTCCGAGCCTCTATCTGTTCTCCGAATTGGATGCCGTTGATTGTGTTGGAACCATAGTAGTAAGATCTTCCTTCTCCTAGAGCATTGTTTTCCAATTCTTCCTCTTTTCCAAAATATCTTGGGTTGAACGTTTTGTATGTTTTCATAGATCTACGATGTTCTAAGGAGATTCAAGCTTTGTGGTTCAAGTATATTGATCTCCTAGCACTAAGGTTTGTGGTTTGTGCCTTTTCATTCAACGTATTTGAGTATTATGTGCAAATTCCACGAATACCCTTGAACGGGGTATTGCGTGTTTACTGTTTTGCCCCTGTTTCTTTCCTTCCTTTCTTGTATGATTGTGTAGAGGTAATTTGGCTGTGTATAAGGATAATTGATATTCTTGGATGTTTTTCCCATTCCTCGTTCTATTTATGACCTTTTGGTCTTGTTCAACCTTTGGCCGTTATACCTGTTTTCCATGCCTTGTGACCGTAGGATGGAGTGCTATTTCCCTAACATGCTTGTTATGCTGTAGACTGTTTAGCCAAGTAGCTCTGTAGGTTTACTTGGACCTTATAGCATTATTATGCTCTGACTATCATGGGTCCATGAGAACCTGGTGGTATAGACTATAAGGGGATAGACCGAGTGAGCTTCCTCAGAGAGTCTTGGACATTATAGACAATATGGGATAGACCGAGTGAGATTCCCAGAGAGTCTTGGACATTATAGACCAGAGGAGGATAGATCGAGTGAGCTTCCTCAGAGAGTCTTGAGCTTTATAGACTATACTGGGATAGGCCGAGTGAGCTTCCTCTGAGAGAATTTGTTTTGTTTGAATTCACTTAAAACATTCCAGTCTATAAGAGGAATTGACCGAGTGAGCTTCCTCAAAGAGTCTGTGATAGACCTGAGGCTATAAGAGGAATTGACTGAGTGAGATTCCTTAGAGACTCTCTAGACCTTGGGGCTATAAGGGAAATTGACCATGTGATCTTCCTCAGAGAGTCCCTGAATACCTTAGACTATAAGGGGAATTGACTGAGCGTTCTTCCTCAGAGTCTTATAATTTTCATATGACCAAACCAGAGGGGTTAGGATGAGTGTACTACCCAGAGGGTTGTTGGTACTTCTTGGATTGGACCATAGGAGATGGCTGTGAGTACTTCCCTGAGGGATTCCTGTTTGTGGTTATATGTGTGCTTCACTGCTTCTTGTTGATCTGTGGATTGTTTTCTACTGTGTATCATCCTATTTACTGCTTACTGTTTACTGCTTACTGTACTATTACCTGTGATATACTCACTGAATGTTCGGAACAGATCTTCAGGTGGTTACCTACTGGGCCCTATTTGGGTCATGCTTTTGGGCCCAAACAGATTATATTACTGCGGGTATAGACAAGGGAAACACCCTTCGACTTCAGGAACTTGATTGCATTGGAGAAGGATAACATGGGACCAAGCTGAGGCTTGTGATGCTAAGGAGTTTCTTATCTATTTTTCTTTAGTACTTTGGTGTAGTATTGTATTTATCATTGTGACCTGTTTGGCTGCTTTCCTAGATATATGTATCATGCATCATTTCATATATATGTGTGTGCTCCAATTGATTATTGTTTTAGTCTTCTACTGTTTAATATTGTTGGATATTTACTACTTCCTCTATTGTATGTGTTGTTTACTTCCGCTGTGTACTCTGCCAAGGAGGGAATAGTTTCCCCACTAACACACCCAAGGCCCTCCCTGCTAGCTGGAAGCCTCTGGCGTTCGGGGAAATGTGCTTGAGGCCATGTGACCAACTGGGTACAGGGCACCTCTAGGTGGCTTCTGGAACTAGGACGTTACAAAGTGGTATCAAAGGAATTCTTTTCTCTTGACTTAATGTTGGGTGCCTATAGCCAGGGATAGGATGGAATAGCTACTTGGTAATAAGTTGTGCTTGGGAGTAGCTAACCCATGTACAGGGAAAATCCATACTACCTCTTTTATTGTAGTTTTACTGGTTTACACTTTTTTAATTGATTTGATTTCACCGTTGGGTGATTCACATGCTTTGTGTTGTCACCATTTTTGTTATTGCGGTTCAATTTCTGTTTCAACCCGATGAGATGAGGGTATGCCATCTCATTCATCATATAGAAACTTGATAGAAATCACATGTCATGCATTATTTCCATGCCATTTAGGATGCATTAGCAATTGCATGTTGTTGTGATAGGCGTTGTGTAGATTATGCATGCTGTTGTGATAAGTGCTTTGATAGAATCTCTACTATTTGATAGAGAATTATTTTGTATAGTACTTGCTTATATGGATGCCAAACTATGGTTCTTGAGGTGTTATGGGCCTTCATGGACCAGAATTTGGTGTATCATTGCTTGGTTGTCTTGTTATAAACAGTATAAGATGCCAATCTTTGATTCACGAGGAGTATGGGCCCTCACAGATCAGAATTTGGCGCCTTAACTCTTGTTTTCTGTGTTTTCTGGGCTTCAGAGCCGTTTCTGAGCTACTGCCTGGAAAAACCCAGAATACACAGCATGTAATTTATTAATAAATGCTGTGTAGTTTTTAAACCGTGTCACTGAATGTGTGGGCAGAAACACGGAGTTGTGAAAAATATTCAGGAACACGCCGTGTATGGTAAGTACACACCGTGTTGTAGTGACCGTGTGTCTACCTATGTGACTAATGACACAGATGGATGAAACTTTGACTATACACACCCTGTCCTATTATCAAACGCCATGACATGAAACCTATGTACCCGGCCATGTCACGAACAACACGGGTCAGGGAAAACCTTCAAGTACATACTGTGTTCTCAGGGAGCACGCTGTGTATAGTGAACCGTGTAGCCGACCGTGTAACTAACAACACAGGTCATTGAAACCTTATCTAGTATACACCATGTCCTTCGTGAACATGCCATATAGTCTATGATTAAGAGGACTATGTGGGTTAGCCCTATAAGGAGACTCGGACAGGGGAATAAAGTTTAAGTACACGCTGCGTGATGGAACAACACGCCGTGTGGTTGGGGCCTTACACGACCAGTTGTGGAAGAAGTACACGCCCATGTGAATGGCTTAAAAGAACACACCGTGTAGTTTGTATACATTCCATGTTGCCATGTTTTGTAAAACTTTAATGTTTCTTTCTCCTGTTCCCCTCTTATACTCTTATGTTTTCAGTCCTTGATAATCTTGATCTAAGGTGTGCTTGTGACCTTTCAGAGTTATGCCACTGAGACTTCTTCTGGTTGTACATCAACTGCCAGATTGTGATTAGACATCAGATATGGCCGATCAGAGACCTCCTGCAGATCCTTCTGCTGTGCCAGCCTTGGAACCAGCAGTTATACCAGTTCTAGGCACCGATGCACAGTCTAGGGAAGATTTTCTGAGGATGATGCAGACCTTCCAGGGTGCGCCGCCTCCCTCCCCGTCGATAGTAGAGTTGATGTGGGTTTTCCAGCAGCATCCTCCTCCTACTTTATCTGGGGATGGAAGTCCTTAGGATACATAGTCGTGGCTCGAAGCCACACTGATGTTTTTGAGCATCTGGAGATACCTCTAGAGAATAGGGTGAAGCACACTACCTATATGCTCCAAGAATATGCCAATAGGTGGTGGGAGGTGATCTCACAGTTAGGATGCCAGCAGAGTATGAATTGGGATGAGTTTCAACATATATTTTATTATTAATTCAACCCGAAGACGTTGAGGGCCAATCAAGCCCGGGAGTTTATGAGTCTGGAGCAGGGTACTCTTTTTGTTATGGAGTACTCGTCTCGCTTTACTGAGCTGCAGTGTTTCACACCTATTCTAGGAGGCGACGAGTTGTTCCATGTGAGAAAGTTTGTGGATGGTCTGAGGCATGAAATCTACTCACAAGTGAACATCTTCAGGTTGACTTCGATATCATCTATCGTCAACCAGGTGCTGATCACTGAGCGTAATCTGAGGGATTCTAGAGTAGTGCGTGAGGACGGGTCGACATCCAGAGTCAATGTTCCTCATACTAATAGTAGGAAGTGCCACAGGGAGTCTGCTCGAGGAGATTAGAGTAGGAGGAATGTGTCTTCAGGCAGCCAGGTAGTATGCTACCAATGCGGGAGGAGTAGGTATACTAGGCCTTCGTGCTAGAGAGATCTGATGGAGTGCCGATCTTGCAGCAAGATGGGCCATCTTCAGCGTTTCTGTCAGATATTCTCACCCACAGTGGGTGGTAGGGGTTCTTCTATGACCCCACATACTGGAGATGCTTCGCCAGTTTCTCACCAGTTTGGGAACTAGAGTTCTTCCAGCCGTTTGGGCTGAGGTGGAGGTCACGAACCTGGGGTTCAGTCACCAGGCTACCAGTGACAACAGAGTGGATCAACTCAGAGTGGTTAGGCAGGGTCATAGGGCCACGGTATAGGCCAGACTATTTTAGTAGAGCAGACCCATCCGGAGTAGGATTCCGACCCTTCTACAGTTCGAGGTACGATCATAGTATCCTCAGTTTTATCTTCAGCTCTTTTCGATGTTGGTGTTATGCATAACTTTATCTCTGTTGCTATTGTGGAGAGCCTTGGGCTCTACATCTTTTCCTCTACCGATACTTTAACTCCAGACACACCGTTGGGGACTAGAGCGGTTAGTGTAAGTCAGTGCAGAGAGTGCCCTCTTGAGGTTGTAGGGTGTCACTTCTTATGGGACCTCTATGTCCTAGAGATGACGAGCTATGATTTCATTCTCAGAATGAATTGGCTAGTTCCCTTATAGGAAGTTGTCGACTGTTATCACCGTAGAGTGTGTTTTGTATCACCATAGGGTAGATCCTTTCTTTATAGAGGTGAGTGGGATGTCCAGGCAAGCAGAGCGGGTCCAGAGCATCATGGGTTGGGAGGAGTTACAACCCAGATCGCTAGTATTTATCTAAATGAACAGGGAACTTCACAGTTAGACTATCCTCCAGTGGTGGATCGTTTCAGGGATGTCTTTCCAGAGGACTTTTCAGGTTTTCCTCTAGAGCATGAGGTAGACTTCTCTATTGAGCTTGTACCAGGAGCGGCACCGGTGTCCATTCCTCCTTATAGGATGGCCACACCTGAGTTGCAGGAGCTCAAGAAGTAGTTGGAGGAGTTGCAGGAAAAAGGTTTCATCTGACCCAGTACTTATCCTCGGGGTTCGCCTGTCCTGTTTTTAAAGAAGGTAGATGGTACCTTCAGGATTTTTGTGGGCTATCAGAAGTTGAACCAGTTGATGGTCAAGAACCAATATCCCTTACCGAGGATCGATGATCTCTTCGATCAACTTTGAGGAGCCCGGGTGTTCTCGAAGATTGATTTGAGATCCATTTATCATCAGTTGCGCATTAGAACATCTGATATACCTCTTATGGACTTCAGAAGTAGGTATGGTCTATACGAGTATATGGATATGACATTCGGTCTCACGAACGTGCCTATAGTTTTCATGGCTCTGATGAACCGAGTGTTCCATCCATACTTAGATTCCTTCATGGTGGTTTTCGTGGATGACATTTTGGTGTACTTTCACACTCAACACGACCATGCTACCCATCTTGAGATCATCTTGAGTACACCGAGGGAGCATCATTTATATGCTAAGATCTCAAAATGCCACTCTTGGATGGACTAGATTCACTTTTTAGGTCATGTTATCTCAGATACAAGAGTATAATCAGACCCAGAGAAAGTGAGAGCAGTAGTTTCCTGAGAGCAGCCGAAGAATGTCTTTGAGGTGCAGAGTTTTCTAGGGATGGCTGGATACTATAGATGTTTCATACAAGACTTTTCACACCTAACAGAACCACTGAGAGGTCTGACCATGAAATGGGAAAAGTTCTTATGGTCAAATTCTTGTAATTCAGCCTTTAAGAAGCTGAAAGGGAGGTTGACTTTAGCATCAATACTAGTCTTTCCAGAGATGAGCAAGAGATATACCATTTTTTGTGATGCTTTAGGTATCGGGATGGGAGATGTGCTTATGCAGGGAGATGGAGTCGTTGCTTATGGGTCTCGGCAGTTGAGGCCACCTGAGAGGAATTACCCGACACACGATCTAGAGTTGGCATCTGTTGTTTATGCCTTATACTATTGGAGAAATTATCTTCTGGGAGAGCATTTTTTGGTTTTCACTAACCAAAAAAGTCTCAAGTACATCTTCACTCAGCATGATCTGAATTTTAGACAGCATAGGTGGGTTGAGTATCTTCAGTCCTTCGACTTTGAGCTTGCCTATACGCCTGGGAAAGGCAATGCTGTGGCTGATGCACTGAGCAGGAGGACTCAGATACATGCAGTTAAGGAGGCCAGCAGTGAGTGGTAGCTTATGGATCTGTTCTCTGAGATGCATTTAGAGGTGCATGATAATCAGGGACATACATTTATTTCTTCTGTAGCTGTTACCTCTGCACTTCTTGATCGATTTAGAATGAGGCAGCTATTAGATTCTGAAGGCCTAGTCCTATGGGAAAGTGTGTTAGGAGAGGAACCTATTACTGGATGGAAAATAGGTGAGGATGAGATCTTACATTTCCAGAGATGCGTATGGGTGACAACAGACATATGTGAGGAGATGATATGGGACTTTCATTCCTTAGTTTGGTCAGTTCATCCTGGCGTCACCAAGATGTATCGTGATTTACACCATCAGTATTTTTGGTCAGGTATGAAGAGGGATATTGCTGGTTTCTTCATGAGGTGTTCCACTTGTCAGCAGCTGAAGGCGGAGCATCAGCGACCAGCAGAGCTTTTACAGCAGTTACCCATTCCTGAGTGGAAGTGGAACGATGTTGCAATGGACTTAGTGACTGGTTTTCCGAGTTCACCTCGAGGGAGTGACGTAGTATGGGTTGTCATTGACAGACTCACAAAGGTTGATCACTTCTTGCCAATCAAGGATACCTTCAGTGTTGATGAGCTGGGGAGGTTGTACATCCGAGAGATTGTACATCTGCATGGTGTTCCGCACTCCATTGTTTTAGACATGGATTCCCATTTTACTTATCGGTTCTGGAAGGGGGTTCATAAGGCTTTGGGTATACAGGTACTTTTGAGTACAACATACCATCCCCAAACAAATGGCCAGTCTGAGCATACGATTCAGGTGCTTGAGGATATGCTCTGAGCATGCATCTTGGATTTTAGAGGTTCTTGGGAGAAGCATAACCCTCTTTTGGATTTTTCCTAATACAATAGTTTTCAAGAAACTATTCAGATGGCACCTTATGAGGCTTTGTACGGTAGGCCATGCCAATCACCTTTATGTTGGATAAATACAGGAGATGCATCTTTGTTGGGACCTCGTCTTGTTCAGGAGACCTCAGAGTAGATAGAGTTGATTCAGAAGAGGATGGTTATGGCACAGTCTTGACAGAAGTCTTATGCTGATCAGCAGATATGACCTCTAGAGTTCGAGGTCAGGGATCAGGTTTTACTGCGTGTTGAACCGATGTTGGGACACAATAGGATTCAGAGACATGGTGAGCTTTCACCGAGGTAAGTCAGGCTGTTTGAGGTGTTGGAGAGAGTTGGGCCGGTTGCCTATCGGTTGTAGTTACCTCAGAGGTACCGGGCTATGCACGACGTATTTCAAGTTTCTCAGCTCTGACATTGCTTTTTAGACCCATCTCATGTATTTCAACCTGAGGAGGTTGAGATCGAAGTGGATGCATCATTTGTGGAGCATCCTATCTAGATTATATATCACAATATGAAGGTTCACTGTGGACGGTCTATTCCTCTGGTACGGGTGCTATGGCAGCACGGGTGAGTATAGGACGAGACTTGGGATAGGGAGGCTGATGTACAATCGTAGTGGTCGGTGCTGTTCAAGGTTTCTTCTTCTACACCTCGCCAGAGAAATTCGGGGATGAATTTCCATAAGGGGAGAATTTTGTAAGAACCAAGAACTTCTTTTCAGGTTTTTTTCACTTTTCTAGAGTTTTTGAGAAAAGATGAGTTTCTGGAAATTTTTGAAGTACACTCTATGTACTTTCTGAGTACACGCCGTGTACTTCCTTGCTGTTGAAGGCCATGTGCTGGCCATGTAGGGGCCACACACATGACCATTTAAGGGTGTTTGGAGGCCTCTTAAAGAGGAGTACAGAAAAGGCAAGTACATGTTGTGTAATCCAAAATTACACATCGTGTATTTTTTTTCATTAAATGCACCAGGGTCACGTCTGACGGACAGAACACCCTCCTTTTAGCTTTGGTTCGTCCAAGAGAGAGGGTACGGCTGCAGATCTTCTCCGAACCCCAGAGCCTCCATCTGTTCTTCAAATCAGCTGCTATCGATTCCGTTGGAACCGAAACAGTAAGCTCTTCCTTCTCCTAGAGCATCATTTTTCAATTCCTCCTCTTTTCTAAGATATCATGGGCTGAACGTTTTGTGTATTTTCCTATATCTATGACATTCTAAGAAGATTAAAGCATCTTGGTTAAATTATATTGATCTCCTAGCATCAAGGTAGGTTTTTTGTGCCTTTCTGTTCAAAGTTTTTGAGTATTATGTAAAAATTCCACCAATACCCTTGAACGAGGTATTGCATGTTTACTGTTTTTCCCCTGTTTCTTTCCTTCCTTGGTTTTATGCTTGTGTAGAGGTAATTTTTCTGTGTGTTAGGATAATGTCAATGCTTGGATGTTTTGACCATGCCTTGTTCAGTTTACGGCCTTTTGGTCTTGTTCAGCCTTTGGCCGTTATACCTGTTTTCCATGCCTTGTGACCGTAGGATGGAGTGCTGTTTCCCTGAAATGCTTGTTATGCTGGAAACTGGTTATCCAAGTAGCTATGTATGTTTACTTGGGCCTTATAGAATTATTATTCTCTAACTGTCATGGGGCCATGAGAACCTGGTGCTATAGGCTATAAGGGGATAGACTGAGTGAGCTTCCTCAGAGAGTCTTGGACATTATAGACTATAGGGGATAGACTGGGTGAGCTTCCCAGAGAGTCTTGTACATTATAGACCACATGAGGATAGATCGAGTGAGATTCCTCAGAGAGTCTTAAGCTTTATAGACTATACGGGGATAGAACGAGTGAGATTTCTCAGAGAGTCTTTGTTTTGTTTGAATTCCCTTAAACCATTCTAGGCTATAGGAGGAATTGACCGAGTGAGCTTCCTCAGAGAGTCTGTGATCAACCTAAGTCTATAAGAGTAATTGACCGAGTGATCTTCCTTAGATAGTCTCTAGACCTTAGGGCTATAAGGGGACTTGACTGTGTGATCTTCCTCAGAGAGTCCCTGACTACCTTAGACTATAAGGGGAATTGACTGAGCATGCTTCCTCAGAGAGTCTTATAATTTTTGTATAACCAAAATAGAGGGGTTAGGCTGAGTGTACTGCCCAGAGGGTTGTTGGTACTTCTTGTATAGAACCATAGGGGATGGATGTGAGTACTTCCCAGAGGGATTCCTGTTTGTGGTTAGCTGTTTGCTTCACTGCTGCTTGTTGATATGTGGATTGTTTTCTGATGTGTATCATTCTATTTATTGCTTACTGTTTACTACTTACTGTACTATTACCTGCCATATACTCACTGACTATTAGGCACAGATCTTCAGGAGGTTGCCTATTGGGATTTAGTCTCACACCCTATTTGGGTCATGATTTTGGGCCCAAAAAGATTATATTACTGCAGGTATAGACAAGGGCAATCACCCTTCATCTTTAGGAACTTGATTGCATTAGAGAAGGAGAGCATGGGACCAAGCCGAGGCTTGCGATGATGAGGAGTTGATTATATTTTTTTCTTTAGTATTTTGGTTTAGTATTGTATTCAGCATTGTGGCCTGTTTGGCTTCTTTTCTAGACATATGTATCATGCATCATTTCATATATATATGTGTGCTCCAGTTGTTTGTTGTTTTAGTCTTCTGCTGTTTACTGTTGTTTGATATTTACTGCTTCTGCTATTGGATGTGTTGTTTACTTCCACTGTGTACTCTGCCAAGGAGGGAATTTTTTCCCCACTAACACACCCAAGGCCCTCACTACTAGTCAACAACCTCTGGTGTTCGGGGAAATGCGCTTGAGGTCATGTGACCAACCGTGTACGGGGCGCCTTTAAGTGGCTTCCGAAAATGGGACGTTATAGACGCACCAAAAATATTTGACATGTGGTGTTTTTTCATGAATCTTTGGTTAATAAAATTATTATTTACCAAATAATGTACCATAGTGGCACAACCCGGGGTTGATATCTCAAGGAGGCCGCCTACACACACAAATTTTTCTGTTTTCACTATTAAAAACTAGCTAATATAAATATAACTTCACTAATATAAATGGGGTGTTTGATTATGAAATAAATGTAATATATATATATATATTAAAATATAGAACATAAATTAATAATTAAATTGACAAAGATATTAGTATAATAAAACTATTGCTCTTGGGGGTTTGTAGTGATGTTATTCTTGTTATTAAAAATAAATTGCTCATTATTATATTCAATGTATAGATAAAAAACTTTCAATATAAACCATATTATTTGAATGTTATTACCCTACACTATGACATTTTCATGTATTATTAATCTCTTCCACATCAACACCTAATCTAAACTCCATCGTTTGAATGACTTAAATACCAAAAATAAAGAAAATGAGTGAATGGGGAAGACATAAGTAATAGAGAAAGTGGTGAAACCACTCACCATAATAATTTTAAACACTAATTAAATCTTAGAATAAAAAATTATAAATAATGAAATTACAATAAACTCAAACATCACCACTTACCCCCTCGAACAATAGTGAGGGTTAGATCTCCACAAAACATAGAGTTAAAAGAATCATAAGGGAGAAACACAAAATAAAAAACAAATAAAATGGAAATAATAAAAAGATATCTACAATAATATATATTTAAAATAAAAAAGTACTATTAAAACATATATAATCCACCTTATACCTCTAAAATATCTATCCTTTGGTATAGTAGAGGAGGTGACAATTTATAGAGAAAATGCCTGAAATATTTTCACTCCAAAATTTGACCAACAAAATTTTATATAAATATGACCCATTAAATGAAATAATTGGAATATTTTTCTTAATAAAAGTTTTTTGGAAATTAATTTTACATTCACACCAAAATTTTAACTTTATTGTACACTATAATTAGGAGTTATGGCTATTTTACTCTGAGGAATTTATTCTGTCTAGGTGACAATTTGAATTCCAAGGATAAAACTTCCCATGAATTTATGACATTGAATAAGGAAAATTAATGTGGTTTAAAATTTAATTAAGTTATTAATAAAGATGTTATCTACCACCATGTGAAATTTAAGATCCATTGGGATATCCCGCTTCAAGATATATTCTCATATTTAAAGGTATCCATATCTGTGCATAGTTTTCAATGCTTGATTGTAAGTAGGTTTTGGGACTCCAAATGATGGATTGATCTTTGGTTCTAGAATAATAAAACTAAGAACATGATTTATGGAATCCTAAAAAAACAAATTTAACAATTGATTTTTTTTTGTAAAAATTTATGTAAAAAATAAAAAATAAAATTAAAACAATTAAAATCCTATATTAGTCAATTTTTACAATTAATCTCAAGTTAGTTAAAAAACTCAAAATGTGACAATTAACCATAAAATAATACTATAGAAGAATTAACAAAATTTAATTATAGTATAAAATGTGTTAAAAAGATAACTTCATCAGTATACAACTTCTCTATGAACTTTTATCATCATGGTTTACAAAATACATCTAAGTACGGAAGTCATAACATGAATTAATAATAATATTAAAGTCTAAGGACCATTACTCACACTCGTGGATAAGAATATACAATGACACCAAAACATGAGGAATTAATACTGGTGATTATTTTCTTATAATCTTATATCTTGGAGATTACCAAGTGTAAATTTCATGAGAATAAACTTCATCCACTTAGAAGTACTCGCACGTGATGATTGATATACTATGTGACCTATCATAGCATGTTATCTGATCATAGAACTATTTTTAATAATATCATCATGAAATTTGAAGGTTATCATCATATTAGGGAACTAATATAACCTTATAAATATGGTAGATTCTCTAGGACATTATCACATCAATTTTATAAATAATAAAAATGAATATGTGATAAGATATTTATATTAATATTCACTCCTTTGAATATTCATGCAATCTAAAGTTCAAATTAGTAAGTTCTAGGAAAAAAAATCCAAAAAACACCACTTTAACTATAGAAAAATTCAAATGACCAGTTATAACTCACATAAGAATAATTCTTATACTGATTATGGATACAAATTCTAGGCCTACCACGTTTTCATGGGTAGGGTTAGTAAAGTCATGTGTCTGTGTAGAGAATATGTTTAATACAACATTACTATCTTAAGAAAATCCCTCATGTAGTGATATAATTGATTATCCACTTCTTATTTATATATCATAATCGTGATATCCTGATTAAATCCATATTCAAATCTTATCATAAAATGACAAATATATTTCTTTTGGTGTAACCAAAAATCAAAATAGGACATTGCTAAAATGAATTTTTAAGCCGCATCAGAAGCCACAATGTACTCAAATATTGTAGTTATTAAAACAATTGGACACAATAAGTTTTTCTATCATATTAATTTGTCCCTTTCTATGATATTATATAAAATTAAAAAAAGTGTATAAAATTGTTTAATTCCCTTGATTACTAGTATTATCACTTCTTTAGACACCCAGAATTCATCTAGTTTTAATTTTTTAAGTACTGTAGAATATTTATAACTGTAAGTATATGAAATTATATTTTATTTTTTTGATATTAATGTATTATGATTTATGAATCAGTAATATAAAACATTAGTATATATCAAGACACATGATTTGAATTCCTATCACTTAATCTGGTGAAATTATTTTAATTTCCGTAATCTCTTCCAATTCCCTTGCATGTTAACTGGAAGGATTATTTTCAAAAAATAATTAAATATTGAATTGTTACAATTTTTTTTTCAGTAATTAGTTAATATATGTAATATTACTAAATTAAGAAAACCCATTGATCTATCTTGTAGATATTATTATCTATAACATGGTTTCTTCTTTAAGTATAACTTAGAGAAATTTCATTCCTTAGCATTAACAAACTGGTAAGACACAACAATTGTTTTCATATTTTATCAACATATTTATCTTGAAAAATTATAGTGATATCACTAACCAATTATAGACACATTTCACTCATTCATATCCAAATGATTATTCTATGATCACTATCCATGATTTGTTCATAAATTAATTTATGTAATCTTCATATCTTAATGGAATTTATTGATTTCACCAAAAATTTTAATTATGCCTTATAGATGTATACCATAGGGTCTCCTTTGGTCATGTCATATAGAAATATACCATGGGGATTCATCTAAATGAGGTTTCCTTGACAATCAATAGCACAATATTATGATCATAGAAATATTCTTGGATAATGTAAAATTCAAAATAATTTTAGTCACGAGGATTAGAGTATAGGTCTTGTTAAATAGTAGAGCTTCCAAAAATCAATCATGCTTTATTGGTACCATATTGTAGTATACATGTATAGTTTTTATTGAATACTCACTAGGAATATCCATAATTAGAAACATTAAAAATATAGAGTCCCTGAATCTTGATACATGGAGTCCATTACTTGATTATATACATACTTTTCAGCCTTAGCATATTATGATTTACTACTGCATTGTAGGAATCTTTATTTTGATATAATAGTACATGTATAACCCACTATGGTGAATATAAACCACCTCTTTGGATATATATATATATATATATATGTATATATATATTCTTACATAACATGTGTCTCTATAACTACTCCTCCTACATATCTTAGTGGAGTACAATAATCCTATATCAACCCATACATATCAAGAACCTTAACCCATAAAAGTTAAGTATTCTCCTACGATCTTAAAAGAGATAGGAATAATTTATGGAAATATAGATAACCTTGACTAAAGGTTAATATCCTTAGTGACTATAAGATCATTAACTCAGATGCACCTTAGTGTTTTAATTTTTGTTGCAGCTAAGGATAGTTTTTAACAAATGGTTCTTAAAAAAACATAAGGTATTGTTCTAATATATTCTTATCATATAACAATTGACATGATATCCATTAGAAAATATGGTTGACATATTATTAGTTATTTCACCTCTATTTGAAAAATATGTCTTGCAATAAATGATGTAATATTTGAAATATATAAAAGACTCATTATTGATATTCCTTTTACTACTATCATAAAATTTATTTATATAAGGAAATGAGAGTTGGGGTTAAAAATTACTCCACATGTATGATAAACAATTACTTGGCTAAGATGTTTTCTGACATGCCATCTCGGAGATTCCTCAGTCTTTACCAAGTGAACTCATTTACTTCACTGAGCATTTATAAAATTTCTTAAATAAATCTAATAAAGTATATGAAGTTACATTTAACTTTAGAATATTTCACATGGCCATTTTAAAATAACTCTAAAAGTTTTGTGACATACTCATTATCTAAAAAATTTTAAGTAGTTTATTTATATATCCAGCGTCTTAGCTAAATTAAGACTAAAACACGTTTATAGGTATAAATAGGTCAACTACTTTCAGTTTTATTTGAAAAATAATTATCTTTACACAATTAGGTAAGAGTATTATTTTTATATATTCATCCTTCATTGCAATGGATATTTATGATTCAAGAGTTACTGAATTTCTAGTTTAGTATTTAAGTACCATAACAAAATTTATTCCAAAAATGAAATAATGTATCATTGTGTCATTAAAAAAACTAAGATAAATATTTTTATCACACTTATTAAAAACTTGAATTGATCCAATCTTGTAATGATAAATAGTTATATCCCCTTGGATGACATATGAATCACTATTTCTCATCTCCTTTTGAGTTAAATCTATAACCTTTCAATTATTTCTCATTTATCTTATTTAAATAAATTTATATTGTAAGCATATTGTATTAAATAAAAAAGAGGAGAATAGAAACTTGGTGAATATACATAAAGTGGATGCAACTACTTTATTCTTTAATTTATTTTAATTTATTTTCCAGTGTCAAATCTTTCATCATAAGTAGAAAAGAGACTCATGTTTATTCTTATATATTTGAATCTTTTGTCTATTTTAAGGAGGTTGCAAAATTATCTTTTGGATTTGGATTGTCCATGTGAGCTTCAGACTGATCTTTCAAACTTTTCACTATAAGGGATGGAGAAATGGATTTCAACCAATCCTTATCTTCTTGGTGAAGTATAGAAAAAATTTATCAAGTGATTTATCCATTTCATTTATTCAGGCTTGGAAATTATATACAACCTTTATGGTAAGGATAATAAGATAAGATTAATGAAAAATTTATTATCCAAGTGAAATCCCCATTTTTCAAATTGATAAATATACCCCAACATTTTGAAATTATGATCCATTACTATAATTACTTATTTTGTTTATAATTATATAGTTCATTAACAATCTTATTTATTTCTAGCCTTTACTTCTCTTTATTAAGTGAATAGAGATGTGATATTATGTTTTATTCATCCATGTATTTATGTTGTATCATCAACTCTTTAGAAATAATTGATAACATAATATAAAGGACATAGGAAGCATCCATAACATATCTTTGGTAGGTATCCTTTTGACGTTTTCTCACCTGATGTGGTGGTGAAACAAGAATAGGGGATTCCAACACATAATAAAAACTTCTAGATAATAATGCATCAGATAAATGATTATACCATATCCATAAATTTGTATATGTAAGGACATACCCTGAGTTAAGAAATGATTGCTATATTTTTATGGTTTTTTATTTCATTTTTTAAAATTATTAAAACATTTTATTATTACTTTACTTGATTACAAATTATGTGAGAAATAATAATAATTAAATTTACTAATTCTCCCACTATTTTTCATGTATTAAATCCATCACTATTGAACTTGGAATGTCTAGTTTCTCTAAAATTATAGTGTAACAAATCCATATTTCATTTCTTATAATCTAGATGGAGGACATGAAAATTACTAGAAATTATTTAGGTAGGAGATCTTGCCAACTCCGGGCTTGTAGCTCCTTGATCTGTTGAGTGAACTCCCAAATCCTGAAAAACTAACTCAGATTTATTCAACACTTGCCTCCAAATTTTTATGGTATAGATAAAGGCCATTAAACATAACAAAAATTTGGTTAAGTCAACCCACTATCTTAGTTAAGACTCCACGATAATTAAAAGTTCCCCTAATGGAGTCTAAATCGGTACATAAACTATAGGTTCATCTTAATTCATACGATGGATGGTTTGACGAATTAATATTAACTTGAGGGATTTTTATTTATTATTCATAAATTTTATCTTGTTTTATCCTTTAAAATACTTGGTAATATTAACTGGATTTTAATTAATTAATTAAACATATTGGATAAAACTTTTACTTATAATCCATTTATTTAATTTCCATCTTTGCACATTAATTTATTTATTAATGCGATAGATGTATTGAATCCATAAAATAAATAATTCATATGAAATAAATAAATAAATAGATAATTATCCAGTCAAGAGATTATATATTGGAATATTTATTGATTAGAAAAAAAACATCCTTTGAACAAGAAGAAAATTCCATGTGCCGATATTGTCATGTGTTATAACATTCCACCTATACACATTTATATCACATGAGTTGACATCCTTATGGTTCCATCTTGATCTAACTTCACATACCTTTGGATACACTATTAATTACAAGTCTTTATAACTCACAGACAGGTGAGAGGAAGCAAAGTATTGGTTAATGAGGATCACATAAATAATAATGGATAAGAAGGTCCCACATAATAATGGAGGGAGGGATGACACACAAGCCATCAAATTTAATTTAATATTAAATAACTAAAAAACCATGTGATAAATTAAATTAAAACATCCAATAGATACAAAGGTCTTGGTCAAGATCATGAATGGTCATACATACAACATATATGAAAAATTAAAATCGGTAACATTCATTTATATTTATTATTTATTATTAAGATAAATGTTCTTTAATTAATTAATGAATTAATTAATTTACTTTCATTTTAATAACCATCCGAATTCATTTGGTAATAACCATAATTAATGGAATTAATGGAAAGTAAATGGAAGAAGCAATAATAACATATTTTTTAACATAAATTAAATGAGAATTTAAAATTCTTTAAAACCATTTTTAAATTATCAAACACACCATGTATACCAATCAATAAAATAATGTTTTAATTATATAATTTTCAATTTAATATAATTTAATTATTTAATTTATTGGGAGACTATAAAATATGTACTTATGAACTACATGACGTGTACCTCAGTTTCCATGTACCTAGGTTACATTCCTGAAGCTTTAGTGTTGCACCTTAGATGGACTGCATGGCGTGTACAAGCTAGCTACACACCATGTATAAATATTTACATTTGTTCATGTAGACCACTGAAGAACTTGTCATGTTCACTGGTCATTACTACACAATGTGTAGAAACCAACTACGTGGCATGTATTTATCATGGCATGTGTCCTCATAACTCGGTGAATGTATCAACGTTTATTTTGGATGTAAGAAATGATGAATTGCACACTGTTTACACCACATACACATTGTGTACATCATTAATGATCTTGACTGTCAGTCTCACATTTTTTTACCATGTATAATGACTATATAAATTGTGGTAATTTTAATGTTAGCCCGTGTAGACTACATAATGCTTACACTAGTTACACACCGTGTAATCCGACATGTCATGTACCAGGTTGGTCCAGTCAACATTTGACATGCCAGAAATGCACAACATGTAATTACTACTTAGTGAATCATGTATCTTTTATCAAGGACAGGTTTAGTGAAATTGGGTACATGATGTGTTCTTTGGTTACACATCATGTAATCCTATGCTATCCAACCAAATTCCGTGACACTTCTTGATGACATCAGTGAGAATTCTTCATCTATTATCGAACTTAAGAAATTTTGAATCTTGAACGATGAAATTAAAATGTTGAAAACATGTTAATTTAAATTGGATTAAAGAATGAATAATATGAAATGAAAAATGCAACCCCTATTTCACATATTGATCAACAATCAAATAAATAATTATAAATTTAAAACATGAACACTCTGATACTACTTGTAGATTCTTGGCGTAGTGGAAGAGCCTTTGGTAGCCAGGAAATTTAAATTTATTTTAATTTAGAGTTTATCAAAACCCTGAGAGATTCTCTTTCATGTTAAATTTATAATTAATTTAATTATGACTAGAATAAATAATTACCTCAAATGAGGATCCTATCTTTGATGAAGTTGTTGATCTTTTTAAAACCCTTCCTGATTACCATCATTGTACTATAAGGATTCAAGTGTAGAATCCCTCAGTAGTGATCCACATGTACCCCTTTTGATTCCTTAGTGCTAGTGTGACAAATCAATTATCTTGTGTCGTTTTTCATGATCACTTGAAGATCCTTCAGGATTAAATGTTTTCTTCTCATTCTTGAGTGGAAGAGAAGAGGAATTTTAGAGAGAGAGAGGGGGAGAAGTCTGTTGTGTACAATGATTCTCTATTCTCAATTTTTGATTAACCCTATACAATAGACAGAACCATATACTTATAGAGCTAGGGTTTAGGTTAAAATATTTTTTAATTACGTCTAATCCCTTATATAATATTATAATATTTAATAAACCCCGTGCCATATAATAATAATAATATTATTATTATTTTATGGTGCATGCGCTAACTTGCGCATTAATAAATATTTTTTAACTAGCTTGTAAATTAATATTTTTCACCAGACACATTATTATCCCATTTAAACTCCTCAAAATTTATTTAATACCCAATTAAAAACTTTATTCATAAATAAATATTTTATTCCCTGGTCTTGAGAATAATATTTATTCCATTAATTAAATTTAATTATAATTTAATAAAGATCAATAGAAATGATTAGTGTGTCAACCTGTAGGATTATTTCTCATTGGAATTAGACAGGATCGCCTAAATTTCAAGTTTTTTAATCTTGCAACAGGTCACACTATTACAAAAAGTATTTACCATGTCATCATCTATTAAGTCGGTTATAAATAACAGACGTGTAAAACCATAAAAATTGATTTATCACATCAGTTATATTATAATCTATGTAATAAATGCATCATCTTGATTTATCACACCAATTATATAGTAAATGATGTGATAAATCGAGTATCTCACTTTATCACATCCGTTATAAAATAACCAATGTGATAAAGCCTATTTTTTTACGCCAGTTATATAATAACCGACCTGATAAAGAAAATGTCATTGCTTTATCATGTCAGTTATTATATAACCACTGTAAAAAATGGTTTATCATGTCAATTATTCTATAAATGATGTGACAAATGTAATAAAAAAACTCTTTATAACATCAATTAATAAATAGACGATGTGATAAATCATTTAAAAATTTCATGAAGTCCCGTTTCGATTTATTCTACTATTTTTCTTTCGGGTGACAACAACTCTGTCACTCTTGTGTGGAAACCCTACAATTTATTATTTAATCCTATGGACTCCAAACTCATTTTGACAGCTTCATTAATCTTGTTTTTCATCTTCATATCTAAATGGATCGACTTGCAGCTCTCAATTAAGCTTCACACGCTTCAATTTCTATCATTCATGGATTCCCTAAATCCCATTTTTCAATTTAGTTCATCGTATATTTTACTTCTTGTTATTTCCATTCTTATAATTCGATATATGATTCCAAGTCATTATTCATGTGATTTAGTAAGTGATAAAAAGGCTGAAACAAGGATTTCCTCACTTTGGAGACTGTGTAAAACATGTGGCTAAGTATTGTATATATATATATATATATTACTATCATTTTATGTCATTTAATTATGATCATATTATGGTCTATATGAACTTGTGTTTAATGATATTGTCTACAGGATACATTACCCTATTGTGTTTTTCTCACAACCTACTTAAATAACATAATATCTAATAAGACAAAAATATTATAGGAACTTCTATGTGAAATAGAACTATATTGGACCATTTAGATGAGGAGATTGACTTAATCTATGTGATGGTACTGAGAAAGTTATCGAAATCAGTTTGGTAGATGATCTTATTTTTTTAATTTAATATATATATGAAATTCTTCCATGTGGTTTTAATCTTTTACATCTGACTATATAATATTTATTATAATAATTTTACTTCTTTGTATGTGTCATTACTTACATACTGATGGAATTTATATTGGAATTTATAGATATCTATAAAAATGTTGGTATTTTCTTTCAAAATTATAAAATTTCACTCACTATGGGTTTGAATCCTCTCTTATATATAAAAATACGTTTATGTAGTTTATGGAACCCAATTTACCCATAGTGTAAGTAAAAATGGCTATCATAACTGCAAATCATTTTAGAGTAGGGTTAAAATTTAACTATTTTTTAATTTTCATATAAATTTATATAAAATAATTTATTAATATATATATCTATATTCAATATAGATACATTGTATTACATATCCCACTAGTGTAACTCCCCGACCCCAATTACCTAGAGTTGGTTCTTTATTACATAACATTGGCATGATATAAGGAATCATGTCCCGAAAGACTGATCAGTTTAGTATTATTAGAAACCAGATACATACATAAGTTCAACATTACAACTTTAAAAGAAATAAAACACTAATTTATTCCATTAGAAACATACAAGCCTCCTAGATTATGACTGCAAGTCACTCATAACTAACTTCTTAATATTATGGGAAAAGGAAACATAAGAAAGGGGTGAGATCAAACGCTTAGTAAGGGTAAAAAATACAGTAGAAGATAACATAAAAATTAGGCATGGTGAATAATTGAAAAAACATTCCTTTACAAATAATAAAAATGAACACTTTATGGAAGGAATATGAGCTGAGTAAATAATGCCATAATAAAACATAGTCATGGGTATTCTACTAGTCAAATAACCACATGAACCATCAATAATATTTTCAAAATGAGGGAATGTATAATGTGAGACATTCTATAACATTTTGTCAAGGTCTCAGCCAAGATGTCTAAAAATTATTAAGGCCCCGACCAAAAACATATATCAAAATTGGGAAATGCCTCAGCCAATTCCACGTCTAATTGTCTCATGAGACCTACTGATGCACCGAGGAGCTATAGCAGGCTCCACCCATCACTTACTAAGTCCAATACATTTCTAATATGAAAATGTTGAAACAAAACATAAACATTCGTATTAAAAATAGCATAAGAAATGTCAATACTTTAACCATAAACCATGAATGGTATGAAAATAACACATCCACAATCAAATATATCACAAAACCTTCAATAAAATATGAAATATTTGTATCATAATAAATCAAATTCAAACAAGTTTAAAATCCATCAAATGATGTTGACATAGATGAAAATGATTTTTAAAACTCTTTGAGAGAAATATCATTTTTTCATGAAAACATTTAAAATTCACACAATTTATAAAGGAAGACATTTAAATACATTTTTAATCAAAGTGTACCATACCACTTTTAAACTTTTGAAAGAAATTATCATTTTAAAAACATTCATGCCCATATAAATAAATCCTTAAAAACCATTTTGAAAACATGGACATTAATGAGAATGATTTAGAAGAATAAATATTTAAACTATTTAAACTGATGATCTTGTTAAAGAGTCCCTTACATAAAACCTTAAAATATTCCTTTAGAAAATTTTTTTATGAAACACAGATGTGGATGAAAAAGTGGTCCCAGCAGATACTCACCTAAAAACAACCTCGGATAATGAAGAGATTGTAGAATTAACCCTTACCTTGTACTTTTCCTTATTCAGTGGTATGTTAACCACTCGTATAATAGTTAAATAATAATTATTAAATTATATAAGAACCACATACATAAATATGATATCATATATGATCTTCTAATATTGATTTGTTAATAATATTTTAGTAGTATCATCGTTTCAGGTGTTAATTGATCCGTTTTCCTTTATATGATTGGTTACGTAAGCCATATTTGTTATGGATAGGATGTATTTGATTCATATACAGAATAATATTAAATTTTTAAACATTATTTTTAATCATAAAATAAAAACTATTCTTGAATTATTACGATGGGGAATGAATCTCATCGCATTCTTAGAGAAGATAATCCGTACGTACACACGAGTGACAATATCTTTATATTGATGGTGAAATCGTATCTAATTGGATGATATATCATATATAAAGAATCATTAACATGTTATATTTATTATCTACATTAGTTATAATCATTATTATACCCATCTAAATAATAAAGTGTTTGTATAACAAACTACACCATGAGGTGGAGAAGGTAATCCATACTTACACACGTATGACGAATTTTTCATTTATAGGATGGATAGAATAACGAATATGGTTGTACCATATTTATAATAAAATCACAATATATAAAAGGTACTGGAGTTATTATTTTGGTATGGAAACAACAAATAAAGAGGAAGTGGAATAAGAAAAAAACTTGAAGAGGGTGGTGAAATTATTACCTCTTCTTCGTGTTTCCTTTTGAGTTGATCAAAAGGGCTCCTTAGGTTGGATTTATGATCAAATTAAGGACTCTAGGTTTATGTGAGTGATTTTGGGAGAATATTTGGGCAGGGGTTGGCTGAGACAAATGGCTTTGGAGGTGTGATTTTGAGAGAAGGGGAAGTGACCTTTTATAAGAGGGGTGAGGGCCACTTTAGGAAAAGATTAAAATATTAATTTATTATACAATTATATGCGGTTTATAATGGCTACAAAATTAATTTATTTAGAGACCTAGTTGGTTTTGGGTATAAATTATATCAACTAATAGGTTTTAGAAAATTTTAGGTTACCATTTTAACCTTATCTAATAGATTTAACTCTTAGTTAAATAGTTTAACTTTTACCATGTCTTCTTGTATTCTTACACTATATGGTTAATAAACCTACACTATATGGTTAATAAACTTACACTAAACTTTTAAAATAACCTCAAGTGGTTCATTAATGAAATATATAATATTATTTAAGCCCTTTGGATGAACCTTATATTTTTAGGAATATGATATAATTTAATAATATAATTTTTGTTTTAAAAACTCATTTATGTCAATTTTGACACTATTTAGTATTTGGTTTTTGTGAAAGTCATCACAACTTGATTAATCTGAAAAAGATACATTGAATCAACCCTAACATGTCATATTCACCTAAAAATTAGTGTATTTCATAAAAAATTTTAAATTATATTTATTTTAATATTTATAATACCATTTATTTAACTCTTTCATTAATAAGGTAATTACTGCATCATCATTGTGTAATAAATAAATTTAATTATTTAATATCTAAAAATTATAAATAAAATACCATGATGTAGGAAATATTTTTAAATTTCTGAATAATATTTTTAGTCGAATTTATCTTATGTATAACTCTATATTAAAAATGGTTTAGTTATTAATCTTTGAATTTAATACTTTTATCTCTTCTTTAAATAAAATAATAATAAATGTCCTAATATAATCCAAGTGGACCAAAAGGATCATATTTTATTCCTAAGGTTGTTTTTGGTCAAATTACAGTTATCCAATAGAACTAGGACATGTGTTAGGGTAATTATAATATCATGTTTACCCTTAATTACCCTATTTACTTTTAACCGTGGTAAATAAAAGTCAAAAGTTACTATTCACCAAAAATTATTTTCATCTTATTGAACCACATTTTACTTTCTTATTTTAACCTTGTCTCTCAAATTTTTGAAATTCAACTCACAGAAGCGGTAAAATTATGTTTTATGCAAATTTGCAAATGCTCCTAGAAGGCGGGTAAAAGACGGTAAAACGTTCAATAAAAATTTATACATCTAATTTTATTATAAAATGACTCCAATGAATTACATTGAAGTTATATAGGTATTATAAATCTATTTTTACTTAAAATAAATTTAAATAAAATAAATAATTATTTAAATAAAAGTAGGTTTTAAACAGTAACACATTGTTTTTCACTATTCATAAAAAAATTGGATGTTTTCAGAAAAATACCAAAAAATAACCCAAAGATAATTTTGATATACCAAATTAAAAAATGAATTCTATTTTAAAAAATTCAAAACAAATAAGTTTAATTTATTAATTTAAAATTAATTCCCATTGTCAAAACCAAAAAGCGGTTTTCTAAAAAGTAAAAACTATCAAAATATTGACATGTGTTTATGTCAAATTTAAATGTGAAATTACTTATAATGACCTAAATTTTATTAAATGATAAAAATATAATCTAATTATTCTTAAAAAACATTCAAATGAATAATTTAACACAATAAATTATTTTGATTAAAAAAGTTGTTTTCAATTAAAATTTAGTATTTTTTCACTGTTCATGAAAATATGAAAGTTATGAGAAAAGTACCAAAAATTTATCCCAACTAAATTTTTATGTCCCAATTATAAAGAATAATTTAATTTTATTAAATTTAATATATAAAAGTGTCAAATATTGGTTTTAAAAAGGATTCTTCATAAAATAGGTGGCAAAATTGCATTTTTTGAAAAATACTTCTTTTATCTGAAAAATTGAATTTTTCCTTATATTATGTCTAAGAAACACAAAATATGATTGTTAAAATTATATAGGATATATATAAAATTTAAAATTCAGTTAATAATATTCATAAATGCTTTTTGAACAACTAGTTTGGTAAATCATGGTGCGCCCAAACTCGTTGTTGCGTGTAGCGCAAGTTAATGAATTAATTTGAAGAGATGACATACTATGAAATCATGGGGTGTTACATTCTCCCCTAATTCAATAAATTTAATCCTCACAATTTGAAAATTTTCTTTTAAAATAAAATGTTAAAAATAGAAAAATACATTTGTAGAAAACCAACATCGGAAATTAGGTTAATAAAATTTAGTCTTAATAAGAGGGAAAGAGAAATTAAAAAGTTACCACCAAATTATGATCTAAATTAGGAGAACATTGGTGTAAATTAGAGACATTTAATTGGAGTAAAAATGTAAATATTTATAGGGAGTGATTGAGGTCATCAATTATAAACAAGTGTAAAATCTAGGTACTCAAAGCCATCAATCTATGATGATTTAAAATATCATCGGTTCAACAAAACATAAGGTATTAGGATAATTTTTTTGGTTTTAAGATCCCTTACCAAAAGGTTAAGAATTAATTTCTTCATAGAATAATTAAAAAAAGAATACTTGATAGGTAGAGTTCCATTTCTTAACTAATTTCTAGAACAAAATCATCTTTCACTCCAAAAGATAATAGAACTCAAAAATATTCAATTTATCCTAATTGTATGGGGTTTAAAAAAAATTAATTTATAATTCATCTATAAGACCATTTAAAAAAAACTACATTATATAAAATAGGACATTCCTTGGGCTAGTGGTAGGTGATGCACCATTGTCGCCCTTCGGTTGCGGGTTCGAGTATCGCGACCTTGCCGGACGCGACAGGTTGTCGCCCGACCTCCGAGTTGTTCTTTTTATGACAATCCAATAATAATCTCAAGAAATGATTTAACCTTAATAATAGTATAAAATGTCAAACTTAATCAATTAAAACCTTTATACTTATCCAAAATACTTCTGTCCAAACTCACTGTCTAAAATTTATAAGGAAGGTAAACACAATGAAGATCCTTTTTGCCACATAATAACATGTGAATACCTTCATCATGTATTCTTTTAAAAAACTATAACACCCTAAATTACCATAAAAAATTATTGATTACATTCATGATCTCTTATTACTTATAAAATACTGGATATACTCCTTCTATCCAAAAATGTTGTAAACTCCAACAATGATGGAATATACAAATCATTAATTAGCTTTAAGGTAGTCAAGAATATCTAATATAATTTATCCAAATCAATCATATCTTATTCCAAAATAACTACCTCAATATCATAAACATATTAAGATTTATCTTTCCTTCAACCATATATTTTCCAAAAAATTTAACCTTCTATTGAGTAACTTTTCTTAGAACCATATAATCTCAAATCCTCAATGAAATAGTACTTCAGTACAATCCTTTTTTATTTCCATAATTCATATAACCAGTACATCATTGATACAACACTCAAATGAAATAATTCTTTAGTAACAACATGATAAAACTGGTCATTACTCTTCATCTGTGGTAGTATCATAACTTGATTATTATCCAATAGCATCATTTGGGGCATACTCTGATGATTTGGACATTGATTCGCATAGTGTCCCAATTCCTTGTAGATGAAGAATTATACCTTTGACAACTTTTTCTTACCCTTTCTATCACGTACTTTATGTCCTTTTTATCAACACTTATAACAAAATCTCATTACCTTCAAGCATTTACCAAGGTGATTCTTTCCACAATTATCACATATGGGAAAATCCTTCTTTCCCCTCTTCCCTTTATCCATATTTCTCTCTTCCATCCTTTTCTTCTCCTACTTCCCTTCAAAGACATAGGAATCAGATAATTCTTTATTTATCTTATTAAAACATGATACATTTTCTTCATATGATGAGAATAAGTGGGAGAATATTTCCATTCTAAATGTTGGTTAATACCATGAGATATATGACCCTTATTAATCTTTGGATCATGCGTATTGCTAGAGTTCTCATTACTTCTACCACGCGCCATTTCTAAACAATGGCATACACTAGGTTAGTTTATGAATTGAAATGCATAATTCCAAACTTGTAAAATACCTAACATAAATTGAAAGTATTATGAATATAATCTATAATCATAAAATGTTTTCTTTAAGTAATTATTTACTCCTAAATATTTTGTAATCTCTTATAATTAAAATATGAATTATCCTATGCATATCCCTTTGGAGTGTCATAACCAAGAGTGAAGCAATGCCCGTTGTCATTTTGCAGGATACCCCGGGCCAAACCCGAAACTCATTGTCAGAGTTTTCACACCTAGGTACATCTGTTCCAGAGCCGCTTCTACTTGATTATATCCAGACATGGATGCATTGCTTAGAAAATAAACAAAATATTTACATTACCAAAATTCTAGGAAGTTATTATATACTAATCCTCAAAGTATATCTTAGGGTAATGTGCTCTAATCAGAGTTTATCTAAATCTAGTTTCCAAGGTTTGTACTAAACTTCCTCTAATACCAACTATAACGCCCCAACCCCAGTTACCCAGAGTCGGTTCTTTATTACATAAAATTGGCATGATACAAGGAATCGTGTCCCAAAAGACATATCGGTTTAGTATTATTTGAAACAAGATACACACATAAGTTAAAAATTACATCTTGAAAAGAAATACAACACTAATATTCAATTAGAAACATCCAAGACTCATAGATTATGCCTGAAAGTCACTAATAAATAAATTCTTTATATCCTGGGAAAATGAAACATAAGAAAGGGGTGAGCTCAAACGCTTAGTAAGGGTAAGTAATACATAGGAAGATAGCATAAACATTAGGAATAGTGAATAATTGAAAACACATTCCTTTACAAATAATAAACATGAATAATTTATGTAAGGAATATGAGATGAGTAAGTAATGCCATAATAAAACATAGTCATGGGTATTCTACTAGTTGAATAACCACATGAACCATCAATCATATTTTCATAATGAGGGAATGTATAATGCAGGACATTCTAAAACATTTTGTCAAGGCCTCAACCAAGACATTTAAAAATTATTAAGGCCTCATCCAAAACCATATATCAAAATTGGGAAAGGCCTCTGACAATTACATATATAATTGTCTCATGAGACCTACCAATGAACTAAGGAGCTATATCGGGCTCCACCCATCACTTACTAAGTCCAATACATTCCTCATATAAAAAGGTTGAAACATAATATAAACATTTGTATTAAAACTAGCATAAAAAATGTCAATACTTTAACTATAAACCATGAATGGTATAAAAACAACACATCCACATTAAAATATATCACAAAACCTTCAATAAAATATGGAATATTTGTATCATAATAAATCAACTTCAAACAAGTTTAAAATCCATCAAAGGATGTTGACATAGATGAAAATGATTTGTAAAACTCTTTGAGAGAAAGATACCTTTTTCATGAAAATATTTTAAAGTCACACAATTTATAAAGGAATAAATTTAAATAAATTTTTGAATCAAAGTGTCCGATACCAATTTTAAACTTTTGAAAGGAATTAACATTTTAAAAACAATCATGTCCATATAAATAAATCATTAAAAACCATTTTGAAAACATGGACATTAATGAGAATGATTTAGAAGAATAAATATTTAAACCATTTAAAATGATGATCTAGTTAAATATTCACTTCCATAAAACCTTAAAATATCCCTTTTGAAAATATTTTTATGAAACAAAGATGTGGATGATAAAGAGGTCCTAGTAGATAGTCACGTAAAAACAACCTCGGATAATGAAGAGATTGTATAATTAACCCTTACCTTGTACTTTTACTTAGTCGATGGTATGTTAACATCCTGTATAATAGTTAAATAATTGTTATTAAATTATACAATAACTACATACATAAATATGATATCATATATGATCTTCTAATATTTCTTTGTTAATAATATTTCAGTAGTATCATCGTTTCAGGTGTTAACTGATCTATTTTCCTTTATATGATTGGTTACTTAAGACATGTTTTTTATGGATATGATGTATTTGATTCATATCTAGAATTATATTAAGTTCTTAAAAATTATTCTTAATTATAAAATGAAAATTATTCTTGAATTATTACGATGGGGAATAAATCTCATAGTGTTCGTGGAGACGGTAATCCGTACGTACGCACGAGCGACAATATCATTATATTGATGGTGAAATCATATGTAATTGGATGGTATATAATCTATACAGAATCATTAACATGTTATATTTATTATTTACATCAGTTATACTCATTATTATACCTATCCAAATAATTAAGTGTTTGGATAAAAAACTACACCACGACGTGGAGACGATAAGTCGTACGTACGAATGTATGGTGACTTTTCCATTTACAGGAGGGATAGAATAATGAATATGGTTGTAACATATTAATAATAACATAACAGTATGTATAAGGTACTATATTTATTATTTTGTTATGGAAACAACAAAGAAAGAGGAAGTGGAAGAAGAAAAGAACTTGAAAGAGGGTGGTGAAATTATAACCTCTTCTTCGTGTTTCCTTTTGAGTTGATCAAAAGGGATCCTTTGATTAGATTTATGATCAAAGTAAGGACTATTGGTTCATGTGAGGGAAGTTGAGATACTATTTGGATAGGTTTTGGCCGATACAAATGGCTTTGGAGGTGTGACTTTGAGAGAATGGGAAGTTCCCTTTTATAAGAGGGGTGACAGTCACTTTAAGAAAAGATTAAAATATTAATTTATTATACAATCATATCTAGTTTATAATGGCTCAAAATGAATTTATTTATATAATTAGGTGATTATGGGTAAAAAACTTCCAAACATTATGTTTTAGACAAGTTTAGGTTACCATTTTAACCTTATCTTTTAGATTTAAATCTTAGTTAAATAGTCTAACTTTTACTGTGTCTTCTTGTATTCTTAAACAATATGGTTAATAAAATTACTCTAAACTTCTAAGATAACATCAAGTGGTTCATTAATGACATATATAATATTATTTAATACTTTTTCTAAACCTTAGTTTTTTAGAAATATTATATAATTTAATAATATGATATTTGTTTTAAATACTCATTTATATCAATTTTGACATTATTTAGTATTTGGTTTTTGTGAAAATCATCACAACTTTATTACTTCGAAAAAGATACATTGAATCAACCCTAACATTTAATATTCACCTAGAAAATTCTTGGATGTCATAAAAATGTTGAAATTATATTTATTTTAATATTTATAATACCATTTATTTGATTCTTTCATTAATAAGGTAATTACTGCATCATCATTGTGTCATAAATAAATTTAATTTTTTAATGTCTAAAAATTATAAATAAAATACCATTATGTAAGAAATATTTTTAACTTTATAAAGAATATTTTTAGTCGAATTTATCTTATTTATGACCCTATATTAAAAATGTTTTAGTTATTAAACTTTGAATTTAACTCTTTTAACTCTTCTTTAAATAAAATAATAATAAATTTCCTAATATTATACAAGTGGACCAAAAGGATAATATTTTATTCCTAAGGTTGTTTTTAGTCAAATTACACTTATCCAATAGAATTAGGAAATGTGTTAGGGTAATTATAATATCATTTTTACCCTTAATTACCCTATTTACTTTTAACCATGGTAAATAAGTCAAAAGTTACTATTCACCAAAATTATTTTCATCTTATTTAATCATATTTTACTTAATGATGTCAACCGTGACTCTCAGATTTTTTAAATTCAATTTATAGAAGTGGTAAAATTAAGTTTTATGCAAATTTGCAAATGTTCCTAGAAGGTGGGTAAAAGATGGTAAAAAGTTCAACAAAAATTTATATATCTAATTTTATTATAAAATGAATCCAATGAATTAAATTGAAATTATATATGTATTATTCATATATTTTGACTTAAAATAAATTTAAATAAAATAAATAATTATTTAAATATAAGTCGGTTTTAAACAATAACACAGTGTTTTTCACTATTCATCAAAAATTGAATGTTTTTAGAAAAATACCAAAAATTCACCCTAAGCTAATTTTTATATTAATAATTGAAAAATAAAGTCTATTTTACCAAATTCAAAACATAGAATTTTCATTTATTAATTTAAAATTAATTTCCATTGTCAAAACCAAAAAGCGGGTTTTTAAAAAGTAAAAACTACCAAAAGATTGAGATGTGTTTATGTAAAATTTAAATGTAAAATTAATTATAATTACCTAGATTGTATTAAATTATAAAAATATAATTCAATTATTCTTCCAAAACATTCAAATCAATAATTTAACACTATAAATTATTTCGATTAAAAAAGTTGTTTTCAATTAAAATTTAGTATTTTTTCACTATTCATCAACATATGAAAGTTGTCAGAAAAGTACCAAAAATTTATCCAAACTAAATTTTTATGTCCAAATTCTATAGAATAATTTAATTTTATTAAATTTAATATATAAAAGTGTCAAATATTGGTTTTAAAAGGATTCTCCATTAAATAGGTGGTAAAATTGCATTTTTTGAAAAATACTTCTTTTATCTAAAAAATTGAGTTTTTCTTTATATTCTGTCTAAGAAACAGAAAATATGAATGTTAAAATTATATAGGATATATATAAAATTCAAAATGTATTTAATACTATTCATAACCTCTTTTTGAATGGCTAGTTTGGTAAGTCGTAGTGCACTTGAACTCGTTGTTGTGTGTAGAGCAAGTTATTGAATTACTTTGAAGAGATAACATACTATGAAATCTTGGTGTGTTACAACTAGATAAAATGGTAAAAACTCATATATTATTTTTGGAATGTCATATTCAAGGATTCTATACTACACAAATGATATATTTTTTTATTAATGTAACAAGAAAACCAATATGGTCAATCTTAATTTAATTTAGTGGTTTTCTTTCTTATTGGTCAAAAACAATATCATTATGGTTTTTAAATAAGCATATATATGTTTTATATTTCAAAATTGTGTTACTTTCAAATTATGAAATATTTCATATAAATATAAAATCTTACTATATTTTCTTTTTAAAATTATTTTCATGCTTATATTTTTATGATTTAACATTTATATTTAAACTTATCTTCCACTATTATGTATAATTTGTAATTATATTCTTCAAATACGCATATTTTTTTATATTTCAAAATTTTGTTACTTTAAAATTACGAATTATTTTGTATAAATATAAAATTGTCTTATCATAAAAAGATGAATAATTTGGATATTTATTATAGTTAATAATGAGTTAAAGTTGAATTATGGCACAAAAAATGAGTGATGAATATTAGGTAGGTGTTGATACTTTTTTGGAATTTTCTAAACAAAATGTTCCAATCAATGAAACATTTTTCTATTCATGACTAAAATGATTAAATGTGAAGAAGTTGAAAAGTAAAGAGATCAAATATCATTTAATTATTCATGGTTTTAATATAAGTTACAACCCTTGGATTTGGCATGGTGAAACCAGGCAGAATTTCAGATATATTGATTATGATGCTTAGTAAGATAGTAACTTTGATGAAATTGAAGAAATGTTTCTTGATATTTAAGTAGAAAAAATTGATAAAGAACCAACAATTTAGCATCTATATGGTGATACTAAAGAAAAATTGTATCTTGGTTGTACATATTTTATGGTTTTATCGTCGGTTTTAAGATTGATTAACCAAAAGGAAAAGCATGTATGAAGTGACAAAAGTTTTATAGAGATGCTACAATTATTAAAAAAAATTCTTCTTGAAGACAATGATCTTCTAGATTCACATTTTAAGGAAAAGAAAATATTATGCCTAATGGGATTGGGATACAAGAAAATATATGCATGTACAAATGGCTATTTGATATTTAGGAAGGAATATGGATTTCTATCAGAGTGTCCTAAATGTGAGACATCACGGTATACGTTGAAAGAAAAATCACAGGTTGATGTACAGAGAACCCTTCCAAGGTATTATTGTGTCTTCCTATAATTATTCATTTGAAACGTTTATTTTCTAATTCACATGATGAAAAAAGGTTTAGATGGCAGGGGGATGTGTGGATATGTGATGGAAAAATACGTCATCTAGAAGATTTTCAATAGTAGAATAAAATTGATGAGAAGTATCCTACATTCTGAAATGAAGTTAGAAATTTCAGACTTAGGTTGTGCATGGATGGAATGAATCCATATCGAAGCCTCAATAGCACACATAGTTCATGGCATGTTTTATTGGTAATTTACAACATATCTCCCTAATTTTTTATTAAGTGTAAATATGTCATGTTGAGTTTAATGATCTCTGGACCAAAGCAGCATGAAAATGTTATTAATGTTTTCTTATCACCATGAATTGATGATTTGAAACTCTTATGGGAGGATGGTATTAAGGTGTATGATTCTTAAAAATGTAATATTTTCAAGTGAATGTGGTGATTTTGTTCACTATAAATGACTTCACAGCATATGGAAATTTTCCTGGATACAATGTTAAGGGGTATAAATCGTGTCCAATTGAAAACAACATAATTTATATTGTCAATTTAATCATGGGAGGAAAACAGTATACATGGGTCATCAAAAGTTTTTTCCTATAGATCACTCTTATAGAAGATTAAAAAATGAATTCAATGGATCATAAAAAATTGATATTTCTCCAAAACCTTTATCCACTGATGAGTACTTTGATAGGGTTCAAAAACGTTATGAAACATTGGGAAAGGCACATAAATATAGTAATGATAGACATATTTAGAAAAAAAAATCAATATTTTTTGAGCTACCATATTATAGATATCATAAAGTAAAACATAACATTGATGTAATGCATGCGGAGAAGAATATCTGTGACAATTTGATTGAAACATTGTTAGATATTAAAGGAAATAATAAATATGGGTTGAATGGATGATTATACATACTATCAATGGGAATATGTATGGATTTAGCTCCCACACCTAATGGAAGATGAACATTTATTCCCCTAACTTGTCATACATTATCCAAGAGAGATAAAACTAACTTTTGTTAGTGTATTCATGATATCAAAGTGCCACAAGGTTATTCTTGAAATGTAAAATTATTTTCTCTTAGAAATATTTGAAGTTGAAAAGTATTGAATCTAATGATTGTCAAATCATGATGTAACAACTTATACCAGTTGCATTGCATGGAATATTTCCCATTTGTTTCAGAAAGACTACCATAAAGGTGTGTTATTTTTTCAATTCGATTTATAATAAGGTGATTTATCTGGATGCTTTGAACATTTTTGGAAAATGAAGTGATTTCTATACTTTATCAATTTAAATTTATTTTCCTCCATATTTTTTTGATATAATGGTGCATTTAATGGTTCATATGGTTCAAGAAATTAATCTTTGTAAACCTATATATCTATGTTGGATGTATCCTTTTGAAAGGTATATGAAGTTATTTAAGGGGTATGTTAAGAATCAATATTGACCTGAAGCCTCTATTATTGAAAAGTATATTTCTGAGGAGGTTGTGTAGTTTTGTATGAGATACTTGTCTATGGAGGAGCACATTGGTTTGCTTCCATCTCTCCATGAATGAGTTAATAATGAGGGAAAGGGGATTCATGGATTTAAATTTAAATAGTTGTCAAGTAAACAGATGAAGAAGGTACATTTATACATATTTAAAAACATGGATGATGCTCAACCATATATATAATTTCATATTAATGAGTTGAAACAATGTCATCCCAAGAAGAAAGAAATGTGAATTTTGAATGAGCATGACAAAACTTTTTTCCATGGTTTAAAAAGACCATACATGGTATATCAGATGCATCAGATATATTAATATGGTTAGTGGGTGGTCCAAGTTTAAATGTGATAACATGGTCCGGGTATAAAAATAATGGCTATACATTTTATATGAAAGATCAGGACAACAGAAGTGCAGTTCAGAATAATGGTGTATTGATGTTCGCAGAAGTAATGCATTTTTCGAGTTCTAAAGACAAAAACTGAATTTCTGCATCAAGTGAAAATTATAGAGTCATTGAAAAAATATGGGTGGTTGATTACATTAAAATTAAAGTTCCCATATTTAACTGCAAATGGTTTATCAGTAAGAACAGTGTTAGACACAATGAATTTGGAATGACACTTGTTGATATGAATATATTAGAAGACACAACTAATTATTTTATAATGGAAACACATAAAAAACAAATTTTCTTTGTTCCTGATCAATATGATATACAGTGGTCTATTGTTTTACAAGGGAGAAAGCAATATGTTGGTGATGATAAACTTGATGAAGATGCTGATTTATGTGAGATCTCTACTTCCATGGAAATATTAACAGATAATAATGATGAGCATGTTGTAGACATGATTTGTACAATAAGGAATGATCATGATAAATGAATTTGGTAAAACAACCCATTAGTACATTCATAATATTATAGGTAACATATGTTTATTTCTCGTTTACTTTTATTAATTTCATAAAATGTTATATTTTATTTTTTTCTTTATTAAAACACGTATTAAAAAGAATCAATAGAAATGTTTATTTATTTTAGTTTAGTTTTGTTTAGTTTACCATTTTTACCATTATATAGATTATATATTTACTGATTTTGTTTAATGAAAATTATTTTAAATCTATATGTTAAAAAATATTACTTTTTTTGTGTAAAAAATTGTTTTATTAGGTTGGACCATTTTTTATATTCCTATGCTAATTTTGGATTTATTTTCATTCATTTACATGAAATTTCATATATCATTACTATTTTTATAATTTTAGTTAACTATAACAAATCTGAATAATAATGTGTTAAGTTTTATTTTACTTTTGTGTTTCATATTTTTTCTTTTCTTTTTCATTAGTATTATAATATTTGAATTTCTATATTTTGTGTACTAAATGTTTGTTTCTTTGATATGAAGGAAAATGACAGATTAATCAGATAATCAACCAAAAACTTCTAGATATGAGCGTCATGATCATACCTCTGGGGAGGAACATCCACATGCTTCTCTTGATGTTCCTCAATCTTCTTCATGCTCTCCAACAATGGCAAAAAAGATTTTGAGGGTTGGTAAACATGGCAGCACACGTTTTCCAAAATTATTAGTTGCTCGTATCCAGGACTGAAGGATAGATATAGACTTTGATGACAATGATGTCCCAAGAGGTCCTAATGAAAAATAGTTCAAGAGTTTTGTATCAACTTAGGGTAAAAGAAAAGTCATAATTTTGTTTAATAATTGGAGAAGTGTTGACAAAACAACACTAACTCAGTTGTGGGAGACCATTTTGGTGATCTCTTTTTCTATTGGTTAACTAATCTTGAAATGTTTATCGTATAATATATTTTTCCTCTTATTTATCAGATGAAATTTGATATACCAGAAACTTTAGGATTTAGGAGGAAATTTTTATCGATGAATACTAGGAGATAGAGGGATTTCAAATCAACCATCACATCTAATTTCATTTTTTGGGATAGGAAACATGATAGTCCATGTCATATATATCCTTTTATTTATGAAGACACATGGAAATAATTTTTCAAAAGTAGAAGACAAGAATCATTTTTGGTAAGTGAAATTTAAACTTTTAGAAGTTTTCCTATATTAATGATCGTATTAATGACATCTTAATGATTTATTATTATTAATTAATTGGAATCAAGGTGATCTCATTAGGAGAATCTAGAAATGTAAACCCTCATAATTTATCTTAGGGAGGGTATACTTTATTAGAAGAACAAATGATAACGGAAAAATTACAAAAACTTAGAACTAAGTCTTCTAGATATGGAGAGGTTTCCCCTCCCTCCCCTTCGTCTAGACATGAAAAATGGAAGAGGGATTAAATGAGAAAAAAGGGGCAATATTTTAAAGAATAATTGAGGGTCATAGCTGAGAGGATTATAAGTTTTTTATCTTATTTATTTAAGTCTATTCAATTCTTTATATAATTTGAATAATTAAATAATTTTTTAAATAATTCATAAAGTATTCTATTAAGGAGCATATCACACAAGGGGTATTTAAAGATGATGGGAGGCATGATATTTTATCTTCTACATTGGAAAATCCCAAACACCCGGGTCGTGTACGAGGATACTCGACGAGTGTATCGATAAGAAAAGTGTTACAAAATTCTTCTGATTCTTCCATGGAGGGTATATATAAAAAAAGAATATCTGGAGGTTGAAGTTACACAATATTATTAATGTGATGATTGAGGAATATATCAGAGCATTGGTGTCACGACCTACCTCCCCAGGCTATCAACCTTATCATCTTACCCCATGGGTCTCCCTGTAATACCTTAGTTGCCTTCCCAGCACACCATAGGCTATTACTCGCTAGGGTCAATTATTAGATTAATGACTATCCCCATATGCCAACACATGTTATTTCAGTGTGTTTTTTCCTCACTCACACACACCCTGAGAAACTTCCTAGAAGGTCACCCATCCTGATTACTACTCCAGGCCAAACATGCTTAACTGTGGAGTTATAATCAGGGAGGCTCCCAAAAATAAAGGCGCACCTTGTTGACAATAGTCATATCATTTAGTCATTTAACCCTTTATCATTTGGGGGTGTTACAATCACCCCCCTTTAAAGCACAAAGTCTTCATTGTGGGCCCTACATCTCAACCCATGCAGTGCACCACACATAACATGGTCTTCACCCATCCTGATTACTACTCCAGGCCAAGCATTATTAACTGTGGAGTTCTAATCAGGCAGTCTCTCGAAAAGAAAGGTGCACCTTGTTGACATGAGTCATATCATTTAGTCATTTAACCCTTTATCATTTGAGGTGTTACAATCACCCCCTTTAAAGCACAATGTCCTAGTTGTGGGCCCTACATATCCACCCATGCAGTGCACCACACTTAACATGGTCTTCGGGTCCTGGCATGCCATGTACCACCAGTTGCCCCGTAGACACGTGGTCCCCAGCCAAGGGTCCACCCACATGCCTAAACGGGTCATCTGACTAAAGACAGTCCCCACAGACCAACACATGTCCTTTCTAGTGTGCTTTGTCCTCACTCACACACACCCTGGTCATCTTACCCCATGGGTCTCCCTGTAATACCTTGGTTGACTTTCTAGCACACCATAGGCTATTACTCACTAGGGTCGCTTATCACACTAATGACTGTCCCAATAGGCCAACACATGTTCTTTCAGTGTGTTTTGTCCTCACTCACACACACCCTGGTCATCTTACCCCATGGGTCTCCCTGTAATACCTTGGTTGCCTTCCTAGCACACCATAAGCTATTACTCACTAGGGTCGTTTATCATACTAATGACTGTCCCCATAGGCCAACACATGTTCTTTCAGTGTGTTTTTTCCTCAGTCACACACACCCTGGAAAACTTCCCAGAAGGTCACCCATCCTGATTACTACTCCAGGACAAAAATGCTTAACTATGGAGTTCTAATCAGGTAGACTCCTTAAAAGAAAGGTGCACCTTGTTGACATGAGTCATATCATTTAGTCATTTAACCCTTTATCATTTGGGGGTGTTACAATCACCCCCCCTTTAAAGCACAATGTCCTCATTGTGGGCCCTACATCTCAACCCATGCAGTGCACCGCACTTAACATTGTCCTCGGGTCCTGGCATGCTAGGTACAACCAGTTTACCCGCAGACATGTGGTCCCCACCCAAGGGTCCACCCGCATGCCTAAACATGTCATCTAACTAAAGACAGTCCCCACATGCCAACACATGTCCTTTCCAGTGTGCTTTGTCCTCACTCACACACACCCTGGTCATCTTACCCCATGGGTCTCCCTGTAATACATTGGTTGCCTTCCCAGCACACCATAGGCTATTACTCACTAGGGCCGCTTATCAGATTAATGACTTTCCCGATAGGCCAACACATGTTATTTCAGTGTGTTTTGTCCTCACTCACACACACCCTGGGAAACTTCCCAGAAGGTCACCCATCTTGATTACTACTCTAGGTCAAGCATGCTTAATTGTGGAGTTTTAACCAAGTAGGCTCTCGAAAAGAAAGGTGCACCTTGTTGATATGAGTCATATCATTTAGTCATTTAACCCTTTATCATTTGGGGGTGTTACAATCACTCCCCTTTTAAAACACAACTTCCTCATTGTGGGCCCTACATCTCAACCCATGCAGTGCACCACACTTAACATGTTCTTCAGGTCCTGGCATGCCAGGTACCTCCAGGCCAAGCATGCTTAACTGTGGAGTTCTAATCAGGTAGACTCCGGAAAAGAAAGGTTCACCTTGTTGACATGAGTCATATCATTTAGTCATTTAACCCTTTATCATTTGGGGGTGTTACAATCACCCCCCCTTTAAAGCACAATGTCCTCATTGTGGGCCCTATATCTCAACCCATGCAGTGCACCACACTTAACATGTTCCTCGGGTCCTGGCATGCTAGGTACCACCTGTTGCCCCGCAGACACGTGGTCCCCACCCAAGGGTCCACCCGCATGCCTAAACAGGTCATCTAACTAAAGACAGTCCCCACAGACCAACACATGTCCTTTCCAAAGTGCTTTATCCTCACTCAAACACACCCTGGTCATCTTACCCCATGGGTCTCCCTGTAATACCTTGGTTGCCTTCCCAGCACACCATAGGCTATTACTCACTAGGGCTACTTATCAGATTAATGACTTTCCCGATAGGCCAACACATGTTCTTTCAGTGTGTTTTGTCCTCACTCACACACACCCTGGGAAACTTCCCAGAAGGTCACCCATCCTGATTACTACTCCAGGTAAAGCATGCTTAACTGTGGAGTTTTAACCAAGTAGGCTCCCGAAAAGAAAGGTGCACCTTGTTGATATGAGTCATATAATTTATTCATTTAACCCTTTATCATTTGGGGGTGTTACAATCACTCCCCCTTTAAAGAACAACTTCCTCGTTATGGTCCCTACATCTCAACCCATGCAGTGCACCACACTTAACATGGTCGTCAGGTCCTGGCATGCCAGGTACCACCAGTTACCCCGTAGACACGTGGTCCCCACCCAAGGGTCCACCCACATGCCTGAACGAGTCATCTGACTAAAGAAATTCCTCACATTCCAACACATGTCCTTTCTAGTGTGCTTTGTCCTCACTCACACACACCCTGGGAAACTTCCTAGAAGGTCACCCATCCTGATCACTACTCTAGGCCAAACACGCTTAACTGTGGAGTTCTAATCAGGCAGGCTCCCAAAAAGAAAGGTGCACCTTGTTGACATGGGTAGTAACATTTATCCTTTTAAGTATCAATTTTCCAGGGGTGTTACATTATCCACCCCTTTAAGGCACAACGCCCTTGTTGTAGACCCCAAGCCTCAAACCCAGGTAGTGCCTAAGCACTTCCAGCTGGGTATTGGCTCTGATACCATTTATCATGACCCACCTCCCCGGGCTATGAACCTTGTCATCTTGCCCCATGGGTCTCCCTGTAATACCTCAGTTGCCTTCCCAGCACACCATAGGCTATTACTCACTAGGGTCACTTATCAAACTAATGACTGTCCCCACAGGCCAACACATGTTCTTTCAGTGTGTTTTGTCCTCACTCACACAGACCTTGGGAAACTTCCCAGAAGGTCACCCATCTTGATTACTACTCCAGGCCAAGCATGATTAACTATGAATTTCTAATCAGGTAGGCTCCCGAAAATAAAGGTGCACCTTGTGGACATGAGTCATATCATTTAGTCATTTAACCCTTTATCATTTGGGGGTGTTACAATCACCCCCCTTTAAAGCACAACATCCTCGTTGTGGGCTCTACATCTCAACCCATGCAGTGAACCACACCTAACATGGTCGTTGGGTCCTGGCATGCCATGTACCACCAGTTGCCCCGCAAACATGTGGTACCCACCCAAGGGTCCACCCACATGCCTGAACAGGTCATCTGACTAAATACAGTCCCCAAAGGTCAACACATATCCTTTCCAATGTGCTTTGTCCTCACTCACACACACCTTGGGAAACTTCCCAGAAGGTCACCCATCTTGATCACTACTTCAGGACAAGCACACTTAACTATGGAGTTCTAATCAGGCAGGCTCCCGAAAAGAAAGGTGCACCTTGTTGACATGGGTAGTAACATTTAGCCTTTTAAGTCTCACTTTTCCAAGGGTGTTACATTAATTGTCACACCCCGACCACAGATTCCAATTGTTTTATTCTTTTCTCGGTCCCGCGCCTTTGGGCAGAGTTGGGTTTGAGTCCGGGTTTGAAAATTTTTAAGCTTTGATGTTTTCGGTGGGTCTCGGGCTAGTGCGCAGTCACCGCACTACTAGCGGTCACCACACATTTGGTCGGGGTGGGTGCGCAGTCACCGCACCACTAGTAGCGATCATGCGTTCATACCTGGTGATTGCGAGATCGGCCAACCATTTAGATGAATAATAAAATTAAAAGAATGAATTAAATGGGGGAAAAATAATAAATAAATAAAGAAGGTTAAATTAAATTAAATTAAAAAGAATTTTATAAAATGTTTAATAATAATAATAACAATAATTTATAATATTGTTATTATTATTATTATTATCATTACTATTATTATTACTATTATTATTATTATAGGTTAATAGAAGAATAAAAAAAGGTAAACCCTAGACTACCAGACGCACCCCCCTTCCCCCCTTGCTGGCCGTGGGCCGCACCCCCCATTCCTCGTCGCTCTCTCCCTTCACCACGCCACTCCCCTCTCCTCCCGGCCTCCGCCTCTCCGCTTACCTCTCCTCCCGCCTCCTGCAGGTCACGCGCAAGCCGATCCCCTCCTCTTCCCTGGTCTGATGAAGACGCGCACCGAAACCCCAGCTGGCTCCACCTCGCTTTGCGGGTTCCCACTGCCCAGCCTCTCAGTCCGGCATAGCCCTCTCCCGGTCCAGTGTGGCCTTCTGCATCTGAAGCAGCCTCCCCCTCCTCCTTCCCGGCATGATTTCGGCGAACCCGTCCTCCTTCCTGGCACGATTCCAGCGAACTCGACCCCTGCCATCCGATGATCTTCCGGCACAAACCTGAATTCCATTGCGCAACACCTCATGATGTTCTGACGTGGCCGCGAATTCCCTCGCTGGGTTCACGAAGGGTGTCTTGGGTCATGTCGGACCCCGTTCTATCCACCACCGCTGAAGGCAAAGCGATTTAGATTGCTTTGGATCTTCCGCCGTTGTTTGCGAGGCACGTTTGGCCTGGCTGTATGTTTTGGTTCACCGCCACCATACAAGGTGAGTTTTATTATCGCACACATGTTTATTTTATTGTCGTTATTGTGTTTTTAATTCCTTATATTTTTTTTGTGGTGCGAATAATTATTTTGGTGTTCAATCTTGCCTTGCCATGTTCTCATGATCACCGCCGCTATCCGAGGTGATGTTTTTAATCCATCGCTTTGTTGCACCCTTTATTTTTGGGTCGTGTTTTCATCTTTGAGTCCTTGGTTTTCATTTAGAGGTGCTTCGGTCTATGCCGCCTTATGTTGGGTGTTAGAAATTGTTTCTGGGAGTCGAGATCGTTTCCGAGTGTGCACACATATTTTTTCCCAGGTATGAATATATATATATACACCTTCTGAGTGCATGTTCCCTCATGGAACGGGGAACACATGCATTAGTTTAAAGGTGTATATGTATATATATGAAAGTGCGTGCACTCGTGCAAGTGAGGTGTTGCTTGAGTTAGAAAGTTTCGACTGGACTTCCTTGAGGTAGGAAAATCCATGAATTTACTTTCCATTGCTTGTCCTTGATGCTTGAGGTTTTCGTTATATTATTATCTTGCTATTAATCTTCATGGTACCTCTTTAAATCTTCTTGTGGTGTTCAAAAATTATTTTTTGTTGTTAAAGATAGGGTTTACATGAATCTTGGTTTAAGCCTTCTATATGATGACTTTGGTGTTTGTAAATTTCCACTTGTTCTTTTTGTGTGGAATTGGATGTTTGGGAGGGGGGTTTTCTCATAAAAATGATTTTTTAAATTGGTCTGAAATATGTTTTGGATTTCGTGTATGAAATGTGGTGTTTTCCCTGGTTGTAGTATGGTGTTTTTCTAAAAATAGGCTTTTGGTTTATGAACTTGTGTGGTATTTTATAAGTGAGTGATATGGGTGTTTTTGGGTTGAAAGCAAAGGGTGTATTTATAAAATTTGGTTTCAAAATTTTTGGTTGGTTTTGAAGTGTTCCTCTTGGTTTGGCCCAGTTGTCCCTGGAAGCATGATGGGGTGAGTTGTTGGAAAATGAAAGGGGTGTTTGTAAATTTTGGGGTGTGTTTGGGTGAAAGTGGAAGTCAAAGCCCGTTTGGCACTTTCTTGGGTGTTGTTGTTTTAACTTGAATTAAAGTGAAATTGGGAAGAGTTTTGGTAAATGTTTTATTTAAGGGCCCGTTTGGGCATGTTGGTATAAAGATAGTATTTGTGGTTTTTTTTGAATGGGTTAATAAATGTTTTGATAAAAGGATGAGCGTTGTGAAGCTAAAGGCCCATTTGGCATCTTTGAAACTGTGTGTTTGGAAAACCCCACATCAGTTAGGCCCTTACCTTGTCTTTCAATCATGTGACAGGATGGTCTTTGGTATGGGCCTCCTTTTGAGAATATTTATTTTAAGGCATGGGAATAACCTTGAGGTGGTCAGGGTGGTGCCGGATTGTGTCGCGTTCTTGATTATATATATATGTCTTGTTATTTGAATGCGTGGAACACCTATTTGTGAACATAACACAGAAACTTAGAATAGAAAGGGGGTTTAATGAGAATGATTGCTACACTAGTTTAGATTACGCATCGGCTAATGACCCCTAGTACGAATGACACTCTGCTAGGGGATTGGGCCTCTAGGTTAGGCCATGTAGGGAAACACCAGGCATTAGGGCGTTATGACATCATCGAGAGTAGGCATGTAACAACCCAAAGTTTCATTAATGAAAATCATTCTTGATCTAATTAAATGTATCTGTATGTTTATATAAAATGTCAACTTCTTTGGTTTTATGTTAAGAATTTTGACTGTTGCTAATATAGCTGTAGAACAGTGATCACATGATTAGTATAAATATATGGATTTAACAAATCCAATTTACTCAGACAAATGAAGAGATAGCCTCATCCAGTAGAATTACTCCATACGAAGCCCATTTTTTGGAGCACGGAAAAGAGGTGGCATCCTTGGGCTTCGCTCTTGACCAAGCCCAAGCTGAGCTGCATCATATCAATCTCGAACGGGACCGTCTACGGGATAAGTGGAAGTTGATAGAAATTACCACTCGAGCGATGTTATCCGAGCCACCCCAAGAGTCCGTCACCATCGCACACCTTACCCTTAGGTCTTATGATATTGTTTTAAGGGGTTATTTAACAAATATCTAGTACTATGTTCATGTATATTATTTTTGTATATAATAATGAATATACCTCTTTTTCATTTTTGATACATTGTAAATAGTTTTTAAAGTACAAATAGTGTTTTTAGTTATTATTTAATTAAGAATTATATTTTATTAAATTAAGGGGTTTTTGAATTAAATAATATTTTAATAAAATATTATTATTAAATTAATTTTTATTAAATATAAATGATCTTATAATTTTATGAATGCAATTATAATTTTTATTAAGTTTTGAAATCCATTTTTGTCAAAACCTGTGAATTTTCGATAAATGCCGGTTTTTATTTTAAAAGTGAAAATTAACATATTTAGAAAATTATTTAGATAAAATAAATGTTATTTATAGAATCAGGATGTCGAAATTATCCAATAGTGAATTTTTCATAATTTTCTGAGATAGTCAAATTTTTGGGTAAAAATTAAATACCGTTTAAATATATAATGTGTTTTATGACATCATAATGACCCAATAGTGATGTAATAAAATACTATAATCTTTATGTTAGGACAATATATGTTTTAAAATTAAAATAATGTGATTTTGGGTTTTTTTGACTTACTTTTCAAAGCATTAATGGACCCCTCAAGACTTATTAAACACCTTGTCTTTCTAAATTGTTTTCCATGGGAGTGTGACTCACCTCCACATAAGCAAACCAATTATTTTAAGAAGTTTGGACTTTGTAATTATAAAATATTTTTTTCCTCTCCCCTTTTCAAAAAACCATGGGCAAAAACCGTGGGATGATTTGTGGTTTGGATTAATTTAATATAAGGGGTCCCAAACCTAAATAATAAAGACTTCCCTCACCTTTCCTATATAAACCCACCCAAGCTCCCACTTCCTCCTCACTAAAAGACTTTGGAGTTCATCAAAACTCTTCCCTACTCTCTCTATAATCCTCCCAAGGTGCCCCAAGCTCCGAAGAAGCCTCTCACAGGCCTCTCTCTAGCCTTTGGAAGCACACTTCCAAGTAAGGGTTTTTTCTTCTTTTCTCATTTTTGTCCAATTGTCTTTAAGTTGTTTTTCCATTTTAATTTTAATTATGAATGTTGGGGTATGATTTCGAACCTCCCTCATAATTCCCTATTTATGTTTTAATGATGGGAGACCCCTTTCCCTCTCATTAAATGCCTCCCGTGTGCACCTGTTACTATGCTGAAATTCCGAAAGGAACATCTCTCTCCTCTTTTACATTCAAGCAATACTTTTGTATTGTGAATCTAAATTCCAATACAATTGTTGGGACATGTATCTATATTACATCCTTACTTTCCATTACATGTAAATATGATGAGGAACCCCTTTCTCTCTCATCAACCATTTTTATGAATTCTTATGTCACACCGTTATGCTGCCGAAATCACACCAATTTTCTAAGCCAATGTCATTGTGTAGTGAATACCATGCCCATTTCTCCATTAAGGGTATTCACCTTTATGCACATTTAATTATTGATTATAAAGTTCCATGTATCAATTCCACATTCCTTTATCGTGTAATAAATTATTATGTTTTATGAATCCATGTTTTATGATCCATGTGGCACACTTATGCATGAAATGAAATGTTTAAGAAGGGTGCACCCTTATAGCGCTCCAATGCATTGGGTAAAGTATAGTATCATGATACTTCATGTGCAATGAGTTTTTACTCATTCTAATTCAAGTGCAATGAGGGTTTACTCGTGCTTCATGTGCAATGAGGATTTACTCATGCTCTATGTGCAATGATCCTTGGATCATGCTAATTCCATGTTAAGTGTTGTTGCCACATTTCTATGTTATGATTATCATGATTTATCATGCCTTTATGTTCATGTTTATCTTGTGATCTATTGATATTCCTAATTTCTAACATGTATTGTAATCCTCAAGTTATTCCATGTGTATTCCCTTACTGGGCTTTATAGCTCACCCTTTTCTTATGCATGTCCTCAGGTTATCCCATGCAATGCTAAGTACGAGGGAATGTGGTGGTCATTTAAAGGAAGTTTTCAATAAAGATGTTGTATTTAATGTTTCAATTTTTTATGTAATGATCCTAATCCCCAAAGACACTAAACCTCTCGATCTTCTTTGTTGTATCAAGTGAAGTTTTATGTAATAAATCATGTTTAAGTTGTAATAAAAAGTAGGGTTGTCATAAGGCATGCCTTCAGGATGAGTCACATGTATAGTACATTATGGTCTTCCTCCGAGTTCCTTGGTTTTTTGTGATCCTTTAATACGACCACTATTAGTACCATTACCCCTACTGTGTGTAGAATAATACCCTTAAACTTGGTTTTGGTGTTTCTTGGAAAAGTTTTGTGTACATGGTTGGTTTTAAAAATGAACTTCAAAGTAGCCATTTTGGAATGGTTTGTGTGAACCCCTATTTTTTTTTCTTTTCCTTGTTTTTGAATTATAAGGGCAATGGATTTGTGATTATTAGTTTCTAAAATGTAGTGTATTATGAAAACCTTATTTTTGTAACTGTAATTCAAACTAGTATTATTGGACTGTTTTGGAACTGGAAAATGCTTGGATTATGTGGTTCATTTTTTTGGCATTCCTACTGAGCATTTTAAATGCTGATGCCTATATTAGCTTTTCAGATGCAGGTTCAGCTGTTTAGTTCAGGTTCTTGTTTTTTCTGCCGTGCGAGGAATACTGCTAGTTGTTGGAGGTGACCAAGAGGTCATGTGGAGGTATGTGCAACCTTGTTTTTCTTTCCTCTGCTAGATTTATTTATCTTTTTTACTCTATCATTTCATTTTTCATGATTTTATGGGCCAAATAGTTACGACCTGTTTAGTTTTGATGCCCGACACTAGTTTCCAGCTTGTGGGGATTGGGAACGCCCCTCGGGCCATGCTGTGGGCCGGTTCGGGTGACTGGTTTAGGGTCGAACCTGGTTGGTTCATGACAAAATGGTATCAGAGGAGGCCCTTGTTATTTGGGGTGTCTGGTAGAAGTAGATTATGACTTTCAGGGCTTAGGAGGTAGCTTACGGGTCGGTGCCAGATCACCACTGCTCGCGATGAGACCTGAGTTACCAGGGGTAGTCCGAGATTTGAGTCTTTTGTCTTTGGTTGTTTTAGATTAAGGGATGAAAATGGGGGAGAATCGGTTCATGTTGCAGCCTCACATGGGTTGGTGACCCATGTGGATTCCACGTACCGATTTAAGGTCCTCTTAGTGTTATTCCTTACTTGGGGCATGACTCACCACCATGTTGTCGGGTTAGGCACAAACACTACTTTCTCATTCCGATGGTTTTTAGTTGGCTGTGTTTCATTTCAAACTCAGTCGATGTGTGTGTGTGTTGAAAATGAAAGTGATTTCGAAATGAAAAAAAGGGTTTCTTCCAAATTGTTTTTGAAATCAGTAATGTGTGTTTTTAAATAGAAAGTGTATTGGTTTGAAAAAACTTGGTGTATGTTTGGATTTGGTAAGGAAAATAAGTGTTTGAACCTTGTAACTTCTTATGGAGTGTCACACGTGCATGGGTATGTATGGAAAGTGCATGGGGAAACTTGTTTACAAATGATATGAGCGAGATTGAATGAACTCACATGTGATGGTTCATAAGGTGCCATTGGTGGGTTTTAATTTTTTTTAAAGAAATGATGGTTTTGGAAAATGATTTTTGTTTGTGTTTTTGTATGTTTGGATTATGGGCCCATTTTTCCTTGGCTCGTGTTGTTTATTTGATTGAGTTTTGTCTGGATGACCGGTTTTGATGGTGTTTTTCATGTTGTTATGAGTATGCCGCCTAGGAAGCCTCCAAAAGTTGTTAATGGGTTATGCCCTGTTCCCAGTTTTTTTTGTGTGTTGCCTGCGTATCAAGGTAATCGAAGTCTGTTAGAGGCAGTTTTATAGTTCATAAAGATAGTTTGTCTTCAGGTTTTCAAGAACTCTAGAGGTAGTTAAGGTTTGTACCATCCAAGAGTTAGTTGAGGGTTCAATTTTGGACTAGTAAAGGTGGGAAGCCTCATCGTCATTAGAGTCTGGGTGTAGTTGGTGGGGGTCGGCTCTTGTAAAGGTTCCTCGTCTGTTTCAGGGATCTTCGTCTATACAGACTCCCTGTTTGTTGGAGCATTCTATCACCTGCCACTAGTCTGTTCGGTTCAGAAATTCTAAGCCACCTTGTCGCTTCCCTCCAAAGTCTTCCTACCGTGCGACTGTTCGGGCCACCGAGGAGAGTTATGGAAGAAGCGTCGCTCGTGAGGAAGGAGTTAGGGACTAGGGGATAAAAATACCTGACTGTGAGGCAGAATATGCTTCAGTCATCAGGGCCCCAACCACAGGTCTTAGGGTGAAGCTCGCGCACAGTGAGGAGTTGCATAGGGTGTGTGGAACCTTGGTCTGAATAATGTTTTTAGCTTTGGGATGGAAATATCTGAAATTTCCTTATTATATTCTTGTCGTTGTCATAATCTTATCCTTGTTGTGGTGGAGTGATGAGTACGTTCTCTTTGAATGGTGTGGGCCTGTTCTAATTCTGAGTTAGTCTCAATTTCTTTCGTCAGGGGAATGTTTGGTTTCATATATTAATGGGTAGTGTTTCTAGGCCTATTATTAGTTAGGGAACCTCTCCATGTGTTTTCCTTTAGTGTGTTTCAATTTTTTAGGGGTTTCCTCCATCCTGGTGTGTTCGTTTGACCCATAATGGTTTTAAATTCTAGTGGTAGAGCTATTTTGTTAGCATTGAGAAGGTGGGATGAGTTTGGTTTAGGAGTTACCATGTTTCCCCTGGGGGGTGGTTTGTTCAGGTTTTAAGGGTTTCTATGTTAGTGAATTCTTGTGGTGGGGATAACCCTCTCATGTTCTCCCCTCAATCTCGGGCAGTGGACTTATTTAATTGGTTAGGTGGGAAGTTTGTTTGGAATGATCACCTTGAGGCTCTCGGTTCTATATGATTTGTCAGGTCATGAACTCAAGTTGTGTCAACTGTTGGCTCAGTGACGTTCTGGGGACAGAATGTGTCTGTGGTGGGGATAATTGTCACAAACCGACCGTAGATTCCAATTGTTATATTCTTTTTTTGGTCCCACACCTTTGGGCAGAGTTGGGTTTGAGTGCAGGTTTGAAATTTTTGAAGTTTTGATATTTTCGGTGGGTCTCAGGCCAATGCGCAGTCACCGCACTACTAGCGGTCACCGCGCATTCGGTCTGGGTGGGTGCACGGTAACCACACCAATAGTAGTGATCATGCGTTCAGACCTGGTGATTGTGCGGTCTCCCAACTGTTTAGATAAATAATAAAATTAGAAGAATGAATTAAATGGGAAAAAATAATAAATAAATAAAGTAGGTTAAATTAATTTAAAAAGAATTTTATAAAATGTTTAATAATAATAATAACAATAATTTGTAATATTGTTATAATAATAATAATAATAATAATAATACTGGTAATAATAATAATAATAATAATAATTATAGGTAAATAAAAGAAAAAAAGGGTTAACCCTAGACTACTCGGCGAACCCCACTCTTTCCCCACTTGCTGGCTACGAGGCGCACCCCCATTCCCCGTTGCTCTCTCCCTTCTCCACACCATTCCCCACTCCTCCCGGACTCCACCTCTCTACTTCCCTCTCCTCCCACCTCCTTCAGGTCGCACGCAAGCTGGCCCCCTCCTCTTCCCTAGTCCGACGAAGCCGTGCACCCCCTCCCCTTTGTCCGCCGGCACACATCGAAGCCTCAGCTGGCTCCGCCTCACTTTGCAGGTTCCCTCTGCCTAGCCTCTCAGTCCGGTGTAGCCCCTTCCAGGTCTAGTGCAACCTTCTACGTCTGACGTGACCTCCCCCTCCTCCTTCCCAACACGATTCCAGTGAACCCGACCCTTATCGTCCAACAATCTTCCAGCACAAACCCGAATTTCATTGTGCAGCACCTCAGCGTGTTCCAAAGTGGCCGCGAATTCCCTCACTGGGTTCGTGAAGGGTGCCTTGGGTCATGTCAGACCCTTTTCTATCCTCCGCTACCGAATGCAAAGCGATTTAGATTGCTTCGGATCGTCCACCGTTGTTTTCGAGGCAGGTTTGGTGTCGCCGCATGTTTTGGTTCACCGCCACCATCCAAGGTGAGTTTTAGTACCATACACACATTTATTTTATTATCGTTATTGTCTTTTGAATTAATTATATTTTTTTGTAGTGAGAATAATTATTTTGGTGTGCAATGTTTCCTTTCCATGTTCTCATGATCACCGTCGCTGTCTGAGCTGATGTTTTTAATCCCTCGCTTTGTTTCACCCTTTATTTTTTGGTCATGTTAGCATCTTTGAGTCCTTGGTTTTCATTGAGAGGTGCTTTGGTCTGTGCTGACTTATGTTGGGTGTCAGAAATTGTTGTAGGGAGTCGAGATCATTTTTGAGTGCGCACACATATTTTTTCCCAGGTATGAATATATATATATATATATATATATATATATATATAAGCCTTCTGAGTGCGTGTTCCCTCATGGCGCTTGGAACACGTGCATCAGTTTAAATATTTATATGTATATATATGGAAGTGTGTGTGCCTATGCAAGCGAGGTGTTTCTTGAGTTACAAAGTTTCGATTGGACTTCCTTGATGTAGACAAATCCATGCATTTACTTTCCATTGCTTGTACTTGATTCTTGAGTTTTTCATTATATTATTATCTTGCTATGCATCTTCATGGTACCTCTTTAATGCTTCTTGTGGTGTTCAAAAATTATTTGGTTTTGTTAAAGATAGGGTTTACATGAATCTTGGTTTAGGCCTTGTATATGATGCCTTTGGTGTTTGTAAATTTCCACTTGTTATTTTTGGGTGGAATTGGATGTTTGGGTGGGTTTTTTCCCATAAAAATGTTTTGTTAAATTGGTCTGAAATATTTTTTGGATTTTGTGTATGAAATGTGGTGTTTTCCCTGGTTGTGGTTTGGTGTTTGTCTAAAAACAGGATTTTAGTTTATGAATTTGTGTGGTATTTTATAAGTGAGTGATATGGTTGTTTTTGGGTTGAAAGAAAAGGGTGTATTTATAAAATATGGTTTCAAATTTTTTGGTTGGTTTTGAAGTGTTTCTCTTGGTTTGGCCCGGTTGGCCTTGGAAACATGCTAGGGGGAGTTGTTGTAAAATGAAAGGGGTGTTTGTAAATTTTGGGGTGTGTTTGGGTGAAAGTGGAATTCAAATCCCATTTGGCACTTTCTTAGGTGTTGTTGTTTTAACTTGACTTAAAGTTAAATTGGGAAGGGCTTTTTTTAAATGTTTTATTTAAGGGCCTGTTTGGCCACGTTGTTATAAAGATAGTATTTGTGGTTGTTTATGAATGCTTTAATAAATTTTTTGATAAAAGGATGAGAGTTGTGAAGATAAAGGCCCATTTGTCATCTTTGAAACCGTGTGTTTGGAAAACCCCTATTCGTTTAGGCCCTTGCGTCGTCTTTCGATCATGTGACAGGAGGGTCCTTGGTATGGGCCTCCTTTTGTGAATATTTATTTTAAGGCATGGGACAAACCTTGAGGTGGTCAGGGTGGTTCCAGATTGTGTCACGTGCTTGATTATATATATATGGCTTGTTATTTGAATGCGTGACACACCTCTTTGTGAACATAAGATGGAAACTTAGCATAGCAAGGGGGTTTACTGAGAATGATTGCTGCACTAGTTTAGATTACGCACTGGCTAGTGGGCCCTAGTACGGATGACACTCTTCTAGGGGATTGGGCCCCTCAGTTAGGCCATTTAGGGAAACACCAGGTGTTAGGGAGTTATGACGTCATCGAGAGTTGGCATTCCTTCAGGATGAGTAACATGTATTGTACATTCTATTCTTCAACTGAGTTCCTAGGTTTTTCGTGATCCTTTGATATGAGCACTATTAGTACCATTGCCCTTCCTGTGTGTGGGATCATACCCTTGAACTTGGTTTTGGTGTTTCTTGGAAAAGTTTTGTGTATATGGTTGGTTTTAAAAATGAACTTCAAAGTAGCAGTTTTGAAAAGGTTTGTGTGAAACCCTCTTTTGTTTTCTTTTCCTTGTTTTTTATTTATAAGGGAAATGGATTTGTGATTATTAGTTTCCAAAATGCAGTGTAATATGAAAACCTTATTTTTGTAACTGTAGTTCAAACTAGTATTATTGGACTATTTTGGAACTGGAAAATGCTTGGATTCTGTGGTTCATTTTTTTTTAATTCCTACTGAGCATTTTAAATGCCCCCGCCTATATTACCTTTTCAGATGCATGTTCAACTATTTAGTTTAGGTTCTTGTTTCTTCTGCCGTGCGAGGCAGACTGCTAGTTGTTGGAGGTGACCAAGAGGTCACGTGGAGGTATGTGCAGTCTTGTTTTTCTTGTCTCTGCTAGTTTTCTTTCTCTTTGTTAGTCTATCATTTCATTTGTCTTCATTTTATGGTCCAAATCATTCCCACATGTTTAGTTTTGATGCTCGATACTAGTTTCCAGCCTGTGGGGATTGGGAATTCCCCTCTGTCCACGCTACGGGCCGGCTCGGGTGACCGGTTCAGGGTTGACCTGGGTTGGTTCGTGACAGTCGGTACAATCTATTTTTGTAGACATGCAATGAAAATTTCAGACTGCAGCGCCCACTCCACCTCCGCCAGTAGCTCCCACTCACCCACCTCTACCTGCAAACCACATTATTTATCTTACTCCTACACCTAAAGACCCCATTATTTATCCTCCACCTCCGTTTTCAAGCCCCATTTTTTATCCTACTCCCAAACCCATCCTCTACAGCTTCCTAGTTATGGTGAGTTGTATGTTGATGATCCTCACTATCATATAGTTGCATATGGGATGATAAATTATATAGGAGATACAATTCATCATCAATAGTTATAGGTAGAGAAGCATAGGGTCACTGTACATGATATTATAGATATATCAGCTGGAGTACCATTTCCTAAATATGAGGTGATGATAGTTGGACAAAGTATCATCCACTTCTTAGTTTCACCATGTAGAATTCTACAACCCATTAACATTGAGGTATGTGTATATTATATCATTTATTTTTTTTCTATGAAATTTTTTTTAGCATTTTAAAGTTAATATATTTTTATATTTATTATAGGAATACTTTAAAGGTAAAGAAATACTGTATAGCCAACAAAAAATACAAAGGGCTATGACATCAGATTCAGATTCTAGTAGTGTTGACAGATTTTCAAGATATTCAAATTTGTTGTGGGGTCATTATACGTTTCCAATGGAAGACCATGTTTTTGAATGTGAAATATATATGAGGATTCTGAAAAATGATATTATGGAGATTGTTACTACAGATAATTTGGGCCTCAACGTGGTGCATGTTTTTTCCATGTACGTCTTAACACAAATCTTTCCATGCGTTAAATTTATTGAAAATTTATACTAATATATTTTGTGTTAGGTATCTTTATAAAATGTGTGAGATGAATGAGTAGACAAATGTATATGGTTTTATGGACCTATATTTTATTTTACCTAAAGGGCATGAATTGGATGAGAAACAAAAAGTAGTTTATACTGTAGAAATATTTCAACCGAATATAATTACGTAGTGTAATATGTTTTATTTTGTTGAGACGTATAAAACATTTGTCTCATAAATTGTTATTTATCTATTAACATAATAACCACTAACATTAAATTTTATTTTATATCAGTGACCATTGTATGTTAGTTATTTTTTCCAAGGGAGAAAACACTTTATTGGATATGCTCTATCCATGGTGATGTGTGAGGAAATTTTAAGAACATATTGGAAAAGTAAGTTTTAATTTCTTAATATATATTTATATTATAATTAATTTTAAATTTATTTCATTCATATTATTTTATAATAGGGTATGGGATTTATTTTGAATATCCACAAAGAAAAAGAGTGCCAAGATCAAATATATAAAAGTAAAGGTGAATATCTATTTATAAATAGTACATTTTGGATTACATAAAAATGATATTTTAAATTGGAAAAATCATTTAAATAGAATTTTTATAAGAAACAAGACATCATTAAATGTGGGTATTATATATTAATATTTATATATGAAATAATTACAACTTCAATAGTTACGAAGTTCGACCAAGTTATATTTCCTTATAAATTATTCATTAATATTTCTTTTCTTCTATTCATTATACATGTTAACTACTTTATTTTTTAATTTGTAGCTATTTGATGACCTTAAACTTTATAGTGCATAATAGGTCAAACACTTACAAGCGGAATAGTCAAATTATTTTACTGGTTTGATTGAATTTTAGTATGTTTTTAGTGAATATTGTAATTTTGAATGTTGTAATTGTAAATGTGTATTTGGTATTTTTTTTGGTTGGATTTAGTTTTTTGGTTAATATTATTATTTTTGAATGTTGTAAATGTGAATGTGTAATTTTTCAACTAGTTTTGATTATTTTTGGTTTGTTTGTGCATATTTATGGTCTAGTTTGTGGTCTGCTTTTGGTTGTTTTAGGTCTGTTTTTTTAGTGGAGAGGAAGGGTTTCATAAATTATTTTTTAAAAAAATTTAGTTTTTACATCGGTTATTTATTAAATGATGTTAAAATGTAAAAAAAATCAGTTTTCCACATTGGTTTTTTATAACTGACATGGTATATAGTTTTTTATGTCGGCTATTTAGTAACTGATGTGAGAAATGTATCAGTATTGGGGGTTTTCCACATCGTTTTTTATATAACTGATGTGGTAGGATATTTTTTTACTTTTGTTATTTAAATAACCAACATGAAAAACCTTTCCTAAGAATCTTTCACATAGGTTATTAAATAACTGACATGGAAAACCTTTACTAAACTACCTTTCATGTCTGTTATTAAATAAAATACTTAAAAAACCACCAAAATAATAATTTTTAATTTTGGCTTTTATATAAACAATGGAAAAAATATTATTTTTATGTCGCCTGCAATAAAATCACCCTAAAAATGACGTGAAAAACCTAAAAATACCGATATAAAAAATGTTTTTTGCATTATTATCAAGACACCCAATAGAAAGAAATTAATGTTGAAATGATGAAAACCATATACAAATGCTGACTATATAATATAATCTTTTTGTATTAATATTTCATTAAGTAGGTTTATCATATATTCCATCAACCTAGTTTCTTGATATATCTTTCTTTGAATATCTAAAATAATCATCATTGTACCATGGACATAGAATTTAATGAAATATTTATATTTCAATCAAAGGCTTGAGATATAAAATTCTATAAAAATAGATGGGAACAGTCCTTCCTCTACTTATTAGTTAACAACATGTCTTTCATGAAACAACCAACATATTCAAATTTACCATGTACTGCTATCATCATGGTCTACAAAATACATCTAAGTGAATGAGTGATAACATTAATTAATATTAATATTAAATTCTAAGAACCATTACACACATTCATAGATAAGAATATATGATGACACAAAAACATGAGAAATTCCTACTAGTGGGTTTATTCTAATAATCTCTTATCTTGGATATTACCAAGTACAAACTTCATGAGAAGAAGCCTCATTCACTTATGAGTACTCATGCCCAATGATCTATATACTATGTTCCCTATCATAGTATGTTATCTAACTGTAGAACTATTTTTATAAATATTTTCATGACATTTAAGGTTATCATCATAATAGGGAACTACTATGAATTTATCAGTGCAATAGATACTGTAGGTCATTATCACATTAATGTTATGCAGAATAACAATAAATATGTGATGGGATATTTATATTAATATTCAATACATTGAATATTAAGGTAATATAAAGTAAAAAATTAGTTGGTTCTAGGGAACCAAATCTAATAGAATATTTCTACTATTTTCATTTTCTAGGTGCTAAAATTTTCAAATTTATTTACGCATTGATCCTTAAAGAGAGATCTGCCTATGTTTGGGTTATTTTCCATTTAATATGATCATATTATGATCATAAAAAACCTATAAATTGATCCATCCTTTTTTGTCTCATATTTTAGTACTTAATACCCTAATTGAACACCATCCTCAATAGTATCTTCTTTAGTAAACACATGAGTGGATTTATTATTATGTGAGTTGACTCCATCTTTTACACCCAATTGATAAAAAAACTTAAGTGATTACACTTTCTCTACAACAAGATCATATTTGGGCTCTAGTTTATCCAAATTACCTCCAAGTACCATCCCTGCTCAGATTACTTCAGTGGATCCAACTCAAACATGTTAGTTTATCTTAATCTAAAAGAGAGGAGTATTAAATATGTATTTATCACATCAAAATAAAAAATATACTTTTGAATAAACCTAAATTTTTGTAAAACAAACATTTATCCATGAAATACATTGTTTTTTACTTGAATAAAATATATTTATACCATTTACCTTATCCTCTCTTCTGTACAATTTGATAGAACATGTCATGAACCAATCCAATTCATCCCTGAACCAAACACCTATGCTAACCCATGGAAAGTTCCTAAGGGTGTTCATAATCCCCACAGGCTAGAGACAAGCACCAGGTGATTGAGAATTACCATTGAGAATGATTTTTTTCCACAATAATCAAATCAATCTACAAATGAAATATATAAAATAAATACAACAGGCTAGTAAAAATTCAAAAAATATAATGCAAATAGTACAAGATAATACACGTTCCAACCAAAATAGGTAAACTTTATTACAAAAAACAATAGACAACCCATATCTATGTGATATGTGGGTCAATGTACCACCATGTCACCACCGAACCCCCACAACTTGCTAACATGGATAACCTCTACCACCATTCAACTCCTTGCATTTACCCATGTTAGAAAAAGGAATATCTGCACATAATGAATGGTATACGGTGGGTGTGAGAAAAACAAGATCTGTATGATCCCACCATGTGTTCCATAAGCAGTATTTATATAATAAACCAGTTATTATCATTTAAAGAAAGACAATACATGCACTATAGAATTATATAGTATTCAATAAGTCTTGGAAATCCACCCTTTTTAGAATCGTTTTAAAGTATGAATAAATAAACCATATTCAAATAATTTATAAATAAATCATTTATTAAATAATTTATAAATATAAACTTTAAAAGAAGCACTATGGAAACTAGTCTTAGGGAAGGTTAGGTCCAGGTTACCTAGGATCCTCACACCTTAATGTTTTAATGGATAAGTGCACACAAATCCCTAGAACATGGTCATAGGGACGAGAGAATAACTCAATAAATAAACCGCATATCATGAAAATTCTTGTTAGAGTTGTAGAGTAAATCCATGCTAGGTAGCCAAAAATTATCCTAACACATTTGTCCTAATATATCCCCAACTAAGTACCCTAGGTTCCAATGTTTTATATCACATACTTGGTGGATTTAAAATTCAAAATTTTCCCACACATGGAGGCTTTTATTTTCACATCTTAAATCATTCAAAGGGAATTTTACACATAAATAATAAAGAAAACCTTAAAACTAAATAAAACTTTATTTAAAATCATTTTTTATAAATAATAAAAAACAATAAATTCATTTAATATTATTAACCAAAACAACCACATTTTTGATAAATCATGATTCATGTCTTAAAACTATTTAGAAACAAATTTATGATGATAAAGTATGAAAAGTTCATAAATAAATCCTTTTTATGAAACCAAAAACCTTAAACACTTGGTACACCAAAAAACTAAACATGATACACACACCAAGAGAAAAAAAGTATCATAAGAAGAAAAGGAGATCACTAAATAATTAAACCCATATCAAGAAACCTTGATTCAATAATCTATAAACCAGTGAAGAAAAGGAAAACTACATACCAATATGATTACTAAAGAAGGACATAAAGATCTAGGTAGATCTGGTCTCTACCAACCCTTATCACAAAAAATCTATAAGAAAACCCATTAGATCAGGACACAACCCATAGATCTTTCCATATCATCCCCGATCTATGGCTCCATTTAAGAAAAAGAGAGGAGATCTAGAAGAACGATGAAGAACAATAAAGAAAAGGATTTTACATTAAGTTCCCTAGATCTAACACCTAAAAATCTATCGAAATCACTCTCTAGAAGATTTGGGATCTCAAAAATCTCAATGATGAATCCTTAGGGTCGTGATGGTAGGCTACAGGAGTAAGAATGGGGTTAACAAAAGGCATTTTGGGGTTGACAAATAATTTTTGGGTTAATTAATTCCTGTCAAATTGTTTGGAAAACCATGAACCAACCATGTTCCCATTTCTATGAATTAGAGAAGCCACATGGTTTGGGTAACAATTAAACAACCTTGTAAAACTATACTATCCTAAACCACCACAAGTTACAATATTTCCTAGGAATTCTGTGTATTTTTTACTAACCACACGTAAACTGTGCACATGCCTAGGAAAATCCAAAATTTCCCAAAAATCATCCAAAAAACCCAAGAATTGTTCAAAACAAAATATAGTAAAAAATTTAATATAAATACCTAAATGTGACGTACATATATTACAATTCTTTCCATAATATCACTTTCTTCCCCTAGAAAGTGAATCCATAGAAGTCCGTTCAAAGGAAAGATAATTGCACTTCTATCTTATCATCAAATCCCATTCCCAGAACTTGTGAGAATATGTTTTATAATTCCACAACACTCAGAACAGTGAAATAGATTTACCAGGAATAATATTTTCTTGGGGATCAATAACCTGAACTGATTGTTACACTACTAAAATATCCAATTCCAATTCAAGTTATTACAAGTTTAGAACATGACAGGGATCAGGATGATTCTTCTTAAACTGAGACACATTGAAAGAATCATAATTTTAAATCAACTAAGACAAAAAATATAATTGATAAGCCAATTTTTTAATCTCATCAATGATATAAAAATTTACCATATATCTCACAGATAACTTCCCTTAATTCCCAATCCAACTATGAATAAACAGTGGAAATAATTTAAAGAACAATCAATCACTACCAAAAATTATAGAGGATAGAACTAATGATCCACATAATATTTATACAAACTCTTAGCTATCACCAATAATTGACGAATAATTTTAATTTTCATCAATATCTATTGAAAAATGGTTTATCCCACAAGAAAAATCTCACCAACCTCAGACCAAAAAAGAGGTGATTGACACAACCAACCATAAAAATCCTCAATAGAATCCATTCTGATGGATGAATGGTAACAATTTTTATAAGAGAACTTAACCAGTCCAAAATTTCTATCCTAAGATCCTCCAAAGTACATGATATATAAAAAATAATATCCTCTAAATTCTAAATTTGTTTCTCTATATATACGTCTATTTGATGATGGTAAGCCTTGCTCAATTTAATTTGATAACCCATCACCTCTTTGAGTCCTTTATAGAACTAAGATGTAAACTAGGGGTTTCATTATAAAATAATAGTAGATGGAACCTCATGAAACCTCATGATCTCCTAAATGTAAAACATTCATAAATACATAACTTTGGTGGGGTCTCAAATTATAATGGAATGATCTAACTTTGTTAGATAATAAATCAACACCTATATAGAATTATTCCCCCTGAGAGTCTATGGTAACCCTATGATGAAATTAATGAACACCTCATCCCATTTCCATATGGGTATCAGTAGAGGTTAAAGAAATCCAAAAAGGATTTTGGTTCTTGGATTTAATATGATATCTAGTATAAAAATGGGTCAAAAAACATATATTTCAAGTTTTAAACCTAGAAACCAAAACTAATGCTTCATGTCACAATGCATCTTTATTATACCAAGAAGAAAAAACCACTAGGAATAATGGAAAATTTCCACCATAACCCTCATTATAGAAGATTTAATGAAATATTGGTTTCTAAAACGAAGAAATATTTCTAGGGAGAGAGACCACTTGAAAATATTCTCCCCACCATATATAGAGTTCCTAATACCCTGAAACTCTTTTTCCAGATGTTTCTACTAAAAATAAATTCAAGAATAGATTAGATTAGATATGCACGATCCAGAGAAATAAAAGTATCTTCCTCTAACACATGTAGGTGGATATGAGAAAATAGTATCACGAGAATCTATTTATCTTTCTATTCCATTACTCCTTGAGAAGAAAAATTTATAGCCATATCATCTGCAACAAAATTTACCATTCCCAAGGTATAGAAAATGTCAAATTAAAATGAATGAAGGTACTCCACCCATTTCCTCTGCCTAAGGTTTTATCCTTCTACGAAAATATGTATCTTAAAATCTTAAGGTTAAAATCTTAGTGAAAATTTTCCCAAGAGTGAATGGTGAAAACTATTGAGATAATGAATAATTAATGAAAGTTATAAATCTTGTATGGGCTAATTATTCTCGTGTGGATGAAGTTGATGATATCTATACAATACTACATGATATTATTGTATAATAACACAAACCAAACTAGTAATTGAAGCATAAAAAATACCACATAAACCTTTCATACTTATAATAAAATATAAATTGCGCTTGTGGTTAGACGTTTTCTTAATTCATTAAAAGAAGTATGGCACTTAGAATCTCATATGAATCTTACCCCTTTCATGGTAAGAGTAGTAAATAGAGACGAAAACTTTGAGTAGTATTAAACTAACCATAAAAAATATCTTTCCAAAATGAAGGATATCCAAATATCAAATAAATTCAATGGATCCTCCCATGACAGGACAAATTTCACATTCTCAGTCTCGACTGAGATTCCATGATTCAAAAAAACATGTCTTAAGAACTTAAATTCTAGAATTAAAAAATGAAAATTTGTTAGCTTAGAAAAAATGTGGTGATCCCTCATGATTTCTAGAAATAATTTCAATTGATGATCATGATCTTCTTTAGTTATGGAATAAACCATAATTTTATCCATGAATACTGGAAAAAATGAATCAATGTATAAGTGGAAAATACAATTAATCAGGGCCATGAAAATAGATAGAGTGTCATTAAAAACCAACTACATCATAATATATTTAATGTGTCTATACCTTATCCTAAAGGAGGTCTTCAGAATATATGACTACTTCACTCTGAGTTAATGATATCCAAACCAAAGGTCGATTTTCAGCTAACACTTTTCTCCATTTAATTGATCAAACAAGTCATTGATATGGGGAAAATGATACTAATTATTAATAATTATCTAGTTTAGGTTTCGATAATAAATAAACAAATAATAATTCCCATCAGCATTTTGGGTGAAAAGCATAGTAGATTCCCAAGGAAATACACTTGGATGAATGAAGCCTTTATATTTCAAATAAAATAACTGAATATTAAATTCCTTCAAATTATTTGATTCCATACAATATAAAGGAATGGATTTTGGATGAGTTCTTAACACTAATTTGATTAAGAAATAAAATTCCATCTTCAATGGAATACTAAATAAATCATCTGGAAACACTTCATTAAATTCCTTAACCACCAAAGGAATATTGAAACCCACATGTTCATCCCCAAGTTCAATCACAAAAGATGAAATCAAATTTCTAAGTTTTGGTAAAGGAGGTCCTACTCAACTAGATCTCAGATCCCATTATCTTTGAAAAACATAGTAGATCCCATTAGAGGTAGTAAATAATACCCATCTAAGATAAAAATCAACACATACTTTATGGAAAACTAACAAATCCATATCTATGAGGGATACAACCACAATTCAAACCATGGATATAGGTCTAGAGCCATGGTTCAAACCGTGGCTCTAGGTATACAGACACAGTTCAAACTGTGGTAATATCACTATATCCATAGTTTAGAACCGTGGATATACTAGAGGAGGGACATGATTTATTTCCACAGTTAGAAACCGTGGCATTAGACCTATAACCACTATAAAAAACTGTGAAAATAGACCTATATCCACGTTTAAAAACCGTGGCTATAGGGTCTAAAAAACCATAAAAAATAGCCCCCCCCTGCACAGCCCCCTGTAGTATCCTACCCTCAGCAGCCCCCTCCCTCCTGGACACCCCCTCCATACATAAACCCCCCTGGACATCCCCCTCCCCCTGCAAAGCCCCCCTCCTGGGCATACCCTAGACACCCCCCCAGACAGACCCTGGACACCCCCCTAGATAGACCCTAGACACCTCCCCCCTAGAACCTAGACACCCCACCAGACAGACCCTGGACACCCCCCAAACAGACCCTGAACACCCCCATAATACCATAAACACCCCCAGATAGACCCAGAACAGGGCCCCCGGACCCTGGATACCCCCCCTGGATAGACCTTGGAAACCCCCCAGACCCTGGACACCGCCCCAGACCCTGGAAAAATCCCCCTGAACATCCTAGACCTCCACTCCCCTGGACAGCCACCCCACCCTCCTGGATAGACCCTAGACCCCCCAGAACCTAGAAACCCCGCAGACCCCCACTCCTCTGGATAGACCCACCCTCCCCCCTCTTGGACAGACCCTAGAACCCCCTCTAGAACCTGGACACCCCCTAGACACTAGACAGATCCCCCTGGACACCCCCACAGAACCTGGACACCCCACCCCTTGCACCCCCTGCCAGTTACCCCCCCTCCCAGTCCCCCTACCAGTCCCCTCCCCCCTGCTAGTTTCCCCCCCTCCCCCTGCCAGTCCTGACCCCCCCCCCCCCGCCCCAAAAAAACCTGGACACTCCCCCCAGACCCCCTCGATAGACCCCCCCTAGATAGACCCTGGACACCCCCCATGGACAGACCCTGGACACCCCCCAGAACCTGGAAACCCCACCCCTTACACCCCCAGCCAGTTACCCCCTCCCCCAGCTAGTCCCCCCTACTAGTTTCCCCTCCCCCCCTACCAGTTCCCCCACCCCCTGCCAGTCTTACCCCCCCACCCTACCTGTTTCCCCTCCCCCTGCCCTTGCCATCCCCACTTGCACCCCCTTCCCCCTACCTGTCCCCTTTAAATTAAATTATACACGAAAGCTACTTACATAATACATATTAAACACATCCAAATATAAAAAAAACACATAACTGCACTTACATGAGTCTACCTATAAGAAAAACTATCAAAGAAGTCTAGAACCAGCTCAAAAGTACCTAAAAAACAAGGAAGAACATAGTAGTGCTCATCCCCTGTACCCAAACTTCTCCCCCCCCTCCCTGCCCTCTGCTGGACCCCCTAAACAGCAGCCCCAGCCCCCTAGACACCCCCCCTACTAGACCCCCTGGACAGCAACCCCCTGACCCCTGCCAGTCCTCTCCAAATTAAATTATACACGAAATTTACTTACATAATAAGAATTAAACAAATCCAAATATAAAAAAAACACATAACTGCACTTACATGAGTCTCCCTATAAGACAAACTATCAAAGAAGTCTGGAACCATATCAAAAGTACCTACAAAACAAGGTATAACATAGTTGTTCTCTTCCATTGTACCCACACTTCTCCCCCACCCTTCCCCCTACTGGACCCCCTGGATAGTAGCCCCAACCCCCCTGGATAACAACCCGCCTGCTAGACCCCCCTAGACAGCAACCCCCCTGCCAGTCCCCTCTAAATTAAATTATACACGAAAGCTAATTACATAATATTAATTAAACAAATCCAAATATAAAAAAACACATAAATGCACTTACATGAGTCTCCCTATAAGACAAACTATAAAAGAATTCTGGAACCAACTAAAGAGTACCTACAAAACAAGGTAGAACATAGTAGTGCTCATCCCCTGTACCCACACTTCTCCCCCTCCCTGCACACCTACTGGACCCCCTAGACAACATCCCCAACCCCTTGGACAACAACCCCCCTACTGGACAGTAGTCCCCCACCCCATGCTCGACCCCCTTGGACATAATCCCCAACCCCCTTGGACATCAGCCCCCCGCTGGACCCCTGGACAGCCCCCTCCTAGACCCCCCTGGACAAAATCCCCCCTGGATAGCATCCCCCCCTGCTGCACCCCCCCTGGACAGAATCCCTCTCCTTCTGGACCCCCCTGGATAGACCCCTTGTTGGACAGAAGCCCTCCCTACACGTCCCTTGCACATATCCTAAGGGATCCTTAGTTAAGAGTATTGACCTAGCAGGCGAGCTTCAGGATTTTACCTTAGATGTACCTACCAAATCATAACCTGTAGAGGATTCTTTACCTAGTGTTGAGAGAGTTGTTTCCCCAGTGCCTTTAGATTTTGTATCCATAGTATATTTATAATATTTCATAGAAATAATTCTTTTAGATTTTAGTGGAATTTTGAGTTATCAGGAACCTTCTATTGTTGCTTCTACATCTAGTGCTCCACCTCCCTCAGCTTTAGTTGATGCTGATTCGATATTGTGTATATTCAAATAGTATCTCCATGTTGTTATAGGTGATGTGCATTCATCTTACCAGGATTAATTGAGGCAGATTCTTTAGAATGGGTTTTTAAGGAATAGGTTGACCAGTTGAAAGTGATGACAACTCTACTCAAACTATTCATGGAGGATAAGATTTCTTTAGTAGTATGGAGAGGTGAGGAAATATTATTATAGACTTTTCAATCTTATGAAGCCTTTCCTATATGTATCCAATACACTTGTGGCTGTCGGCTAGAAGTCAAAAGTGCAATAGTAAAGTGGACTCCAAATTCCACACTGCTACAATGGTCAAAGTTTCTACAGTTTCTGAAAATTTAGACCAGGGGACACAAGCATTCAGCCCAACTGGATCGGGCTACACTAATCCAACAATCTCCCTTGTTTCATCCCTTGATGAGAAGGAGGCTAAGAGTGCCCTTTTTTCTCTAAATCTTGAGAGTGTGGCTGGTCCTGATGGGTTCACATATTAATTCTTTATGTTCTACTGGGACATAGTTCGTGATGAGCTCCTTAACATTATGAGGGAGTTCTTTAACCATGCCTCAATGCCCTATGGAATCAACTCCAATTTTATTACCCTGATCCCAAAGAAGGAAAATGCTGTGGATGTAAAGGATTCTAGACCCATTTCTATTGAGAATACCTTTCCAAAAATCATTAGCAAAATTATTACTATGAGTTTAGGTCTCATTTCTTGTGGGTTTATCTCTTCAAATCAGTCCCTCAGACAGCCCATGGACACCCCCTAGACAGCCTCACTAGACACCCCACCTGCACCCTACCCCCTTCCCTACAGACCCCCAACCCCCCGCACAACCCTTGGACACCCCCCTAGACAGCCCCTCCTAGACACCCCACATGCACCCTCCCCCGACCCTGCAGACCCCCCGACACCCCCCCGGACAGCCCTTGGACACCCCACATGCACCCTGCCCTGTAGACCCCCCCGGATAGCCCTTAGAAACCCCCATGGATAGCCCCTCTTAGACACCCCACCTGCACCCTCCCCCCTACCCTACAGACCCCCCGACACCCCCCAGATATCCCTTGGACACCCCAACTAGATGACCCCTCTTAGAAAATTCTATATCCATCAGTACATTCACTTCATTATGAAAGAATGCTAAATGAACAATGCCTTGAAACTTTTCCAAGAATAGTCTTTGTCTGGCTTAGTCTGAATAATTGACTTCCACCACTTATAACTCGGACCCTCTAGTAGTATGGTTACAAAAATAACCTTAAGATACTCATAAATATAAAGTTGGATAAAAATATCCTCAACCTTCAATACCAAAACCAATTCATCCTAAGAATCTTGTTACCCAGGAATTATTGTGGGCCTACCATCTTGATTCTGGGGTTCCTAGGTGTGCCTTCAAGATCGATTTATTCAAGGCTTTTGATTTAGTCAGGTGGTACTTCTTATGGGATTCTTTGTATCTACTCGGATTTCCAGATAGGTTCTCATCTTGGGTTAAAATATGCGTTTCAACCCCAATGTTCTCGGTGAACATTAATGGTAGTTTACATGGATACTTTTCGGGGAAAAGAGGGTTCAGGAAAGGGGATCTGATTCAACTTTCCTTTTTTGTGATTTTAATGGAGTTTTTCTCTAACATCTGGGAATGCTGGAGGCTGGTGACAGGTGCGGTGGCTGGTGCGGGCTAGAGTGGCAGGTGCGGGTGGGAAGGCAGGCGGCAGGGGGAGGACAGGGGGCTGGTGCAGGCTGGAATAGGTGGCAGGGGGCTGGTGTGGGATGGATTTCAGGTGGATAGGGGATGTTGGGAATGTGGTAGGGGCTGGTGCAGGCTGGTATATAGGAGGTCGGGGGCTGGTGAGGGCTGGAACTGGTGGCTGGGGCTATTTTTCAGGTGGTAGAGGGCTGGCATGAGTGTTTTGCAGGAGGCCGAGGGGTGGTGGCTGGTGTGGTGGCTGGTGCGGGCTGGATTGCAGGTGGTCGGGGGCTGGTGTGGGATCGAATGCAGGTGGAAGGGGGATGAAATTCTAGTGTAAGGGGGTTGGTTGTAGGTGCTGGGGGGATGGTGCAGGCTGATTCGAAGGTGGAAGGGGGGAGGACTGTTGCAGGATGGAATGCCGGTGGTAGATGGCTGAAATGAAGGTGAAAGAGGGCTGGTGTGGGATGGATGTGGCTGGAGCAGGGCCAAATCACGACATTACCGCGGAGTGACCACAACGTGACTACGGCGTGACCGCAGTGTGACTGCGGCGTGACCACGATGTGACTGCGGCGTGACCACGGCGTATTGGCCCGGTCCAGTGACATTCACGGGGCAACATATTTCGGCTAGGAGCGAAGGGAGCGGGAGGTGGGGTAACATTACGGCCATCTCCCTACTAATAGAAATTGTGATTAGTTAGTCTCAAAATTGATCACAAGACTCATGAAATACTATCACTGCGAACCGCCGTGGGGTGTCGTCCTGGAGCAGGGCAAAATCACCGCATTACCACGATGTGACTGCGGCGTGACAGCGGCGTGACCGCGGTGTAACTACAGCGTGACCGCGGTGTGACCATGGCATGTCGGCCCGGTCCAGCGACATCCGTGGGGCATCTCCTCCTGGCCAGGAGTGAAGGGAGTGGGAGGAGTTGGGGCAACATTCCGGCCGTCACCCCGCCGACATAAATTGTGAATATTCAGTCTCAACATTGATCACAAGACTCGTGGAATAATATCACTATGAACTGCCGTGAGGTGTCTTCCTGGAGCAGGGCCAAATCACGGCATTACCGCGGCGTGACTACGGCGTGACCGCAGTGTGACGATGGCGTGACGGCGGCGTGACCGCGGCGTGACACAGACATGATGGCGGCATGACCGTGGTGTGTTGGATCGGTCTAGTGACATCCATGGGGCAACATCTTCCGGCCATGAGAGAAGGGAGCGAGAGGAGGTGGGGAAACATTCCGAATGTCGCCCCACCAGCAGAAATTATGATTAGTCCGTCTCAACATTGATCACAAGACTCATGGAATTCTATCAATGTGAACTGCTGTGGGGTGTCATCCTGGAGTAGGCCCAAATCATGGCATGAACGCGGCGTTACCATAGCGTGACCGCGGCGTGTTGACCCGGTCCAGCGAAATCCATGGGGCAGCATTTTCCAGCCAGGGGTGAAGGGAGTGGGAGGAGGTGGGGCAAAATTCCAGTCATCGCTCCACTAGAAGAAATTGTGATTAGTCAGTCTCAACATTGATCACAAAACTCATGGAATACTATCACTGCGAACCACTGAAGGGTGTCATCTTGGAGCAGGGCCAAATCACGACATTACCATGACATGACCGCGGCGTGACCGTGGTGTGACCACAGCGTGACTGCGGCGTGACCACGGTGTGACCGCAGGGTGACCGCAGTGTGATCTCGGCTTGACCGCGGCTTGACCGCAGCATGACCACGGTGTGACCGTGACATGACTGTGGCGTGACCGCGATGTGTTGGTCCAATCCAGTGACATCTGTGGGGCATCATCTTCCTGTCAGAAGCGAAGGGAGTGGGAGGAGGCGGGGAAACATTCCAACCGTCGCCCCACCGACAGATGATAGAACATATCAACTATTTAATATGCTATAATAAGGGATCAGCAGAGAAGGTTGTAGTGAGCGGAATAATGACACAACGTCTAAAGGGAAATAAAAAAACATAAAAGAATCATACACCCTACACAAACCATTTACAAATTCATTCACTTTGCCTAAACATGGAAATTTTATTTATAATATTCAATGTGTGAAAAGGAAAGGGTCATGGTCAAGGCATATGCCTACTCGGGCAATGTCATTTGAGTTAAACGAGTATGATAAGCCAATTTATATTATTCAAAGAAAACAAAAACTAACTAGACACAAAAAAACACCAACAAGAGGCATATGAAAGACTCAAACCAAATCAAAACATGATACAAATAACTATCACTACTCTTTGGTTTAGAATATAAAACACTTCTGTTGGAGGGATTTTATTATAAAATTATGGCATTGCTTTATCACACAATTCATTTAATTATATTTAACATCTATTCTAAAACTCATTCATCACAAATCAAATTCAATAATTTAAGCAACTAGATCAAAATAACTATCACTGCGAGTTTTTCTCAGACAACGCACCTCCGTTGGATGGGTTTTATTATAAAAACATGACTTTATTTATCAAATAAAACAATTATATTAAAGAACACTTATTAAAGATATGAAATTCAATATACTCCAACGTAATTTTTTTTAATTTTCCAAACACTTTCAAGGGGAAAGTGAGAACCCTAATATGAAATTCAATATAATTAAGAAGAATTAAGAAAGAAGCTAAATTCATTTTAAAGCATTCTTGAATTGAAGAGGCCATAAGAGGGATCCTACCTCAAGGTGGAACCAAACCATCCACTTCGGCTCTTGGATCTTTCTAACTAAAAGTTACTGCTCCCCCACTTGGTATATGCACCTTCACACACATGCAAGGACACCTAGCCCCTATGCACACACCTGCATGGCCATGAGCATGTGCAAGGGGATCCTTGCACATATGCTTATATGCATATACTAGTCTCTACTCACCTGTGTATACATATATATATATATATATATACATGGGCACAAATATCCCCATATGTTCATAATCACTGCCATGGTTGACTATACATGTAATGGGGGAACCCACATACATATACTTTCTTAACTATGCACACGCAGGCGAGTCACCCTTAACTTGGCTACTCAAAACCAATGAGTAGGGATCAACACACTACACAAAGGATATTAGGAACATTAAAAAACATAAAGGATGCTACATAACCAGTGAGAAACCAACCAACATCATTAAAGCCTTACCTCGATTGGGAGAACCAAATCCACCCGAACCAACATGAAATGAACCAAAGCCCCACTGAAAACATTACATGGAGTCAAAAACACTGAAATCCCCAAATACATGAGGTGTGAGACAAGTAGTAACCGTATAATCTTACATCGGATCAAATCCGGTGGACTGAATCAATCTAAACCCCATTTCCCCCCTTCATAAAATATAATTACCCTTTGTCCATAGAAATAAGTAAAAGACCTAAGTGGCCAAAGAGATAAAGAAAATAAAATAAAAAATAAACTAAAAAATACCTGCCTCCTGTGACTATACACATCACCGTGCAACATATAAGAACCACAATGCCCCATGGGTCAAATCATGTTCCTACAAGCAAGGGGGAAATAGATCCATGTTTCAAATTGATACTATCAAATAGTATATTCCTATTAATTAACAATTATTCTTCCTATTAATGGTATATAATTAGTTTGGCTCGAGTTTCAGCTTAATTTGGTTTTGTTTGTTACAAGTTTTATCGACCCGATAATAAAAGTTTACTAGAGGACACAATTTCTAATCAAATAGAATATATCAAAACAAAAAATGGATCTGCACCTATGAAGAAGTTTGAACATGATAAGAAAAAACTTTTGATTATATAGTCTGATGAGTTATAAAAGGATAAAAAAAAAAGAAAAACATTAAGAGTTCTCTAATTGCTCAAGAGAATATGAAATTTTCAAACAATAATAAACTTGTGAAAGAAGAGAAAACCATGTTTCCTCAACATAAATGTTTAGAATGTGATAAATAAGAAAGCGCAAAGAAAATAAAACACTTTTCAGCTACAAAGAAAAGTGCTCTAGTTTTGAGAAAAATGCCTAATAACTTAGAAGTTGATAAACCCACCTTATTACCATACCTGTTGATATAAAACAACACTTGAATGGAAATTTCACATAACACGCACTTCACATATATATATATTTTTGAAGGAAAATAATTTTGCAAAATGAATACTTCATATAGTGTTGTTATTCCATTGAAAAAATCAACATGGATGAAATACAAAAATACTTTCCTATTAATAAAATCTCTAAAAAAGTTTCAACACCTTTCCCATGAGTTAATTCCATATTTATAGGGAACTTTTCATATAGATAATGCTTTACAATTTAATAAAATATGGTTACCCATTAAACTGTATGTGAATCCAAAAAGAACAACATATTTATCCATAAACTAATTTCTCTTCACATGCATAATGAACATATTAAAATAGTATGCATTAGATAACATTTTCATTTGAAAATTATAACTATCCATTCACATGACAACTGCATCCATAAAGAATAAGTGGTATGAATAATTCTACACATAAAATATTCTTAACATTTTTATGAGCTCCAAATGATTTCACATAGAATATGATATTCTTTACGAAACTAGAAACACATCATATATTTTTCAACTAAATATCAAAGAAATAAAGTTCTCATGGTATCTTCTATGTGAACTTCCAATGATTTATATCTACAAACACTACAATGATAATTATTTTTATGTTTTGAGAAAACCAAAATCAATCATATATCATAGTATGACATTGATTTTCATGAATTCATTAATTTAATGTTGAACATCAAATTATCCTTCCAACACTCATGCTCTAGGTTGACACCCGGGGTATGCGAAACATGATTCAATAGAGTTCCATATATGTTTGTTAGTGCCTACCATTATCTAGGATGATTTCCTTGACAAGGAACCATGACAAGGTACATTACCCATTTCATGGACCACTGACCTAACACACATTACCAATTCCAGGGATATCTCTCATCTTCCATGGGTTAATGTACTTTCTTTTAATTATCATTATAGAAATGATTACATTCCCAAGGAGAATAAATAATGCTAAGTGTGGAGTAACCATTCCAGGTATTATATAACCACGCGTCAAGAACAACCAAGAGAAAACCCCCTAACAAAACACCAAAACATGATAAATATTTTGGCATATGACACATTTTTTAATTCATTAAAATTACCAATTCTCATTTCTCATATTCCATTATGTCGAATATCATTTCTTGTTAATATAACATTGTGTCTTTTCCAATTTCATACCAATTATACAGTTACATGCTACATTATCAATTCACATTTTAGTTGTGTCAATTCCAATTCACATAATAACAATTACAAATTCTAATTCGCATGTCATGAGAAGAACAAATTCAATTCACAATTCAATTCATCACTTAATCAATTTCTTATTCAAGGTATAAGGCACTAGATTCATACCATCCATGCTCTAACCCAAGGTTATAGATAAGAACACCTCTTTGGTGGCCAAGGGATCATGGTCTTCATCACCAATGGACCCAACAGGATATGTGAAAGGTATAACAATGAGGATTTGAGAAATTTCCATGGATTATAAATAAAATAGGTCACACACATGACATGATGACACTATCAAACATGATGCAGATACTATAAAACCAATGAAGACATTAGGGAGATTTTTCAAATCACCCACCTCAATACAAATAATATTAATCTAAAAACATAAAATTTTAATGAATTTAATCCACCATAATCCCATATGGAAACTGATAAATACACCACATCAAGTCCATTAGAAGAATATCAAAGTGGAAAATAAAATAAATTCACCAATTTCAAGCAGAAAACAATGAATCTAGATGTTTAAATCGAAGAATGGATTGAGATATCTATGATTCAAGGTATCTTACAATTGAGGTAGAAGTGAATTAGGGTTGAAATCCTAGAGAGATCCATTCCGTAGAAAGTGAGATCACGACATAGGAAGTGAGCTCGCCAAGTAGGGTTCATGATTGGGAGTTAGGGTTGGAGGAGAGATCTAATTGTAGGAGTAGATCTCATTCAGTGGAGGGATCTATTCGAGGAGAGACTCTGTTCGATGGAGGAAGTGAGCTCATGGGTTTGTGGTCGGGAAGTAGGGTTTTATGGAGGAGAGATCTGTTCAACGATGTGCAGAGAGATCTATTCACGGGTTAGCTATGATTATTTGGTGGTTTTTTTCCCAACGGTTTCTAAAACCGTAGGGAAATATTATTGGGGGGGGGGGGGGGGGTTCCCTACAGTTTCTAAAAACCTTAGGAAAATATTGTCTAATGTAATCTATTCCCAACGGTTTAATGAAACCATTGGGAAAACACATCAAATTATTACTTAAACCAATGGTTTTTTTCCAACCGTTGGTATGCAGGTGTTGGTATAAGTGGGATTTCCACTAGTGAATGTAATTTAAAATATCATATTGAATCTAGCCATATACAAGTAAATTCATGCAATGTGGTAGTGGAATTAACCCACCAAAAGGAGGATAGATTGCAGGATCCAAATCTATCTTTATAAGCTATAATTAAAAAAAGTGGACATAATGGCATGGATTTTTAAAAGAAAAGGTGTTAAATACATACTAATAACAACTAGTGGTATCATACAAAATTTGATTTGTTGCAACTAATATCAGGCCATGATTTAATGAAAGCAATCTGTTGTAAATAGGAGGGCATATTTAGAGAAACCTAATCATGGAGAAATGGGGGAGTTAGAGATGGATTTTAATGGTTATTCAACCTTATCTAAGATTAAAGAAACCTATAGAGACTAACTACACCCCCTGCTCCACCCCTCTTACCCGCTTCCCCACCCCTCCCCCTGCCCTGTAGACCCCCTATAGACCACCCCTACCCCCTGCCCTGCAGACCTCCCCACTCCACCCTACCCCCTCCACCCACCCCTACCCTGCAAACCTCCCCCTGTCCTGAAGACCTCCCCCTCCAACCTCCCTCTGCCTTACAGACATCCCCCTGCCCCCTGCCCCCCTGCACCCTGCCCCCTGCCCCTACCCCCTGCCCCCTACTCTGCAGACCTCCCCCCTGCCCCCTGCCCCCTGCCCCCTGCTCTGCAGACCTCCCCCCTGCCCCTACCCCTTCCCCCCTCCACCCCTACCCCTACCCCCTCCACCCCCTGCCCCTTGCCCCCTGCCCCTACCCCTTGCCCCTACCCCCTACCCACTGCCCCCTCCACCTAGCCCCCTATCTTGCACAACCCCCCCACACCCCCAGCCCCCTAGCTTGCACCAGACCCCCTAGCCTACACCACCCCTATACTATACCATCCCCTAGCCTGCACACCCCCCTGTGAGTCAAAAAAATATTTAAATATACCCGTGGTGTCTCAAATGAGATAAGTAAGGATTAAAATGGAAAACATAAATGCAATAATGTCAAACAAGCTATATAACAATAAAATACCACAAGAGGATCCCTATATATATGCTCACATGCATACGCATGGGCTATAATGCCTTAAGAAATATTTAGTTAAATGTTCCCATTTCCACCTTTGTTCTTCATAATTTCGATACATTTTGAAGAAGTGAATAGGTAATTTTGGATTCTTCTACTAGTTATAAATCCAAATTGATTTGATTATATGTTGCCTCAAGCAATAGATCATATCCTCAAAGCAATGACTTTGATAATAATTTTTTGAATTGTGTTCCTAATGGAAATAGGATTGAAGCCTTTAATATCCACTACATTATCCTTTTTTTGAATCAAAGTAATAAAATTAGAATTGATTCCATAAGGTATAGAAGCATGATTAAAGAATTATCTCATAGAATTATGTAAATAAACATGCACAATAACCAAGTAAACCATAGAAAATTTGTTTGTGAACCCATCAGGCCCGACCACACTCTCAAATAAGGAGAAGAGTGAAGTATTTACCTCCCAATCATCACAAGATTTAGTTAAAGACTTGTTTTTATTATTATCAACGACAAAAGTAATTTTATGCATCATCTGGAAGGTAAAATCTTCTCCTTTATTTGAGAAAATTCTTCCAAAATAGTCAACCATAACATTAGAAAATTGATTTTAAGAGTATTAAAAAGACCCATAGTTTATATGGGTAGAGACTCCTCTTCCAATTCACTTTTCCTTGTATAGATAATGAAAATACAGTTTTTCTATCTCCCTCCTACATCCATATTATATTATACTAGTTTTAGACTAGCCTTTCTTTTAGGAAATGGGTTTTCATAAAGCTAAGACAAGGTTTTAATCTCATCATTGGAAGGATCATTCTGATTCCGGTTAATATTATGAAATTGTAGTAAGGATTTCTCAGGCTATTTGATATCATTACCCATATTATAGAAATATACCTTGTTCTAGAAAAGAATCATTCAGTTAACATTCTACAACTTTTTTTCCATGATTTGAAGAGGCCTTCCATAAATTTCCATGTTCCAAGTAATGATGATAATCTACCTACAACCAGGCAAAAAAAGTCATGCATTATTGAATTCAAATGGAAGGGGATATGATGTCAATTTATTTGTGAAAATATCCACCATAAAAGGAGTGTGATCATAGTGACATTTTTGGGAGAGCCAGACCTGATACATTAATAACATAATTATTTTCATCAATGTGAACAAAAAACCTATCCAATTTGAAAGCTTGTAATACATTGATGGTGTATCTACACTAGGTTTAGTAACCACCCACAATTGTAACTTCAACCATGCTATATTTATCAAAATAGGATGAAAATTCAGAATCTTCCATCATATTGATCTGTGGACTAGTTTTTTCCTCATGCCTTAGAATAGTGTTAAAACCCCTCAAAATCTACCAACTATATGAACACTAAGAAATCACCCCTTCAAGATTATTCAAAATATCTATTGTTTTCGTGTAAGAGTTATAGGAATAAACAAAATACAGGGAGATTACAATTCCTTGGATACCAATATCAACTAAAAAGTCTTGCTGATTTTCTGTACATGAATGTAGGATGATACTATCATACTTTAAAATATAGATATTTTTAGAGTCATTATCACTTTCTTTTTATGATACATAGGAATATCCAAGATAGGACCATTTAAAGTCACTCCATTTGTCAGAATCCATATTAGGTTTAGCTAAACTAATAACCATGGGTTTTTTGGCCGTTGTAAAGTATCTTGGGGATGTGATTGTAGAAGAGTTCCCAAGACATTGAAAATTAAAAAAGAGAGTCTTCATTTATGAAGGGATTTCATAGTTCTTGTTTTAGAAAACACAATGAAACAAGATAAATCAAATAAATTTAAAAACCTGTTATCAATGCCTAGAACCAATTTAGCAAGATGAGTCAGCTCGGCCTGGGAAAGATTGTTCAAAATTTCCCCTAAACTCTGAAGCTCTGCATTGAAATACCTTTCAAATTTCCTGCAAATTTCACATATTCATGAGAAAACAAGCATGCAGTCAAGGAAAAAACTAAAATCCCAATCAACTTACAGGATATAATCCATGACCATTCGTTCTCAAGAGGAACAAAGAGGGAGGAGGAATGATGTGGTAGAAGGAGTATTCACCGGGGGAGAGGGTTGGGGGTGGGAGGAGAAAGTAGAGCTCAAGGGTGGGGAGGCCGCCATGAAACACCGATGGTCGGGAAGTGTAACAACAACGTTAGGGAGGAGTGTGCAGAGAGCAGGTCCAGGTAGAGGGTTCAAGGAGTCATAGACAGTAGAGAGGAGGAGCTCACAGATCGGGGGAGGATAGGAGGAGAGCATCACGGAGAGCGTCGCAGACTGGGGAGGAGGAGCTCGCAGATCGGGGGAGAAGAGGAGTCACCGACTGGGGAGGAGGAGCCCGATAGATAGTAAAAAAACACTGCTACAGATTTTTTAAATTTGTGGTTTTAAATTATGATATAGCCATAGTTTTAATAGAACTATGGGTATAAACTAAGATATAGACAGGGAATTATAAAACCATGGATATAGGTCTGTGTCTATAGCCCTGTTTTCTAGTAGTAAAAGAGAACATGAGGGACATTTAAAACCCTAATACTTCTTTCCAAGAGGCACCACCAACTTTATAACAAAGGTAATAAGTTTTGTTATAAGTTTTAAAATTTTCAAATAGTTATTTGATATAATGGAATGAGAGGGAACTATATTAAATAAAGTAGTCATTGAATAAGAAAAAATACAGATAGTACCTCTCACAGTTGCAGAGCCCACAACAACTTCAACTAGAGACTCTAAAACTGCATGAAACTGCTTCATTCTAGAATCCTTTGGTTGAAATCCTATAGTATTTGAGGAATCTAACTACACCACAAACCCTTTAGGTTCCCGTGAGCTTGTACCCTAATTCAAATTAGAAAAATCATAACAAAAATTATATAAGTGACCTTAGTTCCCACATGAGTAATATATTTTAGAAGTTATAGGGAAATCACTTTTTATGTGAACTATCTTTCCACACTCGTAGCTAGTAAAAGGTTCAGTAATAGTTATTGTTGAAGGTTTTCTATAAATCTATTATTGGGAGCCACTTACACCACCCTTGAGAATCTTGTTTTAGTTCCTATTATTTCTAGAGGAGCCATTGAAATCACCACTTGGTGAAAAAAGAATCCCAAATAGTCCTAAATTTAATATTATGTGAATTTATTCCATCACGAATTTTTCCCCAACCTTGAAATACGTGGTAAGATTCTATATAAAAATATGATATTCAATATCCGCTTATAATCCCATCTAAAAACTATGAGCCTTCAACCTATCATTTAATATAGTTTCAGGTGAGAAACAAACTAGTTTGGAAAAGTGGTTGGAATATTCCATCATAATCTATTCACCGTGTTAAATGGTGTATAACTCCATGGATTTTCCATCATTAATGATTAAAGTAATAACTACTTTAAAAAGATAGTCTTCAAATATTTCCAATCCAAACCTTCTTGTTGTTTCAATTGAATTATCTCATTACACCATCTCATTCTAGGGATTTTAAGATTAAAGGTGACACATTTCACCTTGATAAAATATAGAGTTTTCAAAAAGTTAAAAATATGCCTGATATTCTCTAGAAAGTACTCTACTTTCTGAGGATTGTTGATTCCTTGGAAGGATGGTGGTTTAAGATAGAGAAAATCTTGGGCACAAACTTTATCTCCTCCAGTATTTGGTTTCACTTCCCAAGCTTTATTCAGGGTGGTGACACCACCCTGATCCATGGAATAGATTTATCCCAATACCATTTCAACTAGATTTTGATTGACTGTAGGGTTTTCTTAAGGAACATAATCCATAAAACCACCTCGAGGAATTATTAGAAGCCTTATAGGGGGTAAGGTACTGCATCAAAGAAAGAATATAGATCATCATACAAGTGATAAATCCTAGTTTGAACTAAGATAACATAAATAAAGAAATGATATTATATAAAAACTCAACTTGTGTGATACAATTTCCACCATCCCATGAGAACTTAATGATCATTACAACTAGATATAGCTAGAAACTCACCCGTAACCTACCCCTTAAGTTCCAAAAAATGCATCTTCAGTTTACTAGAACATCTCAAGTCTTGAAAAACATGGAAAAAATATAACCTCTAATATGTAAATTTTATGAAACAACTCAGTTCATCCCTAAATCATAACCTAAACTAGAATGTGGAAAGGCCCTAAGAGCCTTCTCGATCCCTATGAACTGGAAATAAGTGAATGGGTATCAAGAACCACCTTTGGGAATTATATTTCCTATGATAATCCAAACAATCAAAATATGGAACATATAAATGATAAATAACATTCTGGTAAAAAGTCAAATAGAAGAATACAAAGAGTATAAGGGAATACATGTTCCAAAAAAATAGGAAAACCAGAGTTCATAAAATAATGTATAACCCATTTTCATGTGATATATGTGTCCACATCCAACCATATTATTGGATTTGGTACCCTAAAACAAAAGTTTATGTTCTCTATGATAATTGTATTCATTTTTTAATATTAATAAACTCTTTAATACATCATGATTATTATTCTTCATGACATAGTATGTGGTAATATCATAAGATTAGCTGTCAAACCGAAAGGTCATAATAGTTCCCTACTATGATGGGAACCCAGATGTTCCACACAAAAAATTCTTAAATATATGCTCTATAAATGGATGAAATCATTTGAGGGAAAAAAATGATATAGGCTATCATGGGTGGAGACTCAAATGATTTTGAGGAACCCTCTCATGGTGTACGACCTTGATAATTTTTGGTGTAAGAAATTATGAGAACGGGACCCGCTAGTAGGAAATCCACATTTATATGTGTTATTGGATGTTCCAATCTATGGATGTTTATATTGGTCCTTATAATTTATGATTATTATTAATGATTGTCCTGATTAATACACTTTTTTTTACTAATGAAAATCATGATGACATATATTCATAGTGAAGTGGGATATATTAGGTGCATCATGAGTAATATTTCATTAATGAATAACGAGAGAAAGGATTTTCTCCTATGTTCTTTAATATAAGTTAATACCTTAGTACCTTTGATGGAAATTATATAGCCTAAATAAATCCATGGCCATTGTATTCTATAGGCAGGTTAAATTTCCAGAAATTCCATGAAAGGGACTTTGAGAACATAGTTTGATGGCACCAGTATGAAACCTGCTTAATTAGATCTATTGAGATAAATAGATTATGTTACACAATAAGAATATGTATGTGGTTTATTTAATCGTGACGTTAACTTCTTTTTCTATGGATGCCTTAGGCTATTGTTAAACTCTATCTTTGGACTTTAGGCTGCTCTCCTAATGCCATTGAGAAAGATTCCTAGAGGGTTATACAATAAGTGTATCTATAACCTCATTTAAATATTTTTTAATATTTATTATTAATTTTTTTGAATAAATTTTATCCCCACATGTGGTTTAATAATTAATCTTTGATCAAATATATTTAGTCACTAGTTATTCAAGAAAATATTTTGTGATATGAATATTTAATAAATATCAATTCTATATTTAGTAAATATAATATTTATTTATTTAATGGTGAATAATGTAGTGATATTTATCTATTAAATAAATAGTCATTATTAAAGTTCTGATAAATATTATTAAGGAATGAAGGATTGAGATTAATGATTCAATGATAAATAATGTATATTGAAAACTGTTTAAATAAATAATATTTTATTTATTTCATGAGTTTAGTGTGTGTCAATAAATATTATTAGTATTATTATTATTATTATTATTACATCGGGTTCTATAGAAATTAAGAAAAATAATAACTGTTCATCAATAATTATTATTTTCTAACCCTAGCTGTATATAAACCTAATTATATTTTTTCCTTAAGGGTTTCCAATTTATTTTTTGTGCACAATGATATATGAAGATAATTATCTCGAATCCCAAGTGAGATCACTCTATGAGAAAAATATCAAGAATGGATGGAAATCCTACTCCACCACCACTCCCATGTGTAGAGAGATAAAAGAGAATCATTTTTCATATCAAGAATAGAGGGAAATAATACTCCACCACAAATCCCATATGTAGAGAGATCAAAGACAATACTTCTTCAAGTGATTCTGAGGGAAATCAAAGGAAAATGACAGAAGCACCAGGATCTACCACGCGAGCACCCTGAGATTCCTACAACGACATTCAAAGGTTCATGAACATATGTGGATTAATGTTGGTGAGAATCTAATATTTATTTATAAAATTCAAGGATGGTATGATTTAGATACATTGTTAGATCCCTCAATGAAGAAATTATTAATTTCAAGGTAATTTTTTAACTGTTTAAATTAATTTTAAATAATATGTGATGATCCTACATCTTGGTTCTGATGTTCAATCATCAATTATTATTTGATTCATTTTTGTTGATGTCATCATTTATCATCATGTAAATTTTGGATTAATCATTGATTATGAAAAAAATCTAAGCTGGTAATTACCTAATAATCATTTCCATTATTCTTAGGACCATCAAAAGTATCAAAGGGGTCAAATAATTATGTATAATTATTTAAATATCATTGATTTATTTATTCATTTATCATTATTTTTTAATTATGATTTAATTTTTCTTTAATATAAATCACGATATCTACTCTATTTATTTATCGTTCTATCAAATATAATCAAATTGATTAATCTTATAAATGAAATACATTTGAATAAATCATCAAGAGATTATGAGGATTTTGGATGGATAAATAAAGGTGTAACACATACCATAAAATGGTTCAAGGTGTTCTCTCCCTTGGTTGAGGGTTAGTTTATCATCAAATAGATAAAATAACAATTAGTAAAATATCATGATCATAACATTTTTTTTCAAGTTTCATATCTATTTTATTATGGATATTTTTTCATGACCAATTGAATTAATGATTTAACCAGCATTCAAGATAGTACTAAAATAAACTTTCTTAAGTGTAAATTTTATCTAGGACATGATTAATCACATAATTAAATCAATATAATATCAAAAAAATGTAATAAAGATAAAATGGTTAATTAATTCATAAATATAAAATCCCTCAATTATATATATTGAGTCGATATTGCCTTCCACTACTTAATTTAAAATTGAACCATAGTTTAAAGTGTTTGATCAGAAAAAGTTGGGGTGATTTAAATTATCAGGGAATTAAAACATGAATTTTTGGACTTAACTTAGTTCACATCAAGGGTTGACTACTAAAGAATAACTTAGTATAAATAAGTGGAAAATGTTAAAGAAATACAATTTAAGGATTTCTATATTGGGTATTCCACTCAATAGATCAAGGAACTATGAGTTAATATAGTTGGAATTTGGAATGCCTACCGAAAACTCTTCATATTTCTTAACCAACCAAAGAAAGGGTGATGAGAAGGGGAATATAGATTCTTATCACTAGAGTATCTAAGAAACAAGATATTCTAAATCTAATGGTGAGTGATATTGGGTTCTAATAAAATAGTGAGAGATTAACAAATATAATATTTGTTAATTTGTATAATTTTATGAGATAAAGTGATAAAATTTTGTTTTTCTTGTTTTTATAAATTTAATTAAATGATACTTAAAACATATCATTGTGATCCATACTTTACAAGGATAACCTTTTCACATGAAAAAATTTCTATGAGTGTTAAAGTCACTTATATGTTATCCTACTCAAAGAAAATAATTTTTATGTGTTATAAGAACCTATTACAAATGTGCCTAGTAATGTGGAGAGTGAGGAAAAGTTATCTCACTCTGAGAATATTTTGAATGATGCCACAAATGTTCAATGTTTCATGATATTATCCATGACCAATGATATTCTAGAGTAATATGAGGATATGGATATGTATAACATGACTTCGCACCTCTAGGATGTCTATCAATAGAAGGTTATACATGAGAGATACAAGATCTATAATACTATTTTTACAACTAATATTAGAGAGTTGAAACCATATGGGATTCATATATTCATGATTATTGGATACATTGAACAATTATATATCTTGGGGTTTAAATTACCAAATGAGTTGTGCACAAATCTCATACTTTCCTCACTACCCAAGATCTTCTGCAGTTTCATTGTCAATTATTATATGAAAAATAATGAGAAGTTTATTTTAAATATTCTTACTCTGATTATCCAAGTTGAAAAGAAAATAGGGTGAGACAAACCCATAGTGCTTATTGCGAATAAGAAAATTAAAAACAAGGAATAGGAGCCCAAGAAACATAATATGTTGAAGCTCTCGAGAACTGTCTTTCAAAGAAGAAGAATATACCAAGGTAGGGAATGAAAAAGGAAGTATTATGTTTTGAATATGGAAATTAAGGACACTGGAATAAGAAATATACCCATAATTAAGGGGAATCTAAAGGTTAATTCATTATCAAGTGTAATATTTTAATATATACACATTGGGTATTAGATACACCTTGTGGTCCTCAAATCTATATCCAAATATAAGAACCAAGTAGATTATGAAAGATTACTAAAGGAGAGGTGGACTTGTGAGCTTCAAGTGGTGAGAGGATAGATTCTTTATCCATTGGATATTACCACCTATCATTTCCAAAAGTAATGATACCGGTTTTAAGAGATTTTTATTATGTACCGATTGTTACCTAGAACATAATTTCTTCATCCGACCTAGATGTAGTTGGTTTTATTTTAAAATTTAGAAATAAAAGTTTTTATTTTATAACTAAAACATATGTTATGGTAATATAAATTTAAATAACAGTCATTATATATTAAATTAAAAAAAACCAAGTATTGTAAATTGATAAAAATCTTCTTTTCATGACTTATATAACACCCAGTTATGGAATCACCATCTTGATCATGTAAATGAAAAGAATTTGAAAAATATTTTTAAATATGGTTATTTATAATATTTTTAGATAAACCACTTGAAAGATTTCATGCTTGTTTATAAGAAAAAAATGACTGAACCACCATTCGATGGACATGGTAAAAGATCCATAGATATTCTAGGATTAGTACACACTATTGTGTGTGGACCATTTACAGTATAATATAGGGGTGTATTCTTAATTCATAAATTTTACTGATTACTTGAGTAGATATGGATATTTCTACTAGATGAGGTATAAGTTGGAGTCCTTTGATAAATTCATATAAATCAGTAATGAAGCAGAAAATCAACTTGTAAAGAAGATAAAGATTCTTTAATTCGATCGATGAAAAGAATACCTTAAATAAGAGTTTATCAAAGTTTTATGGGAGTTTGGGATTCTATGTAAAGTGAATCCATATTAACCAAGAGTTTTTTGACTTTCTCCATGAATCAATTAGGTGAAGAAAACAAAATTATAAGGATAAAGATAATTCGTGATAGATTCAAGTGGTCACTTAGACTAAGTCAAGGTATATACATTGACCAGATACTAAAGATATCTAGTGTAGAAAAATCCAAAAGTGTATTGGTTCTAGTGTCACTTGGTATGCATATTTTGAAGAAAATGTGTTCTCAGACACAATAAGAGAAAGAGATAATGAGAAAGATTCCATATGCTTCAACGATAGGTTTAATCTTGTATGACATGTTTTCAACTAGACTTGATGTTTCCTATGCATTGAGAATGGTAGGTATATATCAAGTCTACCTAGGAGAACAACATTGTTCTACTGTTAAGGATATCCTTAAGTGTCTGAGATGAAATAAGGATATGTTTTTTGTATATAGGGAAGACAAGGAGTTAGTAATCATGGGTTATATTGATGATAATTTTCAAACTAATAAAAATGATCTTAAGTCAGACTCATGATATGTTTTCTATCTCAATGGAGGATTTGTGAGATGTAAAAGTTCAAAGAATTTAGTTATAGTTGATTATATAGTAGATTCATAATATATAGTATATTATGATGAAACCAATGAATGTGTTTGGATAAAAAAATTTGTCTAGAAGCTTGATGTGGTACATGGACTTAAATACTATCACATTGTATTGTGATAATATTGTTGTGATGGATCTTTAAAAAGATACAAGGTCACACAAACAGACAAAGCTTATAATCTAGAAGTATCACCTATTAAAGGATTTTCTTAGAGGGGTGAAGTTGAAATAAATATATTTTATGTGGATGAAAATATGGAATACCACATAACAAAAGGCTTATCTCAGCAAAAGTATGATTATCACATGAGATCTAGAAAATTGAATGTTTTTAGCAGTTGGATCTAGTGAAAATGTAACGCCCCAACCCCAGTTACCCAGAGTCAGTACTTTATTAAATAACATTGGCATGATAAAAGGAATCATTCCCTGAAAGACCGATCAATTTAGTATTATTGGAAACAAGATACATAAAAAAGTTCAATATTACAACTTGAAAAAGAAATACAACACTAATTTGTTCCCCTAGAAACATCCAAGTCTCCTAGATTATTCCTGCAAGTCACTTATAAATAACTTCTTCATACACTAGGAAAATGAAACATAAGAAATGTGTGAGCTCTAATGCTCAGTAAGGGTAAGCAATACAATGGAAGATAACATAAAAATTAGGCCTGATGAATAATTAAAAACACACACCTTTACAAATAAAAAACATGAAAACTTTATAGCAGGAATATGAGCTGATTAAATAATGCAATAATAAAACATAGTCGTGGGTATTATACTAGTTTAATAACCACATGAACCATAAATATTATTTTCATAATGAGGGAATGTATAATGCTGGAAATTATGAAACATATTTTCAAGGCCTTGACCAAGACGTCTAAAAATGATTTAGGTCTCAGCCAAAACCATATATCAAATTTGGAAAGACCTTGTAAAATTCCACGTCTAATTGTCTCATAAGACCTACCAATGAATCGAGGAGCTATATCAGGCTCCACCCGTCACTTACGATGTCCAATACATTCCTCATATGAAAAGGTTGAAACATAACATAAACATTAATATTATAACTGGCATATGAAATGTCAATACTTTAACCATAAAATATGAATGGTATTAAAATAACACAACTGTAGTCAAACATATCACAAAACCTTCAATACAATATGGAATATTTGTATCATTATAAATCAACTTCAAACATGTTTAGAATCCATCAAAAGAAGTTGACATAGATGAAAATGATTTGTAAAACTCTTTGAGATAAATATAACTTTTTCCTAAAAAAATTAAAAGTCACATAATTTAGAGAGGAATACATTTAAATACATTTTTGAATAAAAGTTTCTCATACCACTTTGAAACTTTTGAATGGAATTAAAATTTTAAAAACATTAATGTCCATATAAATAAATCCTTAAAAAACCATTTTGAAAACATGGAAATTAATGAGAATGATTTAGAAGAATAAATATTTAAAACATTTAAAATAATGTTTTAATAAAATAATCCCTTTAAAATAATCCCTTTGAAAACTCTTTTATGAAACATGGACATGGATAATAAATATGTCCCAGTAAAAACTTACCCATAAACAATCTCGAATAATAACAAGATTGAGGAATTAACCCTTACCTTGTAATTTTCCTTAGTCGATGGTATGTTAACCTCCTGTATAATAGTTAAAACATTGTTATTAAATTATAAAAGAACTATATACATAATATGATATCATATATGATCATGTAATATTGCTTTGTTAATAATATTTTAGTAGTATCATCGTTTTGGGTGTTAACTGACTCGTTTTCATTTATATGATTGGTTACGTAATCCATGTTTGTTTTGGATATGAATTATTTTATTCGTATCTAGAATTATATTAAGTTCTTAAACATTATTTTTAATCATCCAATGAAAATTATTCTTTAATGGTTATGATGGGGAAATGAATCTCATTGCGTTCGTGGGGACAGTAATCCGTACATACGCACGAGAGACAATATCATTGATAGTGAAATAATATGTAATTGGATGGTATATCATATATTAAGAATAATTAATATGTTATATTTATTATTTACATCATTTATAATCATTATTATACCCATCCAAATAATGAAGTGTTTTAATAACAAACTAAACCACGACGTGGAGACGGTAAGTTGTACGTATACACGTATGGTGACTTTGTCAATTATAGGATGGATAGAATAATGAATATAGTTGTACCATTTTTATAACAACATCACAGTATATAGAATATAATATATTTATTATTTTAGAATGTAAACAACAAATAAAGGGGAAGTTGAAGAAGAAAAGAACTTGAAAGAGGTGGTGAAATATTTACCTCTTCTTCGGGTTCTTCCTTTTGATTTGATCAAAAGGGATCCTTAGGATGGATTTATGACCAAATTAATTACTCTAGGATGAAGGTAGGAAAGTTGGGAGGATATTTGGGTAGGGTTTGGATGATCCAAAAGGCTTTGGCGGTGTGAAATTAAGAGAAGGAGAAGTACCCTTTTATAAGAGAGGTGATGGTCACTTTAGGAAAATCTTGAAATATTATTTTTTAATAAAATAATTTTAGGTTTATAATGGATAAAAAATGAATTATTTAGAGGATAAATTAGGGATGGGTCTAAAAACTATCAACCAATAGGTTTTAGATAGGTTTAGGTCACCATATTAACCTTATCTTTTAGATTTAACTCTTAGTTAAATAGTTTGACATTTACCATGTCTCTTTGTATTTTTATATTATATGGTTAATAAACATACTATAACAAGACAAGAGAACAAAATGTGGTTATTTATTAATATATATAATCTTATATAAGTCCTTTGGTAGAACCTTAGATTTTTAGGAATATTATATCAATTAATAATATAGTATTTTTTTTAAAACTCAATTATGTCAATTTTAACACTACTTAGTATTCGATTTTTTTGAAATCCACAAAAACTTTATTACTTAAAATAAAATTTATTTAAACAACCCTAACATTTCATATTAACCTAGAAAATTAGTTTAATTTATCATAAGTCTTAATCTACATTTATTTGGATATTTATAATATCAATTATTTTAATATTTCATTATTAAGGTAATTATAACATCATCATAGTGTCATAAATAAATTAAATTAATTAATGTATAAAAATTATAAATAAAATACAATTATGTATGTAATATTTTTATATTTCTAATGAATATTTATACTTTAATATATAAATTATATAACCCCATATAAAAATATTTTACTAAAAGATACATGCTTCAGTTATTTTTGTCTTTACTTTAAATTAATTGTTGTAAAATGTCATTAGCACTCCCAAGTGGCTTTATGGGGTCCAAAAATAGACCCAAGGATTTCCATGGTTGGAAATATATCAACCAATAGGAATAGTACACATGTTAGGGTAATTTAATATTATTATAATATTATTTTTGTACCCTTATTTACCAGATTTACCCTTTAACCATGGTAAATAAAATTTTTACCGAAATAATTATTCATAATGTCTAAAAATAAAAGTTACCTATTTAGACAATTTGTACCTCATGATTCCAAATATAGAATCTATTTTTACAAATTCAAAACATAGAAGTGGTAGAAATTAATTTAGGATTAATTCCCATTTTCAAAACAAAAATCATGTTTTTAAGAAATAATAACTTCCAAAAGATCGACACTTGTTTATGTTCAGTTTAAATGTGAAATTAAAAAAAATGACCTAAATTATATTAAATGATAAAAATATAATATAATTATACTTTAAAACCACTCAAATTTATAATTTAACACTATAAATTATTTCGATTAAAAAAGTTGTTTTTAATTAAAATTCAAGACAATTCATCAAAAATTGAAAGTTTTCAGAAAAGTACCAAAAATCCACCCTAAGATAGTTTCGATATTCAAAATTCAAAAATGATGTCCATTTTGAAAAATAAAATTTATAAAATTTCAAAAAGTGGATATTACTATTCATAATGGCTAGTTTGATTGGTCACAGTGTGTTAGAATCTCGAAGTTGCGTACAATGAAAGCAATTGCATTATTCAAAGGGAAATGTACCATTGAAGCTTGGGGTTTTACATTCTTCCCTACTTAAAATAATTTTATCCTCAAAATTTCTAGAATACCACCACACAAAAAGATTCAGGTGGTTCTTCATCATAAGTTCCTCTGGTTCCCACATTACCTCTTCCATCTTATGGTTTCTCCATAGAACTTTTACCAGACAAGTCGTCCGGTTTCTCAACAGTTGTTCTTTGGTATCAAGAATCTTGACATGATCTTCACAATAAGAAAAATCAAGTTCCAGTTCAATTTCCTCATAAGTGAGTACATGCATTGGTTCAGGAATGTATTTTCTCAACAGTGATACATGGAGCACATCGTGAACTTTAGAGAGACATGGTGGCATTGCCAAATGGTAAGCTACAACCCCAATTCATTCTAAAATTTTGAAAGGTTCGATGTACCTGGGACTTAATTTACCCTTCTTACCGAATAGCATAACTCCCTTCCATGGAGATACCTTTAGGAAAACATGATCTCCTACCTAAAATTACAAATCCTTCCTTCAGTTATCGACATAGATCTTGTGCATACTTTGTGATGCTTTGATGTGGGTTTGGATAACCTTCAACTTTTCCATTGTTTCCTAAAAAAGTTATGTACCTAAAAGTTTTCTTTCACTAACATCATCCCAATAAGTTGGTGTGCGACATCTCTTGCCATATAACGCTTTATATTGTGCCATCTGAATACTTGAATTGAAGTTATTGTTATAGGAAAATTCTACTAGAGGTAAATATTGATCCCACATACCTTGAAAGCCAAGTGATAATGATCTCAACATGTCTTCTAATTTTTGAATAGTCCTTTCTGATTGTCCATCAGTTTGAGGGTGGTAGGAAGTGTTAAAAAAAGTTCATTATCAAGGGATTTCTGAAGAATTTTCTAGAATCTTGATGTAAAACATGGTTCACGATCAGAAAAAATAGATAGGGGTACTCCATGAAGTCTTAAAACTTCATTAATATACAGTCTTGCTAAACGTTCAAGTGGTAAATTTTCTTTTATAGAAAGAAAACATGCTTACTTGGTAAGAAAATCAATAATTACCCATATTTCATCATTCCTTATAAGAGTATTTTGTAACCCCATGACAAATTCCATCGTAATATTATCCCATTTCCACTCAGGTATGAGAAGAGGTTTCATGACTCATCCAGGCTATTTCAATCCAGCTTTCACTTGTTGAAAAACCATACACCTCGACACAAAATCAGCAATCTCTTTCTTCATGTTGTCCCACCAAAAATGTTTTTTCAAATCTCTATACATCTTGGTGCTCCCAGGGTGTATAGAGAAATTAGAGCTATGATCATCATCCAAAAATTCCCTTTTTAGATTAGGTATGTTTGGAACACAAAGTGTCTTCCCAAATTTAAAAATTCCATCTTCATATATGAAGTCACTCAATCTACCATCATTCATAGCTTTAATCTTCTTTTTAAACTCCTCATCGTCAGTCTAAGAACTCTTTATCCTTTCTAGTAAAGAAGGTTTGTCAACAATTTTAAAAATTATTGATGTTTCACCTTCCATGGTTATTACAATATCCATCTTTACTAGATCCATGAAAATATGATCCCTTTCAACTCTCATCTTGTTCAAAACTTCATGATACTTTCTACTCAAATCATCTTCCACCTTATTTTCCTTCCTCAGGTGGTAGTGTATAGTGAAATCATAATCCTGGAATAGTTCAATCCATATTATTTTCTTCATGTTGAGTTCTTTTTATGAGAAAATATACTTAAAAATCTTGTGATTAGTATAAATCTCACATTTTTTACCATAGAGACAGTGTCTTCATATCTTCAAAGTGAAGATTACAAATGCTAACTCAATATCATGAGTGGGATAGTTTTGCTTATGAATTTTTAGCTATCGTGATGCATAGGAAATAACTCTATCATTTTGTATGTGATAATATCCTAAGAGTAGCTATTTCACCGAAAGGTTATAGTAGATCCCCGCTATGATGAGAACCCATAAGTGACACAAAAATAGTCTTAAATATATATTACATATATGGATTAAATAATTTGAGAGATATAAATGATATTGGCTATTAAGAGTAGAGACTCTTAGAACATTTAGGCACCTTCTCACATCCTACAACCTTGGTAATTTTAAGTACAGGAAATTATGATAACATGGACTGCCATTAAAAAATATACATTTATATGTGTCATTGGATGTTACTATTTGAAGATATTTGTTTCTATCTTTATAATTTAATATTATTATTAATTGATGTTATGAGTCATATAATTTTATGTATTGATGAAAACCATGATAAAATATGTTTGTAACAATATAGCATACATTGGGTGTGTCACGGGTAATATTTAATTAATGAATAATATGAGAAATAATTTTCCTCTTTTTTTCTTTATTGAGAGTTAATATATTAGGCCCTTTGATGAAAATTATATAGTCTAAATAAATCCATGACCATTGTGTTTTGTAGGCAAGTTCAATTTTTGATAAGTCAAAGAATGGTACATTATGTACATAGGTTGTTGGCAAAGTATGCAACCTGATTGATTAGAGATATTAAGATAAAGGAAGTATATTACATAGAAAGAATATTTATGTGGTTTTATATCATTTCAAAATTAAGTTCTTTCTCTATGGTTGCCTTATCATGCTTCTAGGTGCTAACCTTTAACTTTGGGATGCTTTTCCTAATTCCACTGAGAAAGAGGCCTAGAGGGTCACACACTAAGTATATCTTGAACCTCGGTAAAATAATAATAATATTTATTATTAGACATGTTGAATAAATATTATTCTAGAACATGGTTTAATAATTATTTATGTTTTCTTGATCGTATATATTCCATTACAAGTTATTAAAGGGAATAGTTTTTGAGCAGAATATATAATAAATAGTTATTTTCTATTTAGAAAATATAATATTTATTTATTTATTAGAGAATAATGTAATGATATTTATTTATTAAATAAATAGTCATTGTTCAAGGTCTAATAAATATTGTGAAGTAATAGTGGAATAAGATTAATGGTTCAGTGAGAAATAATATATATTGAATATTTTTTGAATAAATAATATCTAATTTAATTCACAATTTCAGAACATGTTAAGAAATAATAATAATAATATTATTGATGACATGTGAATATATAGGAATTAATAAAAATAATAAGTTCACATGCATAATTACTATTTTTAACCTCATATGTATATAAACCCAATTATATTATTTTCTTTAAGAGTTTCCAATTTTTGTTGTTGTGCATAACAAAATCCAGAGAGAATTCTCTAGAATCCCTTGAGAGATACATCTTCAAGAAATCTCTTAATAACATGAAGTGATCCTACTACGCCACGACTCTCAAGTATATAGAGATTAAATATAATCCTTATTCAAGAGATTCTTGGGTCAATCAAAGGAAAATGACTCAAGTGTCAGGATCTACTGTGGTAGTACCCAGAGATTCCTACGATGATGTTCAAACATTTTTGGAACACATGTGGATCACCAATAGGGGGGAATACATTCTTGACTTATACAACACAATTATAGTATGATGTAGATACATTTTTTATATCCAACAATGATGAAAAAATTAATCATAATGTAATTATTTTATTGTTTAAATTAATTATAAATAATATATGATGATCTTGCATCTTGGTTATGATGTTTAATCATAAATTATTATTCGATTTATTTTTGTTGATAATGGAATTTATCATCATGTAAATCTTGGATTAATCATTAATTGAGACCAAAATACGTGTTGGGAAATCCACATATGGTGCTTTTTCTGTCCCCAAAACTTTCACATGCCACCAACAAACTCCTACACCCTGCTAACATGGATTCCCACTGCCACCATGAGGCACATTTCCTTTACCTACGTTAAATAAAAAAGATCCAAAACACCAAAGGTATATGTAGGGTGTTATAAAAATATCTAGTATGATCAAAAATAATTCTTTCATAAAAATTATTTAAAAAACCAATTATAATCATTTAAAGAAAGGAAACACAAGAAATATTGATTTACACAATTTTCAACAAGTCATGTAAATCCACCCTTTTTAGAATAGTTTATAAAGTATGTATAAACAAACAATCTTCAAATAATTTATAAATAAATCATTGGTCAAATAATTTTTAAATATAAAATTTAAATGGAACACCATGGAAACTAGTCCTAGTGTAGGTTATGTTTGGGTTATCTAGGATACTCACACCTCAATGATCAAATGATTAAGTGTGAAAAAATCCCAAGAAAATGATTATAGAGACATGAAAACACCCTGATAATTGAACCCCCTATCATAACAATTTTTAGTTAGAGTTTTAATCTAAATCTATTATATGTATCCACAAACCATTATAATATGTTTTTCCTAATCTATTCCCAGCCTAAGTGCCCTTGTTTCTGATTCTCCATAACCCAAAATTAGAGGCTTTCAATTTCAAAAATGGTCTAAAATTAGAGGCTTCTGTTTTCATGACATAAATATTTCAAAGGGAATTTTAAACATAAATAATTAAGAATCCATTAAATCTGAATAAAAATGTATTTAAATCCTTTTGCATCAATAATAAAAAATGATAAATCAATTTCCTAAAAGTATCTAGAAAAACCACATTTTTTTAAATCATTATTCATTCCTTAAAAAATTTAAAAATCTATTAATGATGAGAAAGAATTAAGATTTCATAAAACAAATAATTTGTATGAAACCACTTACCTCAAACACTTGGTATAACCAAAAACCTAAATTGATCCAGACTCCCATAGGAACAAAGTTTCCTAATAAGTAAAGGAGAGACATAAACCATGAAACCCATATCAGGAAGCCTAGTTTCAACAATCTCTAGATCAACAGGGATAATAAAAAAACTTACCAATATAATTTTCAAATAAACTCATGAAGATTTAGATAGATATAGTCTCTACTTTACTTTATCACAATAGTTATATAAGAATACCCATTAGATCATTACCCAACCCATATATCTAGCTATAATATCCGCAATATATGGTTCCCTTCAAGATAAATAGATGATATCTAGAAGAACAATGATGAATAATGAAGAACCAGATCTTACCATGAATTTACAATATCTAACACTTGACAATCCATGAAAATTTATCTTCATAAAGGCTTGGATCTCCAAAATATCCAATAAAAATCCATATGGTTGATATTATGAGATTTAGAAAGAATTATGGGGTTAACCAGAGGCATTTCTAGTTCAACAAATATTTTTTGGATTAATTAATTCCCATCACATAGTTTGGACACATGGTTTTGGAAAATCGTGCACCCATTTCTATCCATTGGAGAAGTCACAAGGTTTGGATAACCATGTACCAACCACATGTAATTACACTATCACAATCCATCAGAAGTCATATGGTTTTCTAGGTATGCTTCATGGTATGGCCTAACCATGCACAAATCATGAAAATTCACATAGAACTCAAAATTTTTCAAAAAATAAACAAGAACTGCCCAAGAATGATTCAAAACAAAAGAAAGTAAAAATAGAGATATATATATATATATATATATATATCTAAAAACGAGACTATGATATGATAGAATATACGAGATAAACAATTAAGAATTTATGCAAAGGGTATAACCCTTTAAGCAGGGATACAATTTTTACTCGTGTTTTTTTATAATTAATTTTTTCAAAATACATTAATGTGAAAAAATTAATTTTTTCAAGGACCATCAATCTGAAAAAATTATTCCTTATTATCCCTTTATAATATTTATTAAAATTAATATCATGTGAATTATTCCAATATTCTCCTGCTTAATTTATATGATATTATTTTATAATGTTTAATAAATTCAATCGGTTATTATGTGAATTTATATCCATTATATTATGTATTAAAATTTCATCATATTTAAGGATAATGTCAACACAATTCATAACAATCGTACATTATCAACTAATATAATTTATTTTATGTAATTCAACATTGAATTTTTCCTTATAAAAATTAAAATGGGATACATATATATAATTAATCTAATGATAATGTATTTATTTAATATTGTACCTTATTATCATCATTAAATTCAATCATGAATACTTATTGAAAATATGAAATAAGGTAAAATAATTTATAAGTCCAAGTGTCAACTATAATAAAAATAACAGTCATTACATCCAATGAAATCTACTCAGTAAAGATTCCCACACTTTAAACATGTAAAATAAATGTTTTGGGAGGTAACCCTTTCCTCAAATGTTCAGAAATGATAATATTTTTACAAATATGTTCAATTAACACCATAAGTGTTTGAACTTCCTCCTTAATGAAAAAGTAACTTAATTCCAAATGTTTATACCTTTTGTATTATTGATCATTATTTAAAGATAATACTTCTAAGATATTTTAAAAATATATTTTCAAGGGATTGGAAATATTATTGATAATTCAAAATCTTGAAATGAAATTATGAAACCACATACCTTGAATTTTAGCCTCAAAGAATGATATAAATTCATATTTCATGGTTAAAGAAACTATAATAAATTTCTTTACACTTTACCATAATATATTTCATTTGGATATAATATACACATTACCAAACATGGAATTTATGTATCAACACAACTAATTATTCTGAATCTGAGTAACTAATCACCTCAATATGATTAGATATTTTATAAGTCATCATGTGATCATTTGTTCCTTGAAAATATCACAATACTTATTTGAGACTCTCCAATGATCTAATCCATGATTTCTTTGGTATATTCCCAATATAATAACTAAAAAACTAATATCATGTCTTTTAAATGTTAGATCATGAATCAAGTTTCCAAAAATAGATGCATAAGGAATTCATTACATATGTTTTTATTCTAAATCATTTTTGGGATATTTATTGAGATTAAATTTATGACATTTTTGAGTTAAGATTGGTAATTCGCAACATTTTTCCATCATTAACCTCTCTAAAATTTTATTAATATATGTTTTAAGAGATAATCCCTGTAAACCTTGAGTTTTTTATGAAATATTTCTATCCCAATCGCATATTTCTCTTTTACCATGTATTTTATTTCAAAATTATTAGAGAATAATTTATTAGTCTCACATAATTAACCAAGATAATTTATAGAAATAAATATTTTGTTAATATTTATAATCAAGAATATAAATTTACTCCCATTGTTATTATATTATATACACTGATCAATGATGCTTTCATAAAATCCAAAATATATAATAGTATCATTAAGCCTAAGATACCATTATTGGGAATCTTGTTTAAGTATATATACTTAACTCTTTAATTTAAGTACCATTTTTACCTTTCCTTCAATGGAAAATCCCATTGGTTGATCTATGAATACATCCTACTCCAATTTTCCATTTAGAAGGTCATTTTAACATCCATTTGATGTAACTATAAATCACACTGAGATACTAATGTCATATTAAATATGAAAAATATTTCGTAGAAATTATTGAGAAGGTTTCTTTATAGTATTTTCTATTAGTTTTATTGAATAACCTAAGAAAAAGTATCGACTTATAACATTAAAGGTTACCCTAAGAGTCACATTTGGTTTTGAAGAAAAATTTACATCCAACTCTCTTGCATCATTCAAGAAATTTCATAAGGTCCCATACTTTATTTTGTTCTATGGAATTCAACTCACATTTCATGGTATCTAACCATTTGATAGAATTATGAAAATTAAAGAATTGAAAATATAAATCCAAATCATTATCAATTCCAAGATCACTTTCTATCGCATGTAGATATACCTCATAATCATCATAAATAGCTAAATTTATTTCCCTTTGGGACCTTCTTAACATTATTTCTTGTGGATATTTAAAAATTTATTCATTTTTAATTTGGGAAACATACTAATTTTGTTCTAAATGATTATTTTATGATGTAATAAATGAAGGAATAAATACATGTGAAGTTAGAGTATAATAATATAGAACTTGAACTATAAATTCCTTAATTTATATATTTTGTGGAACATCACTTCCATTGGATTTAACACTATAAATAAATATAGAATTTTTAGTTTCAACACTTCTCATATTATAGGTATGAAAATAAAATCTATAGCCTTTTTTTTGGATAACAAGTGAAATATCCATTGATCATTCTTGCATCTAGTTTTATTTTTTATGGTTTTTAAACTCTTATTTCTTCCTAACAACCCCATACACGGAGGTGTCTCAAACTAGGTTTCCTACCCATCCAATGTTCAAAAGGATTTGTTTTAACTACTTTATAAGGGAACCTATTCAATAAATACATCACAATTTTTAAATCATACATCCACAACAATAAGGGTAAATAATAATTACATAACATGATATTAACCATATTCATCAATGTTCTATTACACATTTCTATTACACTATTTTGTTTTGGTGTACTTGGTATAATATATTGTAAACAAATTCCATGAATTTCTAGGAACTTTTCAAATGAACCAAGAATTTTTCCACTTTCATTAAATATTCCATAATATTCACCATCCCTATTAGAATTTATGTCCTTAACCTTGTTTCATAATTAACTCTAAGTATCATTTACATAAATTTACAAGTGATTTTTGCTTGATATTTATCATGTAATAAATAAAGATATCCATAATGTGAATAATTATCAATAAATTTGATAACATATTTTCCTTTACTATAAGAATTAGAATAAAAAGGTCTATATATATTGGTATGTATGATCTCAAGGATTTGAGAAAATCTAGTGGAACTTCTCTTTGTGTGTTTTATTCATTTTCCTTTAATATAATCCATATAAATATTTTGTTCTGTAAACTATAAATCTGGAAGGATTTTACTCTTAATCAATCTCTCCAATATTTCTTTGGAAATATAAACTAAAAATTTCTTTCAAAAATAAGTAGACATTTTATTTAATAAATAACATTTAGTAACAAAATTATAATTTAAGGTTGTAAGTGTTTCATCATAAAAATTATCAAGATTTAGTTTATATAAACCATCTTATAATAAAACAGATCCAAACATGAATACATGGACAAATAAACTAAAACATCAATTCCCAAAATTAAAAGAGTATGCAATAATATCAAATTTTGATAAAGAAACTAGATTACTATATATACTTGGTTCGTAAAGGGTTTCATATAAATCTAAACTATATCCACCATCAAGGATCAAATGATAATTCCCAACTTCTTCCACCGGAACCTTCACTCTATTCCCCATGAAAATTAACATTTTAGTTGGGCTTGTGATTTGGGTTGAATAGAATGACTAAATCATATTATAAATATGAGTTATACAACTATAATCAATCAATCATGTATTATTTAAGCTTTAGTTATGTTTGATTAAAAAAAATCATTTTTCTTACCTTTATTTTCAAACCAAGCCATTTGTTTTTGATAATAATTTTGTAAATGTCTACCTTTACCACATAAATGGAATTTATCTTTATTTATATAAATCTATTTCTTGCTATAGGAATCATTAAATTTTAATGGACCCTTTCCATTTCTATGATTATTTATACTATAATTCTAACCTAAGTTTTTTTAACATATGTTTTTTTAAAATATATATTTAAATGAGTAAAGATAGAAATATTCTAGAAACTAATGAGTAAATGAAGCATCGTAGATTCTACCTTTCATTTAAGTCAAGAGGAGGCATTGAAAATACCTCCTTGTAGAAAAAAACTTATTTTAATTATATATGTTTTTATATATATAAAAATATGTTTGTATATTTTGATATATATATTGTGTTTATTTTTTTAGAATTATTTCCATTAATATTTAAAATAGATAATGTTATGTTTTAAATAAATAAATTCCATGACATATAAATTAGCTTTTACTTATTATATTTATAATTTTATTTGTTTACAATTATGTTTTATATGTTGATTCACTTTTTCAAATATCATTTAGATTGTATTTATATTTTATAATTTACATATTTTAAAAGTAACCTACGTGAAACATAATAATTTTTGAAGTTTATGACATTGAATGTTTATAAATAATAAAGTATAAATACAATCTAAATGAAATATGACACAATTTCTAAACATATAACAAATAATTCAAAATAACAGGCCTTTCATAAAAAAATCAATTTAAATTAATTTTAGTGGAATACTATTTTTTTTGTTTTAAACCTTTATAATTGTATTTATAATCTATTTTAACATTCGTTTAATTTTCAATTAATTATTATTTTTATGAAATTATTTTTATTTTCAACAAATTTTTAGATGCTTAGTCTATGTTTTAGGTTTTATTTACATTTTTTTAGTTTTATTTTAAAATATTTTAATGTTACCTATATGAAATTTAATATGTTTTTATGTTCTAAGTAGTATAATTTGAAAGCTTATAAAATATAAACTATAACTAAAATATAAATGAAAATTGAAATAATGGTTAAAAATGTAAAAATGGTTGATATTAAAAAAAATTTCACCATTTTATAGTCAGAAAATCATATATAGGATTTAATACATTATTGTTTCAAATCCTTTAAGACAATAAAATACATAAAAATAAATGAGTACGATCACTGTCTATGACGAGGCACCGTCCCACATGGTGGTGTGAAAATGGGAAGCCTATATTGAGATCATTGACCTTTGTGTTGGGGTGGAGTATAATGAACTGAAGAGGGATCTTCCTCGAGAGTTGTAACCTCAACTGTTGGATTCACTGGCTTTGATTCGTTAGGAAGAGGTGTCAACTAAATTTCATCATGTGCACCTGATCCTTCTCCCACTATGTGAGTTTAAGGACTTTTTATTATCGACTAGGGGAACCATATGGCCTGTGAAGGATTGGGAACAAAATCTGGAGGCATGGGAAATGAACCATGATAGAATCTTGGATAAGCTAAACCCAGAGAAAATGATTTATATACTAATATCAAAAATGGATCCCATGACTCCTGATTCACATCCCCAATAGGATGAGGCAAGGCTGCTAGAGGGCCAACCTCTGCCTATGGAATAGGTGAGGCCTCATGTGATGTAGGACACAGTCTATATCATTGTCATGGCTCTTTGACATCAGTAGCTGCTGAAGGAGTTTTCTGAATAGGAACCTCCACTCCCTGGGTAACAACATCATCTCCCTGAGGTGGAAGATCGCAGATACTTCTATGTAAAACATGATAAGATGGAATCATCCCCTACATTGCAGCATGGATCACTACTAGGATATAAACCTCCTCCTCCTATGGATCAGACAAGAGAATACTCTTTTGTATTTGAGTATGCTGTAAAGAGATTAAAAATGAATTAGATAATATTTAAATAAACAATCTAATGTAAATTTATTGACTTAACAAACCCGGAACCCCTATGTCATGTGGAGTAAGAATAAATACATACTTTAGTCAATACCATGGTGCATACTCGAGCTGCTCTAATAGAGAGATTCAAATCATACTCACACCCACGATATGAAACAATGTTCATCTATCCTAGAGATCAAGATACATGGCATGTCATCAGCACCGGCCAACATCCTTGCTCACTGTCATCTTTTAGGAATGAATCATTAGTGACTGTCTCAGTTGAAACGAAATATGATGAACACATCCAAACTGGAACATGACTCTATCATATTGGTTCCACTCAATAATATGAATGTGAATGAAGGGAACTACAACCATCACATCGTGAAGTGCATCGGTTCTATATGAAGAAAACTGGTATAATAAAGCCTAGTATAGAATCCATGTAATCTAAAATGACATGTAATATTTGTTAAATAATTTGTTTTAATAACAAGTAAAAATGATGATAGTATAAAATTGGTTAGTTAATGAACAATTGTATATAATTACATCAGTGGGTAGTATATTTTCCAATATGAGACGATATTCACCCAAATTGTATCTTGAAGCACTAATGAAGTGGTGTTTCTAAATCCTCTAGTAAAATCAAATATTGAATGTGATAAATAATAATAAATTAAATTCAATAACTCTAGATAACATCAGAAACCAATAGAGATTAGTGATAATAATAACGACCATGTAGAAAATCACACAACACATCTATATGAATCTTTTGACCACCAAAAATAGGGGAGAGGGGAGGGATGTGCTCCCATTACCACATATTAAGAAGGACGACACATCCCCAAAGATTAGTGTTATCTGAGCATCATAATATGCATAAGGATCTGTATGTGTATTCCAAGTATGTATACCCTCATATATATATCCCCACTTGATCAAAATCCTCCAGTAATCCCAAATACATCATGTGTACATGAATACCAGAGTGATTAGTGAAAATTGTCCCTAGAATGATCCGTAAGATATATGCACGGATATCATGCATGAAAGTATTCTCTTCAGCATCAGTGGGTAACTATGCAAAATGAATCTACAAAAACTCATGGATTTGGAGCCATAATCTATAGCATCTTCATCCCCAAAAATTTTGAGGACTAGAAATAATTTTACAATCTCGGGATAGTCTCTATGAGTGGGTCTTATAACTTCATCCCCCTAGATAGGAATACAAAGAATGATGACCACATCCTCATGGGTGCTGATTATCTCTCTTTTAGGCATGTGGAATGTGTGTGACTCTGATCTCTGTATCTTGTTGAGGGAAACAATTAGGTGATGAACAATGAATGTAAAATCTGATACCATAATTTCATATAATCCAACAAGGTGTAGGTACAGTATAATGGAAGATGGAGGTGGAGTGTGATGATAATGGTGTTCCAAACACACCCTAATTCATCAAACCTCATAGCCCACTAGCAATTTGTGTGAAATATGCCTATACTACTCCATTAGTAGTGAAGTATCTTCCATATCAATGTAAAAAATGAAATAATAATTTTGTGTAAAATGTAAATATAACTTTATGATCAGGAGGATTTTATGACTTGTAGAATATAAGACAAGACATGTATATTCCTGTTGTTTTATAATGTTTTTCTTACAAAAAAGGGCATGTATTCAGTTTTCTTAATGAATATTTTAATGTGGTTTTAGATATGTTTTACCTTGGAAAGGGTTATTGGTAAGATATGGTTATATATATATATATACATTTTTTCTTAATTATCTTAATGTTTATTAGAAAAAAAGCTGTAGAATGTTTTGTGAAGTGAGTTAAAAAGAATAAAAAACATTAAATCAATTTATTTATCCTTGATAAAATGAAAATTACGATTATATAAAGTGAAATTGACAACATCAAACCCATTAAACAACACAATAATTATTTAGAATAGACAAAACATACCTTGACATTTTTCAACATAATAGAGTTTGGATGAGTTGAGACTGACATCATAAGTTAAGTAAAACCTAGATTATTTTCAAGTGATAGCTTAATAAAATTTTCTAAGGGAATGTACTTACTATTGAATTTCTAAAATATTTCTTCAAACTAATTATAGGCCTCCCCATATAGTGAATATTTCATTAGAAGGATGAAAGATTTTGAAAATTAAAAAGTTATGCACCTCCCTTTGGGAGATGTTATTAAGCCACCACTTGAAAATAAGCTAGATTTTACTTCACTTCTGAAGTCAGACTCATCTTATCAAAACTCTATTCTATTGAAAAATGAAAAGTTATTTCTTTTCTTTTAAATAATTCATGTGTTATTTAATGGGGGGTTTTTCTTGTCCAATTTACTTTATATGATCATAATTTTTATTTTATAATGGATAAATAAATTGATTTTATGTTTTCTCTTCTTTTTTACCTCAATTTATAAAACATTATGTGACTTATTTTCTAATAAAATTTTAGATAATAAAGAAAAAATATTTTTTGTAACCCAACCAAAACTTAGTTTGACTTTATCTAATAAGTTAGATCTCAAATGACATGCTTTGTAATTTATGTATGATTTCTCACATGATGGTATGTTTCATGATTATTTTCTCACATGCTTGCTTTATGGTTTAGCCATCAAAAGTTTTATTATGATTTCATGTCACCTCACATGTTCTTGTTATATTCTTTTTAATTTGAATATGAAAGTCTTATTGTTATTTGATAGTAACAGTGTTTTAAAATGCCATAAAATTATACAAAAAGAAGAATTTTATATTAATACCATGTAATTAATAATATAAAATGATCACATTGGAGAAAATAAATCATTCTAAATGAGAGTGTTAACTTGATCCAACAATGTTAGGGAAACATTTCTTATTATGACCTTCTTGATGAAAAATGATACATATAAAACATTGCCCATATTCTTGATGTTAGTATATCTCATTTCACATCTTGCTGGAATTTGGTCTCCCTCATGGATGCAACCTATTGATCAAGTATCAATATAAGATGGTATTTGGGAATTAATAAATATCAAAACTCCCTAATATACATCCATGGGGTAGCATAACAGTTAGTAATGGTGTACATCTAGTACCCTGGATTGATATATTCTTCCCATGATATGTTCACAGAGACACATGCTGCGATGGCGTGTGCATATAGAAATGATAATGCATATAAGTTTCCACACCGACATTGCCTTGATTCTTTTAATAACACCATTTTGACCATTTATATTTTTGATGGGGTCCATAAAATCTTTAACATCAAATCAAGAGTCTTATTAGCATAAAAGGCACACTCTATAAGTAGAATATTCTTCAATGTTATTTTCAATCTCTCATTGAATGTGTCTTCCGTACCTTATCCCTTACTAAATCCCTTCTGAGTATTTTTTTGTCTATTAATAAATTAATTTGGACAATGATAAAATGTCTCCTGAACTAGGCCATTTATAGGTAACTTGAAAAGCCCCTTGAAGACACCATTGATGTACTCAGCAATGTCTATGGTCTTATGCCCGCACCTCTTCCCCCGTCATTTTCCAATGTCCATTTATCTTTTAGAATCCAATCCATATAATCACACACACCTTTATTAGACTTGCTGATTTCTTCAAAAAATTGTTTAATTTTTTTTGATACGGCTCATATACTATATATAAGTGATCATATTTAATATAAACTAATTTTATCATTATGTTGATACAATGAAAAATAATAAAGACAATGTATACCAAGACTTGTGATTTTATTATTCATAAGTTAATTATGAAATGTTACACGTTTTTAGAAGTGTGTCTAATGCAGTATTGATGATGTGAATTTGGGGGTCTCCATGTATCAGGATCCAAATTGACATCCTCATTGATTTCTTGATGATGATCAGATATCAAATAGATACCCTGAATGTGGGTGAAGTGGTTACTAATATATTCCAAAAAACCAACTCCATGATTCGTAGTTTTTATTCTCCACAATAGAAAATGGAAGTGGAAGATGTGGAAATTTTTCTTTTTGGATTTCTACAATAAACAATATGACCTTGTATTTTTCATTTAAAAATATGTTGTCAATCTGTATAAATTGTTTGTAGAAACGAAATGATGAAATATAGAGAAGGAATGCTCAGAACAACCAATGAAATTGAACACAAGATGTATCAAGTTATTTTTCTTAGGACACATGTTAATTAATATCAATATGGAAGAAAACTTGGTCATTGTTTCTCATTGTGGCTAGAAATTGCTGCAACACCCGATACAAGTCATCCCAATCACTATAAACCTTCACAATTACCTTATGTTTTGCTATTCATGCCTTATTATAAGAAATCATATTACCAAAATCTTATAGTATTATCCATTGAAAAAGTTCTATAAGAACATATTGGTATATCCTAATCATATTGATGATAATAGATGACACAAATTTCACATCCAATCAAGTATGATCTCATGTCAGGTTTGGTTGAACATAAGTATGAGATTTCTCAATCTTTAAAATTCTCCAACATCCAAATTAAATATCAAAAATATCCCTCAATAATAATCTAAAATCGTAATCATATTTATCACATTGTATGACATATTTTTATGGATTTATTCCTAAACTAAATATATATAGTGCCTCCCAAAATTAAGTCATTTTAGTTTGTTTTCAATGAATCTTTACTTGGAAAATCTATTTCAAAATATAATGTTTTGTTGAGCCCACTAAAAATATCCTATAAAACTACTAGAAACTCAATTTAAGGTGTGATAAAATTCCATTTAAATTTTGGAAAATATTCCATTGCTTCTGACCATGTTTTGGAGAGTGGTGGCTGATTTATTACGGGTCGAGGATGCTGTACAACCATTGGATTTCTAGAAACTTCCTCCCCAAATTCTAAAGCTTCCTCCTCATCAGCACTATTATCTCCATCTGTTCCATCATTAGAAAATTCCTTATCTGAATTTAGATGAAAATTTATATATGATATATCATCTAGGTTATCCTCTTTCACATAATTGGTAATAGCCTAAATTTCTTGGGATGAACATTCTTTAACCACTCTTTTATGTATACATCATCATACAATTGGATGTTGTTGTTGTACAATTGAAATCCTAACATATAACTCTATCATGGAAACATCTGACCATTGGAAAAATAAAGTTATTACTTAGACTCAGTGCTTATCAGTAGCCTCTGGAAAAGCTATATTCTATAGAGTAACTGAGAATTTTAAATGTCTATAGCTAATAGACTGGATCTCTTGATCATGCCCCATATTTGAGAAACCAAAAATTATTTCTTTAAGTTCAATTAGGGTTATTAAAGCATGGAAATTTTACAAATATCTATCGTTCAAAGGTATGACGCTCTGTTAATGAATATAGAAGCACTCAGGTCGAATCCTCGATGATGGTTTAATTTTAGAGTCAATTATTTCAGTTTTGTTTGTCCTTTTAACTGGAAGGGGGGGGGGGGGTTGTTTACAGAGGTTAATTAAATTGATTGATGGATTACTTTTGATTTAATAATTTTATAAATATTGGGGTGATTTAATCTTTATGAAACTAATTTTGTGATATCATTGAGCTTTTTTATATATTTCATTAAATTAACATCCATTGCATATTATTATTTTTGATCGGAATTCCCAAATGTTTTGGCTTTAATCCAAGCCTCAACTAGGGTATTAATCTCAATAAATTATTTTTGATGGAAGATTAAATATTTCATGAACCCATATGTAATTTGGGTTCTAATAATCCATGGAATACACATGTCAAACAAAACATGTCATTAATCCATGAAATTTTAAGTTCAATATAAACAATATCAATTTAAAGAATATTAATCAAGAAAAATATCTCAATCGCTTAACATCCCAAAATTATGAATCCCACAAATAATAGATTTAATCATACATTTTGGAGGTTAATAATATGAATTTAATGTTTATAGTGATGAGTTAAAATGATAATAAAAATAAAGGGACAAGATAAGAGTTGTGCACTGAATACACACACAAACAATGAATAGAATTAAACATGGACTTTTGATTGAATGATAAAGTGAAATAAGGGAATGATTTTCAACCTTATTTAAAATTTTTAAGAACATTAATATTAAAAATATAGGGTGGATGATTATATTAAAATATTAATATGAAACACGCATTAAAATTCAAATGAAATTGAAAACAACTTACGCGTGAAAAGAACACAAAAGAAGATGAAAAAGAGAGAAAAAGAATGGTCTCTCAAGTGAAAACTTGAGTTTTAAAGATCCTCCCAAGCATTTGATGGGGAATTTGTCATTCCAATATATCCTCCTATATTCTAAAATTCCATCCCCTTTCAAGGAGAAGAGGGGGATGCATTTATAGCCTAAGGTGGTGGACTGTTTACATTCCAAATCTTCCCTTCCACTAGGCTCACCAATTTAAAAATTCACATAGACAATTATTGAGAAATATTCTTCTCAAAATATTTATATATAGGTGTTGAAGTTAAAAACTCAAAATTTGGTGTCCATTATACTTTTTAATCAAAAGTTATGTCTATTTTACTAAATAATGTGCATCTATCCATTTTTACCTACACTTTTTGAATACTGAAATGTGAATAGTGTTTTTAAAAAGAAGATACCCTAAAATCAGAATACTTTTATCTAAAAAGTTTTCAACCCATATCATATCTTTCACACCACAAATTTACATCTCATTTGGTCAATTGGATTGGGGGAAAATTCAAGAAAGGTGGGATTTTTGTAATTCCCAGATAGAATGGTGGGTTGGAAGTAAAAGCATCTGTTGGGTCTATTTTTGTAGAGTTGGGAATTCAATTATTTATCCATGATTAATTTTTATATTCAAGAATATATTTAGGAGTTTCATAAAATTTAGGATTCTAGATTGATCCCATAAATTGTATCATCATGGATGGTCCATTTTTCTTAACAGATTTATTGGGACTTCTTGTGTGGTCCATATGGCCCTTCAAATGGATTAATTTTCCAATGTTACCTTCTAATGATATATTTAAATGTTACTAAGGAATAATAAAAAATAACAATAAAATAATTTGAATTCTTATATTTAATGATATGATCAAATCATTAAACTATATCTTAATTAAATGAACTCGAACACTACTCTTCTCATGTGTTTATGATCAAAACATGAACATTTATTGGAAATTAATCATTTTTAAGTGACAATTATATGATAAGATTAATGTAAAATAATTAATTAATATGTAATATCAACTCCCCCAAACTTAGGATTTTGTATGTCCTCATGTACATCAAATAAATACATAACAAAATCATTTTTACTCCCAATTTTTTTTTTAATTTTTTTCACCAATCAGGGGGGTCTAGACTAGTTCAATAATCTGTAATGAACTCCACCACAATTTGATACAGAAAAAATGTTCCAAAAACAATTCATTTTTCCTACTTGAAATTAGAAATTTAAAATGTGGGCACTCAGAACTTACTCTTCTAAAGATGATAAAAATATATTTCTTGAGGTTCACTCATTCACCAACCAAAATTGAAAATCTTAGAGTTTGAAAGATTTGTCAGCTTCCATTACCTATCATAATATGAACAATAAATAATAGGTATTTTTATGGGGCTTTTAGTGGATATGGTACTATAGGTATATAATTGCCAAAAGATAGGAAAATAGGGGTAAGACACCAACATGGGAGAAAATGCATATTTTTTTTTGAAATTAAACGTGTAAGGAAATGAAAACACATATATATAAGGGCACGATTGTGAAGGAAGACACAGAAGTGGAATAAAATTTTAAGAAGATTAAAAGATAAAATATTTAAAAAACACAAAACTTCTCCCAATGACATAAGTTTTATTATTTTCTTATTTTTTTGTTTTTTGTTCAAAAGTTGAACTTGAAAAAAATCTCACACTCATCTCCCAACCCATGTTTGATATCATCATGAAACTAATTATAATAGTTATAAAAATATACAAGGTTGAGGAATAGTGATTTTTGACCCACCAAATACACAACCCATTATTTTTTTAATTTTTTTTTCATTTTTTCATGTTTTTTTGAACTGTTTTCAACAACATGCACAAAAATTACATAAATGTTAATCCATTCCTAAAACTCACCAAATGAAAACCTATCCCCCACACTTAAATGGATTTTTGACCTCAAGTATATGATGACATATTGAAAATCAAATAAAAGGTACCCAAAATGAAATTCATTCTCCCCACACTTAAATTTCAATAAATTATGCAATAAAAATCCATGTAGATGTTGGGTAGGATAAGGTATTTGGATTGTAATGTGGATATCAGAAAAATTATTCATAGGCTCGAAGGGGCTCTGAAAATGAATATTAATGTAAGGTTAATGGGTGGAAATTAGGATATTGTGATTATCATATCGTTCAGAAAATGCCTCTATCATATTAATGTACACTTAAATAGGAAATTTAGCTTGAAGTTCTACAAGCTCAATACTCACAATCGTGGGGGGGGGGGGGGTGAAAAAAACAATTTTAAAATATGGACATACGGGGACTTGGAATTAAAGATTATATTTTTCCTCACTATTGGGGAAGAATACTTTTCTTAATATAAAATTCAGCATTAAGAATTTATTATTATTGACCCAAAATTCTTTATCCAAATTTATGATGAAAATACATAATTTTTTGAGATCAAAACAAGTCATTGGATCACCCAAAAAGTTTGGACACAATTTCAAAATTTAATAGGGTGTAATTATGTCTCTTTTTGTTTTTTTTTCATTTTTTTTGTGTTTTTAGTGTTTTTAAAATACACACCCCCCACAGAAGAAAATGAGGAAAAAAAGGTTTGATGAATAAAGTGGTAAAAAATCATAACAAGATATGTTGAAGAAGAAATAAAGAAATATATAAAGAGAGGGAGAGGGATAGAGAGAGGGAGTTAAATGGAATAGGTTCCCCTTGGTTTGGATTTTTTGGGTCGCTGTTTCCATCTAGTGGTGAGTTTTCCATAGTGTTTGGGGATTTGATGGAAGTTGATATGGTTATTTAGATGTTTTTTACACTCATGGTGATACTTTAACCGATGTCAATTAACTATGAATTTCATTTTATAAGTGGGGTCTTGGAATTTCACTGCACCAAATAGGTAAACATTAGTAATTATAAAAGGACCTTCTTAATGAGAATTAAACTTACCTTGGTGAATTAGAAATAGAGAGTTTAAGAGCATTAACTTTTCAACTTCATGGAATAACTTTCACATGATGTGTTTTTCATATATTGCTTTATCGTTTTCTTTGTAGAGATTTGAATTATCATAAGAATACATTCGAAGCTCCTATAATTAATTTAACTATAACAATATCTCTTCTCTATATTTTTTACAATCAAAATTAAAAGTTTTCATAGCCCAAAATGAGTTATGTTGGATTTCAACTGGTAAATGATATGATTTACCAAAGAATAGTATAAATTGATACATCCCAATGGGTGATTTATAGGAAGTTCAGTAAACCCAAATCACTTCACCAAGTCTTTCTGGCCAGTATTTTATGATGGGCTTTATAATTATCTTAATCACTCTCTTCACTTCTCTATTAGAAAGTTCATCCATTGCATTTGTTTGGGGAGTGATAAGTAGTTGGAGTTTTATGTAAAACCCCATTATTTTTCAAAAGAGATTCCATCATCTAATTACAGAAATGAGTTCTTATGCCACTTATCAAGGCAAGAGGTGTTCCAAATTGATGGAAAATATAGGTTTTCAGGAACACACTAACAGTATGTGCGTCATCCTTCCTAGTGGGTTTTCCTCGACCCACCTAGAAACATAATAAACCGTAATAATAATATATCTGAATCAATTGTAATGGTGTAATGGTCCCATGAAATCTATGCACCAAACATATAATATATCATATAATATTAAGGTATTTTTTGAAATTTCATTTCTTTTCAAAATTATGCCAAAATGTTTTCGCCTATAAACCATTCAATGGTTCAGTTCTATACTAATGTGTATATCATCCCTTATGTTGAATCCCTAACAATGACTCTATTTTAAGCATAGTTTATTATCATCTATTAACTATTCAATGTTCTGATGCTCTACTAATGTGAATAGCAGTACTCTGGTCGAATCCTCAGTGATGTTACAAATGTTAGAGTTGTTTATTTTTCTTGTTTGTCTTTTTAATGGGGGGGGGGTGTTTATAGAGATTAATTAAATTTATTTATGGATGATTTATAATTTAAAAAATTTATAAATATTGGGGTGAGTTAATCATTAGGGAGATAATCTTGGGATATCATTAGTTTTTCTATATATTTCATTAAATTAACATCCACTTCAAAATATGATTTTTCATGGCAATTCCCATTTTGTGTATTTAATCCATGCATTAACAGGGATATTGATCTCAATTGCATAACATCCAAAAATTATGACTCACAAAAATAGTATATTTAATCATCCATTTTGGAGTTTAATAATCTCATTGTAATTTTTATGGATATTAGCTAAAAAAATAAGAAAAATTAAGGGACATGATAAACGTTGTGCGCTGAACACACACACAAACAACGAAGATAATTAAACATGGACTTTTTATTGAATAATAAAGAGAAAGAAGGGAATTATTTTAAAAATAATTGATTTTTTAATAAAATTAATATTGTAAAACATCAGGTAGATGATTATAATAAAATATGAATATGAAACATGAATTAAAATTTAAATGAAATTGAAAACAACTTCCACAATTATAATTGAAAATAACACAAAAGAAGATGAAAAGAAAGAGAGAGGGAAAGTTCTATCAAGTGAAAAATTGAGTTTCAAAGATCCTTCCAAGACTTTTTAAGGGTATTTTTATGCCAATATATTCTCCTCTATTATGAAATTCCAACCCCTTGTAAGGAGAAGAGGGGTAAAAATTTACAGCCCAAGGTGGTGGACTATTTTAATTCCAAATATGCTTCTCCACTTGGATATCAAATTTGAAATTCATGGAGAATAATCGGAAGAAATATTCTTCTTAAAATTTTTATATATTGATGTTGAAATTACACCCTCCAAATTTGTAATCCACAGTACATTTCTTAGCCAATGTTATAGCTAGTTTACTAAATAATGTGCCACTATCCATTTTTAGCTACACTTTTTCAAAGGCTAAAAAATGAATAGATTTTTTGAAAAGGAATATTCCCTCAAATACGAACCATTTATTATAAAAATTTGATCTAATACATCTTACCGTTTACAACACATAATCATAGCTCATTTGTTCTATTATTTTGGGATAAAAGTCAAGAATGGTGGGTTGTTTTTTATTCATATATAGAATAGTAAGATGGAATTCAAAGCATTAGTTGGAACCATTTTTTTGAGAGTTGGGACTTAAATTTTTTATGCATGATTCATTTGAATATTTAAGAATAAATTCAGGAGTTTCATTAAATTTGGAATTCTGGATTGAGCCCAAAAATTGCATCATCATGGATGGTCTAGTTTTCTACATAGATTTTTTGGGCCTTCTTGTGTGGTCCATATGGCCCTTCAAAAGGAAATTTTTTCCAAATATCCATTATAATTGGAAATTTTCATTAGGAACACTAAAAAAGAATAATCAAATAACTTGGATTATTATGTTGAAAGATATGATGAAAAAATTAAAATTCATTTTAATTAAATGAACTCAAACAATGCTATTCTTATATGTTTATTATTAAAAAATGAACATTGACTGTAAATTAATCAATTTTAAGTGAAAATTATATGATGGGAGTAATGTGAAATCATGAATGAATATTTAATATCAGTTACAAAATTAGATGTCCTAAATATTATTGTTAGTTGTGTACTATAAGAATATATTTTCTAGGTTTGAATAACCTCCCCATAATAATAGACATAGGAAAACATGACTCTCTATGTCAATAATTTTTGTTGATTAAGATTATGATAGTGTAAATAGTATTGACGATGAAGGTTGACCATATAATATTTATGATATTGAAATTTTATAATTCCTTATTATATCTTAAAATACGAAACTAATGTTTCGTAGTAAAAATGTTTATCTTCCTAAATGTATTTCAGTAGTTTATAAATAAAATGAGAGTCATCTGAAGCATATAAAATAGGAGTGTCAAACCAGGTTTTTAGTAAGGAATGCTATCATGTATTAGTTACTGATTGAGTCTATCTTAATGTAATGTTTTCATGTTTTATCCCTAGGTACATATGTGCTAGAGACACATCCACTGGTAGTATCCAAACATGGATTTGATTGCTGAGATAACCATATAATATTTATGATACCAAATTTTTTGAACTTATTATTATATCCTAAAACACGACACTAATGTTTTATAGTAATTTTTTTATTTTTCTTAAAGTTATGATCAATAGTTTAAAATGAGAATGTGATTCATCTAAAACATATCCATCTAGAGTAACAAACTAGATGTGAAATAAGGTATGAATCATCTGAATCATAGGAGTAACAAATCATGTGTGTATTTAAGCCTCTTTGTTATCTATTTAGAAATATTTTATCCTATGTTAACTATATGTTAATCAATAGGTAATCAATATATAACCATTAATTAATTATTATTTAATCATTCTTTAATCATAAATTAATTCTATATTAATTAGGCCTTAATCATTCTTTAATAATTATTTAAACATTCTTTACTCATTACTTAATCAGTAGTTAATCATTAGTAAACCAATATTTAACCAATAGTTAATTATTCTTTAATCATTGGTTAGTCATTACCTAATCATTAGTAAATATTTAGTTAATCATTCTTTAATCATCAACTAATCATTAAGTAATAAATAGTAAATCATTAGTTAATAATTATTTAAGAATTAGTTAATCATTAGTTAATCATTTATTAATCATTAGTTAATTATTATTTAATCATTAGTTAATCATTAGTTAATCATTAGTTAATCATTAGTCAGTAATTAGGTAATAATTAGTTAATATTTAGTTAATCATTAGTTAATCATTATTTAATATTTAGTAAATCATTATTTAATCATTAGTTAAATCATTCTTTAATATATATTCAATCATTAGTTAATCATTTTTTAATCACTAGTTAATCAATATTTAATCATTAGTTAATCATTATCAAATCATTATTTCCTCATTGTTTAATCTTTCTTTAATCATTATTTAATCTTTATTTAATTATTAGTTGATCATTAATTAATCATTAGTTTATATTTAGTTAATCATTCTTTATCCAATACTTAATCTTTAGTAAATCAATAGTTAATAATTCTTTACTCATTAGTTAATACTTAATTAATTGTTATTTAATATTTTTTTAATCATTAGTTAGTCAATCTTTATTCATTAGTTAATCAGTCTTTATTAATTCTTCAATCATTAGTTAATTGATCTTTAATCATTACTTAATAAATTTTCAATCATAATTAATAATTCTTTAATCATTAGTTAATTATTATTTAATCAATATTTAATCATTACTTGATCAATATTTAATGAATATTTAATTATTAGTTAATCAATATTAAATCATTTTGTAATCATTATTTAATCATTAGTTAATCAATATTTAATCATTAGTTAATGAATCATTAATGAATATTTAGTTATTCTTTAATGACTAGTTAATTATTATTTAATAATTATTTATCCATTATTTATTCATTATTTAAGCATTAATTAATAATTCTTTAATCATTACTTAATATTTGTTGAATCAGTCATTGATAAATAGTTAATCAATCCTTAATTATTATTTAATAAATCTTTCATCATTAGTTTATCATTCTTTAATCATTAGTTAATCAATCTTTAATCATTTGTTAATAAATATTTAGTCATTACTTAATCAGTATTTAATCATTTTTAATAAATCTTTAATCAGTAGTTAATCATACTGTAATCATTTTTTAATCATTCTATAATCATTATTTAGTCATTAGTTAATCATTATTTATTCATGAGAAAATCATTATTTAAAATTACTTAATACTTAATTAATTATGGCTTACTCATTAGTAAGTCACATGGTGTTCATTAGTTAATCATATGGTATTCATTAGATAATTATTATTTTATAATCATTATGTAAGCATTCTTTAATCCTAAGTTATTCATTAATTAATCTATACTTAATCATTACTAAAAATAAATATAATTTCTAATTTATATCTAAATAACTAAACTAGTATATAAATAACATTTTTAGAACTAACTAAAAAAATTAAATTAAATAACTAAATAACATTAAAATAAATAATAAAAAATACCTTTAATTTTTTTTTTCACAAAATTCGACACTCCTTTTAGGCCACCGACACCACCACACAAAAGGGAAGAACAACCAGGCTAAATTTATAGAGAGAGGGTGTCAAACTCAGAGAGAAGAGGGAAATTTGGAGTGAGGTGGGGAGAGGGGTTCCCTTTTATAGGAACTTTAGGGGAAGGATGGAAAGAATGTTTCCACCTTTCTGGTTTATTTTCACGAAAGACATCATCCCGAATGCCACCTTTCGATTTATGTTAGGAAAAAGGCGCAATCACCAATGCTGCCTTTTCCATGTCATCCATCCGCATCAATGAGAGGTAAAGGATGCGTTTTCTATTCCACCTTTCTTCATTAGATTTCAAAATATTTCTAACCTATGATTATTTAAGTAATTTTTTAAAAGAAATACATATTAAAAAACACCATCTTTCCTCCTTGATGATGTGTGTAATGGATAAAATAGATTACTTGACTCTGTATTCATGTTTTATCTTGATTTATCATACTTTTAAATTCAGGAACATTCTATTTATCTTTCATGGTGTTGTAGTTCATTTGGAAAGGTCCATACTTAGATGATAACAAATTTAGGACAATGACATAAGGAAACATTCATCAACTTCCATTCTCAAAGACTTAAGTATTGCCATAATATTTTTCATTTCAAGTATATTTACATTCACAGTATGATATATATCAACCTTAATGGTGGTCAATGTACTCATTAATGTCCAAGAAATATATTTTTCAGAAATTTGAGATTTTTCCTTTTATAAATCTTATAAATTCTCTATCACATTCAGTTTTGGGGAGACTAGACTTGATGTTACTCGCTATTCTCATTCTCATGACCATCAAACATAACATTTTTTATCTTTACCATGTTTTATTATATATTTAATTATCATCTTTACTTTCATCTGTAATAATAGAATGATTATATACTTAGAGTTCTAAATCAAGATAAAATACACCAAGGTGAAATTGGATTTTCTCACTCTAATTATAGAAATTCATCCCATTAAAGATTTGAATAGTTTATGCATGTGAGTAAATTGGTAATTGAAATATAACTATAATTAACACATTTATAAAATTAATTCTTTGATCTATAAATAAAAATACATTGATTCATAAAAATTGTTTAACATAAGATGTGTAATAGTTTTTCCTTTGGGATATACACTAATACCCAATCATAATTGATACTAATAAAATTAACTTTATTTATAAATAATACATACATTAATTAGAAATATTTATTATCTTTATATATTTAAATAAACATCCTAATTCATATATATACATCTCGAACAATTATGTTAATAAATTATAACAATACATAATTTTCTTTGGGAAATTAATAAATATATTATAATAGTGAATTTAATTTACCCATAAAATATTATAATAGTATAAAATTTATGAGTAATTTATATATATAATTTTTAAATAATTTTCAAACAATTGTAACTTTATGATTTGACCACTTTTGTGATTAAAAAATATTATATAGAAATGTTCCAAATATAAAACATCATAGCATAATAATAATAATAATTATATAACACACAAATATTTTTTATTTTAAAATTTATCATCATACAATGTATACTAATAAGTTGGATTTTTTCAAATGAAAATTTTAAACTAAATTCAATTCTTCAAAAAATATAAAACATAATATTTAAAGTTATTTTTTTTCAAATACTATTATTATTGAATTTGAGTCCATGTTTGGATAGAAAAACAAGCACATGATAACTCAAATATGAGAAAACATAGATTTCAAACCCTTTATCTTATGTTACATGTTAGTTTATCTTAATCTATGTGATATTATTTTGAAATCTATATTTATTATATGAAAATATATATTTTTCAAATAAATATAAAATCAAATTTAAAACTTATTTTGATCCATTAAATCTATTATTTTTCTTATGAAGAATAAGGATTTCTACCCTTTTCCTTATTATATATTCTATAAAATTTGATATAATATGTTAGAATTAATAATTTAGACTTGATGAAAATTAAAAGACCCTTTATATAAAGATAATTTTTTTATATGGGTAGTTTTATAATTTATTTTTTTTAAAATTCCATTGTTGTGACAAAATTAATTTTCCATTAGTGTGTCCAAATTAATTTTTTCATTGTCCATCAATATGAAAATATTTTCCCTCATTATCCCATTATAATATTCGTTAAAATTAATATCATATGAATTATTCCAAAAAATATTTGTTAACATCATCGAGATTTGAATCACATTTTCTAGATGCACTAAGAGAATCCAACATAGAAAAAAACTAAAGGAAGATGAACATTCCACAAACCATTCCACATTTTTCAATCTAGGATCCTTGAGTAAAAAGGGGAAATAAAATTAAGTGTACTATGACTACACACCTAAGATTTACTAGCATAAAACATAAAATCATCTGATTTATAGTTATCCTTAAACATATAATTGGAATTAGAGTATCCATTCACCTTTTTATGACCTTGGGCAGCCCTCTCCAAATGTGTAATAGTATGGGAAGAACATAAAGAATTTTTTGTGGGGAGATTCTTGATATTGAGAAGAAACTCTTTTGTAATATAATTATGAGAAACCTAATTAAATAATGGAATAATAAATACTATAAAAGATTGTATATTTTTTAACATAGAAAACCCCTTTAAGGAATAGGATTTAAAAACCATGATGAAACTCCAAAAAATCCACTAATAATTAAATATTAAAAAATTAAAGTAAATTTTAGAACTGGAATTTACAAAATAAAATAGAACCTAAATGTAAAATACACCATAATATACTACTATAACATCTCAAAAAACATTCCTTGTATTTAATGCCATCCTTACATAAAAATATGTCATGCGCAAAGATCCATCCATGACAAATGTCACCCTTATGTTACAAAAATCCATGATAGAGAAAATATTTTAAATTATTTAATTCTTAATTTCAGAGTTTTTAATCGTACTAAAGTTTTATTTAAAGAGAAATTGTCACATTTTATGTTTTTGAAGAAATTTTTATCTTTATTGAAAAATGGATTATTTTGGAATTTAACAGTTTTAATTTATTTCAATGTTTCGTCTATAACTTTTTCTATACTGATTCAAATTTAAAAATTATTATTTTATATATTTCTATGTTCTATGGGATTAATTTTATTCTTCATGGTCCAAAGATAAATTTTCCATTTTATGGCTCAAATACAGCTCATAATTTGGGCCTAGAAATTTGCGCATAAATCTAAAGAATTTTACTGCTGGCCCCATAACTCATAATATACTAAAATAATATATATAAAATTCCAAATGGAGAAATAATAAATATATTTTAAGAAGTTTCATTAAGCTATATTTGTATGATTCTTTCATTATTAAGGACATAAATTCTTTAGAACTCAGTGCATTTGAATACAAACAATCAACCTGGGCAGATAAAATATTCTGAGTAAATAGTCTATAACTCCTTCATTTATTGGAAAATAAACATGAAATTTCGTGAGTATACATATTATATATGGTATAAAATATTTTAAGAATACCATATGTTCATATTAGGCCATTTAATAGGTCATACATGTGGTAACCTTCATTAGAACTTTTTGGAACCAAAATTTTCACTTATTTTTTCTATAAAAGAGTGTTCCCTCTTCATTTTAAGGGGTTGGAAAATTAGGGGTAGCCTATGTTGTACATTTTTTTTAGTTTAGTCTTGTATTTTATTTTATTTTAATTATTTAATGTAATTTAATGTTTTAATTTAAGTGTTATCTTTTCTCTCTTATTCTTTCTCTCTTTTGTTTTCTTCCCCCGTTTTCTTCTTTCCTATAAACTCTTATGATCATGATCATGAGTAGCTAACTTGAGGAAGTTCCCAAGGGAGTAATAAAGTGAAAAATAAAAGTATTTGACAAATAATTTATAATTTTTCTTAATTCATATTAGTTAGACTTGGTGATATCTTAGTGGTCAACGAGCCTTTGTGTCTCTACTTGCCCCCTAAGATTTAGCTTTCACTTCTGCAATATTTTCCCTCGATCGAGGAAGTGGATGTGTGGTCTCTCAGAAATCATTGAGAGCACTGTATATTCAAAACCATATATAGATGAGTATTTTCACACATACTATAGAGTGTGTTCATTATGTAAATTCTAAATAGTAATGAGACGATGAAGGTTCACTCGGGGTGATTGTCTCAGAAATGTCTCCTTTCTTCCTAACATCATTTTATTTGTGTTCATTTTCATTTCATTTCATTGAAAGTTTAATTTTTATATTTAATTATAAAACCCTAATTTTTGTTCATTTTATTTCTTATATATAAAAATATAAAAAATAGTTATTTAGAAGTAGTGAGTGATTGACCATAACAACTCCTCAAGAGAATGACCTAGGTCAGCCACTGTGCTGCATTTAGTATAAATATTTTTATGAGTGTGTACAACAACGATTTATCAAATTGGTGTTGTTTCAATTGAGACAAGTGGTCCTAAATAACTATTTTTATCCATATTTTTTAAATAATTTTCCTTTCATTAAAAAAACACAAAAAATCATAAATTTTAAAAACACTAAAAAAATCTCTCAGTTCATGATGTCTTTCAATTTATGTTTTTATGTATGAACTGACCAATCTCAGGTGCCCAAATAATCTTACTATGATATTGATTCTAAGAATAAAAGGATTAGTGATATAGTGGAAAAATTTTATATCCAAATATATTTTATTTCTGAATATGTATATACATGTCAAGAGAAATCCGATCCATAACCAGAACCAGAACCAGAACAAGTGGGGGAAGTGATTTCACCAATCATTTTTTTGGAAAATAACCAAATGAGGGTGAGAAAGAGATACTAAAGGAATTAACTACATCATCCCATGATAAAAAATTTCTTAAGGAGGTCTATGAAGTATACATTCTAGTTGATTCACTTATGGAAGATCAATAATTTTTGGAAGAATCCTGGAATCACTATGTTGAAGATAATATGAAAAATGATCTTCCCATCACTGATATTAAAAAATAGTCACCTTTACATCTATCTCTTTCTTTTGAAGATAATTATGAAGTTGAACCTACTACGATATAGTTTCAAGTGGTCTTTCCCAAAGAGATCAATTTTCAAGTTGACATACTTGAAAGGGACTATTTGTTTATTGATTTATCATGTTTTAATCTTATTCAAGATGAATTATTTTTGTAATTCCCCTTTTCTAAATTTTTTGATACAACACAAATAGATCGGGCCTTGGATGTTAGTGATGAGACCAACCAAATAGTGGTGATCAAGGACGAAGAGCTAGAGAAGCTGGTGGTGGTGCGACTACCTCCTCTACAACAAATTACATACCATATGAAAAAGGACACCACATAAGTCCTCAGGGAGCTCCCCTATCTTATATTCCCTCCCATTCTGGAACTAAAATTATATATTTCTTTTTTCTCAGGGGTTTGGAATTATCTTATATTCAACGGGGTTATCAATTTTTAGTGTCTACTCATGGACAATGTAAAATTTCACATATAGTGAATTATCTAAGAAAAACCTCATCCACTATCTGATTGGGGATAATCCACTGCAACTACATGATTAGGGCCAGCAAAAACCTAGCACCTTCTTGGGGGTCAAACCAAGAATTGTACCTTTTATATACCCTTTATTCTTTATTTTTATTTATTTTTCTTATGTATTGTATTTTATTTATTGTATTTTTAAAGAGGTAGAATCTAAGATCTTAACTCATGGATTTTGCTGAAAAATAAATCAGGTTGTGTCTTTCATTTTCTTTATTTTATTTTCTTCCGAATTTAAATTCTATATGAAAATGTCTCTTGATCTGATTTGAGCTTAAAATAGGGAAGTGAATGGAATATGTGTGGGGGGATGTATGTAAACCTCTTTTAGAAATGTTTTGTGTGACTTTGTTTTATTTTTTTGGCTTTTTTTGAATGTTTCATGTTTTTCTTTTTCATTTTTGGTGTGTTTTTAGGATTATTAAGATGAATTTAATACTTTGTAAAATTAAAACCATCTTGGTATTTTTGAAAAATTTCTTAATATAAATATTTGAGTATTTAAATGATTTCTAAATTTATTTTTCTTCTTGATTTCCAATCTTTTCATTTGAGGAGGTTTGATTGATTGTGAAACTCATGTGCACTAGTACTGTCCAAATTGAAAATCTTGCCCAAACTAAGAGGTTTCTAAACTCGTTTTATATCTTCTTACATTTATATTTTAATTGAGATTCTTGAGACATTTTGTATGAGCCAAAACTTTCTATTTTTATCTTTTTCAAACCAATTAGATTCATGTAATGTTTTAAGTATGATTGAGACATCACTTTGAAATCCCTTTTTGACATTGAACTCTTATTTTGGACTACCTTTTCATATGAACTTTCTTAAGACCATATTATAAATTAAATACATTGTTAATAAGCTAAATTAATATCCACTTATCCCTTTAAAACCTTCTATAGAAGTTAAATGCATGATTATTGTTGAAATCAAGTGTGGGTGAGTGAGAAGATGAGATGTATTTTGCTTTCCTGAAGAATCTGTTTGAGATGAATTGAAAGTGTTTCCTAATTTATTACTACTTGGGTGAAATAAATTTCATGTTTTAAAGGTTTATGTTTGGACCTAAATATCATTACACATATGGGATGGTTGTTCACAAATATTTTAAGATAATAAGTTTCCTCTCTTTTCCTCTAAAACATGATTCTGAAGAGAAATTCAGATTTGAATTCAATTTGAAATAACGCTATAATTGGGTAAAACAAGGAATAAATTCATTGATTCTGAAATTAAATGTGTGAAATTCCAAAAAAATAGGTTTTTAGGTGAAATATTTTTAATCTGATTGAGGAGAACACCATTCTTGAGAAAAATTGATTTCATCTATTTACTTCACTTTGAGCATAACCCTCCTCATTCTACCTCAATTTTATTTACATTTAAAACATGCCAACCCTCATACTTAGAAAAACCCATGAAAAATACCTTATTATTGACACATTTTTTACTCTTTTATATGGAGATAATATGAGTATAGAAATTCTACGAGATCATAAATGTTCATGGGAATGAGAAAAACTCCACATAAAATATCCTTGAGTGGAAAGAGAAATAATTTTCAGGGGAGGTAGGTACGAAATTTTTGTGAGGGTTAAAAAGATATGGAATGGATTAATATTATTTTTGAGGAGTTATTAAAATTTTATCCACGTATTATGTATGATATTATCTTTGATATGATAATTGATTTCTGTTGTCATTTATGCTTTGGGAAGTTTTTTTTGACCTTGGTATAAGATGATTTCCCAGGAGTGCAGTGTTTAATTGTGGAAGAATTGAAAGAGAAAATATTTTCAATTAATAAATTCTTAATTTCAGTGTTTTTAATCCCACTAATGTTTTATTTCAAGGTTAATTTTCACATTTTATGTTTTTGAAGCATTTTTGAGCTTTATTTCAAAAATGGATTATTTTTGAATTTAACCATTTTAATTTATTTCAATGTTTCAGATAAAACCTTTTCTATAATAATATAAATTAAAAAATTATTCTTTTATTATTTTCTATTTTATATGGTATTAATTTCATTCTTCATGGTCCAAATTTAAATCGACTATTTTAGGTCCCAAATACAGCTCACAAGGAGGGCCTAGAAATCTATGCATAAATATGGAGAGTTTTATTGTTGGGACCATAAATTGTAATATGATAAACCAAAAGATATAAAATTTAACATGGATCAAGAATAAATCCATAGGAAGAAGTTTTATTTTGGTATACATGGATTATAATTTAATTATCAAGTTTATAAATTCGTTGGAACTCAGTGCATTGGAATACATATAGTCAGCCTGGGCAGATTAAATATATTGAGTAAATAAGCCATAAATTCTTCATTTATTGGGAAATAAATCAGAACTTTTAATGTGTATACATATTTTAGATGGTAGAAAAACTTTCAATAATAACATTTGTTCATATTAGGTCATTTAATATTTCATAGATGCAGTAACTTTCAGAAGAACTTTTTGGAGACAAAATTTTCACCTATTTTGCCTATAAAAGAGTGTTCCCTCTTCATTTCAAGGGGTTGGAAACTTAGGGGTAGAATTTTTTGGAAATTTTATTTATTTTATTCTTGTATTTTTTTCTTTTCATTATATAATTTCATTTCATGATTCAATTTAAGTGTTCTCCTTTATCTCTTATTCTTTCTCTCTTTTATTTTATTCCCTCATTTTATTTTTCACTTTGAACTCTTATGCCCATGTTCATGAGTAGCTAACATGAGGATGTTACCAGGGGAGTAATACAGTAATAAATCTAAGTATTTGAGCTATAATTTTTAATGTTTATTATTTTATTAGAGTTAGACCGAGGGAGATCTTAGTGGTCTAGTTGCCTTTGTGTCTCCACTTTCCACCCAAGGTTTTGCTTTCACTTCTGTAATATTTTTCTTGATCGAGGTGGTAGATGTGAGGTTTCTCAATGATAATTGAGAGTACCATATATTCAAAACCATATTCATATGAGGATGTTCAAATAGACTATGGAGTTTGTTCATAAAGTAAATTATAAATTAATAAATAGATGATTAAGGTTCACTCGGGGTGATTCTCCAGGGAATGTCTCCTTTCTTCATAAAATCATTTTGTTTACATTCATTATTTATGCATTGAATTTGCATGTTTAATTTTTTTTATTGCAATATCAAACCACTATTTTTGGCCATTTTATTTTATATATATAAAAATATAAAAAAGTGATTTATAAGTAGTGAGTAATTGACTGTAACAACTCCTCAAGAGAATGACCTAGGTTAGCCACTATGCCGCACTTAGTATAAATATTTTTGAGAGCGCACACGACAATGCTTCATCACCCCAATACCTTAGATATACTTACCAAAACATGAATAATCATCAACCAACTATTGTGATTCCTCCTTGATGTATTCTGTTTGATCTTTCATTCAAGGAACCCAAGCCTCATGCTGATGGCCTACCCTAACATTGAAGTCTATATCTTAAGTATGACAACCATCAAACACACATGATCATATCATGGAACATTCTTTCCAAAAATCACCCACTTCAATGACCATTTTAATTATCCATACTCTTTATTGACATGCTACACATGTTTCCATAAACGTAACTAGCCACCACATCATAGGTCCACCGTCGACGCTTCATACACCATCAATGACATGTTACACGTACTTTTTTAAATTCAAAAAACCCTTACTCTTCTCAGTGGACTATATGTTTGTAATGAGATGACTTAGTTTGACCAAAATTGTCATCTGATATGGTCTGTTAAAAGGATTGAAGCGCATTCTCGACCACCAAGGGCTGGTGATAAGCATCAAGAATAACCAAAAATCTATTAGGAATAGTTTCTACCATAGTAAACTAACATGAACCTTCCCTGAAATAGGATGACCAAACCAATAAAATCCGAGTCAAAGATATGAAACAAAACATCCATAGTATGTAATAAAGACTGAGAAAATACCATAAGAAAAAATATACATCATAATAATAAAAATGACATATTATAAAAAATATAGATGGTATATCAAGTCAAAAGATCAAAACTAAAAATAATAGGATCAAGAACCAAAAAATTCCTATACATACATCACAATAGACATAAAATCCAAAAAAAAAACCATAATATCACACTCAATGTGACCATATCTCCGACACAAAACACTAAATGACGATAATCAAGAGGAGCCACCCAAGTACATGGTTCCCATTCCTCTACCCATTTATTGAAAAAAAAGTATACATATGATGAAAGACATATATGGGGTGTGAGGAAAAAATCCTTTCAGGATACCACCATGAATCCAATTATGGATTTTACCAATGAAAATTAATAAACTAGTTTGAAATCACATTTCAAAACTACACAACTTTTAAAAGATTTCACTTCCAAATAATACATTTTAAATCCCTTTGGTTATCCATTTCAAACAAAACATGTTTTCCAAAACATATCTAGACATAGATCAAATAAATTAGCAATGAAAATTGGAACTACAAGATCGACATATCCATCAAGGCATAAAAAATGTGATAATAAACACAATCATCATCATCATTATCATATAATCAGTAAACAAAAATTGGCATAACATATCTCATCACATAAAACATGTAACTAATAAAATGAATAAATAATATAATCCAACCTAGTATGAGTAAACACACTTAGGTATCTAACCATAAGGGTATAATGTGAGTGAGTCTAAAAAAAGTATGTAAGTCGACTAATCAAAATGAAATCTATCACACTCTTTCCTAGGTCCCAACTCCAAGACATATCATGGTCTCTTGGAAACAAAATGGAAGCTCTCATGGTATTCCTACTCAAAGGCTCTCACAGTACCTTGGAAACCATAATGGAATATCTCAGGGTCTTCCTCTACAAAGGATCTCATGTCCCCTCAAACAACCCATCACTCACACCATGATTAACCCATGTGACAATCCATTCCAAAATAATCACAAACAAGTACCAATCCCTGAAAATACATTTCACAAACAAATTTCATAAACAAACATTCCCAATATTGTTAAAACACCATCTATAAGGTCAAAAAATATCTAAAACCATTTTAGAAATCCATTTAAAAACTTAAAACTAATTTTATCCATTTCATTAAACACTTGGTGTGTATATAATCCACACCCATTTGGAACACATGCAGATCACTACTAGAGGGAATATACTATGATAACTCTGCTCTTTATTACACACTTAAACATGATTTATTACAAAAACTTCACTTGATACAACATATAATATTGAGAGTTCTAGTGTCTCTGGGGATTATTATCATTACCTAAAAACTTAAAACATGAAATACAACATATTTATTGAAAAATTCCTTTACATGACCACTAAATTTTCTCGTACTTAACATTGCATGGGATAACCTGAGGACATGTATAAGAAAAGGGAGAGCTATAAAGCCCAGTAATGGAATAAAAATGGAATAAAATGTGGAATATAGGACATGTTAGACAATAGGCATATCAATGGAGCATAATAGAAACATAAACATGAAGGCATGATAAATCATGATAATCTTAACATGGAAATGTGACAACAACATTTAACATGATCTTAGCATGAGCCAAGGTTCATTGCACATGGAGCATTATTAAACGCTCATTGAACTTGAATTAAAATAAGTAAACCCTCATTGCACTTGATTTATCATGATACTAATCTTTACCCAATGCATTGGAGTGCTATCAGGGCACACCCTTCTTAAACATTTCATTTCATGCATAAGTGTGCCACATGGATCATATAACATGGAATCAATCAACATCCAGAAGTTATTCCACAATTAATTAATGTGGAATAAATACATGAAAGTACCATTAAATATATATATGTGTATACAGGTGAATACCCTTGATAGAGACGTGGGTATGGTATTCACTACACAATGATCTTGGCTTGAAAAAATGCAGTGCAATTTCGGCAGCATAACAGCATGATATAAGGATTCGTGAAAATATTTGATGAGATAGAAAAGGGTGTATCATTTTATGTACATGAAATTTAAAGTAAGGGGGTCATATAGATATATTTCCCAACAAACGTAATGGAATTTACATGCATAATACAAAATAATTACTTGGATATAGAAGAGGAGAGAGAAATCCCTCAAGGAATTTCGGCATGGTAACAGGTGTACATGGGGGGAATTAATGAGAGATAAAGGGGTATCCCATCGTCCAAACATAAATAGGAAAGTATGGGGTACGTGATAAATCATACCCCAACATTTTTAATTGAAAACAAAAGGGCATAACAACTTAAATAAAATTGGAAAAAAATGATAAAGGAAGAAATCCCTTACTTGGAAGTGTGATCCCAAAGGCTTGGGAGAGGCTTGAGAGAGGATTATTGGGAGCTTGGGGAACCTTGGGAGGATTCTAGAGATATTAGGGTAGAGTTTGGACAAACTCAAAAGGCTTTTAGTGAAGAGTAAGTAGGAGCTTCGGTGGGTGTATATAGGTAAAAAGAGGGAATTCATTATTATTTAGGTTTGGGACACCTCACATTAAACTAAACAAAACCACAAACCAGCCCCGGGTTTTTGCCCACGGTTTTTTCCAAAGGGGAGTGAAAAAAATATATTATAATTCCAATGGCCTAACTTCTTAAAATATTGAGGGTGCTTCTGTGGAGGTGAGTCACACTCTCAAAGAAATTCATTTAAAAAGTAAAAATGTTTTATAACTCTTGGAGGGTCCACTAAAGTTTTGTAAAATAAATAAATAAAACCTAAAATTATGTTATTTTAATGATAAAACACATATTGTCTGAATATATCATTTATATTATTTTATTACATCACTATTGGGTCATTATGATGTCATAAAACACATTATATATTTAAACAGTATTTAATTTTTACCCAAAAATTCGACTATCTCAGAAAACAATAAAAAATTCACCGTTGGATAATTTCAACTTCCTGATTCCAAAAATAATATTCATTTAATCTAAATAATTTTATAAATATGTTAATTTTTACTTTTTAAATAAAACTGACATTTATAAAAAATTCAGGGGTTTTGATAAAAACGGCTTTCAAACTTTAAAAATTACAATTTCATTCATAAAATTATATGATCATTTATATTTAATAAAAATAAATTTAATTATAGAAATATTTTATTAAAATATTATTTAATTAAAAAATCCATTAACTCATAAAAATAGATTTCTTAGTTTAATATTAAATAAAAATACTATTTGTGCTTTAAAAACTATTTACAATGTAACAATAATAAAATGAATGCACATTCTTTATACAAAAATAATGTACATAGTCCTAGTGCTAGGGTCTTGTTACTTAACCCCTTATAACACCCACATAATATTGAAGGGTAAGGTGTAAAATGGTGACAGACTCTTGGGGTGGCTCGGATAACATCGCTCGGGTGGTAATCTCTATTATCTTCTAGTTCTCCTGTAGTCGATTCCGCTCAAGCATAACGTGTTCAAGCTCGGATTAGGCTTGGTCAAGAGGGAAGCCCAATGACGCCACCTCCTTTTTGAGCTTTGAAAAAATGGGCTTCATATAAGGCAAGTCTACTGGATGAGGCCATCGCTTCCTTTTTCTGAGTAAATTGGATTTGTTAAAGCCCTATATTTATACTAATCACGTGATCACTATTCAACGACTATATTAGCAATGGTCAGAATTCATAATGGAATTTTAAAAACCAGAAACATAAAACCAATGAAGTTCACATTTCATATAACCATAATAATACATTTAATTAAAGCAAGAGGGATTTCCATTAATGAATGTTTGGGTCGTTACAACCCTTGATAGAGAAATGGGTATAGAATTCAATACATAATTATTTTGGCATGGTAAATCATGGTGCAATTTCAGCAGCATAACAACATCATATAGAAATTTATAAAATGGTTTTATGAGAGATAAAGGGGTATATAATTATTTATAAATTAAATTTATAGTAATAGGGACATTTAAGGACATTTCAAAACATAATTAGTTATAAATATAAATCATAACATAAAAAAGAATCTTAAAGGAAGAGGAGAAATTAAAGAACCCTTACAAAATTTTGGCATGGTAACAGATGTACATAAAAGTTCCTAGGTGGGTTAAATGAGATTTAAATGGGTTCTCATAATTTATAAAACAAGTGTACAGTAAGTGGGATAGGTAAGAATGTATCCCAACATATGTAAATGGAAATTAAAAAGGCATATCATAAATGAAGTTCTTGATTTAAAAGACAAAGTGAGAGAATCCATTATAGAATTTTAACATATTAACGACTTAGGTAAGGGTCCAAATGAGGGGGGGGGATAAATGACCCCTCATAAAAATAACATAAATTTTATATTAAGGTAAAAATTTCAAATTAATCTCAATAAAAGAAATTTAAATTAAAAGAACTTATATCAAAGAAGGTTCTTGAATTCAAAGGTGAGAAGAGAAATCCCTTACTTGGATGTGTGACTCTAAAGGATTGGGAGAGGCTTCCTGGGGGATTGGGTCACCTTTTGAGGACTATAGGGAGTAGAGGGAAGAGTGTGAATGAGCTTAAAGGATTTTTAGTGAAGAGAAATAGGATCATGGGAGGGTTTATATAGGAAAGAAGGGGGGTTTATTTATTGTCTTGGTTTTGGAAACTACATAATAATATATTAAAAACCACAACCCATACAATGGTTTTTTTACCTTGGTTGTTGTAAAATAGGATAAGTTTACATTATTTTATTTGTAAAAGGGCCTAAGATAAAAAATATTTCCCTAGCTTATGTGGAGGTGAGTCACACTTTCAATAAAATGATTTTAAAATCTTAAACTATATTATAAGTCTTGGAGGACTCACCAAGGCATTATAAAATAAATAAAATAAACTTAAAATGAAATTATTTTAAATTAAAAAACATATTTGTACGAGGTTACCTTTTATAGTATTTATTACATCACTATTGGGCTATTATGATGTCATAAAATACATCTTATATTTATATGATATTTAATTTTTACCCAAAAATTCAGCTATCTCAGAAAATTATGAAAAATTCACCATCAGATAATTTTTATATCTTGATTCAAAAAATATTTTTCATTTTATCTAAATCATTTTTTAAATATATAAATTTTTATTTTTAAAATAAAAACCAACATTTATTAAAAATGACAAGTTTTTGACAATAATTGTTTTTGAACCATAATAAAAAATACATTGGAATAAATAAAAATTATATGATCATTTATAGTTAAAATATTAATTCAATAATAATATTTTATTAAAATATTTTTTGTTTAAAAAATCCATTAATTCGTCAACATATATTTCTTAATTTAAATATTAACAAAAAATACTATTTTTTGTTTTAAAATTCATTTACAAAGTGACAATAATAGGAAGAAAGCATATTCATTATTATATGAAAAAGTAATGTACATAATATTATTGGTAGGGTATTGATATATAACCCTTTATTACACTAGAATATACCCTAAGAGTAAGGTGGCGATTTTTGGGATTTCATGGGGCCGTTCAGTGAAGATGGTTTGGGTCGTGATCTCGATGAGCATGAACTTCTCCCATAAACGGTTTTGATCATGATTAAGTTATTGGATCTTATATTCAAATTGTTCTACGAAAAATCCCAAAACTACTATCTACCTTGGAATATTTTATAAATGGGCTTCAAAGGGAAAGATTCTACTAGTTTAAGCCATCACTTCCTTTGTCTATGCCAAATAGATTTGTTAAAACCCCATATTTTTACTAGTCATGTGATCACTGTAACACAACTATATTATCAATGATAAAGATACTTAATGGTCATTTAAATCCAATTAGATATAATAAAACAAAATAATTGAATGTGTTTTCTATATCCATAAGATACTTAATTAATTCAGAATAAAGGGAATTGTATTCATAATTGTTTGGGTCATTACAACCTTCTACCCATAAGAAATTTCACCCTAGAAATGTCCTTTTCCCACACTAAAATAGATGAGGGAAACTCTGTTTCATCACCTCCTATATTTCCCATGTTACTTATTCAAACTTGTGGTTTCACCACAACACTTTTACTAGGGGTTTTGTATTATGTTGTAGAATATTTTCTCTATGATATAATCCCTTCATAGACTACTCCTCATAGGAAATGTCATTATCAAATTAGTACCACCTATGGATTGAGTACATGTGATGGGTATGGTATTTACTTTATTAATAGGGATATATGGAATAAATCATGTACTTGAGATAGATTCAGTGGGAGTGATAGTTGATAGGACATTGCTCTGATGCGATCAAAGATCTCAAAAGGGTCGATGTACCTTGGACTAAGCTTTCTTTTCTTCCCAAATATATTCACCCTATTCCACAGAGATATGCAGACAAATACCATGTCTCCAACATAAAACTATAAGTCTCATCAATGATTTTCAATATAGATATTTTTTTGACTATGAGAATATTTTATGTGCTACTGGATGGTATTAAATTTCTCCACCATTTCTTCAACCATTTCAGGGCCTAGACGCTTTCATTCTCCAACTTCATCGCAACATGTTGGAATTATTCACCTATTCCCATTAATGGCTTCATAGGGGTCCATTTGGATGCTTGATTGGAAACTATTTTTGTAAGTGAACTCCACTAAAAGAAGATTTTTTCCACATCCACCTTTGAAGTCCATTGAGAAAGATCTCAACATATCCTATTGTGTTTGGATATCTCACTCAGATTGGCCATCAGTGTGAGGGTGATAATATGTACTGAAGTTCAACTTAGTGTTTCGAGAATGCTGGAGACTTTTCGAAAACTTAATGGTGAATCATGGATCTCAATCAGACACAATCAATAGTGGTACTCCATGCAGCCTTACCAACTCTATAATTTATACCTGTTCCAATTGATACGGTGAGAAATACTCTACAATCATGATGAAGTGTTCTGTATTTGTAAGATTATCCAAAACAACTGAGATAGTATTGTTTCCCTTGTATGTCTTTAGAAGTATGAGTAAAATGTCCCTGGTGATATTTTCCCATTTTTATGTTGGTATGGGTAATGGACGCATCATACCCAAGAGTTATTCATTTTATCCTTCAATTGTTGACATACTGTAACTACCTAAACTTTTGAATAATATTTGTTTCCTAAATGTGTGCATTATTTTATTTTATACTCAACAAAAATATATCCTTTAATTAATGAAGTGAGTATAATTAAAATGATACCACTGGTTTTTGACTATTATATGATTGTTGGTCAATATGACCATTGGAAACTAAACTCTTAACATTATGATTATTGTTTATAAATACAAGTGATCATGGTTAATTAATACAAAAAGAGGAGTTGATGGACTCATCCAGTAGACTCGGGCCGTATGAAGCCCATCGGTCGGAGATTGGGAAGGAGGTTGCGTTACTAGGATTTTCTCTGGACCAAGCCCAAGCTGAACTTCCACATGTAAAGTTTTAATAGAATTGACTATAAAATAATTTCAAGCTAATAGAAATCACCACTCAGGTAATGTAGTCTGAGCCACCCCAATATTCTATCACCATAGAACACATTACTCTTATGCCATATGCATGCATTATAAGGGGTTATGTAACAAGGCCTTAGTTACTTTTTTTAATTAATTGGTATAAATAAAATAGTTATTTCATCATTCCAATTTTAGGAATTGATTTTCTTAAAAACGTATATATTTAATTTATACAAATCTAATAAATTCATTTTTGAAGTAAAAATTGTACTTTTTAGAGATTTTTCATACATAGAGAAGTATTATTGTAAAATAAACATAATTTTTGAATTTAAAATGTCAAAATTAACCTTGGATGAATGTATCATCCTTGACTTAGAAGCCACTAAACTGATGCTCCAAGCCGAGTGGTTACATGACCTTAAGCGTGCCTCCCTATATACCAAAGGTTACCGACTAGCAGCGGGGGTCTAAATAGTCAATTGGGGATACTATACCCCCTTTTTATCAGAGTAAACCACAACAGAAGATAAAAAAAATAGTAGAATAAAAACAAATAATGTCAGAGTATGCATAAGAAACCGTTCCCCAAATAGGGTACAACCATGTCCAATAGTAAATATTCCATTCCATACAAGTGAAAAAGTGAAAAAAACCAAAGATGAAGATAATATGAAAAATCCCAAAAATGGTCCTGACACCAAGTCTGGGTCCTCCTCCATGTACACCCATGACAAACCAACTACCTAGTAAGGGATTTATCTCTTCTCCTAACTTGAAAACATAAAGAATGGTCAAGAACCCAATGGTGGGCCGAACAGGGTGTGAGTACAACTCAGTAGGCCACCACCAATGGCGTCTACAAAATATCCGGTATAAAAAATTGTACATGCGAAAGGGAAAGAAATAATAAATTACAAGAAAATATTGAGTGACCTTAACCATTTTATGTACATTACCAACATTTATTACCCTTTCCGTATCTTACTATTCTATCTCACTTCCCATCACTTACCATTTCCATCACATTTGTCGTAGGTTCATCAAACACAACAAGTTACACGGGCTTAAAGTAAACAATCACAAGGATGAGAAAAACACAATGTTATACTATCTCACTAACAATAAATTTCTCATGAAAACCATATCTTCACCAAGAAGCCTCATTTCAGGTGGATGCAACTATTAGAGGAATAGAGCCTCAGTCCCCTTCCCTAACCCATGCATTAGGGGTGGTGTTTAGAGCCTCAGTCCAACTCGGCCTATGGGAGTAGATCCTCAAGTCAATACCCCACTCTACAAAGACATGTGAACACGCTATATATATATGTATATCCATCAACCATTCACACTAAATTACAACCATTTTCCAAGGAAATCATAAATCATAACAATAACATGATAGTTAATACCATGCCTTACCCCATTAACACATTTACCACATTTCACATCATTAAGACACTTAACCCAATTCCCCTTTTATTATGCTTATCTCACTAAGAATTAATAAATTATTCCTATCTCACTAGGATTATTTCATTATGCCTAACTCACTAGACTTCACTACCAGAATCATAATCCATTTCATTATGGTCTTTAATCATTTAAACATATCAAACCATTTAGTCATTCATCATTCTCATGTGTAAACCCATATGAAACACTTATATGTTAACCCAATATACTTAGTTTATTATTATTAAGCCTAGGTTCACCACCCAACTTCTACTCCAACACCATAAATTACATCAACATGTTTATCAAAGGCTCTATATAAACAAACAACAATATCACTTGTTCTTCACAAATCCCTAGGTCCGAGAAAGTTGACACACCCCATAGGTGGCCCTAGATTAGTCTCATGAACCTCAATTAATCCCATGGGGATCGTGAGGGTTTCAATTTACCTTATTAATAAAAATTTTACCTAACATGAGAAGGGTGATCAAAACATGCCAAGAGACACCCAAGAACAAAACCACACATGCACAAATCGACAAATAAACCATGCGATATAACTTGGAGACCACACACCTCGATTCTGAGGGTTAACACACTCTTAATAGATCCATTTCATTTCTATTAAACCAAACTTTGAAGATTAAAGCTAAATATCACCCAAGGAGTAGGGTTTTAGAGCTTTGGAAAGAGAGGATAAGAAGATACAAACCCTAAACTCAAAAGAAAATCAAGGATGAGATTAGCCTTACTCGGAGCTTTAATCTACAACCAACGACACCAAAAAGACCTTAGAAATGAAAGATATTGATCTCTTGGAGACCTTGGGAGATTTGGTTCATTACTAGTGAAAGAGGGGTGAATGGGGAGGAAATCCTGAGTTGGGGTTAAAAATCCAAGAGTGAAAGAATTGTAATTTTTTAAACATTTCTAGTCTGCACTGTTTGTCTGCATTGTTTTCCAAACTGTGCACAAAGCGTGAAGAGACCAATGTCCAAAAATCCCACCTCCTTAACAGTTTCTTGGGCTATTCGCATGGTTATCACTAATTCTGCGCAGACCATGCGACCTACCAAGAAAATCCAATCTTTCTCATTTTTCTTGTCTTGAACCCTCGGAACACCCTGGGACTCCTTAAGGACTTCGGTAAGCACAAAATTAACCAAAATAAGGGGTTCAAACTAAAACTTAAATGAGAAAATACCTTTCTAAGATCTGAGATCTTACAACCTCCCCACCTTATAACGGCTCATCCTCGAGCCGAGATCCTAAGATTTATTTCACTTATGAGGAAAAGAGATCAGGCCACTGAGACCACATATCTGATTCCTACTCCAAATTTTCTTCTCGAACCTTCCCATGCTTCCATAGTACTTTCACTAATGGCATAACCATACCTCATAAGAATTTCTCACTATGATCCACCACACAAACCAGATGCTCCTCAAAGTATGCATCAGCCTCAAGCTTAACATCCTCAACACCCACCATGTGAGTTAGTTCAGGGTGATATTGCCAAAGCTGCAACACATGAAAAACATCATGCATTCCAATATATCACTATGTAAGATCCAATCGGTGTGCCATCAGACCAATCCTACCCGAAATCTAAAATGACCCCACATACCTGGGTTCCAATTTGACCTACTTCTAAATTATTTGGTGACCCAACCTTGGCGACACCTGAAAGAACATACTATCACCCACCTCAAACTCAGGAGGTCTACATCTCCGATCCACATAATACTTTTTCCTACTCCGAGTCATTTCCATCCATTTCCAAATCAACTCAACTTTCTCCAAAGTCTCCTGCACGAGACCCTTTCTCAACAGCTCAAATTCACCGGCCTCTAACCAACACAATGAAGATATACATGACCTCCCATAGAGAGCCTCAAATGGTTCCATCTGAACTGTAGCCTGAAAAAATATTGTTGTATGAATATTCAACAAGAGACATGTGATTCTCCCAAGTACCACCAAAATCCAAGACACAAGCCCTCAATATTCTTCCAACACTTGGATTGTACGCTCCGACTGCCCATCCATCTGCAGGTGGAAATTCATACTCAAAATCACCTGAGTACCACATGCCTTATGCAACCCTATACAGAAGTGTGATGTGAAACGAGGATCATGATCTGACACTATAGTCTGTGGTACCCAATGCAACCGTAATATTTCTTGAACATAAAACTCACCCAACTGATCAACTGTGTAAGTATCCTAAATCAGTAAGAAATGAGCAATTTTCATTAGCCGATCCACAACCACCTATATTGTATCATTATTTCGAGGCATCCTTGAAAGACCCACCACAAAATCCATTATCACATCATCCCCCTTCTATTCTGGAATGGGAAATGGATGTAACAAAACACCTATGCATTGATGCACAACCTTCACTTGCTGACAGGTAAGGCACCTTTCCACAAAGACCCCAACTTCCTTTTTCATTTCTGGCCACCAAAACTACCTACGGTGATCATGATACATCTTGGTCAAACCAAGATGTAATGCCCATTTAGATTCATGGAACTCCCACATCAACTCTTCCTGCATCCACACCGGCACAACCACACAACCATGAACACAAACAACCTCGTCCACACTAACGACCCAACCAGAAGGTGGATACCCACCTTTTAGTCTTTTCTTCATGGTCAAACATTCCAAATCATCGAGATGAATTTACTTATGTAGATTAAAAAGTGTCGACTCTATCATCTTAGAAGCATGAGTCACCTGAGCATTTTCCTCCCACACCTCTAGATGCATCTCCACAAACAAATCCATCACCTTCCACTTAGTGCTGAATTCCTGAACCAGCTGGGTCTGAGCCTTACTGCTCAAAACTTCAAAAACATTGTTCCCTTTCCCTAGTTTATATGACATCTCAAATCCAAAATAATAGAGATAACCAAACCATATTCATTGTCGAAGATTCATATCCCACTGAAAAAAAGATATACTTTAGACTCTTGTGATCGGTATACACCATGAACCATTCCCCCAACAAGTAGTGCCTCCAAAACTTTAAGGAATACAATACTGCAACCAACTCAAGATCACGAGTGGGACAATTCTTCTCATGGGGTATCAATTTCATCGACCCATAATCCCCCACCCGATCATCTTGCATCAACATGACACAAGCCTGATATCAGATGGATCACAAAATATGACATACTTCTTACATGGATCAGGTAAGATCAAGATTGGTGTAGTTTTCCATCTCCTTTTCAACTCTTTTAAAGGCATTATAACAAGACTCATACCACTCAAACCTAATTCACTTCTTAGTTAAGCCTGACAGTGGTGATTACAAGCGAGAGAAATCCTGAATGAACCTCCAGTAATATCCAGCCGAAACAAAAAAAACTACGAACATATGAAACATTCCTGGGATGATCCCAAGACACAACAACCAGAAAATTATCTGGATCCACTAACACACCTTCCTTAGAGATGATGTGACCTAGAAAATGCATTTCTCCAATCCAGAACTGACACTTTGATAGCTTGGCGTATAACCGATGTTCTCTTAGTGTACTCAGAATGATGTCAAGATGTTGGGCATGATCGTTATGATTTTTCGAGTACACCAAGATGTCATCAATAAAGACAACCAAAAACTGATCCAGATAAAGATGAAAGATTCAGTTCATCAAAGCCATGAAAACTATCAGTGCATTGGTCGAGCCGAAAGGCATCACCACAAACACAATCAACCCACACCGACTCTGGAAAGCTATTAGTGGTATGTCAGAAGGCCTCACCCTAAACTGGTGATAGCACGATCTCAAATCAATCTTAGAATACACTGATGAACCCCTCAGGTGATAAAAAAATCATCAATTCTAGGAATAGAGTACTGATTTTTCACCATCAACTGATTTAACTTCTGATAATCAACACACAACCTTAACGACCCATCATCCTTATTTGAAAAAAGCACAAGAGATCCCCAAGGAGATGCACTTGGACTTATGAACCCCTTACACCTAACTCCTCAAGATGAACCTTCAACTCATGGAGTTATGCCGGTGCCATTCGATATGGACAAATAGAAAATGGCTCCACTCCCAATAGTAACTCAATCATGAACTCAACATCCCTCTCGGATGGAAACATCAAGAAATATTTAGGAAACATATCCTGAAACTGATCCACTATTGAAGGGATAACCTAATATTCCCCTATTTCATCATCAAGCACATGTAAAGCTACTTGAGCCGAGAGACTCCCCAAATGTTGACAAAACGACCTCATACGAACTGCTCGAACATCCCACACTCCACGATGGACATAAGTGTCGGCCTCAAGTGACCTGAATGATACCCTGCAATGGTAACAATCTATGTGCACTCGATACAAAAACCAAGCAGTCCATACCCAAGATTAGGTCAAATCCTGACATCTCGAGAATGAATAAGTCCCACAAAAAACTGTACCCACCGAATTCTGGATCACATCCCCTACACTACCTGATATCTTCATTTCACACCCACAAAGGAATGTCAATTAAAATAACCACACAGAAATCTATAGTCAATCCCAACTCTATCACAAGCTGAGAAGAAATAAAAGAGTGTGTGTTACTAGTGTCAAAAAACACACTAGAAAGTGTAGAATCTATGAGGCTCGTACCTCGAACAGTCGATGGCCCAACCTCGCCATCACCGGGTTCCAACTGAACTGTATGAAGCTGACCTGCCCCTCTACCCTAGGCTCCAACCTATGTTCCCTACACTACACTACCCTGCTAACATGGGCTATCCTTCCATGGAGTTCCATGTCCACCAACCCTACTAGTACGGCCCGTGGGGCTCCAAATGCCCGCCTGATATGGAACAAATGATCCCTTGCCTCCACTTGGCATCTTCCTATATCCAAAATTCATATTCACATACTAAGGGTTCCTACATAACCTCTGCATGTGTCCCAATCTTCCGTAAAACCAACACTCAACTGGAGGTTGAGGAAAATGGCCATGCATGTGCCCCAACATACCATACTGATAATAGAACACATGATCACCACCATGAGAGGTTGACCCTCTCTTATGACCACCCTATACACTTATGCCCTGCTGAAAACTTCCAAAATGTTGCTTCCATCTCTCAGAAGCTACACCACTTGTCTACCCAGCTGGCACAACAAGCCTACTACATGAAGCTCCATTCAGGTTTCCTTTTTAAGATCAACGATTTATCCACTACCTCTGTAAACCTCTTCAAGCAAAAGATATTCACCTGATACTTGATATCATGTCTTAGACCATCCTAGAAATGCCTCAGAACTGCTACATCATCCCTCGCCATTTCTGGAACAGAGCATCGTAGGTCTGTGAAGCAGAAAAAATAATCCATCACCGACATTGATCCCTGTGTTAGGCTCATGAAATCTGCCACCCGCTCCTTCCTCAAAGACTCTGGATAAAAATGCTCCAGAAATTTTTCCTGGAAATCATTCCATAACATCCCCTCAACCTTCTCAGTCTGAGACAAGATGTCCCACTAATGCTTTGCCTGGATCTGCAACATATAGGCTGCCAACTTGAATCACTTTCCATTAGGAGTCTCTAGATGATCAAGTATCGTATGGATAGGCTCTATCTATAACTCTGATTCATTTATCCCACCCTCTCTGGTAATGGTCAGAGGATGCTGTAGCTGAAACTCTCTGGTAAATTCAAACATAATTGATGTGACCCGCCCTGGGTCCCGATCAATCATCTGCATAAAACAGTACAAGTTATCTCAGAACCTCTCTTCCTCACTTTTGTAGATCACTGAATTCTCTTACTCCTCTATTGGAGGAGTGTTCTGAGAAACATCCTCTTGTTTCCCCATCGGCGCTCAATGTCGTAGTTTCATTTCTCTACTTTGCCCAAAACGAGGTCTAGAACACATACCATAAAACTTTCACAACCTCATTACAAGAAGGTTCCTCACCATCCACAACAACCCACCATACATGCACCATCCCAACAAACCTTAACATTCCAAAAACATTACCCCGACCATGCCTATCGTGGGACATGGTCCACAAGGGGAAAACAACCATACACCACCACAAGGATCACACAATATGTTACAAACAACAATTCATTACAAACCCTTAATTACACATATTTCATTAATTATAACTTTTCAATATTTTATATTCACCCACTTGAATTTTTTAGTTTATGTCATTTTCCCTTTCTAATTACTAATATGCAAGGTGCATTCTATCTTTCCTGCCTCACACACCCAAATTGTGTGTACCTACCATGATGCATGTCACCTATTTTTCTAGGTGCCGAAAATGATGCATGAATGCACAAACTTGTGGAATTGATGCCACAAGCCATATATCATAAAACCATCACATCACACAACATATGCATCCCCTAATGGTGAAATATCATCAACTGTAAAATCGTACAATATAGAACAACAATTCCCACCATGGGTGACTTGGGTTTTCCCTCGTACATGGGTTAGCTACTCCCAAGAACAAGCTCATTACCAAGGCCAGACACATACCAACTCTTATCCACCATCCCAAATAATAAGATTCTAGAGAAGGATAAGAATGAACTCCTATGATACCACTTTGTAACGTCCCCAACCTAGAAGCTACTAAAATGGTGCTCTGATCTGGGTGGTTACATGACCTTAAGCGTGCCTCCGTGTATGCCAAAGGTTGTTGACTAGCAGTGGGGATCCAAATAGTCAATTAGGGAGACTATACCCCCTTTTTATTAGAGTAATCCAACATAGAAGATAAAAAAAATAGCAGATTAAAAACCAATAATGTCAGAGTATGAATAAAAAACAATTCCCCAAATGGGGTACAACCATGTTCAACAGTAAATATTCCATGCCATATTACAAGTGTAGAAGTGAACAAAACCCAAGATGAAGAAAATCTGCAAAATCCTCAAAATTCTCCTGGCACCAAGTCTGGGTCCACCTCCACGTACACCCATGCCAACCCAACTGTCTAGCAAGGCCCTTTTCCCTTCTCCTGGCCTGCAAACATGAAGTCTACTCGGGTACCCAACGGCGGCCCGAGTAGGGTGTGAGTACAACTCATTAGGCCACCACCTACGATGTCTACAAAATATCTGGTATAAACAATTGTGCATGAAAAATGGAAATGAATAATAAATGAAAAGAAAAGATTGAGTGACCTTAACCAGTTTATGTACATTTCCTACATTTATTACCCTTTCCATATCTTACCATTTCATCCCATTTCCCATCACTTACCATTTGCAACACATTTTTCATGGGTTCATCAAACACAAAAAGTTACATGGTCTTAAAGTACACAATAACAAGCATGAGGAAAACCCAATGTTATCTTATCTCACTAGTAATAAATTACTCATGACAACCATATCCTCACCTCGAAGCCTTAGTCTGGGTAGATTCAACGGTTAGGAGAATAAAGCCTCAGTCCCCTTCCCTAACCCGTGCATTAGGGGTGGAGTTTAGAGACTCAGTCCAACTCGACCAGTGGGCGTAGATCCTCAATTCAATTACCCACTCTACCAAGTCATGTGCATATTCTATATATATGTATATTAATCAAACATTCCCACAATATCACAATAATTTCCCAAGGAAGACATAAATCATAATAATAACATGAGAGTTAATACCATGCCTTACCCCATTAACAAATTTACCACATTTACCATCATTTAGCCACTTAGATAGACTCCCCTTTTTATTATGCTTATGTCACTAATAATTCATTCATTGTGCTAATCTCACTCGGATTTGTTCATTAGGCCTAACTCACTAGGATTCATTACCAGACTCATAATCCATTCCGTTATGGTCTTTAATCATTTCCACATATCAACCCATTTATCCATTCACAATTATCATGTGTCAATCCATATGAACCACTTCCATGTTAACCCAATATCCCTTAGGTTATTATTATTAATCCTTGGTGCACCACCTAGCTTATATTCCAACACCGTCAATCACATCAACATGTTTATCAAAGGATCTATATAAACACACAATAATCTCACTTGCTCTTCAAAAATCCCTAGGTTTGGGAAAGTCAACACAACCCATGGGTAGCCCTAGATTAGTCTCATGAACCTCGATGTATCCCATGGGGATCATGAGGGTTTATATTTACCTTTTTATTTACCATTTTTCCTAACATTCCATGGGTGATCAAAACATGCCAAGAGACACCCAAGAACAAAACCCCAAATGCAAAAATCCACAAATAAACCATGGGATATAACTTGGAGACCACACACCTTGATTCCAAGGGTGAAAGCACTATTAATTGAGCCCTTAGATTACTCTTATACCAAAATTTTAATCTTCAACCTAAATCTCACCCAAGGGGTAGGGTTTTAAATCTTTAGAAAGAGAAGAGAAGAAGATACAAACCCTAAACTCAGAAGAGAAGAAAGGATGAGATTAGCCTTAACCGGAGCTACGATCCACAAACAACGACACCAAAAATGCCTTATAAATAAAGGATATTGATCTCTTGAAACCCTTGGGAGATTAGGTTTGTTCCTAGGGTGAAGAGGGGTGAATGGGGAAGAAATCCCGATTTGGGGTTAGAAATATTGGAGTGGCAAAATTATATTTTTTTAAACATTTCAGGTCTGCACGGTTTACCACACGGTTTTACAAACTGTGCGCAAACTATATGGAGGCCACTATCCAAAAATCCCACCACCCGCATGATTTCTTGGGCTGTCTACATGGTTAGCACAAACCGTGCGCCGAGCGTTCGACCAACCCAGAAAACCCCCTCTTTATTCTTTTTCTTATCCCAAACACTCAGCACACCCCTGATCCACCTTAAGGACTTGAGCAAGAAATCAATTAACCAAAAAAGGGATTCAAACCCAAACTTAAACGAGAACATACCTTTCCAAGATTTGGGATCTGACACTGATTTTTTAGAAGTTTTCTAAGAAGTTTCAATTTGGTGAATAATATTTTATGAATAGTATTTTTTTGGATGAATAGTATTTTATGGCTTGTGTTTTTTTGATGAATAGTGTTTTTTGATGAATATTTAAAAGAAATTTTATTATTAAATAAAATTTTCTAAGAAATGATTTTAAAAAATATGATATACATGGTTGTAATCAGGGTGAAAAAATGTGGTTCAATAGGATCAAAAGAATTTTTTGGTGAATAGTGACTTTACCGTTTGCAATAGTAATTTTACCCTCATAAATAGTAATGTGACCAATGAAATAGTAACCAAACTTAAGAAAGTATAAATATAATTTAGGAATCTTGATTGGAAATGTGATATAATAGCCTTAGTAAATAACTATTTCAGAAATTATTAGTTTAGTATAGGTATTTTTTTCGAGAAAATAGTGTTTTTACTTAAAAATTAAATATCTCATAATTATAAAATTATTTTCATAAAATTAAGTTCATTTTTGAATTCAGATCATCGATATTAGGTTTGGGTGAATTTACCAGATCTTTAAAAAATGTTTTGTTTTTCAGTGAACAGTAAAAATATAGTTTTGAGTTTCGGTGTGTTTAATTACATCATTAATGATGTAATAATTTTAGTGGGATTTTAAATAGTAGGATATGTTATGAGGTGTTTCAAGTGGCCAATACCATGGGAAAATACCAGGGGCAAGCCCATGGTTTTTTAGGTACCACAAATGAGGTGTCCCTTGGAAATTAATAAAATATTCCATCATTTTTTTCTATAAATACCAACCCATTTCTTAATTACATTCATTATAAATTCTACTAAATGAATATCAGGTGTTTTTACCTCCCAATTAGTCCTCCCAAGGTTCCCTCAAGCCCCTCCCCAAGGTCGCAACCTTTGAGTTTTTTAAGTCATTCTTCGAGGTAAGGGAACCGTTCACCCTCCTCTTTTAGTCATGAATTCCTTTATGTTATGTCTTCTAGTTTCCATTTTATAATGTTGAGGTATGTTCTGATATGTCCTTATTTCTTTCCATTTTATGTCAAAATGATGAGAGACCCTTTCCACTCTCATCAACTTATTTTTCTGAATTTTAAACGACGTCATTAGGCTATATATTTTTTCGTAAAAAAAAACAACATCTTCTCTTTTATTTCATATTTCCTTTTCATGTAGCATTCCATTAAAATTTCCATACCATGATCTTATTTATTTTTTATTCTATAAAAAACCTTATTATTAGTTATTTATGAATGGTTTACCATTTTCCCATATCTTTTTAATGTTTTCTAAAACCATGTTGTATAGCCGTTATGCTGCAGAATTTCTGTCTCAAAATCACTCTCTCTTTTTCTAAATAAATTATACTATTATATTTATGTGAATGCCCAAAACAATTTAGTTTCTATAGGTATTAATAAAGAAAAAAATGATATATTTTATTCTAAAATTTACATACATGGAACCTTCATTCCTTTTCCATGGGTTATAAATGACATAATGATAATATTTTTATGCATTTTTAAAACGTCATGATTTTGAAGTGAAACCCATTTCTTTTACTCTCTATGGATTATTTATGAAATCTATGATTATTATATATGTTGATCACATGAAAATAAATACATATTAAGGATGAACCCTGATAGTTCTCCAATGCATTGGATAAAGAATTTAATCTCTAGATATGACAAGTTTCACGATACCTTGGTGAATAACCCAGGTAATTTTTATGACACCTTAGAGATGAACCTTGGTGATATGTTCATGAATGTATAAATTAAACGTTTTAGACCCATATTCAATTTATTATTTATGTTATTATAATTATGATATTCCTCTTCTTCAATTGATCATGTCTTTAGGTTTTTCGTCAAGTTCTTATTGATATCGCAAGTAAACTGATTCCCTTGCTTTCCTTTCTGGGCCTTCTACTCACCCTTTCCTTTGATATATGTCTCCAGGTTATGAGATGCAGTAATTGTACATATGATAAACTTTTAAAGAATCTTTTCAAGGGGATTTAAAAGTGTGTTTAAAGTTTTCATGTATCATGTTCCTAATTTCCAAGACCCTATACTTTAAAGATCCTATGTTTGTAAAATGTAATGGAAAGTTATGTAATAAAAAGATGGGATTCCATAGTTGGTATCAAAGGATAGTTTAGTTATTTTTGGAAATTAGGCTATGAAAACTTTAGGAATAACCCTATAGAAAATTATAAATATAGGAAAACTTCCTAGTATTTTGGTGAAATTTTATGTAAATGTTTTTCGAACAAATAAATCTATATCTGGATACAAACAATTGGATGTGGATCTAGCACAGATGTATCTAGGAGTGAAAACTCTGACAAGGAGTTTTGGGATTGACCCGTGGTATCTTGGTACAAAACAACGGGCCTTGCTTCACTCCCGGTTTGACACTACTAGGGGATATGTTTAGATAATCACAAGCTTTTTATGAATCATTATGAAGGATTTATAGAGAAATGTAATTGTTGTTAAATAATACTATGTTTAAGCATAAAGCTTTAAGACATAAAAATCATTTATAGTTAAGAGATTCATAAAAGAAACAATCTTCTAACTAAGATTTTATTCTTTTAGAAAGTGGAAGGAAATATGAGAAACCGTGAAAATGGTGACCGCAATAGACCATGCACTGACGACCCTCCGATGGAAGATGGAATGGAAAATTTCATGTGAATGATGAACCAACTGACACAATTTATGAGAAATAGATTGAATCAAGCTGAGAGACCAATTTCACCACAAAGGGAACAACATTCTACTGAATCCTTTATTATTTAAAGACCACCAAACTTGAGTGGATCTACTTACCATTGATTTCTTAATAGTGGATCAACTCTATAGAAAAGATCTTTTCTATGCTCCGCTGTTCGGAACAAGAGAAGGTCACCTTGGATTTTTACCACTTAGATGGAGAAGATGAGTAGTGGTGGGAGCTGGTTAAAAACATAAGTACAAGAGAGGATTATGATTCTATGGAGTGGGAAGAGTTCAAAGTGATCTTCTTCTATAATTATTTCCCTCATTCTATGAGAACAATGATGGAGAAGGAATTTCTTGAGCTGAAGCAGAAGGAGAATGAATCTGTGGGAAGCTACGAGATGAACTTCACAAGGATTTCACGTTACACCTCTATCTTTTTCAGGGATCCAAATGAGAAGGTTGATAGATTCTTTGGTGTACTAAGAACTCATCTTTGAAATAATCTATCTAGTAGAGACTATGACAGTTATGAGGAGATCATACGAAGTTCAATGAAAGTAGAACTAGAGTTCGGTGAGACACAATGGTATCATAAATACAATGAAAAGAAGATATCAATAGAGCCTAGATTAGGGAGGAACATTGATAAAGGAATAAGAGGAATGAAAGTGCAATGCCCCATGTGTAATAAATGTGTTAAGAAGCATTTAGGGAGCTGCCTGCTTGGGAGGGGGAGGTGCTACAAGTGTGGAAGAGATGGCCATATCACACAGAATTTTCATAGCAAGGTGAAGCCTCAACTCCAAAACATTAACGACAAAGGGGAGATGGTGAAGGACCTACTTGATGTCCAATGCTATAAGTGTGAACAACTTGGGCACTTTTCCAATCACAGTCCAAATCCGAGGGCAGTGGAGGGGAACCACCATCAATCTCAACCAAGGCCAAGGGAACAAGGTCCTATTTTAACTATCACGATAGCCAATGTTGAAGATCTGAATGATGTGGTGGCAGATAGTCTTGTTGTTATCTCAAAGAGAGCGAGTACTTTGTTTGATTCTGGTTCAACACATTCCTTTATTTCCTCCAAGTTTGAAAAGAATTTTGAATCAACCCCTGAATTTCTAAATGTAGAGTTATCAGTCAAGACTCCTGGTGGGATTATCAAAGCATAATCAATGTTTAGAAACTCTTTTATTTACTTGTGATCATAGTCTTATCATAAATATAGTAGACATTCTCATGATGGAATTCAAAATTATACTAGGGATGGACTATCTCTCAAAGTCTAATGCTAAGATGAAATGATGAAGTAAAGAAATCTTAGTGGTCTTGAGTGGAAAACCAATAGTTATCTTATAAGGAGAGATATATCAACCTTATCTATGTCTAGAAGAACCTTCTATATCCTTATTTATGGATTTTATCAGTGATGAAGAAGAAGTAAATTAGAGTTTAAGGATAAAAAATGTTCCCATCATCCAGGAATGCATTGACATATTTCCTGAGGAGTTACCTAGACCTCCCATTGAAAGAGAGGTAGAGTTACCTACTGATCTCACACCTGGATCTCATCCAATATCAAAGACCCCATATAGGATGGAAAATGTGGAGCTGGAGGAATTGAATAAACAACTCCAAGATATTTTGGAGTAGGGGTTTATCCAACTGAGTGTGTCTCCTTGAGGATCACCTATTCTCTTTGTAAAGAAGAAGGAATGATCAATGTGGCTATGAATTGATTATAAAGAACTAAATGGGATCACAAGGAAGAAAAAATATCCTCTTCCAAGAATTGATGAATTATTTGACCAACTGTGCTGGGTTTAATTTTTATCTAAGATTGATCTTTGATCTGGTTATCATCAATTGAGGGTGAAGAAAGAAGATATTCAAAAAAATTCCTACCAATAAATATATGGGCATTATGAGTTTGTTGTTATGCCCTTCAGGCTGACTAATGCATCTGCTATTTTTATAGATTTGATGAAAAGTGTCTTTAAGGACTATCTTGATAACTTTTTGGTAGTTTTTATTGATGATATTTTGATATATTCCAAAAGTCGCGAGGAGCATGAGGATCATCTAAGGGTTATTTTGCAATATCTATGTAAGGATAGTATTTTTGGAAAGTTCAGTAAATGTGAATTTTGGTTACAACAAGTTTCTTTCTTGGGGCACATTGTAAACATTGAAGGAATCACAATTGATCCTAAAATGAAAAAAGTTATAGAGGAGTGTCCTCAGCCTACAACAATAACTGAGATTTGTAGTTTCCTTGAATTAGTAGGATATTATAGGATGTTTTTAAAAAACGTTTCAAAACATTATAATCCATTAACCAAGATAACTCAAAAAGGTTTCATGTTCATCTGGGCAAAGGAGTGTGAGGAATGTTTCTTAGAGCTAAAGAAGAGATTGATTACTGTAACCATGCTAACTTTTCTCTCAAGTGGATAAGGATTCATTATTTTTATAGATTCATCTATGAAAGGTCTTGGGTGAATCCTCATGAAAAATGACAAATTCATTCCTTATGTATCTCTACAGTTGAATACTCATGAGAAGAAATATCCTACACATTATCTTGAGATAGCTGATGTTGTTTTTTCTCTAAATATATATAGGCACTATCTTTATGGGTAGAAATGTGATATATACATAGACCATAAAATTTTGAAGTATATTTTCACCCAAAAGGAATTGAACATGAGACCGAGGAGATGGTTGGAACTTCTTAAGGACTATGATTGTTCAATTCATAATCATCTCAGAAGAGAAAACAATGTCACTGACGCATTAAGTAAGAAAGAACCAGTTGTTCTGTCCATGGTGATGAATCAAAGAGATCCTTTGATCAATGACCTAGTAAATATGGAAATGGGAATTGTAAGTAAAGAGACATCATCAACCCTAACCCAAATGATTTCTCAACCACCATTACTAGAGAAGATCAAGAAAGATCAGAAATAAGATCCTTTGTTACAAAAGAAGTTTGAGGCTGTAATGGAAGAAAAGTTTCTCGAGTTCAATATTAATCGAGAAGGTGTACTGAAATTTTGTACAAGACCATGCATTCCATATAGTCTAGAAATAAAGAAGGATCTGATGGATGAAGCTCATAGCTCTACATTCTCTATACATCTGGGAAGCATGAAAATGTATAGAGACCTTTGTGATAATTATTGGTGGGATAATATGAGAAGGGAAATTACTGAATACACTACAAGGTGCCTGGTATGTCAGCAAGTCAAGGCAGAGTGATAAATTCTTAAAGGGGAATTACAACCACTACCAATACCAACATAGATTTTTGACAATATCACTATGGACTTCGTCACTGGTCTCCTGAGAACTTATAAAGGAAACAATGAGATATGGGTTATTGTTGACCATATCATCAAGAAAAACCATTTTATCTCTATCATATCTGATCCTAATCCATGGTTCACATGAAAATTCTGGAGAATTATTCAACATGCTCCGAGTACTGAATTGAATTTCAGTATAGCCTATCACCCCCAAAGTGATGTCCAATATAAAAGGACTGTTAAAACACTTGATTACATGCTGGGACCATGCTCAATGAAATTTAAAGGTATATGGGATGGCCATATCCCATTAGTTGAGTTCTCTTACAAAAAAATCTTTCACTCAAGCATTGAAATGGCACCTTATGAAGCTCTATATGAGAAGCGATGTAAAAATCATACTTGTTGGGATGAAGCTAGTGAGAGAAAGATTCTTAGGCCTGATCTTGTGCAAGAGATGACAAAAAAGGTCCATTCCATACAACAACACATTAAGGCTTCTCTAAGTCAGAAAAATAGATATGCCGATAGCCGTCGATGGGACGTGAAGTTTGATGTTGGTGAAAAATTATTTCTTTGAATTTCACCTTGTAAGAGAGTCATGAGGTTTCAAAATAAAGGTAAGCTCAACCCTAGGTACATTGGCCCCTATAAAATCCATGATCGCATAGGAGCAGTGGCCTATCAGCTTTCACTTTCTCCAAATGTTGCACTAGTTCATGATGTCTTCCCAGTATCCCTCTCAAGGAAGTACATACCCGACCCTTCACATGTACTAAATCCAGAGGTGGTTTAACTGTAACATGACCTCTCTTATGAGGAGTAGCTGGTGGAGATCATGGATCAGAGAGACAAGGTTCTTTTAAATAATACTACCCACCTTGTTAAGGTGTTGTGGAAGAACCAAAAATGTAAAGAAGCTATGTGGGAACAAGAGGAGTCTATGAGGTAGAAGTTCCCACACCTTTTCTATTCTGAGAGTACAATTTGAAATTTCGGGGACAAAATTTCTTTAGGGGTAAGAATGTAATGACCCAAAATTTTGAATAATATTTGTTTCCTAGATTTGTGTATTATTTTATTCTATACACAAGAAAACTATATCCTTTAATTAAGTAAGTGAGTATAATTAAAATAATACCACTGGGTTTCAACTGTTATATGACCATTGGTCAATGTGACCATTGGAAAATAAACTCTTAACGTTATGATTATTGTCTATAAATACAAGTGATCATGGTTAATTAATATAGATAGAGGAGTCTATGGCCTTATTCAGTAGACTCAGGTCGTACGAAGCCCATATGTTGGAGCTTGGGAAGGATGTTGCCTCACTAGGCTTTTCTCTGGACCAAGTCCAAGATGAACTTCAATATGTGAAGCTTGAACAAAATTTCCTATGAGAGAAGTCCAAGATGATATAAATCACCACTCAGGAAATGTTTTTTGAGCTGCCCCAAGATTCTATCATAATAGCACACCTTACTCTTAGGTCTTATGCAGACATTATAAAGGGTTATCTAATGAGGCCTTATTTACTTTTTGTAATCCCTTGGTACAAATAATATTTTTATTTCATCATTCCTATTTTAGGAATAGATTTTTATAAAAATTTACATGTTTAATTTAAACAAATTTGATAAATGGATTTTAGAAGAAAAAATTTTACTTTTTAGGGATTTTTCATACATAGCGAATTATTATGGTAAAATAAACAACATTTTTGAATTTCAAATGTCTAAATTAACCTAGGCTAAATTTTTAGTTGTTTTCTAAAAAGTTTCAAATTGATGAATAATATTTTATGAATAGTGTTTTTTGATGAATAGTATTTGATTGATAGTGTTTTTTTGCTGAATAGTAAAAAAATTTTATTATTAAATAACTTTTTCTATGAAATGATTTTAAAAAATATGACATATATGGTTGTAATCAGGGTGAAAAATGTGGTTTAATAAGATCAAAATATTTTTTGGTGAATAGTAACTTTACCCTTTGGAATAGTAATTTTACCCTCATGAATAGTAATGTGGCCAATGAAATAGTAACCTCACTTAAGAAAGTATAAATATAATTTAGGCATCTTGATTGGTAATGTGATATAATAGCATTAATAAATCACTGTTTCAGAAATTATTAGTAAAGTATAAGTATTTTTTTTCAAGTAAATAGTGTTTTTATTAAAAATTAAATATCTCATAATTAGAAAATTATTTTTATAAAATGGTGTTCATTTTTGAATTGAGAGCATCAATATTAGGTTAGGGTGAATTTATGAGATTTTTATAAAATGTTTTGTTTTTCCGTGAACATTAAAAATACAGGTTTAAGTTTTGGTGTGTTTAATGAAATCATTAATGATGTAATAATTATGGTCGACTTGTGTACAATAAGTTATGTTATGTGGTTCCTTAAGTGGATAATACCATCTAAAAATACCATGGGTGAGCCTGTGGTTTTGCAAATACCACAAATGAGTTGTCCCTTGGAAATTAATAATATATTCCCTCACTTTTTCTATAAATACCAACCCATTCCTTCATTCATTTCATTAAAAATTACTAATAAAAAAAATATTTGGTCTTTTTAACTCCCAAGGAGTCCTTCCAAGGTGCCTTTAATCCCCACAAGGTCTCAACTGTCGAGTTTTTGAAGTCACTCTTTCAGGTAAGGGGGCCTTTCACCCTCCTCTTTTAGCCATGAAATAATTTATGTTATGTCTTATTGTTTCCATTTTATTATGTTGGGATATGTTTTTATATGTCCTTATTTTTGTTCATTTTATATCCAAATTATGAGATACCCTTTCCACTCTCACCAAATTATTTTTCTGAATTTTAAGCGACACCATTAGGCAACCGAATTTTTCGTAAAAGAAATCAAATCTTCTCTTTTCTTTCAAGTTTCCTTTTCCTGTGATATGTAATTAAAATTTCTATACCATGATATTATTTATTTTTTATAATGTACCCATTCTGTATTATGAGTTCTTTATGAGTGGGTGACTATTTACCCCTCTCTTTTCAATGTTTTATAAACCATGTTGTATGGCTATTATGCTGTAGACTTTTCATCTCAAAATCTATAGCTTTTCCTCAAGAAATTATCCTATATTATTTATGTGAATGACCAAAAAAATTTCGTTACTATGGGTATTCATAAAGAAAAAAAATTATATATTTTATTCTTGAATTGAAAAATATTAAACCCTCATTCCTTTTCCATGGGTTGTAAATGACATAACAATCATGTTTTTAAGCACTTTTAAAACATCACGATTTTGAAGTGAAACACATTTCTTTTACTCTATATGGGTTATTTATGAAATGTAGGATTATTATATATGTGGATCACATGGAAATAATGACATATTAATGTTCTCTCTGATAGCACTCCAATGCATTGGGTAAATACTTTAATCTCTAGAGATGAAAAGTTTCACGATACCTTGGTGAATAACCCTAGTAATTTTTATGAAACCTTTGGGATGAACCTTTGTGATATTTTCATAAATTTAAAAGTTAAATTTTGTATCCACATATTCAGGTTATGATTAATTTTCATTTTATTATGATATTCCTCTTCTTCCATTTCCCACGTCTTTATGTTTTTCATCAAGTTCTTATTGATATCACAAGTAAATTGATTCCCTCGCTTTCCTTTCGGGGCCTTCTGCTCGCCCTTTCCTTTGATGTATGTATCTAGGTTATGAGATTCAATAATTGTACATAGGATGAAAATTTTCAAGAATATTTTAAAGGGGATTTAAAATAGTGTTTTAAATTTTCATGTATTATGTTCCGAATTTCCAAGACACTATACTTTAAGGATCCTATGTTTGTAAAATGTAATTGAAAGTTATGTAAAAAAGGTGGGATACCATACACGCCATGAAATTTGATGTATATTCTATGATATTCTTATTCATGTTATCCCACCAATAGTTCTCTCGGAGATCTTGATACATCTTTGTGTTTCCTGGGTGAATGGAGAAAGTTGAACTATGCGCATCATCCAAAAGTTATTTCTTTAACTCAGGATTTTATAGAACAAACAATCTTGAACTAAATCTCACAATTCCTTCTTCATTAACTTTGAACTCTAAGGATTTAACATTTACGATAGGTTCCACTTTCTTCTGAATTCCCACATAATATTTTTAAGCATTCTTTAAACTTTTCAAAAGCGATTTCTGAACAATCATTTGAGAAATTATTGATGATGTTCCTTTGTTTATGATTCCCATGTCTATCCTATTAAAATATAAGAAGATCAGATCCTTCTAAATTCTAATTGATAATAGAATTTCTAGATCCTTTATACTTAGAGAATTCACCACCTTGTTAACTTTCCCAATATGGTAGTTGTTTCCCTCGGAATTCGGGGATGATCGCCTTGATGGGAGGTTCAAATGTTCCGATCGGTTTCTAACGGGGTTGTTCGTAGAACCGGAAAAATCCAATGATTCCACATCCATTCAGACCTACATTACAAAGGTAGGTGCTCATTAGTTTGTGGACTGATGAGGCTTAGGAATTTTCATTGGTTGAGAGGATGGGAGGTTGGACTCATCACACCTTTTTGAGGGGAATTATTTTCTACTCCGGGACTCTCTTTATAGATTTAAGTTATGTTCGTGAATCCTTATTACATTACCAAGTATAAAATGAGCTTTGCTTCAGATCTAACAATCAATGATTAAATATGTAATAAATTTAGAGAATCTTTTATATGTATTCGAGGTTCTTCATCAATAGAGAATCATCTATATCTATTTAGATATTCTTGGTCAATGGTATCCTTCAAAACATTTATATAAAAGTCTCTTGGCCATTATGATGACCAGGCTGGTTTTAAAGCCACTCAGTGGGGCACTAGAAGTTTATTGTCATTCAGAAGGACATGAATTATTTTAGAGTTGGGATCGAACCCGTAGATGGGCTACCTACGTATCCTTTGTTTTGGAAAAGGAATCAGAACCCACGTAGTTTGAGTAAGGGAGTATGATGTTTATGATTTATGGCTCAAAGAAGGATGTCACAATTACTTTTACACTCTAATATCACGTGAGTCATGCTCGGTGTGAGAAACAAGAGGTATTGGTAAAAATTAGGCAATTGTGCCATGAAAGATGCAATCATAAGAAATAATGTGGGGCTTATGTATGTATGACTGCCCAGATAAATTAAGGTTAGGATTTACTTTAGGGAAGAAATCTAGGAACAGGGTCCATAAAGGTATATGTGCTTTATGGAGATTTTGAATACTCTAACTTGGGGATTACTCCTGAAAAGGAGGCCCAAATTAGGAGAAGACTTATGATTGGGTTTTAATCCTAAAAAGGAATCCCAGATCAAAGGTAAATTAGGACTAGTTAAGAGAGATTAAGACTGGGGATTACTCCTAAAAAGGTTGCCCAGGTCAAGGATTAAGGTTTGGGGATTACTCCTGAGGAGGATGCCCAAATTAAGGGACTTGAGGCTTACTCCTAAAGAGGATGCCCAAATTAGGAGATTTTAAGAATTGGGGCTTACTCCTAAAGAAGATGCCCAAGCTTGAGACTAGGTATTACTCATGAAAAGGAAGCCCAGGTTAGGGGATCTGGGGATTACTCCTAAGAAGAGGCCCAAAAATTAAGGGACTTGGGGATTACTACTAAGAATATGCCCAAATATTAAGGGACTTGGGGCTTACTCCTAAGAAGATGCCCAAAAATTAAGGGACTTGGGGCTTACTCCTAAAGAGGATGCCCATATTAGAGGACTTATGACTGGGGATTATTCCTGAAAAGGAGACCCAGGTTAAGGATTATCTCATCTTAAAGGATGAGGTTGAATGAATTAAATCTCAATCTTTAGTGACATAAAGATGTGTAAATCACTAAGTTTTGAGAGATATTCCACAAAATTCCTTTCAGATAAGGATGTCAAATCAAGAAATCATGCCATGAAATGGCTTTGAAGAGTGTCTTGAAGACTGAATCTTGAATATGAAAGGTGTAATGGCTTAAGTGGGGTGAAATGGAAAGGAAAGGCACTAAAAAAGGAAGGGGCGCACAAGTCTTGGAAGGCGCGCAGGTACTGTGTGGGCGCGCAGGTATACCTGCGCGACATGGTGGGGTACTTTTGCGATATTCAACCAGCATTGAAATACTTGAGCGACTCTTTATTAAAGCCTTTAGAATCCTCTTGAGGTTCTTCCAGAAAAGGGATGCGCAAGTTCTATCGAAGGAGTAAGGCGGAACGCAAGTGTGACCACTTCCCTTAAGGGCTGGCCACTCAGGCACACAAGTGTTGATGAGTTTCAACACTTAGGCCTTACTCCCTCTCTTTAGATCTTCCTTTCTAGGTACGCAATTACCTTAGAAGTATTGCGGAAGCTTTGAGAATAGACTTGGGTGTCGGGAGCTTCAATCCGAGTTTCTGGAAAAAATATCCTCTCGAATGGGGGGCCCACAGGGTCTATTTATAGGCAGGAGAAGACCCTGGGCGGTTACCGGGCGGTTATCACTTAGGTCGCGCAAGTCACTTGCGCGACCATAAGGCGTCGCGCAAGTAGACTTTCACGACCACTAGGCGGCGCGCAAGTGTACTTGCGCGACCATGTGGGAACTTGCGCGGCCTATGGGCAATGTTCTCCTTGTTCATCCCTTTGTTGATTTTTGATGTTTCTTCAAAGGATGAATCACTTTGGACTAAGGTATTTCCCTTTTTTCAGTCGTTAGACTCTGTGACGGAAAAGAGCATCAAAAAAAGTCCCCCCTCAGAGTTGGATCTAGAGAGAAAAGTGGATTTGACTCTAAGGTGAAAAGAAAAACAAGAAATCTGGCAGTTTAAAGTCATGCATGTTGGACATACAAAGGCTAATGTTTAAGGTCGAAACAGCTTTGACCGAAATGGATTAAAATTGATTCAATTCCTTGACAATTTATCTGAAAACATATTACTATACTCAAGTTTGAGAGAAAATATGTAAACTATGGCTTAAGAATATTTGAATCTAAGGAATGATATGAAAAAGAGCTAAAAGGCATCAGAAGAAGTAGTTTCCAAGAATGAAGTTACCATTATTTAACAAAACCCGTTAGGGGGTTGAATTATGCAGGGCCACCTAAGGGCATTGGCTGCATGGTCAAATAAATAGCATCTTTCGGCTGACAAGTCTGTTATGTGTACTGTTTATTCAAGGCCACCTATGGGCACGTGCTGCATAGTCAGGAAAAAGAACTCTCAGAAATTTACTTTCCTAGTGCTAAAAGCCAGTGAAAGTTTATGGAGATTCAAATTTTCTAAAGTATAAAGTTTGTTGTATGGAAAGAGGTACTTGAATATGGAGAAGATATTTCCAAACAAGAATATCAAATAATTGAATAAATATCACTCCTACGAAGGTCTGACCCAAACGTAGGGAAAGAGAATATGGAGAGTATAAACCATAGACTTGAATACTTTTAGATCATGAAAAAGGACATGGGACAAATATGTTAAGGATGGCTATTTTTTTGCAGATCCCTACATATCGTCATTTAAGACAAATAAGGACAAAAGAGGCATTCTTCCCAAGAATGAAGTTACCATTATCCAATTATGTAGGTCCACCTAAGGGCATTGGCTGCATAGTAAAATACATAGTATCTTTCGGCTGACAAGTCTGTTATGTGGACTGTTTATGCAAGGCCACCTATGGGCACGTACTGCATAGTCAAGCAAAAGAATTCTCAGAAGTTTGACATTTTTGTGACTAAAAGTCATGAAAAGGGTTATGAAGATATGAAAATATTTAAGGTTAGGATTAAAACACATAAAGATGGGTATTTTCCAATGTATATAGAGATACATAGGTCAATGATAACCATAATCATGTTGTGGCTGGGTCCTGAATTGAAATTTTGGACTTCACTACGTATCTCATAAGAATGAGAATCAAGCCATACGTAGTTCTTGAAATGCAGTTTAACGTCGTTCAGGACGAAAGTATGAGAGATCTTAGTTTAGGGTCATAGAGTTCAGACCATAATAATGAATACACAATGTGTGTTTTCATGAGGACTTTTCAGCCAAGGGACTGAAAGTGACATTTGGGGTTAGGCCCAAAAGACTTGGGACTGGATTCGAGGGACACTCGAATGTTCCTACGTATCCCATAAGGATGGGAATCAAGCCCACGTAGTTCTAGAACTACCCTTTGTACAAATTTGGTTCGTACATGTGAAGGGTGAAAGGGGAATTTAGTACAATGATGGTTTAACCCGAGATAAAAAGTTTAGTCATTACCATGTATGCACATAGTCTTTTGAAATGAAACATGATTGAAAAATCAATGTAAATAATGGTTCCCTCTCAAATGAGGAAATCAAAGAGTATTGTAGTTTATTGTCATACCAGACAAAAGTGTTGTGTAGTTTAACATCGTATAACAAGGACGAAAGTGAATCAAATGTAAAGATATTGATTCTAAAGGCGGTTTCACAAATCAACATCGTATGAGATGAAGGTGAACCGAAGTGAAGAGATTGTTTTTGGGATTGAACCTTGGGAGGTTGCCTACGTACCCAGCCTGGAAGGCAAGGATCAAAGTCTGTGTAGTTCAATTAAAGAATGAATTTATGATCAAGTTGTTCTTGGGGACAACGACCTAAAAAAAATGTTGTTGGGACTTATACATGGTTAGCGGCCGAAAGAGAGTGTTACGGTTGAGGTTTTCTCTAAGATCACGTGATTCATACTCGGTGTGAGAAATAAGAGGTAACAACAACCTTAACAATGCATAGTTTAATGTCATGTAGGACATATAAAGGGACTATGCAGTTTAAAGTCTTGCAGTTAGGACTATTGGTGCTGCACAGTTTAGTGTCATGTAGCAGGGAAAAAATACAGTTTAATGTCATGTAGGACATATCAAGGACTTTCTTTACAGTTTAGCGTCATGTAGTTAGGACGGTGGGGACAATATAGTTTAACGTCATGTTGGACAAAAAAGGGGGACTGCGTAGTTTAATGTCATGCAGTAAGGACAAAATAACACACCATTTACGTCATGTTGGATGCATTGGGGATTTTTTATATAGTTTAGTGTCATGTTGGACAAAAGGGAGAATAGTTTGAGGTCATATAAATGGACCGTGTATGGTGCAATTTAATGTCTTGCTGGATGGTGGTGTTGTTTTAAGGCCATACAAGACCTTTGATGATTTTGTAGTTTAACGTCTTTCCAGACTTAAGGGACTTTTAAATAGTTTAGGGTCATATTCATGGACCATGGATGGTGCAGTTTAATGTCATACAGGACCATGGTGTAGTTTAAGGTCATACAAGACTTTTTAGGGAACTTTTTCACAGTTTACCATCGTGTGGGACGAAGTTGAGGTTTAAGGTCATACTGGACCATTGCTGTATAGTTTAACGTCATATAGCAAGGACGAACTAGTGCCGCACAGTTTAGTGTCACGTTGTGGGGAAAAATTTGTGAATACTTTGTAGTTTATACAAAATACTTCTTCATAAATCTGGCATTAGTTGGAGTAGTAATGAGTTCTCCATCCATCGAAATTAATGAATAAGCTCCATTGGAGTAGACCCTATGTATTGAATAAGGTCCTTCCCATTTTGGCTCAAGCTTGGGAGGTTTCTTTCCTGGTATCATTGGATTTTTGAGAACTAATATCAATTCTCCCTGAATGAATGAGCGAAGACGAACTTTTTTGTTAAAAGCTCGTGCTATTCGATTCTGATAGATTTCCAAGTGGTGTAAAGTGCACAATATTTTCTCATCTAACCGTTCCAATTCATTCAATCGATTTTGGGATTTCTCATCTGTAGATAACTGATCACAAATGGCTACTCTGAGTGAGGGAAATTGAACTTCAATTGTCAAGACTGCTTCCGTTCCATATACCAACGAATATGGAGTTGACTGCGTTGCATTGCAGGTGGTAGTCCGATAAGCCCATAAAGCATGAAAGAGTTTATCAGGCCATGACCTCTTATCTTTATCCACCATCTTCTGTAGTATATTTGAAAGATTTTTGTTAAAGGCTTATATTTGGCCATTGGCCACCGCATGATACCGAGATGAATGGTTGGATTTAATGTTGTATTCTTGATACAATTTCTTCACCTCAGAAGAATAGAAGTTGGTGCCGTTGTTCGTCAATATGGTATGAGGGACACCAAATCTAGTAATGATGTTAGACCTGATGAAGCTAACAATGCATTTAGAACTTACTTCGTTAAGAGGTACTGCCTCTGCCTATTTGGAAAAGAAATCAGTAGCAGTAAGAATGTACTTAAACTGCTTGGCCGTAGCTGACAGGTAAGGTCCCACCACATCCAATCCCCATGTGGCAAATGGCCACAAGTATTTATCTGTATGAAGCAACTCTGGAGGTTGATGAATGAAGTTGGCGTGTACTTGGCATGAATGGAACTTCTTTGTGAAATTAACACAATCTTGTATCATTGAAGGACAAAAGTATCCAAGCCTTCGAATTTGATTAGACAATCTATGTCCAGACTAGTGGGCACCACAGACTCCTGCATGCACTTCTTTCATGATAGCCATTGTCTCTTCACCATCAATGCATCTAAAGAGAACTCCATCAAAACCACGTTTGTAGAGAATTTTCTCTAAGTGGTTTGGGATATCATAAAGAGTAAAATTGACCACACATCGCCGGATTTGTTCTTTCTTGGCTCTATCAGGTGGAAGTGTTCCATTTTGAAGGTATTCCCTGATAGGTGACATCCATCCTGTAGTATGACCATATGGTTCAGGAATGAGACTAATTTCATTAATTTCCTCTGTTCTGGCTTGTACATAAGGTGAAATTGCCCGACGGTGGGCAATACTGATGGTTGTCTCGTCCCGATTTGGATCTACTAGAGCTGTGGCTATATTAGCCAGCGCATCAGCTTGAGCATTTTGTGATCTTGGGACATAAGAAAATGTCAGTTCTGAAGGGAATTCCGCCATTAACTCTCTGACGTAATCATACAAAGGGATTAATTCTTCTTTTCTGATGGCATAATCCCCATTGACTTGTTTGATTACCAGGTCTGAATCACCTTTCACCTTTAAGTGATTCACTTGTGCTTGAAGCGCTAACTCCAAGCCTGTGATAAGAGCTTGGTATTCGGCTTCATTATTGGTACCACCTTCCCACAATAAAAAGGAATAAGGTAACAATGCCTTATCTGGAGAAATGAGTACAATTCCTAAACCAACTTTGTTGAATTTGGGATTTTCCATTTTCTTCCCTGTTGGACTTCTGGAAGCACCATCAAAATACATTTCCCATGTTTGAGGACTCTCTTGAATAGAGAAAACTTCCTCATCAGGGAGTTCAATATCTGAAGACGTGTCTTCCACTGAAGGATGTTCAGCTAGGAAATCAGCCAGATCTTGGCCCTTTATTGCCTTTTGAGATACATACTAAATGTCGAACTGCTGCAAAATAACTGCCCACCTTGCCAGACGTCCTGTAAGCATTGGATGACTAAGGATTAATTTGAGCGGATTATTGCGAGATACCAATTGGACCTCGTGATGTTGCAGGTAGTGTCTCAGTTTCTAGTCTGCAAAGATTAATGCCAGGCAGCACTTCTCAATACTTGAATACCGGGTTTCTTCTTCAACCATAGTTCTACTGAGATAGTAGAGGCTATTTTCATTCCTAGCATCATTCTTTTCAGCAAGAAAGGCACCAAATGATCGCTCTAGAGCTGTCACATAGAGGATAAGTGGTCTTCCTTCAATAGGTGGCATGAGTACTGGTAGACTCAAGAGGTATTTCTTGAGAACATCAAACACTTCTTGACATTCTTCAGTCCACTGGTAAGTGACTCCTTTTTTCAATAATTTGGTAAAGGGTAAACTTTTGCCTGCCAAATTGGCGATGAAACGCCGAATATAGACTAAGTGTCCTTGAAGTCCTCTTAATTCTTTCAAATTATGAGGAGGTGACATAACAAGGATTGACTTGGTCTTCTCAGGATCAACTTCAATACCACGATGGCGTACAACAAAGCCGAGGAATTTTCCTAAGGTTACCCCAAAAGCACATTTTAAGGGGTTCATCTTTATATTATGTTGTTGAAGCTTGTGGAATATGACTTCCAAATCAGCCAATTGATTAGAACGTTGTTTGGATTTAACCACCAAATCGTCTACATAGCATTCAAAAAACTTCCCTAAGAAATGTTTGAAGATATGATGCATGGCACATTGATATGTTGCACGTGCATTCTTTAAACCAAAGGGCATCACCCTGTAACAAAACACACCTTGAGGGGCTCTGAAGGCTGTAGATTCCTCATCTTCTGGGGCCATTCGGATCTGATTATATCCGGAATATCCATCCATGAAGGAAAGTACTTCATAACCAACCGTCGCATCAATTAAGAGTTCTGTAATCGGAACTGGGAAATCATATTTAGGACAATACCGATTAAGATCTCTGAAATCGATGCAAACCCTAATTTGTCCGTTATTCTTCCCAAGCTTGAGACTGGGGATTACTCCTGAAAAGGAAGACCAGGATAGGGGATCTGGGGCTTACTCCTAAGAATAAGCCCAAAAATTAAGGGACTTGGGTCTTACTCCTGATAAGATGCCCAAAAATTAAGGGACTTGGGGCTTACTCCTAAGAAGATGCCCAAAAATTAAGGGACTTGGGGCTTACTCCAAAAGAGGATGCCCATATTAGAGGACTTATGAATGGGGATTATTCCTGAAAAGGAGACCCCGGTTAAGTATTATCTCATCTTAAAGGATGAGGTTGAATGAATGAAATCTCAATCTTTAGTGACATAAATATGTGTAAATTACTAAGTTTTGAGAGATATTCCACAAAATTCCTTTCAGATAAGGAAGTCAAATCAAGAAATCATGCCATGAAATGGATTTTAAGAGTGTCTTGAAGACTGAATCTTGAATAGGAAAGGTGTAATGGCTTAAGAGGGCTGAAATGGGCAAGAAAGTCACCAAAAAAGGAAGGGGCTTGAAATTATTGGAAGGCATGCAGGTACTGCGTGGGCGCGCAAGTATTGGTCGCGCAGGTATACCTGCACGACATGGTGGGGTACTTGCGCGATATTCAACCAGCATTGAAATACTTGAGCGACTCTTTATTAAATCCTTTAGAATCCTCTTGAGGTTCTTCCAGAAAATGGACGCGCAAGTTCTATCAAAGGAGTAAGGCGGCGTGCAAGTGTGACCACTTCCCTTAAGGGCTAGCCACTCAGGCGCACAAGTGTTGATGAGTTTCAACACTTAGGCCTTACTCCCTCTCTTTAGATCTTCTGTTCTAGGTAAGAAATTACCTTAGAAGTGTTCCAGAAGATTTGAGAAGAGACTTGGGCGTCGGGAGCTTCAATACAAGTTTCTAGAAAAAAGATCCTCTCGAATTGGGGGCCCATAGGGTCTATTTATAGGCAGAAGAAGACCCCTAGCGGTTACCGGGCGGTTATCACTTAGGTCGCGCAAGTCACTCGCGTGACCATAAGGCATCGCGCAATTAGACTTGCCCGACCACTAGGCGGCGCACAAGTGTACTTGCACGACCATGAGGGAACTTGCACGACCTATGGGCAATGTTCTCCTTGTTCATCCCTTTGTCAATTTTTTGATGTTTCTTCAAAGGATGAATCACTTTGGACTAAGGTATTTCCCTTTTTTCAGTCGTTAGACTCTGTGACAGAAAGGAGCATCAATAGTAGTGGATTGAAAAGTTGTAATTCTTAATGAGCTCTAACCATCTTCATTGGAACATATTTATCTCTTTCTATGTAAATATATATTTGAGAATTTTTTGATTTGCATATATTTAACACTTCTCCCCAAAGAGATAATGCTGGTAGATTTTCAATGAAAAGATCACAACTTCCAACTCCAAATCATGTGTGAGATATTTTTTCTCATAAATTCAACTACCTTGAGGCGTAGGCAATGACCTTGTTGTTTTTCATCAACACACATCCCAATCCATTCTTTAAAGCTTCGCTAAAAATTATGAAAATCTTCCCACTTATAGGTAGTGTGAGAATATGGGCAGTGGCAAGCATACTTCTCAATTCAACGAATCTTTTGTAAAATTCATCATTCCAAGAAAATTTTGAATCCCCTTCAAGTTAGGTTGGTAAAAGGGTTTGACATTGGTGAAATGTTTTTCCAAAATAGATGATAATATTGAGTTAACCCCAGAAAAATATGAATATCTATCACATATGTTAGCCTCAAACATCCCTTTATTGTTTTTTCTTCGAGGGATACATAGATATCCCATTTATTGTGATGATATACCCCCAAAATAATACATCTTTCATTTAAAACTCACAATTTCTATACTTTTCAAAGATATTCTACTTTTATAAGTTATTTACCACAATGCTTAGATGATCCTCACACTCCTCCTTGGTTATGGAGTACATTAGAATATTTTATATAAATAATAACACAAATTTTTCTAGGTAATCTATAAATACTCTATTCATCAAGTCCATGAATATTGATGACGAATTAGTGGGTCCTAATAGAATCAATATGAAATAGTAGTTACCGAACCTTGTACAAAAAGTAGTCTTGGGGATATCCCCCTTATTCACCCTTACATGGTAATATCTTGACTGCAAATATACCTTGGAGAAGTATTGTGATCCACATATCTGATTTAATAAATCATCAATTTGTGGAAAAGGACACATGTTGTTTATTGTGATATTTTTGAGCTCATGATAATCAATGTAAAGTCACATTGACCTATCCTTCTTCTTAATGAAGAGGACTTGTGCACCCCCTGGGGAAGCACTTGGGTGTATAAAACCTTTATCTATATTCTCCTATAGTTGTTTCTTTAGTTCCTTAAGTTCCAAAACATCCGTCCTATATGGATTCTTGGATATTAGAAATTCCTAAGGTATAATATTGATTGAAAGTTCAACCTCTCGGCTAGGGGAAAGGCCAAACAATTCCCCAGGAAACACATCATCATATTACCTCACAATAGAAATGTCTTTGAGAATTATTCCATCCTTAGAATCAATCATTTGAGCTAGATATTCTTTCTCATAGGGAAATAATATCAATGTTTGGGGTTATCATTCTAAAGAAGATCCATCCTCTTCTTTACACTTGTATAGAATCGAGAGTCGATTCCCCATATAGAGAGTGATTTTACTCTCATGGATATATATGTTGGCTCTATATAGAGAAAGCCAATCCATGTCTGGAATTGCATCAAATTTCACAAGGGTAAGTATGAAATCGTTATATGGGAGGTCGAATCAACAGATTGTGCTATGAGAGGATTTATATACATGGGATCAAATAATTTCCCCATTTTCTGTTTTCACCGACATCTCTACCTCCATGAATTGTGGTTGTGTTTTAATAGTTATACTAAGATTTTGTGATATAATGTAATGAGTATAAATATGGATGATAACACTACATTTTTATTTTTTATTCTAGTTCTACTTTATCTGATATAGACTTAGGTATGAGTACTTTTAAACTGTTGAACACATAAACGAGAATCCCTTATCATTAAAGAGATAACTGATAAATTAAATTTTAATCTATTCCATACATGATATATTTCATAAGACATATTCTTATGATAATTTTTCTCATTGTTCCCTTAATAATGGTTTGTAATAATTTTATGAATTTACCAAAGCATATCCCCTGGAAGTGTCAAACCTGGTGTAACGACCCAGGTATTTAAAGAGTAATACTTTTTGATTTCTATTAATAATTATTAATAAGATATTAATTTTATGTTAAAGGGGACACTTTTTCTGATAACTAACTCGACACGTAACATCGAGCTTCTCCAAAATCTTACATTGCACAAAAAATTGAGTTATACTGAAAAATAATACATTATTATTATTATTATTATTATTGTAAATGGTAGTTAATGACTAGTAATTGGAATGACATGAATGAATATGATCAACTAAAATTTTAAATATAATTTACTCATGTTTAAATTATGATTCATTTATTACGAAATTTATTAGAAATGGAAATAAAAACCAGTTGAATATAATGGATGTGTTTTTATGAAAACCTATTTAAAAGAGAATAATTGTGTTTTCATATAACTATTTATGAATTTTTATTTTATTGAAAATATATTATATATATTAAATTTAATGTTTTAAATTCATATTATATTCTTTCTAGATATTATATAATAATAAATTCATTTTTTTCGGATAAAAGAAGTATTTTTCTAAAAATGCAGTTTCACCACTTTTTGATGGAGAACCCTTTTTAAATCTGTTTTTGACACCTTCATATGTTTTATTTGAAAAAATAAACTTATTCTTTATAATAGGAGCATAAAAATTTACTTTTTATGAAATTTTGTTATTTTCTTCTAAAGTTTATTTTTAATGAATAGTGAAAAATAATGCATTTTAATTCAAAACTACTTTTTAATCTAATTTATTTATATAGTTATTTTGTAATTTTAATTAGTTTTAAAGTGTAATTGAATTATATTTGTATCAATTAATCCAATTTTGGTCATTCTAAGTAATTTGACTTTGATATTAGACATAAATGAATGTCAATCTTTTGGTAGTTGTTACTTCTTAAAAACACGCTTTTTGGTTTTGACAACATGAATTAATTTTAATTTAATTTATGAAACTTATGTTTTTTGAATTTGGAAAAATGGATTCAATATTTGGAATCTGGAGGTCCAAATTGTGTATATAGGTAACTTTTATTTTTATACATTATGAATAGTAACTTCAGTAAATATTTTATTTACTATGGTTAAAGGGTAAATATGGTAAATAAGAGTAAAAAAATAATATTATAATAATATTAAATTACCCTAACACATGTCATAACCATATTGGATGAGATATGTCCGACAATGGGAATCCTTGGGTAGATTTTAGGACCCCATGGAGCCACTTGTGTGTGAAAATGGCATTTATTTACTTTTAATTTAATGTTAAGAAAAATAAAACCAAAACAGGTATCTTTTAGTAAAATAATTTTTATATGGGGTTATATAATTTTTATTTTATAATATAAATAGTCATTATGTATATAACAATATTTCATAGATCATGGTATTTTATTTATAAATTTTAGACATAATATAAATAATTATATTTATGACCAAATGATGATGTAGTGATTACCTTATCAATGAAATATTTAAATAGATGAGATTATAAATATTAAAACAAATTTATTTTGAAACTTTTTATGCTATAAACTAATTTTTAGGATGATTATTGCTTTTTATATTTTATTTTTTGATTTTTTTGAAAGAATAATGGTTTAATGGATTTTTAAAAAATTCAATATATGAATTGTATAAAAATTGACATAAATGAGTTAAAAAATACTATTTTCTTAAATGATATAGTAGTCTTAAAAATCTAATATTTAGCCAAATGACTTAGATAATTTTGGAAATGTCATTAAGAAAACACTTTAGGTTCTATTGGAATTTTATTTTAACTATATTAACCATATATTATGAATATACCAGAAGACATGGTAATAGTTAAATTACTTAACAAAGGGTTAAATCTAAATGATAAGATTAAAATTGAAAAAAAAACTTTTCTAAAACCTATATTTAAGAATATTTCAAACAATACTCACCTTATATTCTAATTAAATGAGTTGGAGAACTTTTTAAATCGAAATTCAGTTTATAATAAATAATCTTTCAAGACATTCCTAAAGTGACCCTCCCTCCTATTATAAAAGGGCATCACCTCTAACCCTTTCTTACACCTCTCAAACCCCATTAATCATCCAAACTCTGCCCAAATAATCTCCCAAAATCCCTATATTCCCCCTAGTATCTTTATATTAGGGAAAAAGCAATTCAAGAAAGCCTTTTGTCTCAAATCAATGGGAGTTACCCGTTTTAAGTTGTTGTATCTTCTCTAAAGTTCCTTTATAATATTGTACTTCTTCACTACCTATTCTATTATTATTATTTTATTACATAAAAAAATATCCTTAACATACTAGTATATTTTTATGATAAGTATTCTAACAACACTTACACATACCACTATGTAATGGATTTAGAACATGCTGTTTCTGTGGACAACAAACTACTACCACACGAAACGATGATTGTTCAATTATCTCCTACCATCTCTCATAGTGGCCATTATGATGGGTCTATATTTATATGAAATATTTTATGTTTATATTTTATTTATTCTTATGTAATTTTTATTTACAACATACCTTTATGCTTTTCATGATGTGTATACATGATAATTTCATTTGAGCAAGCAAAGACTACTACCCCTCACAGTGATATGACTCGTTCATGACATACATGGAACATATAAAGGATGGTGTTAATTTTAATGACCCAAACTTTTGAATAAAGTTTGTTTCCTAATTTTGTGTGTTATTTTATTTTATACTCAAAAAAACTATATCCTTAAATTATTGAAGTGAGTATAATTAAAATGATACCGTTGGGTTTCGACTGTCATATGACTATTGGTCATTATGACCATTGGAAACAAAACTCTTAATGTTACAGTTATTGTTTATAAATAAAAGTGATCTTGGTTAATTAATATAGAAAGAAGAGTCGATAGCCTCATGAAGTAGACTCGAGCCACACGAAGACCATCTATCAGAGCTTGGGAAGGAGGTAACATCTCTGGGCTTTGCTCTGAACCAAGCCTAAGCTGAGCTTCAACATGTGAAGTTTGAATGGAATCACCTAAGGGATAAGTTCAAGGTGATAGAAATCACCACTTGGGAAATGTTTTCTGAGCTTCCCCAAGATTCTATCACTATAAAACACCTTAAACTTAGGTCATATGTAGGTGCTATAAGGGGCTATGTAACGAGGCCTTAAATAATTTTTGTAATCTCTTGGTATAAATAAAATTTCAATTTCTTCTTATGGTAAAATTTGTTAATTTCAAATGTCCAAATAAATGTAGAATTAATTTATAGAGGTTCCATATTATTAATGAATTTTGGAAAAAGTGTATTTTAAAATATTTATGTAAACTTTAAATAATTAATAATGTGAAATTATTTTCAGAAAATGGACTTCTATAATTGTGACCAGTAAAAAATTTAGAGTCTAATAAGATCAAATTAATTTTTGGTGAATAGTAATGTATGAATAGTAATACACCCTTATGAATAATAATGAATAGTAAATCAACCAAAAAAATAGAAACTTAACCTTTGAATATATAAATATAATGGAGACATCTTAAAAGTGAAAACACGATCATAGTATAAGTTTTGGTATTTTTGTATGTCATAAATACTTTATTTACAATTTTACAATTAATTTATTAATTTAAAATGGAAATTTATTTTCATAAAATTTAATAATAAATTTTTAATTTATTGTCTTATGGTTATACAATAATTTTATAGGACCTTGATTAATTTTTGAAGGTGTTACAAAACAAGTTATAGATTTAAAGATGTTTATTTGGAATAAATAATGATTTTATTTAAAAATTAAATTCAAAATATTTAGAAAAATATTTTTATAAAATCAATTTCATTTTTAAATTCAGAGCATCGATATTATGTTAGGGTAAATTTTTGGGATTTTTCTGAAACAGTTGAATTTTCAGTGAATAGTAAAAATACAGTTTTGAGTTTCAGGTGTTTAATGACATCATTGATGATGTAATCATGATGTAATAAATATGGTCGACTTTTGAATAGTAATATATGTTATGAGGTGTCCCAAGTGGCCAATAACATGGGAAAATACCATGGTAAAGCCCATGGTTTTGCAAATACCACCGATGAGGTGTCCCTAGGAAATTAATTAAATATTCCCTCTCTTTCCTTATAAATACCAAGCCATTCCCTCATAGATTTCATTAAAAAATTCTACTCAACTAATTTATAGTTTTTTTACCTCCCAAGGAGTCCTCACAAGGTGCCTTAAAGTCCCCAAGGTCCCAACCTTCAAGATTTTGAAGTCAGTCTTCAAGGTAAGGGAACCTTCCACCCTCCTTTTTTAGTCATGATTACCTTTAGGTTATATGTCTTCTAGTTTCCATATTCTTATGTGGGGGTATGTTATAATATATTTTTATTACTTTACATTTCATGTAAAAATAATGAGATACCCTTTCTTCTCTCATCAATTTATTTTATGAAATTTTAAGTGACGCTGTTAGGATGCCGAATTTTCATAAAAGAAATCACCTTTTCTCTTTTCTTTTGAGTTTCATTTTCATATAGTATTTCATGAAAATATCCATACCATTATCTTATTTCTTTTTATTAGATACCCATTATTTATTATGATTTTTTCTATGTGTGGGTGACTTTTATCCCCTCTATTTTCAATGTTTTCTAAAACCATGTTATATAGCCATTATGCTGCAGAATTTTCATCTAAAAATCTCTCTTTTTTTTCTTAAGAAATTCTCTTTTATTATTTATGTGGATAAAAAAATCTATTTTCATTTCTAGGGGTATTTATAAATATATAAAATTGATATATTTTATTCTGTAATTTACATACATATAACCCTCACTCCCTTTCCGTGGGTTATAAATAACACAATGATCTCATTTTTAAGTACTTTTTAAATGTCACAATTTTGAAATGAAACCCATTTTGTTGATTCTATTTGGGTTATTTTTGAAATGTTTGATTATGATATATGTGGATCACATGAAAATAAAGACATATTAAGGGTCCGTTCTGATATCTCTCTAATGCATTGGATAAATAATTAATCTCTTGAGATGAAAAGTTTCACGAAACCCTGGTGAATAACTTTGGTAATGTTTTTATGACACCTTGGGAATGAACCTTGGTGATATGTTCATGAACATCTAAACGAAATGTTGTAGCAACATATTAAATTTGTGATTCATGATCTTTTTATTATGATATGCCTCTTCTTCTGTTTCTCATGTCTTGTGGTTTTCATCAAGTTCTTATTGACATAACAAGGAAACTGATTCCCTTGATTTCCTTACTAGGCTTTCTGCTCACCCTTTTCTTTGATGTGTGTCTACAGGTTATGAGATGAAGCAATTTTACTTAGGATGAACTTATTATTAAGCATTAAAAGTTGATTATAATAATGTTTTATGTTCCTTATTTCCAATACACTAGACTTTAAAGATCCTCTATTTGTAAAATTCAATTAAAAGTTATGTAATATAAAGGCGGGATACAATAGTTGGTATCAAAGGATAGTTTAGTTATTTATGAATATTAGGCCATAAAAACACTATAAAGAACCCTATAGATAAGTTTAAATATAGGAATACTTCCTGGTATTTTGTTGAGTATTGAGTAAGAGGTTTATCAAGAAAATACATCCCTGTCTGGATACGAGCAGGTAAAGGTGGCTCTGGAACAGATGTACCTAGGAGTGAAAACTCAGACAAGGAGATTCAGTCTTAACCCAATGTATCCTGGTACACAACAACAAGACTTTCTGTACTCTTGGTTATGAAACTCCTAGGGGATATGTTTGGTTAATCATAAGCTTTTTATGAATCATTATGAAGGATTTATAGAGAAATGAAATTATTTAAACCACGATGTTTTAAGACATAAAATCATTTATAGTTAAAGATTCGTAAGTCAAATAATTTTCCCAATGAGGTTTTATTCTTTTAGAAAATGGTGGGAAATTGGAGGAACCATGAAAATGGTGACCGCAATGGACTATGCACTGAAGAGCCTATGATGAAAGACGGAATGGAAACATTCATGCGAATGATGAACCAACTGACTCAAGTTATGGGAAATAACATGAATCAACCAGAGTGACTGATTTCACCATGAAGGAAACAACTTTTTGTTGAATCCTTTATGAATCAATGACCACAATCCTTCAATGGATATTCCAACCCATTGATTGTGGAACAATGGATTAGCTCTATCAAGAATATCTTTTCTGTGATCTGCTGTTCTGAACAAGAGAAGGTTACCTTGGATGTTTATCGCTTAGAGGGAGAAACTGATCAGTGGTGGGAACTGATTAAAAACACATGGCCAATAGTGGAAGTTGAAGCTATGTAGTTGGAAGAGTTTAGAGGGATATTCCTCAATAAGTATTTCCCTCGATCGATGAGAACAAGAATGTAGAAGGAGTTTCTCAAGCTGAAGTAGAAGGAGAATAAATATGTGGGAAGCTACAAGATGAACTTTACAAGGATTTGATGTTACACATATATCTTTTTCATGGATACAAATAGTAAGGTTGATAGATTCTTCAGTGGACTGAGACCACATCTATAGAAGAATCTAGCCAGTCGAGATTATGATAGCTATGAGGAGATCGTGAAAAGTGAGATGAAAGTCGAAATGGAGTTTGGTGAGACGAAATGGTCTCATAAATCCAACGACAATAAAATATTGATAAAGCCATGCTTAGGGAGGAACTTCGATTATAGAAGAGGAGGCAATAAAGTACAACGTCCCACGTGTGATAATTGTGGGAAGAAGCATTCCGAGAACTTTCTGCTCAGGAGCGGGATGTACTACAAGTGTGGTAGAGATGGCCACAATGCACAGAATTGTTATAGTGTGGTGAAGCCACAAAATTACAACACTAACAACAAAGAGAATATAGAGCAGGCTGTACCTAATGTCCAATGCTATAAGTGTGGACAACTAGGTCACTTTTCCAATCACTGTCCAAATCTGAGGGCAGTAGATGGAAATTACCATTAGCCTCAGTAACAACCAAGGGAACAAGGCCATACTTTGTCAATCACTATGGAAAAAGTTGAAGCGCCAAATGATGTGTTGGTAGGTACTCTTGTTTTTCTCTAAAATCTATAAATAACTTTGTTTGATTCTAGTTCTATTCATTCCTTTATTTCCTCCAAGTTTGCAAAGAAATTATAATCAACCCCCAATTTTCTAAAATTATAGTTATCAGTCAAGACTCCTAGTGAGATTATCGAAGCATCATTATTGTTTAGAAACTCTAGTATTTACTTTAGTGAGCACAATATTATTGAAAATCTAGTAGTAATTCCCATGTTGGAATTTGATATTATCCTAGGGATGGACTGGATCTCAAAGTATAATGCTAAGATCAAATGCAGAAGCAAGGAAATAACTATAGTCTTGAATGGAAAACCTTCAGTTATCTTCCAAGGAGAGATCTCTCAACCTTATCATTGTCTAGAAAAACCTCCTATATCCTTCTTTATGGATTTTATCGGTGATGAAGAAGAAGGAAATAAGAGTTTGAGGATAGAAAATGTTCCCATCATCCAGGAATATGTTGACGTATTTCCTGAGGAGTTACTCGGACCTCCCCCATGAAGAGAGGCAGAGTTATCCATTGAACTCGTACTTGGTTCTCATCCAATATCTAAGACCCTATAGGATGGAAAATGTGGAGCTAAAATAATTAAAGAAACAACTCCATGATATTTTGGAGAAGGGGTTTATCCAACCGAGTGTGTCTCCTTGGAAAGAACCTATTTTATTTGTGAAGAAGAGGGATGAATTAACATGGATATGCATTGATTATAGATAACTGAATGGGATCACAGTGAAGAAAAAAATACCTTCTTCCAAGAATTGATGATTATTTAACCAACTTCATGGGGATCAATTCTTCTCTAAGATTGATCTTCGATATAGTTATCCTCAATTGAGGGTGAATAAAGAAGATATTCTAAAAAATGCCTTCCGATAAAGATATGGGAATTATGAGTTTGTTGTTATACCATTTAGACTGACTAATTCACCTGCTATTTTTATGGATTTGATGAATAGAGACTTTAAAGACTACCTTGATAACTTTGTGGTAGTTTTTATTGATGATATTCTGATATATTCTAAAAGTTGCGAGGAGCATGAGGATCATATAAGGGTTATTTTTCAAACTCTATGGAAGGAGGGGCTCTTTGGGAAGTTCAGAAAATGTGAATTTTGGTTATGGAAAGTTTCTTTCTTTGGACACATTGTTACCAATAAAGGAATCACAGTTGACCCTACAAAGACAAAAGTTGTAGATCAGTGATCTCAGCCTACAAAAATAACTGAGATTTGTAGTTTACTTGAATTAGAAAGATATTATAGGAGGTTTGTGAAACACTTTTCATGAATTTATAATCCATTAACCAAGTTAACTCAAAAGGGGTCAAATTCATCTAGACAAAAAAGTATTAGGAAAGTTTCCAAGATCTAAAGAAGAGATTTGTTACAGCACCTGTGTTAACTCTGCCCTCAAGTGGAGAAGGATTAGTTATTTTAAGTGATGCATATATGAAAGGTCTTGGGTGCGTCCTCATGAAAAATGACAAAGTCATTACTTATGCATCTCGATAGTTGAATACCCATGAGAAGAAATATCCTACACATGATCTGGAGATGTCTACTGTCGTTTTTTGCTCTGAAGATATAAATGCTCCATATTTATGTGGATAAATGTGATATATACACAGAACACCAATGTTTGAAGTATATTTTCACACAAAAGGAATTGAACATGAGACAAAGGAGATGGTTGGAACTTCTCAAAGACTATTATTGTTCAATTCATTATCATCCCAGAAGAGCAAACAAAGTCGCTGATGCATTAAGCAAGAAATACCCAGTTGTTCTTTCCATGATGAGGATTCAAAGAGATCCTTTTATCAAGGTCTCGTAAATCTTGACATGGGAATTATAAGGTAATGGAAATCATCAAATATAACCCAAATGATTTCTCAACCATCATTACTAGATATGATCATGAAATCTCAGAAAGAAGATCCTTTGTTACAGAAAAATTTTGTGGATATGAAGGATGTGAATTTTACTGAGTTCAATGTTGATCAAGAATGTGTACTGAAATTTCATACAAGACTATGTGTTCCATCTATTCTGGAAATAAATAAGGAGCTGATGGATGAAGCTCATAGCTCTAATTTATCTATACATTCTGGAAGAAAAAAATGTATAGGGACCTTCGTGATCATTAATGGTGGGATAATAAGAAAAGGGAGATTGCAGACTACACTTCAAGGTGCCTGGTATGTCAGCAAGTCAAGGAATAACGACAACTTCCTAAAGGGGTATTGCAACCACTACCCATACCTGCATGGAAGTGAGATAATATCACTGTGGACTTCATCACTGGTCTCTAGAGTACTTCCAAAGGAAATAATGCGATATGGGTTATTGTGGACCATCTCACCAAGACTGCCCATTTTATCTCTATTCAGGAAGATTTCTATCTTGATCAACTTGCCAAAATTTAATTGAAGGAAGTGGTAAGGATGCATGGAGTTCCACTTTCTATCGTATCTGATCATGATCCAAGGTTCAAATCAAAATTCTAGAGAAGTTTTCACCATGATCTAAGCACTGAATTGAATTTCAGTACGACCTATCACCCCCAAACTGATGGACAGTCTGGAAGGACTATTCAAACACTCAAGGATATATTGATAACATGATCAATGGAATTTTAAGGTGAATTGGATCAACATCTCCCTTTAGTTGAGTTCTCTTACAACAATAGATTTCACTCGAGCATTCAAATTTCACCCTATGAATCTCTATATGGTAAGCGATATAGAACTCCTACTTATTGGCATGAAGCTGGGAGAGAAAGCTTCTTGGGCCTGATCTTGCACAAGAGATGATAGAAACGTTCCATGCCATCCAACAACACATTAAGGATGCTCAGAGTCAGAAAAAGAGCTATGCCAAAAACAGTCAAAGGGACATGGATTTTGATGTTAGTTAAAAATTATATCTTTTAATTTCACCTTGGAAGAGAGTCATGAGGTTTGGGAAGAAAGGGAAGCTCAACCGTAAGTACATTGGCCCCTATGAAATCACTAATCATGTTAGAGTAGTGGCATATCATCTTGCACTTCCTCTAAATCTAGCACAAGTTCGTGATGTCTTCCACATATCCCTCTTGAGGAAGTAAATACCTGACCCTTTACATGTACTAAATCTAGAGGTGTTACAACTAGAACATGACCTCTCTTATGAGGAGCAGCCGGTGGAAATATTGTATTGTAGAGACAAGGTTCTACGTAACAAGACTACCCACCTTGTTAAGGTGTTATGGAGGAAACACAAATGTGATGAATCCACATGGGAACCATAGGAGTCTATGAGGCGGAATCACCAACACCTTTTCTCTTCTTAGGGTACGAGTTAAAATTTTGGGGACAAAATTTCTTAAGGGGGGAAGAATGTAACGACCCGAACTTTTGAATAAATTTTGTTTCCTAAATTTTTGTGTTTTTTAATTTTATACTAAAAAAAACTATATCCTTAAAGTAATGAAGTGAATATAATTAAATTGATACCATTGGGTTTTGACTGTTATATAACCATTGGTCAATATAACCATTGAAAGCTAAACTCTTAACGTTACATTATTGTTTATAAATACAAGTGATCTTGGTTAATTAATATAGAAAGAAGAGTCAATGTCCTCATCCAGTAGACTCAGGCCGTATGAAGCCCATCATTCAGAGCTTGGGAAGGAGGTAGAAAATTTGGGCTTTTCTCTAAACCAAGCCCAAGCTGAGCTTCAATATGTGAAGCTTGAAAGGAATCGCCAAAGGGAGATGTTCAAGCTGATAGAAATCACCAGTCATGAAATGTTGTTCGATCCACTCTAAGATTATATCACCACAGCACACCTTACACTAAGGTTCTATGCAGGTGTTATAAGGGGATATGTAACGAGTCCTTAAATACTTTTTGTAATCTCTTGGTATAAATAAAATTTCTATTTCTTCTTATGGTAAAATTTGCGAATTTCAAATGACCGGATAAATGTAGGATGAATTTATAGAAGTTTTATATTATTGATGAATTTTGGAAAAAGGTTATTTAAAATATTCATGTAAACTTTAGATCATTAATAATGTGAAATGATTTTCAGAAAATGGTTTTCTATAATTGTGTCCAGTAAGAAATTTTGAGTCTAATAAAATCAACTTAATTTTTGGTTATTAGTAAAGTATGAGTAGTAATATACACTTATGAATAGAAATCAATAGTAATTAATGGTAAATTGGGCAAAAAAAAAATAGAAACTTCACCCATGAATGTATAAATATATGGTAGACATCTTAAAAGTGAAAAAATGATCATAGTATAAGTTTTGGTATTTTTGTATGTCATAAATACATTATTTATAATTTAATAATTAATTTATTAATTTAAAATGAAAATATATTTTCATAAAATGTAATCATAAATTGTTACTTTATTTTCTTATGGTTATACAACAATTTTATGGGACCTTGGTTAATTTTTTAAGGTGTCACAAAACAAGTTATAGATTTAATGTTTTTTATTTGGAATAAATAATGATTTTATATAAAAATTAAATTAAAAATATTTAGAAAATTATTTCATAAAATGGAGTTAATTTTTGAGTTTAAATAATTGATATTAGGTTAGGGTAAATTTTTGGGTTTTTTTGGAAAATTTGAATTTTCAATGAATAGTAATAATACAGTTTTGAGTTTTGGGTGTTTAATGACATTATTGATAATGTAATAATGATGTAATAGATCTGCTTGACTTGTGAATAATAATATATGTTATGAGGTGTCTAAAGTGTCCAATTCCATGGAAAATACCATGGTCAAGCCCATGGTTTTGCAAATACCACCGATGAGGTGTCCCTTGGAAATCAATTAAATATTCCCTCTCTTTACCTATAAATACCAAGCCATTACCTAATTAATTTCATTCCAAAATCCTCCTAAATTAATTTATTATCTTTTTAAATCCCAATTAGTCCTCTCAAGGTTCCATTAAGGCCCTAATGTCCCAACCTTGGAGCTTTTGAAGTCACTCTTCCTGGTAAGGGAACCTTCCACCCTCCTTTTTTAGTCATGATTTCCTTTAAGTCATGTCTTATAGTTCCCATATTATTATGTGGGGGTATGTTCTTATATATTTTTATTACTGTAAATTTTATTTCCAAATGATTATAGGCTTTTTCTTCTCTCATCAACTTATTTTCTTAATTTTTAAGTGACGCCGTTGGGCTGTGGAATTTTCATAAAAGAAATCGAATCTTCTATTTTCTTTTGAGTTTCATTTTCATATGGCATTTCCTTAAAATATGCATACCATGATCTTATTTATTTTTATTCTATATCCATACTTAATTATGAGTTTTTTATGACTGTGTGACTCTTGTCCCCTCTCTTTTAAATGTTTTCTAAAACCATGTTATATAGCAGTTATGCTGCAGAATTTTCGTCTAAAAATCTCTCTTTTTTATCAAGAAATTATCTTGTATTATTTATGTGGATAACCAAATATATTTTCATTTATAGGGGTATTAATAAATACATAAAATTTATCTATTTGATTTTGTAATTGACATACATATATCCCTCACCCCCTTTCCATGGGTTATAAATGACAAAATGATCTTATTTTTAAGTACTTTTTAAACGTCACGATTTTAAAATGAAACCCATTTATTTGATTCTATTTGGGTTATTTATGAAATGTTTGATTATTATATTTGTGGATCACATGAAAATAAAGAAATATTAAGTGTGTTCCCTGATAGTTCTCTAATGCATTGGGTAAAGAATTAATCTCTAGAGATGACAAGTTTCACAATACCTTGGTGAATAACCTTAGTAATGTTTTTATAACACCTTGGGAATGAACCTCGGTGATATGTTCCTGAATATCTAAATGAAATTTTTTATCCAAATATTAAAGCTTCTATTCATTTTATTTTTATTGTTATATTCCTCTTTCCCCATAGCTCAGGTCTTGTGGTTTTCATCAGTTATTTATTGATATCACAACTAAACTGATTCCCTTGATTTCCTTAATGGGCCTTCTACTCACCCTTTCCTTTGATGTATGTCTCCAGGTTATGAGATAAAGAAATTTTACTTATTATTAACTTATGATGAAGCCTAAAAAGTGTATTAGAATAATTTTTAATGTTTTTTTCATGTTTTATGTTTCTGATTTCCAAGACACTAGACATTAAAGATCATCTGTTTGTAAAATATAATGAAAAGTTATGTAATATAAAGGCGGGAAGATATATTAATGAAATTATGTAACATATATAAAATATTAAATTATACTAGAATTATAATATACCTATGTATCATTAAGTTTTCATTCCATTAAATATTAAATAGAAATGAAAGTAGTGTTCATGCGTACATATGACTTACCGTCTCTATGAACGTTGCATTTCATTTCTTATCTCCAAATGTTATGGAATATTATAAATAGATATATATGGGATATATATGATATATATGAATAATATTATAGAGTTAATAGAAATTTTACCACATGGAAAAATTTTAATTATAACAATATCATTTTCGACTCATGTACCCAATATCGACAAGACGACTGATATTAACTTAAACAATTATGTAACTTTTATAACATGGAAATAAGTGATATAAAAGGAATAATAAACATGAAAAATGTTCTGAATCAAGTAGAATTTAACTTATGTTTGTTATTTAGGAAATTAAAGAATGAAAAAGTCAAGTCAGATATGAGGGGAGGGACTGCATCTCAATGTCCTTTCATTGATGCTTATTTAGATAATATATATCTCCTTCTTTTATACGGTGTATAATAAAACCCTTTGACTTATAATTTCATCAAAAGGGAATATTTTTTCTATGAAGTTTTTTACTAAATGAGAAAAGGAATATTTTTAACGTGTGTGGAAACAACGACCTCTCCTCCACTGTAATTGTTTTTTGGATTACTCTATAAGCCTTATTGTTTTTAAAAGAAAAAAACCCCTTATTCCGTTTTTGGGTGTTTTGGTATTAAAAATGGTTTTTGAAGTGGATTGAGTATTTCAATATCTTGAAATGATTTCTTGTGATTAAAAATGAAATTTTATTAGTGAAATGTTCATGTTTTCAATATTTTATATGTTATGATTATATAATAGTACTTGGAAATTTGACAGGTGGTTACGTGATCAACCAAATGACAGGTGGTTCTATGATAAACCAAGGATGAGTAGTTACGCTATAACCTCCAATGAATTGGGTATGGAAGTCAGATGTTTGGATATTCCGTTTAGTGATATGTTTGGAAGTAGATCGTATGATTATTCTATTCAAGTATGATTATTTCTCAAGTTTACCTTTTATATGTTATGGGTTATTTCTTTGGGATTTATGGTAATATTTTAGTTACAAAAAGGGTAAGCAATGAGATTATATTTAGTGGAGTGTTTTTAAACTTATTTAACGTGAAAATTATTAATTTATGATAAAGTGTTCATGGTTTATATGTTGTTTTAAAAAACTAACCGTTTTCCTTCTTTATGTATCCCTTACTGAGATTTTTATGCTCATCCCAAATTCTGAAATATTTTTCACAGGAATTATATAAGAATAGGGTCAAGGATGGGATCAAGGAAAGGTCATGCTGTCTAAAACAAGGAACTAGAAATGTTTTTAAGATTTTTTTATGAAAAAAGGGACAGTGATTAGAAGTGTCTACTTGTAATATTCATGTTATTATGTATAATTTATGACCTAATTCTCTAAATATATAAACCTGAAAATACATTAAATGTAAATTATTAACTTAATTCAATATTACGTAATTTTTAAGGCTAGGTCCTTACACCAGGTGTGTAGTAAGGCCCGTTGTTGTGTACCAGGTTACCCTAATTCAAGCCCGAAACACCTTATCAGAGTTATTACTTTTAGGTACATATGTGTCACAACCATGTCCACTTGTAGTATCCATAATATGGTGTATTTTCTGGATAAACCACTTAGTCTACAATTACCATATTTTAGGGATGGTTTATTACTCTTAGTCTTATACTTAAGGGTTTTCACTGGGGTTTTCTAATCCTAATCCCCAAAATAACTAAACCTATCCTATGATACCAAATATAACAACCATTCTTTTTATTTCATATTTAAAAATGATTTATTATATAAAATTTCACTTAATACAACTTCTAATATCAAGAGGTCATGTTTCTTTGGGGTTTTAGAACATTACATAAAAACTTAAAACATTAAATACAACATCTTTATTGAAAACTTCTTTGATATGACCAAAACATTCCTTCATACTTCAGACTACATGGGATAACCTGAGGACATACAAAATAAATAGGTGAGATATAAAGCATAGAAAGGGAATTAAAATTTAATAACATGACGATAATAATACATGTTAGAAAAGTAATATCAATGTGGTATAAATGAACATGAATAATATTGTATGATTTAGCATGATAATCATAACATGGGAAATATAGAAAAAACTTAAAACATTGCATCATAATCATAGTTAAAAGGTAAAATTCCAAGAATTAATGGTGGAAAATATTCTCATAAAGTAATCAGATAAAACCCTATCCCAACATGAAATTTCATTATACTAAACTTCACACAATGTATTAGAGTGCTATTAGGGTGAACCCTTCAAAATATTTTCAATCTCATGCTTATGTTTTCCTCATAGATCATATAACATGGATTAATTCAACATCATAATTTTATTCCATTATCTAGAAATGTAAAATAAATAAATTCAAGTCCCTAATAAATAGGATTTTGTGCATAATTTTGAATATCCCTGATAGAGAAATGGGTGTGGTATTCACTACACAATTATTTTGGCATGGTAGAACATTGTGCAATTTCGGAAGCATAACAACATCATATAGAAATTAATAAAATAGGTTTATGAGAGGTAAATGGGTATCTTATAATTTAGAAATTAAATGGACTATAATAGGGAAATGGAAATACATTCACAAACATAATTAATTGGAAATAGAAGGTGTAACACAATAAAGAATATTGAAAGAAGAGGAGAAAGAAAAACAACCCTTACATAATTTTGGCATGGTAACAGGTGTGCGTAAAGGATATTAAGAGGGTTAAATGAGATTAAAAGTGTCTATAATCATTTGTAAACAAAATTGATAGTAATTTGTGTAGGTAAAAATGTATGCAAACATAATCAAATGAAAATTGAAAAGGCATATCATAAATGAAGTTCTTGATTTAAAAGAGGAGAGAGAAAATCAGTTACATAATTTTGGAATAGTAAGGGCTTAGGTAAGATTATAAATTCTGGGGGAATGAATTATCCCTAATAAAAATAACATCAATTATATATTAAGGTAATTATTAAAAATTAATGTAAATACAATCAATTGAAACTAAAAGAACTAATCTCAAAGAAGTTGCTTGAATTCCATGGTGAGGAGAGAAATACCTTACTTGGATGTATGACGCTAAAGTCTTGGGAGAGGATTATTGGGATATTGGGGGAGAATGTTTAGGACTCTAGGGGTAAAAGGGAAGAGTATGGATGAGCTTCAAAGAGTTTTATTGAAGATAAATGGAAGCTTGGGTGGGTTTATATAGGAAAGGAGGAGGATTTCTTTATTATATTGGTTTTGTACACTACATAATAAAATATTCAAACCATACCATGGTTTCTAGAAAATTGGAGTGGTATATATTATTTTATGATTCCAATGTACTAATATAATAAATTATTTCCCTTGGTTATGTGGCGGTGAGTCACACTATCAATGAAATGATGTCAAAATTTTAAAATATATTATAAGTCTTGGAGGACTCACTACGAATTTATAAAATAAACCAAATAAACTTAAAATTACATTATTTTAAATTAAAAAAAATATTTGGATGAGTAAAACTTTTATAATATTTATTACATCACTATTGGGTTATTATGATGTCATAAAATACATCTTATATTTATACGGTATTTAATTTGTACCCAAATATTCGTCTGTGTCAAAAAATTATGAAAAATTAAGCATTGGATAATTTTGACATCCGGATTCCAAAAATAATAATCATTTTATCTAAATATTTTTTTAAATATTTTAATTTTCACTTTTAAAATGAAAACTAACTTTTATTATAAATGACGAGTTTTTGATAATAACAAATTTTGAACCCTAATCCAAATTACATTTGACTCCATAAAAATTATATGATCCTTTATATTTAAAAGAAGTTATTTTATAATTATATTTTATTAAAATAATATTTATTTCTAAAATCCATTAATTCATCAAAATAAATTTCTTAATTTTAATATTATTCGAAAATACTATTTGTGCTTTAAAAATCATTTACAAAGTAAAAATAATAGTAGGAAAACATATTAATTATTCAATGAAAAAAATAAAGCACATAATCTTATTTCTAGGGTCTTGATACATATCCATTTTTTACACACACATTTTTCATAAGAGTAAGGTTCATGATGGTGGGTATTTCTTGTGGCCGTTCGATGAACATGGTTTGGGTCGTGATCTCGATGAGCTTGAACTTCTCTCGTAATCAGTTTCACTAATGCTTAAGTTGTTGGATATCATCTTGGGGTTGGTCTATGGAAAATATCATAAATACTATCTCCCTTGGAAGATAAGATAAATTGGCTTCATAGGGTAAAATCCAACAAGTTGAGGCAATCACTTCCTTTCTTAGTGCCAAATGGATTTATTAAAACCCCACATTTATACTAGTCATGTGATCACTATTCAAAAGCTATATTATAAATTGTAAAGATACTTAAGGGTAATTTAAATCTGATTGGATATAATAAAAAAAACATATTCATGTGTTTTCTATATCAATAAGACCCTTAATTAATTCAAAATAAAGGTAATTTTATTCCTAAATGTTTGAGTTGTTACATAAAACATTATAGAATATTTGTCCCAGGCTATCACCCACCTAAGTACCCAGGGTTCCCATATTCCATATCCCATAATTGAAGGATTTCAATTTCAAAAACATCACAAACTTAGAGGCTTTCATTTTCATATCTTAAATCATACAAAGGCAATTTGACACATAAATAATCAAGAAAACCATAAAATGGAATAAAATATGGTATGATATCCTTTTTCATCAAAAATAATAAAAGGTTAAATCCAATTCATAAAACTAACCAAAACAAACACATTTTTATAAATAACGATTCTTGTGTTATAGAAATTTGGAAACAGATTTTTGATGAGAAATCTTGAAAATATTATAAAACAAAGAATTTTTATGAAACCACCTACCTAAAACACTTGGTATAATGAAAAAATGAATGATATCCACACTCCAAGAGGAAAGAAGGATCTTAAAAAGAAAACTATATCCCTAAAAAAAGAATCCCATATCAATAAAAATTGATTAAAAAATATTTAGGCTAATGAAAATAAAGAAAACTCCTTACCAAGATGATTCCTGAAGAAGTGCATGAAGATCTAGGTAGATCTGGTATCTACCATCATTTCTTATAAAAAATATATAAAAAAACCCATACATCATGAAAATCTCATAGATCTATCCATATCATCCCTAATCTATGGATCATTTTAAGAAAAAAGAGAGGAGGTCGAGAGGAATGGTGAAGAAAAATGAAGAAAGGGATTTTACCTTGAGTTTCCTAGATAGAATGCCTCATGATCTTTTAGAATAACTCTCTATAAGGGTTGGGATCTTCAAAATATTAAATAGGAATAATTAATTTTAGGATCCATGGATATATAAGGATGAATAAGGTTAATAGATGGTGTTTAGGGTTTAAAAAACTAAATTTTGGAATAACTAATTCCCCTCAAATGGTTTGGAAAACCATGTGCAAACCGTGTTCCTATTTCAATGTGATAGAGAATACACACATTTTGGTCACACATTTTTGATAAACATGCACCAACCATGAAAAATTACACTATCCAAAACTGCCAAAATTTTCAATCTTTTCTAGTAATTCCATTTAGTTTGGACTAACAATGCGCAAACCATGAATATTCTTTGAAAACTATAAAATTTCCAAAAAATCACCCAAGAACAAACTGAGAATGGTTCAAAAAAATCTAGTAAAAAAATGAATAAACATACCAGAAAGTGACATCATGATATAAAAAATATTAATAATTTATCATGTTATTCCCCTATAAAGTCAAGAAAATACTTGTCCTGTAACACCCCAAGCTTCCACGATACACTTCTCTTTGAATAATACAGTAGTGTGTGTTGTACGCAACTTCAAGTTCTAACACACACCAAAACCAATCAAACTAGCCATTATGAATAGTAATACACACTTTTTGAAATTTTATAAATTTTAGCTTTCAAAATGGACTTCATTTTTGGATTCGGAATATCAAAATTAGCCTAGGGTGGAATTTTGGTATTTTTCTGAAAACTTTCAATTTTGATGAATAGTGAAAAACACTGAGTTACAGTTTAAAACCGAATTTTTATTTTAATAATTATTTATTTTATTTAAATTTAATTAAGTTCAAAATAAATACATAATATCTATATAAGATCAACGTAATTCATTGGTTTTAGTTCAGAATAATTTTAGATATATAAAAATTTTATTGAACTTTTACCGTCTTTTACGCACCTCCTAGGAGAATTTGAAAATTCACATAAAACTTAATTTTACCGCTTTTGTGAGTGGAATTTTGAAAATCCGAGAGACACGGTTAATATCAAGGAGTAAAATGTGGTTCAATGAGATGAAAATAATTTTTGGTGAATAGTAATTTTTTACTTTTATTTACCACAGTTAAAAGTAAATAGGGTAATTAAGTGTAAAAATGATATTAATATTACCATAACACATGTACAAATTCTATTGGACAAGGGTATCTCGACCAAAAACAACCTTAGGAATAAAATATTATCATTTATGTCCACTTTAATTAGATTAGGACATTAATTATTATTTAATTCAAAGAAGAGTTAAAAGAGTTAAAATCAAAGTTTAATTACTAATTTTTTTAATATAGGGTTATATATAAGATAAATTCGATTGTATATATTCATTAGAAAGATAAAAATATTTCACACATAATTGTATTTTATTTATATTTTTTAGGCATTAAATAATTTAATTTATTTATGACACAATGGTGATATAGTAATTACCTAATTAATGAAATATTAAAATAATTGATATTATAAATATCAAAATAAATGTAATTTGAGACTTTTTATTAATTAAACTAATTTTATAGATTAATATGACATATTAGGATTGGTTATATAAATTGTTTTTGAAGTAATAATTCTGTTAGAAAATTATCAAAAACAAAATACCCAATAGTGTCAAAATTGACATAAAAGAGTTTTTAAAACAAATATTATATTATTAATTGATATTATATTTCTAAAAATCTAAGGTTTGTCCAAATGACTTATATAATTATAGGTGTATCATGAATGGACCACTTGGAGGTCTTTTTGATTTATATAGTAAGTTTATTAACTATATAATATAAAAATACAAAGTGACATGGTAAATGTCAAACTAATTAACTAAGAGTTAAAACTAAAATATAAGGTTAATATAATGACCCAAACCTTTCTAAAATCTATTTTTTGGAATTATTTTGACCCATACTCACCTTATACTTTTAATAATATACTTTTGAGATATTATAAACTGAATATGAATTTATTATAAAATAATACTTTAAGTTTTTCCGAAAGAGCCCCTCCTCCCCCTTATAAAAGGACACCACTTATAACCAATTCTTCACACATTCAAAGCCTTTTGGCTCGGCCAAAACCTGCCCAAATATTCTCTCAACTTACCTCAATTAGACCTAGAGTCCTTAGTTTGATCAGAAAGACAACCTAAGGATCCCTTTAGATCAAATCAAAAGGAAGAACCCGATTAAGAGGTAATGTTTTCACCACCCTCTTTCAAGTTCCTTTCTTCTTCAACTTCATTATTATTTTTTATTCCCATTATAAAATAATAACTCCAGTATCTTATATAAACTGTGATGTTATTATAAATATGGTACAACCATATTCAGTATTCTATCCATCCTTTGAATGACATGTCACCATACGTGCGTACGTACGACTTACCGTCTCCACGTCGTGGTGTAATTGTTATTCAAAACATTATTATTTGGATGAGTATAATAATGATGTTTAATTCATGTAAATAATAAATATAACATTATAATTATTCTTTATATATGATATACCATCCAATTATATATTATTTTAATATCAAAATAATGATATTGTCGCTCGTGCGTACGTACGGACTACCGTCTCCACGAACACGATGAGATTCATTCCCCATCATATCCATTAAAGAATAATTATCATTTAATGATTAAAAACAATTTTTAAGGACTTTATATCATTCTATATTTGAATAATATACAAAATATCCATAACAAACATGAATTATGTAATAAAACATATAAAATAAAACGAGTAAGTTAACACCCAAAACACCGATAATACTAAGATATTATTATCAAATCAATGTTAAAAGATCATATATGATATAATATTAATGTATATGATTCTTTTATAATTTAATAAAAATTATTTCACCATTATACAGGAGGTTAACCTACCCTCAACCAAGGAAAAGTACAAGGTAAGGGTTTATTTCACAATCTCTTCATTATTTGAGGTTTTTTATACGTAATTATCTAATGGGACCTCTTTATCATCCACATCCATGTTTCTTAAAAATGTATTTAAAATCATTATTAGTATTTTATAGACTATGTGTTAAAGTCATTTATACCCTTGTTGAATTTTTATAAGATGTTTATAAAGGAATCTTTCCATTGCTTTTCAAACATGGTCCTTTTTAACCTTTTCGACAAAATTAAGGTAAGAATGTCTTTTTTTTACTTATACGGAGGGTGCGGCTATTTTCTGCCATTATAAAATCTTTGAAGCTTCCCCTACAAGATTATAAGAATATTTTCAAAGTAAATGTTTTATTTTATAATTATGTGGATTTTAAATGATTTCAAGAAAAGAGATATTTCTCTCAAATAGTTTCGATTTCTTCTATGTCAATATCCTTTGATGAATTTTAATCTTATTTGAAGTTTATTTATTATGATAAAAAACTTCAATATTGTATTGAACGTTTTGTGAAATGTTTTATTGTGGATGTGTTATTTTTATACCATTCATGTTTTATGGAGAAAGTATTGACATTTCTTATGCAAGTTTTAATATGAATTTTTATGTTATGTTTAAACCTATTCATATGAGGAATGTATTTAACTTAATATGTGATGAGTGGAGCCTGATATATCTCCTTGATGCATCAGTAGGTCTCATGAGACAAACTAGTCTCTTGGCATGAGGCCTTGACAAAATCGTATTTGTAGTCTTGACACGAGGCCTTGGCTACGTGGTTATGATAGTCTGGAATTATGCATTCCATCATTATGAAAGTGGTTATTGATAATGCATGTGATTATTTGATGAGTAAAATATCCATGTGAATAAGTAAATGGAATTATTTCATTTTATTTTTTCCATATTATTCTGAAGTTCAAGGTTAAAAGGCTTTTGTTTTAGTTATACATTGCCTTAAATGTTTATGTTTATTTATGAAATTTTTTGCTATATTGTTATCCTTACTGAGCATCTGAGCTCACCCCTTTCTATGTTTTATTTTTCCCAGGATGTGAAGAAATATTTTATGACTGACCTGAAGGGATAGTCTGAAGGGGATATGAGTGCAGACTATGGAAACTATGTTATTGTAGTTTTTCACTTTATGATGTAATGTAACATTTATGAATGTATCTAGTGTTTCCAAGGCTACTAAACTAATCGGTCCTTCGGGAATTGATTCCTTGTAATCATGCCAATGTATTAAAATAATGCATCGACTCTGGGTAACTAGGGTTAGGGTGTTACAGTTGGTATCAGAGGAAGTTTAATACAAACCTTGGAAGCTAGATTTAGATAAACTCTGATTAGAGCACATAACCCTAAGATAGAATTTGAGGATTAGTATAGAAGAACTTCCTAGAATTTTGGTATTGTAGAGATTTTGTGAGTTTTCCGAGCAATACATTCTGGTCTGGATACGAGCAGGTAGAGGCGGCTCTCGCACAGATGTACCTAGGGGTAAAATCCAAAAGCATCGCTTTGAGGTAGACTCGAACAGGAACTGGTGCACGACAACGGGCCTTGCTACACTCTTGGTTATGACACTCCCGGGGGATATGTTTCAGATAATTATCAATTTCTTTACAAACCATTATGAAAGGTTTATGAGTATATACTTCCTCAAAGAATTTTTTTTATGATTAAGGATTATATCCATAAATAGTTCAATTTATGTTTTATGTTTTACAAGTATGGAATTATGTAATTTGACTTATAAACTGATCTAGTTTATGCCATTGTTTAGAAATGGCGCCTAGTGGAAGAAATGGAAACTGTATCAATGCACGCACTCCATGTAGGGATTTCCCTCCTGCTCAAGATAATTATAGTGGAGCTGGTGATGCAACTGGTGCTGATCAGCTAATCCCCATACTGGGACAACTCACTCAGGTTATGAATAATAACTTTACCCGTATGGAGCATCCTGATCCACAGCGTGGAGGATCCATGTTAGATCGCTTCATGAGGAAACAACCACCAACGTTCAATGGGAGTACAAATCCATTGGTAGCTGAGCAATGGATAAGTTTCCTAGAAAAAATATTTCAGGCTTTGGGGAGTAGTAAAATGGAGAAAGTTATCATGGCAGTTTATCACCTCACCAGAGAAGCTGATCAATGGTGGTCATTGATATTAAACCCAAAGGAAGATGATGAAGTATCAAATATGGAATGAAGAGAGTTCAAAGAGGTTTTCTTAGAAAAATACTTTCCTCATGACCATCGAGAAGATATGGAAAGGCAATTTCTGAGTCTGAGACAAAAGGAGGATAAGAATGTTGAAAAGTATGAGGCTAACTTTACATGTTTTGCAAGGTATGCTAGAGATTATATATGTAACCCAAGAAGTAATATTGATAATTTATTTGATGGGTTAAAACCATTTCTTCTTTGAGCATTAGTGTCACAATACTTCTCTTCATATGAAGATATTGTCTCATGTGCTGTCAAGACAGAAAAAGTATTCTCCAAGTCTTACGACTTTAAAGAAAACCAAGAGAAGAATAGATCTGCTGATCACTCTGGGAATGGAAATAAGGGGAATAAGGGAAAATTTTAATATCCATCCTGCAGTAAATGTGGGAAGAAACTCCCTGGTACTTTCTTGAAGGGAATGGGTGTCTGTTACAAGTGTGGTGAAAAAGGCCACCAAGATCGTTATTGAAAAGGGAAGAAAGAAGCTACCGATGTTCAATGATACAACTGCAGGGAGATGGGAAATTATGCAAATGAATGTACTAAGCGTCAGCGGAACTTATATCAGAAAAATACAAGGGATCAAGGCCAAGTTTATGCTATCACTACTGTTGAGGTTGAAGCTCTGAAAGACGTGGTGGCAAGTAATTTAATGGTTTCCTCAAGTTTACCAAATGCATTATTTGATTCTGGATCATCGCATTGTTTCATATCTTCCCATTTTTCTAAGAAAATTAGATATTTACAATTTGATTTAACAAGGGAGTTGTCAGTTAAAACTCCTAAAGGAAGTATCATTGCAATAAAGTTTTGTGAATCAGTCCCCATTAGAGCACATAAATGTTATTTATCTGAGGATATCATCATCATACCTATGATTTAATTTGATATAATCCTCGGTATGGATTGGCTTTCGGACGATGATGAAAAAATTTATTGTAAGAAGAAGGAGGTTACTATTTTTGATGATGATGATAAGGAACACATTATCTTTAGAGCAGAATCATCACCACCTAATTCTTACCAAGATCCCCCCCCAATAGCTCAACTAAATTCAATTATCAGGGATGAAGAGAATGAAATGACTGTGGGTGAGGAAAGGAATGTTCAAAGAGAGTATGTACCTATTGTGAAAGAATATGTAGATGTGTTTCTGGAAGCTTTACTTGGACATCCTCCAGAACGAGAAACTGAGTTTTCATTGATTTAATTCCTGGATCACGACCTATATCGAAGACCCCTAATAGAATGGCCACTGTGGATTTTGTTGAACTAAAGAAACAACTAGAGGAATTGAGTAATAAGGGATTTATTAGCCCTAGTGTTTCTCCATGGGGATCCCTTCTTCTTTTTGTTAAAAAGAAAGATGGATCTATGAGGTTATGTATCGACTACAGGGAGATCACTGCTATAACAATAAATAACAAGTATCCCCTACCTCTCATTGATGATTTATTTGACCAACTGCATGGAGATCAGTACTTTTCAAAGATTGAACTTCGATTTGGATACCATCAGTTGTGTGTGAAGAAGGAAGACATTCCAAAGACAGCATTTCGAACCAGGTATAGGCATTACGAGTTTACAGTAATGGCTTTTGGATTGACTAATGCACCCTCTGTATTCATGGATCTAATGAATAGAGTCTTCAAGGAATATCTTGATGAATTTTTTGTGGTATTTATTGATGATATCTTGGTATACTCCAAAAGATATGAAGATTATGAAAATCACTTGCGTATTATCCTGAAGACTCTGAGAAGACATGAATTATATGGGAAGTTTAACAAGTGTAAATTCTGGCTTCAAGGGATTTATTTTCTTAGCCATATTATCTCTAAATATGGAATCTCTATTGATCCTTCTAAGACCAAGGAAATCCAAGAATAGCCTACACCGACAATTATAACTGAGGTACGTAGTTTTATTGGTTTAGCAGGTTATTATCGACGTTTTGTCCAGAATTTTTCCAGATTGGCTAACCCATTAACGAATCTCACACGTAAAGGGGTTAAATTTGTTTGAAAAAAAGAGTGTGAAGAATGTTTCGAAGAACCGAAGAGAAGATTAGTCAATTCTCCAATATTGACTCTACCATCGGGGAATGATGGGTTCTTTATTTTTAGTGATGCATCGAAGAAAGGACTTGGTTGTTTCCTTATACAGAATGACAGGGTTATTGCCTATGCATCACAACAATTGAAAATTCATGAGAAAAACTATCCTACTCACGATCTCGAGTTAGCAACTGTGATCTTGCTTTGAAGATATGGAGACACTACCACTATGGTGAAAAATGTGAGATTTATACTGATCACAAGAGTTTGAAGTATATTTTGTCACAAAAAGAAATCAATATGAGGCAAAGGAGATGGATTTAGTTACTCAAGGATTATGATTGCATGATACACTACCACTCGGGGAAGACAAATAAGGTGGAAGATGCTTTGAGCAGAAAAGATCGTGGAGTTTTAAACAATATGAGAATTGAAAGGGATCCAATTTTCATGGATCTAGTGAAGATGGACATAGGAATAACCATGGAAGGTGAAAGATCAATGCTTTTTCAAATGGTTTCCAAACCATCTTTACTAGAAATGATTAAGGGTTCTCAGACCGATGATGAAGAATTTCAAAAGAAGATTAAAACTGTGAATGATGGGAGATTGATAGACCTTGTGTATGAAGAAGGAATTTTAAAATTTGGGAAGAGAATTTGTGTTCCCGATATACCTGATCTTCTAAGGGAATTGTTAGATTATGCTCGTAGCTCGAATTTCTCTATACACCCTGGGAGCACCAAAATGCATAGAGATTTGAAGGAACATTTTTGGTGGGACAACATGAAGAGGGAGATAGCTGATTTTGTGTCAAGATGTATGGTTTGTCAACAAGTGAAAGCTGGAAGGAAACAACCTGGAGGAGTATTGCAACCTCTTCGCATACTGAAGTGGAAATGGGATAATATTACGATGGACTTTGTCATGGGGCTACTAAAGACTTCTAGACGGAAAGATGCAATACGGCTTATTGTTGATCATCTTACCAAGTCAGCACATTTTCTTGCTATAAGAGAATATATACCACTGGAAAGTCTAGAAGGACTATATATTAATGAAGTTGTGAGACTTCATGGAGTACCCCTATCGATTGTTTTTTATCGTGATCCCCATTTTACATCAAGATTCTGGAAAAGTTTTCAGAAAGACCTAGATATTGAACTTCGTTTGAGCACTGCCTACCACCCCCAAACTAATGGACAATTAGGACAAACTATTCAAACCTTAGAAGACATGTTGAGATCATGCTCACTTGACTTTCAGGGTATGTGGGATCAATATTTACCTCTGTTGTAATTTTCCTATAATAATAGCTTCCATTCAAGTATTCAGATGGCACCATATGAAGTGTTATACAAAAAGAGATGTCGCACACCAACCTGTTGGGATGACGTTGGTGAAAGAAAACTTGTAGGCCCAGAACTGTTGGAGGAAACAATGGAAAAGGTAAAGGTAATCCAAAACCACATCAAAGCAGCTCAAAGTAGGCAGAAGAGCTATGTCGATAACCAAAGGAAGGATTTGGAATTTCAGGTAGGAGATCATGTTTTCTTGAAGGTATATCCATGGAAGGGAGTTATACGTTTTAGTAAGAAGGGTAAATTGAGTCCTATGTATATTAGACCTTTCCAAATTCTAGAACGAATTGGGGCTGTAGCTTACCATTTGGCAATGCCGCCAAATCTCTCCAAAGTTCACGATGTGTTCCACATATCACTATTGAGAAAATACATGCCTAACCTAACGCATGTCCTCACTTACGAGGAATTAGAACTAGAACCCAATCTGTATTATTGCGAAGACCCCATCAGGATTCTTGATACCAGAGAATAAGTGTTGAGAAACCAGAGGACTCGTCTGGTAAAAGTTCTATGGAGAAACCATAATATGGAAGAGGCAACGTGGGAAACCAAGGAAATTATGATGAATAATCACCTGAGTCTTTTCATGAGGTAGTATTCTAGAAGTTTTTAGGATGAAATTATTTGAATTAGGGTAGAATGTAACACCCCAAGCTTCCACGGTATGCTTCTCTTTGAATAATACAGTAGTGTGTGTTGTACGCAACATCGAGTTCTAACACACACCACAACCAATCAAACTAGCCATTATGAATAGTAATACCCACCTTTTAAAATTTTATAAATTTTATCTTTCAAAATGGACTTCATTTTTGGATTCAGAATATCAAAATTAGCCTAGGGTGAAATTTTGGTATTTTTCTAAAAAATTTCAATTTTTGATGAATAGTGAAAAAACGCTGAGTTATAGTTTAAAACCGAATTTTTATTTAAATAATTATTTATTTTATTTTAATTTAATTAAGGTCAAAATAGATACATAATACCTATACAAGTTCAATGTAATTCATTGGAGTTAGTTCAGAATAATTTTAGATATATAAAAATTTTATTGAACTTTTCACTGTCTTTTACCCACCTCCTAGGAGAATTTGGAAATTCACATAAAACATAATTTTAATGCTTCTATGAGTGGAATTTATAAAATCCGAGAGACACGGTTAATATCAAGGAGTAAATTGTGGTTCAATGAGATGAAAATAATTTTTTGTGAATATCAACTTTTTAGTTTTATTTACCACGGCTAAAAGTAAATAGGATAATTAAGGGTAAAAATTATATTAATGTTACCCTAACACATGTCTTAATTCTATTGGACAGGTGTATCTCGACCAAAAACAACCTTAGGAAAAAAATATTATCATTTAGGTCCACTTGTATTAGATTAGGACATTAATTATTATTTAATTCAAAGAAGAGTTAAAAGAGTTAAAATCAAAGTTTAATTACTAATTTTTTTTAATATATGGTTATACATAAGATAAATTCGATTGTAAATATTCATTAGAAATATAAATATATTTCATATATAATGGTATTTTATTTATAATTTTTAGACATTAAATAATTTAATTTATTTATTACACAATAGTGATGCAGTAATTACCTAATTAATGAAATATTAACATAATTGATATTATAAATATCAAAATAAATGTAATTTGAGACTTTTTATGAATTCCACTAATTTTATAGGTTAATATGACATATTAGGACTGGTTATAATTTTTTTCTGAAGTAATAATGCTGTCATAAAATTATCAAAAACAAAATACCCAATAGTGTCAAAATTGACATAAAAGAGTTTTTAAAACAAATATTATATTATTAATTGATATTATATTCCTAAAAATATAAGGATCAGCCAAAGGAATTATATCATGATAGGTGTACCATTAATTGACCACTTGGGAGTCACTTGGATATATATAGTAAGTTTGTTAAATATATAATATAAAAATACAAAGTGACATGGTAAATGTCAAACTAATTAACTAAGAGTTAAAACTAAAAGATAAGGTTAATATAATGACCCAAACCTGTATAAAATATATTGGTTGAAAGTATTTATACCCATCCCCACCTTATACTTTGAATAATCCACTTTGGATCCATTAGAAACCGAATATATATTTATTATAGAATAATACTTTAAGTTTTTCCTAAAGAGCCCCTCCTCCCCCTTATAAAAGGACACCACTTCTAACAAATTCTTCACATGTTCAAAGCCTTTTGGCTCGGCCAACCCCTACCCAAATATTCTCTCAAATTCCCTAACTTCGACCTAGAGGCCTTATTTTGATCAGAAAGCCAACCTAAAAAGCCCTTTTGATCAAATCAAAAGGAAGAACCCGATTAAGAGGTAATGTTTTCACCACCCTCTTTCCAGTTCCTTTCTTATTCAACTTCTTCTTTCTTTGTTATTTGATGTTTATTTATTATGATAAAAAACATCCATATTGTATTGAAGGTTTTGTGAAATGTTTGACTGTGGATGTGTTATTTTTATACCATTCATGGTTTATGGAGAAATTATTGACATTTCGTATGCTATTTTTAATACGAATGTTTATGTTATGTTTAAACCTATTCATATGAGGAATGAATTGGACTTAATATGTGACGAGTGGAGCCCGCTATAGCTCCTCAATGCATTGGTAGGTCTAATGAGACAAACTAGTGTCTTGGAAGGAGGCCTGAACAAAATCTTATTTGTAGTCTTGGCACGAGGCCTTGGCTACGTGGTTATGATAGTCTAGCATTATGAATTACATCATTATAAAAGTTGTTACTGATATTGCATGTGATTATTCGACTCGTAGAATATCCATGTGAATAAGTAAATGGCATTATTTCATTTTATTTTTGCCATATTATTCTGAAGTTTAAGTTTAAAAGGATTTTGTTTTAGTTATACATTGCCTTAAATGTTTATGTTTATTTATGAAAGTTTCTTCTATATTGTTATCCTTATAGAGCATCTGATCTCACCCCTTTCTATGTTTTATTTTTCCCAGGATGTGAAGAAATATTTTATGATTGACCTGCAGGGATAATCTGAAGGGGATATGAGTGTGGACTATGGAAACTATGTTATTTTATTTTTTCACTTTATGATGTAATGCAACATTTATGAATGTATCTAGTGTTTCCAAGGCTACTAAACTAACCGGTCTTTCGAGACTTGATCTTTTGTGATCATGCCAATGTTATGTAATAATGCACCGACTCTGGGTAACTGGGGTTAGGGAGTTACATGTCCACTCCTCCCTCAACATCAATTACCATTCACACATCTCATGAGAATCTATTTTGTACTATCAAAACACTCAAAAAAATAGAATATATTTCACATGAAGAATATTTTTTGAGAATCAACAACCTGATATGGCCATTAGATTACAAAAATATTCAGTACCAATTCAATCTCATCCTATTTTGGAACATGAAATTTATCAGGATGATACTTCTTAAGCATGGAAACATGGAAAAAATCATGGATTAAATTCAACTGAGACAAAAAATATAACTAGTAATCCAATTTTTCATTATTCTCAATGATCTCAAAAAGGTCCCATGTATCTCACAGCTAAATTTCGTTGCTTCCCAATCCAGTGATGGCCCAAACGATGGAAAAATTAAATAATAATTCATCACATAACAAAAATTCTAGAGTTTGGTGCCAATAATCCATATAAAATTTATACCAACTATGATACATCACCATTAATTGATGAATAATATTAATTTTCATTGATGTCTCTAAAACAATGCTTGACCCTAGAATAGAAACCTAACCCACATCATACCAATAAAGAGGTGACTTACACAGTATATCATATAAATCCTAAAATTAATCCATTATATTAGATGAATGGTAACTATTGTTATAATATAACAGAAACAGTCCAAAATATCTATCCTAAGAGCCTCCAAAGTCCATAAAGTAAATAGAAATCAGATCCTCCAAAAAAATGAATTGCTCCCTCCATTTGTCCATCTATCTGAGGATGGTAAGACGTGATCAATTTAAATTGAGAACCCATAAAATCTTAAAGGGTTTTACAGAACTAAGAGGTAAATCAAGGGGTTATATCTCAAATAATAATATATGGAACCTCATGCAACCTTGAAATATCCTAAATATAAAACTTTTCCAAATCCTCAACCTTGGTGGTGTATTGAATCAGAATAAAATGTTCCAACTTGGTTAGTCGATCAATCCAGAACTATATAGAATTCTTTCGCCCAGAGATTTTGTGGTAACCCTATAATGAAATCAATGAACACATCATACCATTTTCAGACAAGCATTAGGAGAGGATGAAGAAATACAAAAAAAGGATTTTGGTTTTTGACCATAATATGCTAATTGTTATAAAAATGAGATAAAAAACCAGCTATGTCATGTTTAAAACCATGACACCAAAACCAATGCTTCATATCATATCTCATCTTCATTGTACCGGGATGAAAAAACCATTAGGAATAAGGGAAACATTCCACCACAACCCTATTAATAGATTAATGAATGAAATACTAGTGTCTAAAATAATTAAAGCCTTTTAGGGAGTGAGTATAAAGATCTGACCTTAAACATTACTCAATCTAGTCAATTCAAGTAGAATGCACTTATTTCATCCCTAAAAATCATTTTAGTTTAGAGTTTTATATAATTAATTCATAAAAAATACATGAAAATCCCATTATTAAAAACAAATAGGATACTACTAAATAATTTCCATTTCTTCCATAATTCAAAAATGTTTAGTAAAACATGAATTCTTCACAACGTTCATTTTGGAATCTTATTTTCTATTACCAATACATAAAACATGTAAAAAATATTTTATAAACTTGGGATGAGAACAAAAATAATAGTAAGGGATATAAAAAAATAAGGAAAGAAAATTTTATTCCACGAATACTTATACACATATAAAATAATTTTCACAAGATATATTTATCACGCTTAAAGTATCATTTACTGACCTTATGAAAACATGCGATTCAATAAAACATATAATACAAAAATAAAAAAATTTAGGTGACTTAGGGAATTAATTACTTAATATTTTAAACATCATGCTACCATATGATTTTTAACCCTTATGGATACCTTAAAATGTAACCCTCATAACTACTTACATTGAAACCATCATGGCTACCTTATGGTGTAACCATCATAGTTAAACTTGGAGTAACCATACAACCGAATTCCAACATAAACATACCCAATACATTGGAGGGATATATTTGTCCCACCATTAATCATAAAAAATTCACAAGAAATATAATAAAAACATAAAATGTAAATACTTTCATAAAAAATCATTCCTTTTGAATTTTGTAAAAATAGAAATTTAAGTGGATTTTTAGAGAAAAGTACCTTACATAAGGTTCTTCTTACTTAAAACGTGTTCAAAACTATTGTATAATTGTTTAAAAAGTGTTATTGAAATATTATATGACTATATAAATATATATAATACCTTATATGATATTTTTTTGACAACTTTCCACACATTTATTAATAATATATTTTTATTTCCATTCTTTCATGTGCGTTCTTCTGATGATTTCCATGGTCAGTTCGTTGTGGATGTTCTTATTGAAAGAAATAAAAAATCAGGAATTGAACCAAGATAGTGTTTCATGATAAAATTATTTATTTTATAAAAATAATGGTGTCTTAAAATAGATTATCTAGAGCACTTGAAAATGGGTGAGAAATCAGGAAGTTCCCTTGAATCAGGCTTTCTTATGAAGAAGAATTGAGAAGGGAACCTTTTAAAAACATGTATATCCCCATAAAAAAGGATTATATGATATATATACTTGCGTTGTGAACAAATAAACATAATTTATAAGATTAAACAAAATTAAATAATAATTACATTGGGGTAAAGATCAATAAAGAGAAACTCGAAGGAAAAATGGAGGTTCGGGAAGAATCCCTTAACTTATGTTTGAAAGTGTTCCTTACTTGAACTTAATATCCATGATAATAAAGTTAAATTAATTAATTAATTAATTATAAATATTTTATAAATTTATTTTATTTAATATAATTTTATTAAGTTCATTTATGGCTTTTTGATGAGATATAAGATACAATTTTATCATTCGAGTGTTTGTTTCCTTGGTTTTTTGGATTGGTTTACTTGTATACATGTATGGAAAATCATGTAAAATGAGAATAGTTGTCCAGAATTAAAATTAAATGTTATTAATGAAATTAACTAATATTAAATTTTCTGATATATCATTCTGTTTATATGATTTTAAGATTAATCATTATACAAAACGTTAATGATGAACGTTAGTTTATTTTTGGTGAATTGTGATCATTACCAACCAATTTCGTTTTATTAATTAATATTATGTATAAAAACTGGTTGAATAACATTATATAAAATATAATTTGTATAATAAATTATTATTTAACCAAAATAATGGTTTTATGACCAGACTTGAAGGTGGTAAAAGAAAATGAAAACACATTGTCCACGATGTCGGTAAATCGACACATCACAGACGCTGTTTTTTAGAATAAAATGGAGAGGAGATGAAGTTTGATGATGATTTTTACATAAAAAGATAAAATTATAGTTTATATAAGATAATTTATTTTTCATTCCATTGGGATAATATTAGGTGAATAGAGAATAAGAAAAGAAAATAAATTAAAATGAAAATAAAAGAAAATGAAAGAGGATTTAACATATTGAATTCTTATCCTTGAGAACCTACTTAAGACACTTTCATGTATCCTTTTGGTGAGACAAAAATGTCTTGGAAATAGGGAACAATCTTGGGAATGTAATTGGGAAGAAATTAAACAAGCTAAAAGGATTTGATGTGTGAGGAGAAGAGGTGTTGAGAGGTATTATTTATAGTGGAGGAGAGAGAGGTGTTTTTTGAATATTGTATTCATTAGTTCATTATTTTTGGATCAAGACTATGAATAGTTTTATAACTATCAAAAAATATATTAAAATAATGAATTATAGTTTGATATTATGGGCTTACATCTATCATACATCATTATGACTCAATAAATCTGGAATTTTTCAAATAATGTAAATTACTCTATTTTTCTATTCATTAAAATTTATGTATTTTAGAAAAATAAAAACAATTAACCAAAAACATTTTTAGATGTTTATAACAAGGAAATGGACTCAATTTTTTTAAAATAAATTTATAAATATGATAAATTTAATTTTAAATTAAAATCCTCATTTATTAAAAAACACTAATTTTAAAATTATAACTGATTTTATAACACTTTGAAAAATAAATTAAGGCCCCATAAAATTAACTCAAAATAAAAAAAATTAAATTATGAATATATTTTATGAAGATAAAGTTTCTTTTAAATCGTTATATTAATTATAAAATTGTAAATAAAAATTTATGGGTCACAAAAATACTAACACTTAATTTATCATTTTCAATATATTCATTTATTTATTCCATGATATAAATATATCATATTTTCACTTAAAAGATATATAAATTTTATTTATACTTTCATTGGCGAGGTTACTATTCTATTGGCTAGATTACTATATCTAATGGCCGTGTCACTATTCCTTAGGTCATGTTACTATTCCGTCAGTATAAATTCCTTAATTTCTATAAATGACACTTATTTCATTACTAATTCATAATGAATTTAACTATTAAATTTTATAATGAAAACAAATTATTTTTTAGGTACTAGGGTTGTCACATTATACCGACCTTCTTTACATTTTGTCCTCGTAATTTTTTTTACTTATTAAATATGTGAGGATTCCTTTCCCTTATGGAATTTTCAGATTCCCATGTTTCTTATTCAACCATGTGGATTCTCCACAAAACCCTAACCTAGTGAATTACCCTATTCTTCAATAATTTCTATCTACAATCAATAATCTAAACATGATTTTCCTCATATGAAAGGTTTTATTCTATCTAAACTACTTTTGGGCTCAAAATACGAGATGGATCTGGCATATATTTCCTTAACATCGAAACATGAAAAACATTGTGTACCTTGGATAAACTCAGAGGAACGACTACTTGGTAGGAAAATGGTCCAAAATTATCTTGTATTTCAAAAGGTCCCATGAACTGTGGACTTATATTTACTTTATTACCTAAATGCATAACACTTTTCCAAGGTGAGATTCTATGGAAAACCTGATCACCTACTTTGAAAGAAAAGTCTTTCCTCTTATTATCTGTATAACCTTTCAGCCTACTCTGAGTTGTATTCATGAGTTTTTAGATCATTTTTACCTATTTATCCCCCTCCTACACTAATTCCGGTCTCATCAATTTCCTTTTCCCAAATTATTCCAAAAATTATGGATTTTGACAATGATTTCCATATAATGCCTCAATAGGCTCTATCTGTATATTGGAATGAAAACTATTTTTATAAGAAAACTCAACTAAATGAATATGATAATCCCAAATTCCCTGGTAATACATTGAACAAGATCGAAGCATGTCCTCCGGTGTTTGAATTTTTCAATCTGACATTCCATCTGATTGAGGATGAAAGGTGGTACTGAAATTTAATTCAGTTCCGAACGACTTCTGAAGGTATTTCAAAATTTTATAAGTGAACATGGGATCACAGTCTTATACAATGGAGAGAGTAAATACATGTAACCTAACAATATCCTTGTGGTACAGTCAATAAATCTGATCTAGATAAAGAGTGTCTCAAATAGGAAGGAAATGTAAAAATTTAGTCAGCTGATCAACAATAACCCAAATCGCATTATTACCTTGAGATGTCTTTGGAAGTCCCACCATGATGTTCATAGATATAATTTACCATTTCCACTACAGTATTGGTAAAGGTTAAAGTTTACCTTTGGTTAGTTATTTCTCTTCTTTAACCTTTTGAAATTCCAAACATTTCATGGTAAAATCTACGATATCTCTTTACATTCCATCCCACCAGTAATACTCTCGACGGTCTCTTTACATCTTAGTGCTACTGGGATAAAAAGAAAATAAAGAAATATGAGCTACACTTAACAATTCTTTCTTCAACTAGGAATCACTAGGCATGCATAATCTCTTTCAAAATCTCAAGACACAATATTTATCAACCTTAAATTTTGGAAATTTACTTTTATTAACCCATTCTACCTTCTTTATAAGTCATGATCATTATTCGGCACTTTTTAATTCAATATGAGAGAGGTGAATACACTAACACCTGAAAAAAATAGAAAAATTTTCTACACTAACAACTTCCAATCCAAAATTCATCAAATCATTAATCAAGGGCTCATGTTCCAAACATAACATGGTTAATGATGCATGATGTTTTTGTCTTAAGGCATCTGCCACTATCTTCACTTTTTTAAGCTGGTAATTGATCATGAAATCATAATCCTTTATTAAATTTATCCATCTTCTTTTCCTAATGTTTGTTTCCTTCTGAGTAAATATATATTTCAAATTTTTAGGTTTAGTCTAAATTTCACAATTAGATCCATATAAATGATGCCTCCAAATTTTAAATTGAAAACCATAGATGATAAATCCAAATCATGTGTGGGATAATTTAACTCTGGAGGTTCAAATTGCCTAAAGAATAATAAATTACCTAATAATTCTACATCAGAACACAACCGAGTCTGTTCAATAAATCATTACATTAGAAGAAAAAATCACCATTTCTAGAAGGTGGGGCCAAAACTAGAGCATTCACCAATATTCTTTTTAGTTCCTAAAAAAATCCCAATCTTATGTCAAAATAAATTTAACCCCTGTTTATGTTAACCTAATTAGTGAGAAATATAACAAACTAATTTTTTTTGAAAAAATGCCAGTAATAGCCTGATAATACAAGAAAACTATGAATCTTTGTAACATTTGTAGGTTTTGACCATTCATCAACCACTTTTGTTTTTGTGGGATCAACTATTATTCCATCCTTATTTAAAATTTTCCCAAGAAAAGAAATCTATTGCAACAAAAAATAACATTTTCTGAATTTTTTATATAACATATTTTCTTTGAAATTTTTCAGGACAATTCTTCAATGTTTTTCATGATCCTTATAATCTTTTAATATACTAGAATATAATTAATTAAAAAACAACAAACTTATCCAAATATTCATGAAATATTCTATTCATAAGATCCATAAATACAATATGAGAATTTATCAAACCAAATGGCATAAAAAAAACACATAATTATCATATCTAGTATGGAATGATTTTTTTGATATGACATCCTTCTTCACCTTTAGCTGATGGTGCCCAAATCTCAAGTGAATCTTGGAAAAATACTAAACCCCATGGAGCTGATAAAAAAAATCATTGATATGAGGAAATGGATACTTACTTCTAACAATAATTTTATTGAAAGCTCAATAATAAATGAAAAGTCTCAAGTAACCATATCTATTTTTTGTGATAAATATAAGAGAACTCCATGGTGAAGTTCTAGGATGAATGAATCCATTATTAATAAACTCCTGAAACTTCTTTTTCAATTCAGTAAGTTCTACTTGAGAAAATTGATAAGGTGGTTTTGTAATTGGCTTAACATAAGGAACTAATTCAATAGTAAATTCTACTTACCAATCAAGTATAATAAGGGGAAACTCATCAGGTAAAAAATCCATGTATTCATTTACTATTGGAACATCATTAATCTGAATAGTTCTCTTGTTTTCAACAATATGTGTAGGATATCTTTCTTTTCCATATTTTAATAATTTATCAGCTTTCTAACATATTATCAATGGTATGTGTTCATTCTTGTATACAAAATGAAACTCTTTCTAAAAATAACTTCTTTACCTCTACAATAAATCTTAGAATGATGTAAAAGAAAACTATTCCATACCAAGAATAACATCAAACTCTATTAAGGGAAAAAATAAGGTTTTTAGGTAATTTATGTCCATAGAAAACAACATGAAGATTATTATAATATTTTTTAGACTAAATATTTCCCCCTGGTGTTTTAAAAATAAGTTCTGATTTCATTCTTTAGGTGAAATTTTTTATTTATGAAAAAATTCTTCAAAAAATAAAGGAATATGTATAAATCATATCAAAAAATACATTAGAAAAATACAAATAAACAAACAAAAGTACCAAATAAAACTTCATTGTATGTCCCAACATCTGCTGATGTAGTCGTAAAGGATATCACAACACTTTTCTGCTTATAATCTGGATGCTTTCCATCATTCAGTTCTTTCTTTGGGAAGGTATTTCACAATGCCCCATCTCACCAAATTTGAAACACTTTATAGTTTTCTTATTATAATTAAATGTACCAACCTTAAGCACTTTTTCATTGCAATCTCGGGCCTTATTCCCAAACTTACCACATGAAAAACACTTCCTAGTTTTTAAGGCATTATCAATGGTTATTTTTACCACACTTCCCACAAAATAGAAACTAAAATTTCTTACCTTCATATTTATTTGATTGATTCTTACCCATTTAATGCCATATATACATTTTCTGAAGATTATTTACAAGGTACACATGATCATCAGAAAACTCAATTTATTCCCTCTAAACACATCGTAGAAGTTTCTCATTATTTTAGAATTCACAGGAGGCCAATCCCTTTGATATATTGGCTTCAATCCTAAGTAAAAATGATTGAATTTACTATCAAGATCTCGAATAATATTTGAAGTGTACCTTTGCAATTTATTGGTGTTTTATTCATACAAAACCACTTAATCTTACTCCTTTTTTTAATTCAAGGAATTTATTTTCTATCCTAAATCTAAATACCCTTAGGAAAATAATTTTCAAGGAACATATTCTTAAATTCATCCCATTCCAAGGCATTGATATTATTTAAATGTATGATATTATTGACCACTGACTACCACTGGTTGGATTCAACTTAAAAATGATAAATATAAGGACTAAAAGTTTTATTATATAAACACCCCATGAAATATAATATATTTTAAAGGGATTTAATCCACACTATAAAAACCACTAGGTCAGACAATCCGTAGAAAGAAGGAGGGTGTTGCCTCATAAAATGATTCACTATCACCATGTTATTTTGTAGTAGATCTGGTTATTCTATTGCATGGATTCCAACACCATTTATAATCTACATTAACTAATACTATACTATGACAAATCGATCGGTTCCAATCCCCACCCTTCTAGGTTTCAAATTCAATAAGATACCAGCCTCTCGATGCTGTCCAACTTTAGCTTCCCTGTTGCTTCTACAGAAAACCATTTTGAAAAGAAAAATCTTAGATGAAGAAACATGGTAATATTTAAATGTAATATCTTTTTGACATATACATTATTTAAAAATAATTTATTTTATTATATTGACATCATCCTTCTCTGATATTCCAACTAAAAGGACCCGACCTTGAACTTTATATAATCTAGTTAATTCAAATATAATAAAATTATTACATTCCCAAGATATTTTTAGTTTAGAGTTTTAAAGAATTAAGTCATAAAACATACATTTCATTCCCATAAAAAAACTGTATACTGCTAAAATAGTTTCCATTTTTCTATAATACAAATTTTTTAATAAAACATGAATTCTTCATAATGTTTACCTTGAATTATTCTTTTATATTACCAATCCTAAAACCCTATTAAAAACATTTAAAAAACATAGGATAAGAAAAAAAATCTCTGTAAGAGATATAAAAAAATAAGGAAAGAAAATTTTAATCCCTAAATACTTATGCACATATAAAATCATTTTGACAAGATATACTTCTCACCCTTAATGTATCATATACTTACTTTGTAAAAACACAAAATTCCATAAAACAAAGAATACATAAATAAAACCATATAGTTAACTTGGGGAATGGATTACTTAAGATTGGAACCCTTGTGGAAACAATATGATTTGTAAGCCTCAGGGATACCTTCAAATTTAACCCTCGCAGCTACCTTATAATGTAGCCCTCACGACTACCTTATGATGTTACCAACACAATTACACTTAGAGTAACCATATGGTTAACCTTCAATATAAAAATACCCAATTAATTAGAGGTACATATTGGTATCTACATTCATAATAAATAATTTCCAAGAACCATAATATTATCATAAAATATGAATACTTTCATCATAAAATCATTCCTTTTTAATTTTGTAAAGATACAAAATTAAAAGAGGATTTTAAAGAAAAGTCCCCTACATTAGGTTCGTTTTGCTTAAAATATATTCAAACCTCCTATGTAATGGTTTAAAGAGTGTTATTAACATATTAAATAAATATACTAATACCAATAATACCATATATGATCTTTTTATAACATCTTTTCACCCATTTATTAATAATATTTTTTTTATTTCCATTGTTTTGGGTGTATTCTTCTCATGGTTTCCATTGTCGGTTCATTATGGATTTTCGTATCGAAAGGAAGAAAAAATACATATTTAACCAAGATTTTTTTCAATGAAAAAATTATTTATTTTGGAAAAATAATGGTGTCTTAAAATAGATTATGGAGTGCACTTGAAAATGGGTGGGAAATCAAGAAGTTCCCTTGAATTGGGCTTACTTATCGGGAAAAGTTGAGAAGGGAAGCAAGTGTATTCACATCAAAAAAAGATGATATGATCTATATAAATTATTTTGGAATACATAAAAAGAATTTAAAATTGTTAAATAAAAATTAATAATCATTACATTTTGTTAAAGAGAGAGAAAGAGTAACCCGAAGGAAAAATGGAGGTTTGGGAAGAATCCCCTAGCTTATGTTCAAAAGTGTTCTGTACTTGAACTTAATATCCAAAATAATCAAATTAATTAATTAATTAATTAATTTGGAACATTTTATACATTTAGTTGATTTTTTATAATTTTATTAAGTTCATTTATGTCCTTTTGATAAGTTATAATAATCATTTTTATCGTCTGGGAGTGTTGGTTTCCTTAATTTTCAGGATTGGTTTTATTGTATACATGTATGAAAAATCATGTAAAATGAGAATTGTTTTCTAGAATTGAAATTATTTTTTATTTTTTAACTTAAATAATATTAAATGTTTCTATATATCATTCTAGTATATATGTTATGAGGATGAATCATTAGATAAAACATTAATGATGAATATTAGTTTATTTTTGGTGAATTTTGATCATTATGAACAACTTTTGTTTTCTTAAATAATATTATGTATAAAAACTAGTTAAATAAAATTATATAAGATATAATATGTATAATAAAATATTATTTAACCATAATAATGGTTTAATGTCAAGCCTTTATGGTGGTAAATTAAAATGAAAACATATTGTCAATGATGTTGGTAAAACGACAAATCACAGACGATGTATTTATTTTTTGAATAAAAGGGAGTGTAAAAAGAGTTTGATGATTAATTTTTCTATAAAAAAGATAGAATTATAGTTTATATAATATAATAGTGTTTTCATTCCCTTTGGATAAGGCTATGAAAAGATATAATAATAAAATAAATGAAATTAAAACGAAAATAAAAGAAAATGAAAGATGATTTTGCCTCTTGATTTATTCTCCTTGAGAAGCTTCTTAAGGTACATGGTTTTGGCCTTTTTGTGAAACTAGAATGCCATGGATTTAGGTTAGAGTCTTGGGAATGGAATTGGAAGGAAATTAGTAAATCTAAAAGGCTTTTATGAGTGAGGAGAATTGGTGGTGAGGGGTGGTATTTATAGTGGAATAGAGGGGCATTTTTTGATTATTTTATTCATTAATATATTATATTTGATCGGGACTATGAATAGTTTTAGAATTATTACCAAATATATTTAAATAATTAATGAGAGTATGATATTATAGGATTACATCAGTCATACATCATCTACGACTAAATAAATAACGTATTTGTTAGATACTGTTAATTACAATATTTTACTATTCACAAATATTCAATTATTTTTAAAAATCCCCAAAATTCACACCAAACATTTTTCATTGTTTATATTTATAATATGGCCTCAATTTTTCTAAAATAAATTTATAAATATGATAAATTTAGTTTTTAATTAAAATTATCATTTACTCAAAAAATACCAATTTTAAAATAATAACTGATTTCATAATACTTTGAAAAATTAATTATGGTCACATAAAATTTTATCATAATCATATTAAAACAAAATATTAATTTATAAATCTATTTTATGAAGGTAAATTTTCTTTTAAATCATTATATTAATTAAAAAAGTGTAAATAACAATTTATGGGTCACAAGAATACTAACACTTAATTGATCATTTTCAAAATATTTATTTATTTATTCATTGATATAAATATATTATATTTTCACACATAAGATCCATAAATTTTATTTATACTTTAATATGTGAGGTGACTGTTCTATTGGCAAGATCACTATTCTTAATAGTCATGTTACTATTTCTAAGGTTACGTTACTTTTCCATCAGTATAAATTCTTTAATTTCTAAAAATTCAAATTATTTTATTACTCATTTATAATGAATTCAACTATTAAATTCCAGAATGAAAACATATTACTTTAAAAGTACCTTGGTTTTTATAGTGATACCACTCAAAAATGATCTTCCCACCACATATTGATTTACTAATACCTTGAAATTAATTATCTTACTGTTTCTCCTAAAAAATAAACCTAAGAAGATACGATTTAAATTGAGAACTAGACAGAAAAATACCATTCAATTCCATAATCACATCTAGGTGAATTAGAGAAAGGAGTACCATTAGAATCCATTAATCTTTCTATTCCATCACTACTTAATAAGATAAATTTATAATGAGATAATTTTTTAAAAAATCACCTTTATTGGGGTATATATAATGTTGAAGTCTAATTAATGAAGATAATCCAACCATCGCCTCTGTATAAGATTCCAATCCTTCTATGAAAAGATAAAATTTAAATTCTTATGGTTAGAATAAATAGATAACCTTTCCCCAAATAAGTAATATTGCAAAAAATCTGATCATTCATAACTATTTCAAGTCATAAATCATTAGTGGGGTAATTATTTTCTTGTAGATAAATCTGACGTGATCTATACACCACTACATGATATTATTGAATAAGAAAAAAACCCAAACTAGAACCCGATTCTTGACTAACACCACATTGACCTTTCCCACTTCTAGTAAAATATAAATAGTGGATATGTTTAAGAGTGTCTTTAATTCATAAAAATATGTCTAACACTTAGAATCCCATATAAGGATTATGAATTTCTTGGTAGGAGTAGTAAATAGTGACACACCCATTGGGAAGTGTTTAGAAAACAAATGAAAATATATTTCTAAAACCAAAAAGATTCAAATCATAAAGTCATTCCATGGATCCTCCAATGAAATTATAAATTTCACAATATTAGGATCAATTGAGATTGCATGTTTTGAAACCATATGTCTTAAGAACATAAATTCTTGAATCCAAAAAGAAAATTTTAAAAACATAGCATAAAGGCAGTGATCCTTCAAATTTTCAAGAAATAATTTTTAGTGATTCTCATACTCTTCTTTTGTTCTTGAGTGAAAGAGAAAGTTTTCCTTTAATATATTGAAAAAATTAATCAAGGTATTGGTGGAAAATACAATTCATGAAGGTCATATAAATATATAGAGTGTTACTCAAAAAAGAAAAATCATAATATATTTAAAGTGTCCATACGTACTGCTGAAAGAGGTCTTCAGATGGTCTAAATCCTTAACTCTAAGATGATGATATCCAGACCAAAGTTCAATTTTTTAGAACCACGTTTCCCCCTTAAATTGATCAATAAAGTCATCAATGTAGGGAAAATGATACTTATTCATAATCATTACTAGGTTGAGATTTTGGTAATCAACACATAAATAAAGGGTCCCATCATCTTTTTTTGGTGGAAATAAAATGGGATGCCCAAGGAAATACACTATGATGAATGAACCCCTTATCTTTAAAATAATTCAACTAAAGATTCAATTACTTTAGTTCCTATGAAGACTTACATTATAAATAAATGAATTATGGATGATTTCGCAACACCAAATTGATCAAAAACTCAACTTTACTCTCTGATGGATTACTGGATAAATCAATTAGAAACAATTTCTTTTATTTCATAACCAAAAAATAAATATCACAACATTCAGGTTTATCCCCAATTTTAACAGCCAAATAGAAAATCATATTTCCATGTTTCAGTAAAGGAGATCCTTCTCAACAAGATGATAGATGCAATTCTGATTGAAACTATTGGGAGCTCCCATCAGAGTTAGTAAAAATTATCCTTTGATGAAATAAATCAGACTCTACTTTATGAGAAGATAACAAATCCATCCTGATGATTAGATCAAATATATCCAAGTCAAGAACCATAAAATCCCAAAATTCATTAACTTATTATATCAAAAGAGAACACGAGGGACATTGAAAGCCCTACTTTTTATTTTTAAGAGGCATCATAGACTCCATAAAAAAGGGAATGCATTCTATTGGTAGTTTTAAAGGGTTCATGAATTGGGTTGATATAAATGATTTATAGGCATTGGTATTCAATTAATCATCACTAAAGAAGAATATATAATGATAATACGTATCACAATTGTGGAGCCCACAAAAATATCAACTTGAGACTTGACCTCTATGAGAAAATGATTCATTTCAGAATCATGTAGCTGAAACCATTTAGTATTTGAAGAATATGACTCCACTTAAAACACTTTAGGAACCTATGATCTATAACATAACATGTATTAGATAAATCCTGATAGAACTTTCGTAAGTGACCTTAGCACCGACATGAGTTACCAATTTTAGAAGGTGTGGGGAAAATACATCTCATGTGCCTTATATTTACCCACTCATAGAATATCAAAGTCCTAATAATTTTTATTATTGAAGGTGTTGTATAATTCTATTGTTGGGATCCACTTCCACCACCCTTGTGAATATCGTTTCACTTCCTCTTGTTTCTAGGAGAGCCACTAAAACCACCACTAGGTGAAAAAAAATCCCAACTAGACCTGAATTTTTTACCATGTTAATTTAAACCATCATTAATCCTTACGAAACCTTTACATAGGTGGTGATGTTATTTATAAGAACTTGAGAGATTGAATATCCTTTAATAAGAACATCTAAAAAGTATGAGCCCTCAACCTATTATTCAATACAGTCTTGGTTAAGAAACAAACTCATTCATATATGTAGTTGGAATATTCTATCAATGTTTTATCACCATGTTTAATTGTGATGAATTACATGGATGTATCAATATTCAATGATTTTGGTAAAAAATGTGGGAAAAGGATAGTCTTGAATTCTTTACACTCCAAACTGTTATGTTGTTTTTACTAAACTATCACGTTCCACCATCTTCTTTAAGGGACCTTATGCTTAAAGGTGACACATTTTAGTTTGATAGAATCATGAGTTTCGAAAAATTTGAAAATGCACTTGATATTATCTAATAATTCCTCCAATTATTGTGGATTATTCATTACTTTTAAGAACAATGGTTTCTCATAAAGAGAATATTGGATACAATCTTTATCTTCTATTGTGTGTGGTTGTAATTCTCTAGCTAGAGATGGGGTGGGGAGACCCCCTTGATCCATGTCACATACTTCCCCCAGTATAATTTCAATAATATTTCGATCAATTCGAAGCTTTCCTTGAGGAACATCATATGAAACACCCTCTTGAGGAATTCTAGGAAGACTTATGGGGTGAATGATACTACATCAATGAAATAAGAGAGACCATTAGATATGTAATAAATATTAGTTTAAACCAATGGAAAATAAATAAAGAAACATGATTAGATAAAAAAACCTGAGATACATACTTTCTAACATCCCTTGGTATCTTAATGGTTCTTATGATGAGATATGGGAAAAAAATCACTTGTAACCTACCCCTTATGTTCCAAAAATCATATATTCTCTCAACTAGACAATCCCATGACATGAACACCTTAAAAAAATACCACCTTTGTTACCAATTTTTCATCAACTAACCCTTATTATCCCTAATCCAAACACCGAAACTAGCATGTAGAAAGACCCAAATGGTGTTCCTGATCCCCATGTTCTAGAAACAAGTGTACCACCCCGAGCTTCCACGGTACGCTTCTCATTCAATAATGCAATAGCTTGCATTGTACGCAACTTCGAGTTCTAAAACACCGCGACTAATCAAAGTAGCCATTATGAATAGTAATAACCACTTTTTAAAATTATAGAAATTTTATATTTCAAAATGGACTTCATTTTTGGATTCAGAATATCAATTATAGCTTAGGGTGAAATTTTGGCCTTGTTCTGAAAAACTTCAATTTTTGATGAATAGTGAAACCACTAAGTGGTAGTTAAATAACTGATTTTTCATTTAAATGAAATATTACCACTTATGTGATTTGATTTTCAAAAATCCGACATACATGGTTGTCATTAAGAAGTAAAATGTGGTTCAATGAGATTAAAATAATTTTTTGGTGAATAGTAACTTTTAAGTTCTTAATCGCGATTAGAGGTAATTAGTGTAGTTTAATGTACAAATAATGTTTTAATAATATGAGATGAGCATGAAACTTGTCCTACTCCTATTGGATGAGTCATGGCCGACCAAGACAACCCATGGGTCAACTTGGGGACCCCATGGAGCCACTTTAGTTGGAAAATGACATTAATATATATTTATTTAATGTTAAAATTAAATTAACACAAACATGAGTTATTTTACTAAAACAGTTTTAAGTGGGGTTACACAAGTCCAAATTTTGACTATAAATATTCATTAGAAAGATAAAAAGATTTCCTACATCATAGTATTTTTTTTATAATTTTTAGACATTAAATAAATTAAATTATTTATGACATCATTATGATGCAGCGATGACCTCATTATTTAACGATTTAAATAAAATGAGAAGATAATGCAAAATCCAAGGCTTACACTTGTCCAAAGCCTATTGGATGAGGAGATTTAGAAACCTTATCACCTTAGCCTCGAATTATATAAGTGTGGGACCTTTAGAATCCGAAAAGCATTGTGAAATAATATAACATTTCAATCTTTCCAAAAGTGCCCCTCCTCTCCACTTATAAAAGGCCCCCACCTCTCCCACCTAATTTACACTTTCAAGACATTTGGCTCGGCCAACCTCTGCCCAAATACTCTCCCAACTTCCCCCCCTTACTCCTATAAGCCTTACTTTGGGCATAACTCTTCCCAAGGAAGCCTTCGGCTCAAATCAAAAAGAGTTACCCGATTTTGAGGTAATGTCTTCTCTAATGTTGTTTTGTTTTATTTTTCTTCTCCAACCCCCTAAACTCTTTTTATTAATTTCTTTTGTAACAAAACCAGTATCCTCAATATACTAGGATGTTTTTATAAGAATTATTCGAGCTACACTTACACACACCTACATCTAATGGTTAAAGAACATACGGTTTCTGTGGATGGCGAATTTCTGCCTCACGAAATGATGATTGTTCAACACTCATATAACACCTTCAAAGGTGGCCATTAAGATGTAACTATTTTTATATATGATATATAATATGTTTATGTTTTACTTATTCTTCTGTATTTCTCATTTATAGTATACTTTATGATTTCCATTATGGGTAAAACGCGATAATTTCATTTTAGGAAGTGCGGACTACCGCCCCCTCAAAGTGATTTGAATCGTTAATGCCATATGTGGGATGTATAAAGGATGGATTAAATGGTATTATACACTATATTATACTGTAATTATATTATAAATTTATATCATTATGATTTCATTCCATTAAATACGAAATAGAAATGAAAGTAGCGTTCATGCGTACGTACGGCTTACCGTCTCCATGAACGGTGCATTTCATTTCTTACCTCTAAATGTTACGTGACATTATGAATGAATGTATATACTGTATATATATGATATATATGATATCTACATCATGAATATAATTCTAGATATAATGGATATTTCACCACATGAACAACTTGTAATTATAAGAAGTTTATTTTTGACTCAAGTACCGAAGATCGACAAAACGACCGTTATTAACTTAAATAATTACATAATGTTCATATCATTGTAATAAGTGATATAATAAGGATAATGAAATTGAAAACGGTTATTAATAAGGTATATATTAAATATAGTTTATTATTCAGGAGGTTAAAGAACGGATGAGTCAAGTCGGACACGAGGTAAGGGAACTTCTTAACCCAACTTCCATTCTTTGGGTTAATCTCATACTTTCAAATTATGTCATGATATGATTATGTCTTATCATGTATTTATAATTTATTTATGTGAGATTATAGTTAATACACATGGGAGATCTATTTTTTTTTACAAAATGATCTTTGTAAGGGAACTTCTTAACCCAACTTCCATTCTTTGGGTTAATCTCATACTTTCTAATTATGTCATGATATTATTATGTATTATTTTGTATTTTTACTTTCTTTATGTGTACCTATAGTGAATACACATAATATATCTATTTTATTTTAAAAATGATCTTTTTAAGGACTTCGTCTCAATCTCCTTTCATTGAGTCATATTTGGTTTTATACACAACTTTCTTTTATACGGTGTATAAACCCCTTTGACTTTTACGTTTATTCAAAAGGAATATTTTTTATACAAAGCGTTTTACTAAACGACAAAAAGGGAATGTTTTTCTTTCCGTACTTATGCGGCGACAACGACTTCTCCACCGCCGTGACCATTATTTGAGTTTCGGCTTCATCTACAAGCCATCATTTTTTTAATGAAAAATAAATACAAATTTTTAACTTTCTTTTATTTTGGTATTGAAAATGGTTTTGAAAGCATTTTTATTATATCAATGTGTTGTATTTATATCTTGTGATTGAAATGTGGAACTGTTATATTTCCTTTATGCATGTTTTATGTGATGCGATTATGTTATGGTTTATGGTATGTTTAAACCTATTCATATGAGGAATGAATTGGACTTAATAAGTGATGGGTGGAGCCCGCTATAGCTCCTCGATGCATCGGCAGGTCTCATGAGACAAACTAGTGTCTTGGCACGAGGCCTTGAAAAAATCTTATTTGTGGTCTTGGCACGGGGCCTTGACTACGTGGTTATGATAGTCTGGCATTATGCATTCCATTATTATGAAAGTGGTTATTGATATTGCATGTGATTATTCGACCAGTAGAATATCCATGTGAAGAAGTAAATGGCATTATCTCATTTTACTTTTTCCATATTATGTTGAAGTTCAAGTTTAAAAGGCTTTTGTTTTAGTTATACATTGCCTTAAATGTTAATGTTTATTTTTGAAAGTTTTCGCTATATTGTTAACCTTACTGAGCATCTGAGCTCACCCCTTTCAATGTTTTAATATTTTTCCAGGATGTGAAGAACTATTTTATGAATGACCTACAGGGGTAGTCAGAAAGGGATATGATTGTGGACTATGAAGACCATGTTATTGTAGTTTGTTTACTTTTTGATGTAATGAAAGACTTATGAATGTATCTAGTGTTTCCAAGGTTACTAAACTAATCGGTCTTTCGAGACTTGATCTTTTGTGATCATGCCAATGTTACGAACTAATGCACCGACTCTGGGTAGCTGGGGTCGGGGCGTTACAGTTGGTATCAGAGGCAGTTTAGTACTAACCTTGGAAGTTAGATTTAGATAAACTCTGATTAGAGCACATAGCCCAAAGATAGACTTTGAGGATTAGTATAGAAGAACTTCCTAGAATTTTGTTATTGTAGAGATTTTGTGAGTTTTCCGAGCAATACATCCTTGTCTGGATACGAGCAGGTAGAGGCGGCTCTGGCACAGATGTACCTAGGGGTAAAACTCGAAAACACCGCTTTGAGCTAGATTCAAACGGGAACTGGTGCACGACAACGGGCCTTGCTGTACTCTTGGTTACGACACTCCCGAGGGATATGCTTAGGATAATTATCATTTTCTTTACAAACCACTATGAAGGGTTATGAGTATATACTTCCTCAAAGGAAACATTTCTTTTTATGATTATGGATTATATCCATAAATAGGTCAATTTATGTAAAGTATTTTACAAATATGGAATTATGTATTTTATTTCATAAACTAATCTAGTTTATGCAATTGTTTAGAAATGGCGCCTAGTGGAAGAAATGGAAACCGTATCAATGCACGCACTCCATGTAGGGATTTCCCTCCTGCTCAAGATAATTATAGTGGGGCTGGTGATGCAACTGGTGCCGATCAACTAATCACCATACTGGGACAACTTACTCAGGTTATGAATAATAACCTTACTCGTATGGAGCACCCTGATCCACAACGTGGAGGATCAATGCTAGACCGTTTCATGAGGCAACAAACACCAACCTTCAATGGGGGTAAAAATCCGTTAGTAGCTGAGAAATGGATAAACTCCTTAGAGAAAATATTCCATGCCTTGGGGAGTAGCGAAAGGGAGAAGGTTGTCATGGCAGTTTACCGCCTCACTGGAGATGCCGATCAGTGGTGGTCGCTGATTCAAAACACAAAGGAAGATGATGACGTATCAAATATGGAATGGAGGGAGTTCAAAGATCTATTTTTAGAAAAATATTTTCCTCGTGACCATCGAGCAGATATGGAAAGGCAATTTCTGAGTTTGAGGCAGAAGGAGGATGAGAATGTCGCAAAGTATGAGGCTAACTTTACAAGGTTAGCGAGGCATGCTGCCGGTTATATATGTAACCCAAGGAGTAAGATTGATCGTTTCTTTGATGGGTTAAAACCATTTCTCCGTTGAGATTTAGTATCACAATCCTTCTCATCATACGAAGATATTGTCTCGTGTGATATCAAGACAGAAAAGGAATTCTCTAAGTCTTATGACAACAAAGTAAAGCAAGAGAAGAAGAGAACGGTGGAACAAGAGACAGATAAAGGGAAAAAGGGAAAGAAGGATTTTCCATTATGTGATAATTGTGGGAAGAATCACCCTGGTACTTTCCTAAAAGGAATGGGAGTTTGTTATAAATGTGGAGAAAAGGGTCACCAGGCTCATGATTGCAAGGGAAAGAAAGAGGCTGTCAAAGTTGAATGCTACAATTGTAGGGAAACAGGGCATTATGCAAATGAATGTCCTAAGCGTCAGGGAAACTTACCTCAGAAAAGGCCAAGGGATCAAGGCCAATCTTATGCTGTGACTACAGTTGAAGCGGAATAATTAATGTATTTGTGTTTTTGGACTCAAGGATTATATTCTGGTTATAAGAATAATGTGATATATATATATGGATTGTACTGCAGTACTTGTTGATTTCAGTAATGTTTTAATATGATTAAGGTAATCATATTTTTAGTATGTGACAATAAGAGAAACTTTTCTTTGTTTGGGGAATCTGATGTTACAATTGATTTTGGAATTTAGAGACCTTTTAGAGAAAGTCTGGACGGAGGTATTTTGGATAACTATTAAGGTTGGAATGGATTAAGTTGAACCATGGATAGTATTGTTTAAGGTTAAATAATTTCTGAAGATTATTTTTGGAATATTATAATACTATAGTTTTAGGAAAAGGACAAACTGCAGGGTGGGGCATAACCCGTCGCGTCGGACAAAGCTGCAGGAATCGAACCCACAACCATAGTGCGACAAGCCTTTATTTCCTACCACTAGCCTACAGGAAGTCCCTGGTTATTACAAAATAGATTTACTAATCTAAATGGTATGTGTTAACATTTTGAACCTTATACAATTAGGATAAATAGAATATTTTTGAGTTCCGTTACCATTTGGAGTAAAAGTTGGGTTTGTGGTAAAAATTTATTAACGAATGAAAGTATACATAACAAGTATGTATATTCCCTTACGTTCTTAGTAAATCTCCTAAATAAATTCCTCAACATTATAAAAGGTAACTTAAAACAAAAATGTTGTCGGTTAACTTTTCCAACTGGGGATTCAATGACCGTTTAACCAATCACAAGTTTGTGATTTTCTTGTGGTTAAACTTTCTTTTAATCCTGTTTTCTATAACTCTCCATCAGACCTTGATGGTTTGTTTCTCCTCCATATCCATATTTTCATATAATCCTAGAATGGGCTATATCGGGTGACCTTTGTACTTATCCTGCTTTCTTTTAATGTTATATATTTATTAACCTTATTTCCGATGTGGGTTTTCCTCAAAGGTATTTTCTCTTTTCAACCTTTTATTTTCAAAGAAAAATTTCAAATTGCGAGGACGCAATTTATTGAAGGAGGGGAGAATGTAACACCCCGAGCTTCCACGGTACGCTTCTCATTCAATAATGCAATAGCTTGCATTGTACGCAACTTCGAGTTCTAAAACACCGCGACTAATCAAAGTAGCCGTTATGAATAGTAATAACCACTTTTTAAAATTATAGAAATTTTATATTTCAAAATGGACTTAATTTTTGGATTCGGAATATCAATTATAGCTTAGGGTGAAATTTTGGCCTTGTTCTGAAAAACTTCAATTTTTTATGAATAGTGAAACCACTAAGTGGTAGTTAAATAACTGATTTTTCATTTAAATGAAATATTACCACTTATGTGATTTGATTTTCAAAAATCCGACATACATGGTTGTCATTAAGAAGTAAAATGTGGTTCAATGAGATTAAAATAATTTTTTGGTGAATAGTAACTTTTAAGTTCTTAATCGCGATTAGAGGTAATTAGTGTAGTTTAAGGTACAAATAATGTTTTAATAATATGAGATGAGCATGACACTTGTCCTACTCCTATTGGATGAGTCATGGCCGACCAAGACAACCCATGGGTCAACTTGGGGACCCCATGGAGCCACTTTAGTTGGAAAATGACATTAATATATATTTATTTAATGTTAAAATTAAATTGACACAAACATGAGTTATTTTACTAAAACAGTTTTTAAGTGGGGTTACACAAGTCCAAATTTTGACTATAAATATTCATTAGAAAGATAAAAAGATTTCCTACATCATAGTATTTTTTTTATAAGTTTTAGACATTAAATAAATTAAATTATTTATGACATCATTATGATGCAGTGATGACCTCATTATTTAACGATTTAAATAAAATGAGAAAATAATGCAAAATCCAAGGCTTACACTTGTCCAAAGCCTATTGGATGAGGATATTTAGAAACCTTATCACCTTAGCCTCGAATTATATAAGTGTGGGAGCTTTAGAATCCGAAAAGCATTGTGAAATAATATAACATTTCAATCTTTCCAAAAGTGCCCCTCCTCTCCACTTATAAAAGGCCCCCACCTCTCCCACCACATTTACACTTTCAAGCCATTTGGCTCGGCCAACCTCTGCCCAAATACTCTCCCAACTTAGCCCCCTTACTCCTAGAAGCCTTACTTTGGGCATAACTCTTCCCAAGGAAGCCTTCGGCTCAAATCAAAAAGAGTTACTCGATTTTGAGGTAATGTCTTCTCTAATGTTGTTTTGTTTTATTTTTCTTCTCCAACCCCCTAAACTCTTTTTATTCATTTCTTTTGTAACAACACCAGTATCCTCAATATACTAGGATGTTTTTATAAGAAGTATTCGAGCTACACTTACACACACCTACATCTAATGGTTAAAGAACATACGGTTTCTGTGGATGGAAAATTTCTGCCTCACGAAATGATGATTGTTCAACACTCATATAACACCTTCAAAGGTGGCCATTAAGATGTCACTATTTTTATATATGATATATAATATGTTTATGTTTTACTTATGCTTCTGTATTTCTCATTTATAGTATACTTTATGATTTCCATTATGGGTAAAACGCGATAATTTCATTTTAGGAAGTGCGGACTACCGCCCCCTCAAAGTGATTTGAATCGTTAATGCCATATGTGGGATGTATAAAGGATGGATTAAATGGTATTATACAATATATTATACTTTAAGTATATTATAAATTTATATCATTATGATTTCATTCCATTAAATACGAAATAGAAATGAAAGTAGCGTTCATGCGTACGTACGGCTTACCGTCTCCATGAACGGTGCATTTCATTTCTTACCTCTAAATGTTACGTGACATTATGAATGAATGTATATACTATATATATATGATATATATGATATCTACATCATGAATATAATTCTAGATATAATGGATATTTCACCGCATGAACAACTTGTAATTATAAGAAGTTTATTTTTGACTCAAGTACCGAAGATCGACAAAACGACCGTTATTAACTTAAATAATTACATAATGTTCATATCATTGTAATAAGTGATATAATAAGGATAATGAAATTGAAAATGGTTCTTAATAAGGTATATATTAACTCTAGTTTATTATTCAGTAGGTTAAAGAACGGTTGAGTCAAGTCGGACACGAGGTAAGGGAACTTCTTAACCCAACTTCCATTCTTTGGGTTAATCTCATACTTTCAAATTATGTCATGATATGATTATGTCTTATCATGTATTTATAATTTATTTATGTGAGATTATAGTTAATACACATGAGAGATCTATTTTGTTTACAAAATGATCTTTGTAAGGGAACTTCTTAACCCAACTTCCATTCTTTGGGTTAATCTCATACTTTCCAATTATGTCATGATATTATTATGTATTATTTTGTATTTTTACTTTCTTTATGTGTACCTATAGTGAATACACATAATAGATCTATTTTATTTTAAAAATGATCTTTTTAAGGACTTCGTCTCAATCTCCTTTCATTGAGTCATATTTGGTTTTATACACAACTTTCTTTTATACGGTGTATAAACCCCTTTGACTTTTACGTTTATTCAAAAGGAATCTTTTTTATACGAAGCGTTTTACTAAACGACAAAAAGGGAATGTTTTTCTTTCCGTACTTATGCGGCGACAACGACTTCTCCACCGCCGTGACCATTATTTGAGTTTCGGCTTCCTCTACAAGCCATCATTTTTTTAATTAAAAATAAATACAAAGTTTTAACTTTCTTTTATTTTGGTATTGAAAATGGTTTTGAAAGCATTTTTATTATATTAATGTGTTGTATTTATATCTTGTGATTGAAATGTGGAACTGTTATGTTTCCTTTATGCATGTTTTATGTGATGCAATTATGTTATGGTTTATGATATGTTTAAACCTATTCATATGAGGAATGCATTGGACTTAATAAGTGACGGGTGGAGCCCTCTATAGCTCCTCGATGCATCGGCAGGTCTCATGAGACAAACTAGTGTCTTGGCACGAGGCCTTGACAAAATCTTATTTGTGGTCTTGGCACGAGGCCTTGACTACGTGGTTATGATAGTCTGGAATTATGCATTCCATCATTATGAAAGTGGTTATTGATATTGCATGTTATTATTCGACCAGTAGAATATCCATGTGAAGAAGTAAATGGCATTATCTCATTTTACTTTTTCCATATTATGTTGAAGTTAAAGTTTAAAAGGCTTTTGTTTTAGTTATACATTGCCTTAAATGTTAATGTTTATTTATGAAAGTTTCCACTATATTGTTAACCTTACTGAGCATCTGAGCTCACCCCTTTAAATGTTTTAATATTTTTCCAGGATGTGAAGAAGTATTTTATGAATGACCTACAGGGGTAGTCAGAAAGGGATATGATTGTGGACTATGAAGACCATTTTATTGTAGTTTGTTTACTTTTTGATGTAATGAAAGACTTATGAATGTATCTAGTGTTTCCAAGGCTACTAAACTAATCGGTCTTTCTAGACTTGATCTTTTGTGATCATGCCAATGTTACGAACTAATGCACCGACTCTGGGTAGCTGGGGTCGGGGCGTTACAACAAGTGTCCAGGTTTCAATAAATACACATGGGAATGATTTTTCCCACAATATACAAAAAAATAGATTCCATATATTAAATAAAGAACACATTAAAATAAAAATTCAAAAAATATAAGATAAAGTTTACACGAAAATACATGTGAAAAACCAAAATACAAAAACTAGAGTATATAAAATAATTGATAACCCATCTAAATGTGATATGTGGTTCAATATTATACCATTTTGTTAGAGATGGTTCCCTTGAACCAAATTTTATGTAATTTATGATTAATTATATTCATTGTTTTGAATGATAATAAACTCCACATTACATCATGATTGTTATTCTATGTGACATAGTTTGCGTTAATGTCGTAAGTGTAGCTGTCACACTAAAATGCCACAATAGTTCCACAATATGATGAGAACCCATAAGTGAACCAATTATATTCTTAAATATATGTTACTTATTTCAATGAAATAATTTGAGGGAAAAAAGATATAATATATTAGGGGTGGATACTCAAAGAACTTTGAGGCATGTTCTCATGGTTTATGCCCTAGGAAATTAATATTGTAGAAAATTATGAGAATGAGAGGCATTAGTAGGAAATCCACATTTATATGTGTCACTGTATGTTCCAATTGGTGGACGTGTGTATTGGACCTTAGAATTTTATATTATTGTTAACTAATTCTATGAGTCATGTACTTTTATATATTGAAAAAAACCATGATGACATATTTTAATGATGAAGTATGATATATTGGGTGCATTGCAAGTAATATTTCATTAATAAATAATGAGAGAAAAGATTTTTTGCTTATGTTATTTAACAAAATTTGACATCTCAGGGAATTTTATGGAAATGATATAGCCTACATATATCCATATCATTGGTGTTCTGTAGTTAAGTTCCATTTTTGAAAAATCAAAGAAAGAGACATCAAGAATATAGGTTGGTTGCACCAATATGGAACCTTCTTTACTAGAGATATCAGGATAAAGTGATTATATTATATAGTAAGTGTCCATATGTTGCTTTGTTTCATTCCAACACTAAATTATTTCTCTATGGGTTCCTTGTCATGTTTCTAGATTCTATCCTTTGAATTTTGGATACTTCGCCTAATACCACTGAGAAAGACGCTTAGAGGATCCCACAATAAGTGTATCCATAAAGTTAGTAAAATAATAATATTATTTATTATTTATCTATTTGAATATATATTATTACCTAACATGGTTTAATGATTATTCATGTTTTGTTGATCACTTATATTTCTTAAGCAGTTATTCTAGATAATATTTTGTGTGAATAATATTTAATAAATAGTTATTTGATATTTAATAAATATAATATTTATTTATTTACTGGCGATTATTGCAGTGATAATTATTTATTAAAGAATTAGTCATTGTTCAAGGTTAGATAAATATTTTGGAGGAATGGATAATCAAAATTAATTATCGAGTGAGAAATAATATTTATTGAATATTATTTTAACAATTAATATTCAATATAATATGTGAGTTTAGTGTATATAAATAACAATAATTATAATAATAATAATAATATTGACATAGGGTTCTATATGAATTAAGATAAGTAATAAGGGTACATGTGTAGTTATTATTTTCTATCCCTAGTGGTATATATTCCCAATAATATCATTTTATTTAAGGGATTAAATTTTATTTTATTTTTGTTTAAAAAAACATATCGATAGAATTGCACAAAAGAATTAATGAGCTCCCTCTCTAAGAACACTCTCAAGAACAGAGAGGTATCCTCCACCACCACCACTCTTGAGTCTAGAGATATCAAAGAGAATCCTTATTAAAGTGATTATCGACACGATCAAAGTTAAATGACATGAGAATCAAAATCTAGCGTGCTTGTACCCATAAATTCCTATGACGATGTTTATAGGTTCATGGAACATGTTTTTATCACTATTAAATGTAATCTACTCTTGATTCATACAATGAAAGGATGGTATGATGTAGAGAAATTTTCTGATCTATCAATAAAGTATGAATTTATCACAAGGTAATTATTATATTGTTTAAATTAATTAAAAATATTATGTGATGATCCCGAATCTTGAATCTAGTGTTCAATCATAAATCATTCTTTGATTCATTTCCATTTATCATAACATTTATAATCTTTTAAATCTCATACTAATCATTTATTATAAAAATACCGAGTTGGGAATTCCCTATTTGATGCTTCCACTGGGATTGAAACCATCAAGTGGAATCAAAGGGGCCACATAATTATTTATAATTATTTAAAGATATTTTTTTAACTTACACACTTATCATTAGTTTTCATCTCCAATTCAATTTTTCTTTAATTTGAATCATTTGATTTTTTATTTTTATTATTATTTATTCTAAAATATTTAATCAAATTGATTATGTTTATGAATGAAATACATTATATGAACTAATCATAATGTTTTGAGGATTTTGGATGGACAAAATAATAGTGCACACTGTGTAGCCCTTTTGTACATTCCTTGAACCAATGTTTAATTCACAATGAATTAATTCAAAATTAATTTGAGCCATGTGAATTTATTACACATAGTTGGTTTTTAAATACACCACATGTTTACTAGGACTACCTAGAACACAGTTAGTCAGAATAGACACCGTGTAACATTTGTACATGACGTGTAGTCCATTAGTCAAATACGGGATATGTATTTCCATACATAACCTATATGATTGGTGATTGCGTAACTCATAGACCATATGTTCTGTAACCCATGTACATGTCGTGTAAAACATTATTTTCCATGGAATTGTTACACACTGAGTCCCTAGGTGTGTACCATAGATAGACGGTGGAAAAAGTACACAAAGCATTTCTAGATTTTACACACCTTGTATATTAATAAATTATGAAAAATTAGAATTAATTAGTTATACCACTTAAACCTTATCAACATGTGTCTTATGTGGTGATTAAGTCGATGGTACATTCCATTTATTAGGTTATATATATATATATATATTAAATTTACAATTACTATCTATGTAATGTTTGAAACTATATATCGCGTATAATTCATAATATAATAATTAATATACACACATTGAAACATAAATGATACGTAAATACCATGTGTTCCATGTATTCATCAATTTTATAGTACATTCTATGAAATTACATGTTAAGAAATGCATTCCACATGTTTAATGAGTAAATATTATATGAATATAATACACATTGGTTAGTTTGGATACGTACTCACCATGTGACCTCCCATATACATTTTCTTATAAATAATTAATTTTAGATAAATTTAATTATTTATTTCAAAATAGTGATGGCTAAGAATCTCTTGAAAAATTTAGATGAGAATTAAGATAAAATAGTTGATTAATTAATGAAGGTAATTAATTAATTCACGCACAATTTATCTTAAATAAAAAATATTATAATTGAATTCTATTTTTGTTAAATTTGTAATTTCTTTCATTTATATGGATGATTATGAGAATAGACCAAACTTTTGTATTATTTTATTTAATTTTAATTTTTGATAAAATTAAGTTTATGGAATGTGTGTCATACCACCTCTCATTATGTTAGGGAATGCGAGCCCATGGTTTCATTTATGGAAACCCCATAACCAATCCTTTGGTTACCCTCACCTATGTGTAAGTAAAATCTTATGTAATGTATGGAGCTCCCAAGCTAGTATAGGTAGTTCAATTTTGGATAAATGTTGAAACCAATCCAAGAGGCACATAGGTGGACAAGTGGAAAGGTGAAACATGAACTATAACATGCTTTAAGGTGTTTCCCCTAGGTTAATGGTTAATTCATCACATGCTCGATAAACTCACCCTTAGTAAGATCTCATGATTATAATGCCTTATTATTTTATTTCTATAAGGTTTTATAGTTATTTAATTTTTGATGTTTATTCGTGATTTGATGAATTAATTAATTAATGATCATGTAAGAAAGAACTAAAATAAATTAGCTTATGTGTATATTTTATCTGAGGTATGGTTAATGACTTAAGTAAATCCTCTTAATATTAACAAGAATGTAATAGAGATAAAATGTGAAATTAATGTATAAAGATAAAATAACAAAATTATATATAACAAGTAGGTATTTACTTCAAATAATTATGTTAAAATAAATCCATAGTTCAAAGTGCTTTCTCGACCCAAGGCAGGGTACCTTAAATTACTGGGGAATTCTAACATGAGGTTTTGGGTTAACTTATCTAGTTTAACATTCAAGACCGACTTCAAAAGCAGGACTTAGTGTAACTAAAGGTAAAATTTGAGAAGATAAAATTTAAGTATTTTATTATTGGGGTTTCCACAAAACTGATCAAGGAACTATGAGTTAATATATTTGGAATTAGGAATGTCTACCTAAAACACTTCAAATTGTTTGACCAACCAAATATGGGGTGATGAGAAGGGGAATATGGATATTCCCCTCTATAATTTAAAAGTAAAAGTATAGTATCAAGAAAATGGTGAGTTATAATGGGTTTTGATAAAATAACAGGTGATGAATGAATATAATATTTATTTGTTTGTCTAATTTTATTAGATAAAGTGCTAAAATTATGTTTTTATTATTTTTATAAATGATAATAAATATGATTTAAAACACATCACTAGGATCCATAATTAAGAATGATAACCATATCAAAATTAAAAATTTATAATAGTGGAAAAGGTTATTATGAATTATCCTAAATCATGAAAGGAAATTGTAAGTGTTTGAAGAACATATTCTAAAAGAACTTTATAAAGTGGGTAGTGACGAAGAGTTATCTCTATATGAGAAACATTTGAAAAATTCCATATATATTCTTTTTTTCATGATATAATCCATGAACAAGGACATTTTGAGGCATCATGATGGAACATATGCATATAATATGATGTCTCACCTTTGGTAACTTTATGAAGTGAAGGTGAGATAAGAGAGATACAATATCTCTAATGCTTTTTTTACTACTAATCTTAGAGAGTAAGTTCCATCTAGGGATATTTTTTTCAAGATTATTGGACAATTGGAACACTTATAAATCTTAGGGATTAAATTCCTAGATTATTTATGCACATATCTCATAATTTCCTCACTACCTAAGATCTTCTCCAGTTTTACTATTAATTATAACATGGGAAATAATGAGAAGAGTCTTTCAAGAATTTTTACTTTAATTTTTTAAGTATAAAAGGGTAGGGATGTGACAAAACTATAATAATTATGGGTAATAAGAATATAATTAATAAGGAAAAGGAAATAAAAGATTATAGAAATTATAAAGTTCCTGAGATCCTTCCTTCCTAAGAGAGGAATAAAAAGAGGAAAGGAAAAGTAAGTAGTATGTTTTCTATGTGGAAAACATGGAAACTGAAAGAGGAACTATACCCAGAAGGGAAAAGAAATGGTTAAATTATTATATACTATATTATTTCTATGAATATACATTTGGTGTTAGATATAGCTTGTGTTGCTCACATATATACCCAAATTTTGGAACTAAGTAGATTCTAGAAGATTTCCATAGGAGAGAGGGATTTGTGAGCTGCCAATAGTGCGAGGATGGCTTGTATATCCATTGGAAATTTCCACCTTTCATTAAAAATATTAATGATTATATTTTCAAGAGGTTTTTAATATGCACCTACTATAACCATAAACTTAATTTCTATTTCCTACCTAGATACAAATGATTTTATTTTCAAATTTGGAAATAAAAGTTATTTCTTTTATAAAGGAAACTTATGTTATGGAATGAAACATTTAAATAATGATATTTATATATAAAATTACAAAAATCCGAGTGTTTTTAATTGATAATGAATCACATTTTCATGAGTCATATAACACCCAATGAAACACCCTGATATATTATGTTATGTCTCTTTTAAATTTAACATCTTCAATATCTTATGAACCAAGATTACACAAATCGTGATGTACGATTAACATTAGAATAGTAATGTGACCATGATGAATTGTGATTTTTATAATTGAACAGTAAACTCACCTATGAAATTATAAATAAAATTTAGGTATCTTATTATTGAAAGTATAATATATTATATAATGTAACAAGTAAAGAAATGTTTTAAAAATGATAAATTAATCATTTATATTTTTGTGAAACATAAATGTTTATTTAAAACTTTATAATTTATATAATGATTTAAAAAAAATTTATTTAGACAAAATAGTTTCATAAATTAATATTTTTTGTCTTATTATTATAATATAATTTTATGAGAGCTTAATTAACATTCCAAAGTTCCATAAAGTTAGTTATAATTTTAAAATTGGTATTTTTTAAATAAATGCTTATTTTTAATAAAAAAATTATATTTATCATATTTAGAAAATTAATTTCATAATATGGAGTCCATTTTTTAAACCATCATTTCAAAATTTTCCGAGGGTAAATTTTTTGGGTAATTTTATGATGAATATTAAATATACAGTTTTCATGTAACCGATGTTACTTAAATAATATAATTCATGATGTATTAATGATGTAATGATTTATAGAAATTAAATTTAAAGCTATTATATATTTAATTTGAAAAAATATTTAATAAAACATAATAATATCAATTTAAAAACCTAAAAATTATTTTCCAAAACCTAAAATCAAAAGTGATTGTTTAAAATAACATTTTTTCTTTTTTTCCACTTTCCTTTCTAATAAACTAAATAATTTGAATGATAAAGGTGTTATAAATTCTAAAATCCATTATATTATATTAATATATGATTTATATTGTAAAAAAATCACTATTAAAAGTTTCAACATTAATAGAATATTCCATTTAATATTTTATTCTAAAAGTTCCCCTCTCCACAAGTATAAATAATTCATCTCCCTTCTTTTGGAAAACCACTCATACCGCCCATTAAAATGCCAATTATATACTTAAATTTTATATATTAACCCGATTATAATTTATAGGTACATTTGGGAGTGATAAAACTCCAATTAAAAAAGATTTATAGTGTCATGCAAGAGAGGCCACAACAAGGAAAGAGTAAGTCTCCATTAACTCTATTTTTTCTTATTCACCTTCTTATTTTTCCCAATTCCTTTAAAAAATATATAATCCAACATTATTTTTAAAGTAATTTAACATGATACTAATGATTCTAACCTACTTAAAGTATCATATATATGACATATACAAATTTCATACTCCATTTTCCCTCTCATTCAACAACGTCCCACTAAAGGTCAGTTAACCACATATGGAGACATTACCTAGACAATTCAAATAAACAAAATTCATGGATTTATATTATGAATTATATATATAAATATGTAATTCCATGTATTATATTATTTTGGAATTAATTATACTAATATACGATTTACATTTACCAAAAGAGAAAAATCGAGGAAAATGATAATTTTTTAAGAAAAACATGATATTAAAACACTTCAATTTCATAAAAAAATTAATATATTTAATATAATGATTATAATTGATAAATATTTTTATAAATTAATATAATTAACTTATTTATAAGTGTTTTAATAAACATACGTTTATTATCCTGGAGGATAAAACACAACAAAATTAAGCGGGATTTAAGGTAAGGGATTCTCCCGAACCTCCATTTCTTTCTTCCAGTTGTGCAATCTTTTTCTACCTGAATGTAATAATTAATTATTCTTATTTACTCCTCCAAAATTATATTTTTTTTCCAAACATAATATTACCTATCTCAATTATTATTTCTTCTATTGGTAAATACATGTTTTATAAGATTCCCTTCTCAATTCTCCCAATAAGCAAACCTTATTAAAGGGAACTTCCCAATTTATTAACTATTTTAAAGCACACTATATAATATATTTTAAGAATCCATTATTTTTATAAAATCACTAATTTCATCATGAAAAATTATCTTATTTTATTTTTGGTTTTATGAAAACAATTTTTCCTTTGTCCTCTTTTAAGACTCTTATATTTTCCCTCAAACGACACTAAAGTGACCTATATCGAAATATTCTGAAAAACTATTTTTCACACGTTTTCACTTAATTGGGAAATAATTTATGAGATATAAATGTTTAAAATATTATTTTATTAAAAATAAAAATGATTTTACAGAATAACATTTCTTTCCAAGTAAAAAGGGTATTTCTCTGAAGAATTCCTCAATGATTTTATTAGGATATTTTAATATATTTCAACATCCTCTATTAATCCTATTCTTTATTGAGATTTATCTCCTATGCTACCATATAATATATTTTATTGAATGATATTGATTATTTTTTGGGGATTTACTATCTTTATACTATCTTCCACATTACTTTGGTTGGTTTATGATTATGTTTATTATTTGGGGAATGTTATTAAAATTTCATATGATAGTTTCAATATGAATGTAGATATTGATTATGTTACACCCCTTTAACATTAAGAATGAATTAAACATAATAAGTGATGGGAAAGGATCGATATAGCCCCTCGATGCACCAATAGGTCTCATGAGACAAATTAGACCAAGTTTTTACCAATTTATGTATGGTATCATGGATGAAGCCATTATGGTATATTTATCATGTACCACATTATGAATTCTATCATTATGATATTATTATTTATATTCCATGTGATTATTTGACTAGTATAATATACATATTTAATTTTCATTCTCATGTGATTACTTATATGAAATTGTTTGATTATCTTTTATTCCTACCATATTATGCTCAAGATTATTGCATGAAATTATCCACCTTACCATAATGTTTATGACTATTTATGATATCTTTCACTGTATTGCTTACCCTTACCAAGAATCTGATCTCACCCCTTTCTTATGTTTGATTATTCCCCAGGATGGGAAGATGTATATTATGAATGTCTTTTAGGGATATTCTAGAAGTTTATGGGTGTTTTCAATGAAGATTGTTTATTGTTTTTTCATTTTAAGTTGCAATGTAAAACTTATGTATATATCTATTTTTCCAAATCTAATTAAATATTTGTTCATTTGGGATGCAATTGTTTTTTCTTACACTATAGAAAAATCACTACATTGTAAGGGGTAATTTTTGGAATTAGAAGAGGTTATAACCCCTTATAAAGACATTAACAGTGGTTGTGAGGAACCGCTACTAATGTGGCCACCTACTATCATTAGGGATGGTTTTGAGAAACTGCTAGTAAAATCGTGGGGACTTTAGCAGTAGATACATTAGAGTGGGTTGAAAACCCCTCTAATGTTGATTTAAATTCAAAAAAATGCATGCATTAGGGGAGGTTATAGTCGAAACCACATCTAATAGAGTGCATTAGTGGTGGTTTAAAATGCCCCTAATGATAATTTTTTTATCCTTTATTCATCACCCAGGGGCATCGTCCTGCCCATTTCCCAAGAACCTCTCAACCCACTCACCCCGCATATCCTCGTCCTACCCCCACTAATCCGCTGTCCCATTCTCCCTTCTGGTTACCTGCGCCCCTATCTCTTTTTGTCACCCAAGAGCATCATCCCACCCCCTACTCAGGCAACCCTTAACCCACTTCCCCCACCTGGCCTTATCAGGCCCCTTGCAAGCCTCGCCCAGCCTTGTTAGGCCCCCTGCAAGCCTCGCATGACCTCATCACCCAGGCTCCCTACATGGCTTCATCCCGCCCCAGGTTGTCACTACCTAACCCCTATCGCATCTTGAGTCTCTCCTCCAGTTTCCTGCACCACCCCTGAAGTTCCTGACAGGCCTCCAGTTCCCCATTTCCCACACCCCCTCCGCATAAAATGAATCTGCTAGTGGCAGGGTTCAAACCCAGACCAGCCAGACTATCAGTCTCAAACGAGCTAAGTGATACCACTATTTCGCTTTGTATTTTTGAATATACAGATAAATGTTAATATATATATATATATATATATATATATAATTATCTATTTTAAAAAAATATTATTAAGATAATATATTTCCATACATTTAAATAGTAACCTATCTATAAATTTATATAAGCTACATATATGTTTATATATTTATAAATATATTTTTATGAATTATTTATATACTTAAATACATATTTATATATTATATATATATTTCTTCATATAATATATATAATTATATTTACATATATAAATATATATTTATAAATACATTTATAATTCTCCATGTTAATTTATGTATTTTTTTTAATATTTATAGATATAATATAATATAAATATATATTTATTTAATTTTTTTATATACTTATATATATGTGTCTGTGTGTGTGTATAATAAAAATAATATTATTAATTATTATTATTGTTATTACACCTATTTTTTAAACTATCAAAATTATATATTTGTTTTATAAATACTATACATTTATTTTTTGATTTATATCATAAAAATATTATACTAAATACATTTATATTGTACATTTATGTAAATTATTTATATACATAAATACAAAATTATATATTATATACATGTTTATTTATCAAATATATATATATATATATAAGTATTTACTTAATATATTTATATAAGGTATTTTAAAATAAATTTATATAATGTATTTCAATAAATATATTTATTATTATTTAGATTAATATATATTTATTTGTATAAATAGTATAATATTATATATAATTAATATATAATAATTATTATATGAAATAAAATTTATACAAATATTTATATTATATATAATTGATATTTTATGAAATACTATTTATACAAATATTTATAAAATGTTATATGAAATACAATTTTATATTATATATAATTAATATGTGTATTATATATAATCAATGTTATATGAAATATAATTTATACACATTTATAATTAATATTAAATGAAATAAAATTTATACAGATAATTAAATATTAATGACATAATATTATACATATTTATGCGTAAATATAAATACGATTAAATACAATCATATAAATATTTTATATAATATGTTTATATAACGTATTTAAATACATTTATATATTGTGTTTTAATTATATATATATATATATTATGGAAGATGCTTTTTTTAAAAAATAATGGGGGCTCACAACCCCATGTAATCTATTAAATTAGAGGGGGTTTTGAACCCCCTCTAATTTAAAGACATTAGAAGGGGTTTTGAACCCCCTATAATTTAAGACATTAGAGGGGGTTTTCAACTCCCTCTAATTTAAAGACATTAGAGGAGGTTTTGAACCGCCTCTAATTTAAGAAATTATTGGGAATTTTGAACTGCGTCTAGTTTAAGACAATAGAAGGGGTTTTCAACCCCCTCTAATTTAAGATATAAGAGGTGGTTTTGAACCCCCTCAAAAATCTAATTGGATATTAAAAAAACAATGTTAAATTTTTTTGAGGGGGTTCAATTAGTGGGGGTCCATAACCCCCTCCAAATTCAATGATTAACGAGGGATGCACATAATTCTCCCTCTATTCTGTTTTTATAGAAAATGAATTTAGAGGGGGTTCATAACCCCCTATAAATTCAATTATTAGAGGGGGTTGTGTAGAACCCCCTCTAATGTTACTAAATATGAATTTAGAGGGGGTTGTTTATAACCCCTCTAAATGACCCCTTTTAATGTGCAATTTTTTCATAGTGGTAGTACCAATGTAATAAATTAATGCATCGAATCCAGGCTACTGGGGTTGGGGACTTACAGTTTGTATCAGAGAAAGATTTGTAGAAACACTGGATACTAGATTTAGTAAAAACACATGATTCAAAACCAAACCCTATGACACAATTTTGAAATACTCCCAAATAAACCAATTTTATGACTTATAGATTAGTAATACCTAAATTTTAAATTTAGTATTATATTATTCACTTATTCTAATATTACACATTATGTTTCATAATGTTATGATCTAATATAATGTATTCTATTATATAGAAATGGTTCATAGTGGAAGGAATGAAAATTGTTTCAACACACATATCCCATGTAAGTATTTCCCATCCTATGACATATAATGATGTTGGAGACGGAGCTGAAACTAGAGATGAAAAACTTATAACTACACTAGGAAAACTGACTGAGGTTCTGTGCAACAATATTACTCCCATGAATCATCCTGATCCACAACACTGTGTAACAATGTTAGGCCACTTTATACGACAATAACCTCCATCATTCAATGGGACTGCAAACCCATTTATAACTTAGTAATGGATAATCTCTTAGAGAAGATATTTTCACTTTGACAAGTAATGAAAGGGAGAAGGTTGTCATATAATTTTATCATCTCTTTGGAGATATGGATCAATGGTAGTCATTAGTTCAAAACAAAAAGGAGGAAGAGTAAATTTTAAATATGTAATGGATGGATTTTATGGAAATTTTCTTGTAAAAAATATTTCCCTCACGAACAACAAGTGGATGCAGAGAAGAAATTCTTGAGTTTTTTATATAAAGATGATGAAATCATTACTATGTATGAAGCCAACTTTACAATGATATAAAAGTATTTGGTAGACTACATATGTAATCCTAGGAGTAATATTGATCATTTATGTGATGGTATTAAACCAATTATACAAAGGTCATTAGTCTCATAGAAATTCTGATCATATGAGCATATAATATCATGTTCTATAAATACAAAGAAACAAATTTGCAATCTATATGGCTTCGAAGGGAAGCATTATAAGAAGAGGGATTCTGAGTACAATCGAAAAGGAAATAAATAAAAAGGTAACATGGGAAGAATATAATTTATAACTTGCATTAAATTTTGATAGAATCATCATGGAACATGTATTTTGGGAATAAGAGTTTGTTATAAGTGTGCTGAAAAAGTCCACCGGGTCTATGATTACATATGAAAAAAAGAATTCAGCAATGTGAAATGCTTCGGCTGTAAGGACTTGGGAAACTATGAAAATAATTGTCGTAAATATCAAGGAAACTTTCCTAAGAAAAGGATAATGGAACAAGGTCATCTTCTATAATAAAAATGGATGAAGTTGATGTTTCTAATGATGGGGTGAAAAGTACGTTAATCATAAACTCAAATTTAGATTAAGATTTATTTTATTTTGGATCATCTCCTTACTTTATATCTTCCTAGTTTTATTTGAAAATTAGATATTTCCAATTCAATGTAACAAGGGAGTTATTAGTCAAAACTCATAGTGGAAGCCTTATTTCAACAAAGATGTGTTGAGAAGTTCATATTATGACAAAAAATTCTCAAATTCTTGATTTTTTATCATATATTTGGTGTATTTTGATATAATCTTTGGTATGGATTGTATTTCAAAATATAATGATTTTTTTCAAAGAGAAGTAAATTTTGATTTGTGAGGAAGATGTGAAATTTATCATATTTAGAGGGGAGACTTCGTCACCTGATTCATATCTAGACCCACCTCCATTAGCTCTTATAAATTATATTATTTGAGGGGAAGAGCTGATAAAACATACTGATAAATAAAGCGATATTCAAATTAGTAATGTATATATTTTACAATATTACATTGATGTATTTCTAGATAATTACCCTATAAATATTCCAGAGTGGTAAGTTGAGTTTCCTGTTGATTTAACACTTGATGCATGAACTATATAAAGTAAACCCTATATAATGGACATGGTGGAGTTAATTGAGTTAAAGAAACAACTAGATGAATTGAGTGATAATGTATTTATATTCCCTTGTGTTTCACCATAGGGAGCTCATGTTCTTTTCATTAATAATAAATATAGATCTATGAGGATGTGCATTGACTATAGGGAGATCAATGATATTATGATAAAGAACATGTATCAACTTCCTCTAATTGATGTTTTATTCGATAAACTTCACGAAGCTAAATATTTCTCAAAGATTGATATTCATTATAGATGTCATCATTTTCTTTTGAGGATGAATGATATTCCAAAGATAATTTTTCAAACTAGATAGGGACATTATGAGTTTATAGCAATTCCATTTTGGATAGACTAATGCAACCTCTGTTTTTATGGATCTAATGAACCGATTGTTCAATGAATATCATGAAGAAATTGTTTTTCTACTTATTGATGATATCTTGATATACTCCAAAATATATGTGGACTCTGAGAAACACTTATGAGCTGTTTTGAAGACTCTTAGAAGAAAGGTGCTATATAGGAAATTTTGAAAGTGTGAATTTTTCTTTAAAAAGTATCTTTTATTTTCCATATTGTCTCTAATAATGGAATATCAATTGATATTATAAAGATAAAGGCAGTTCAAGAGTGTCCAACACCAACAGACTTAACTGAGGTATGTAGTTTTATTATTTTTGTAGGTTACTATCACATTTTTGTTTAGAATATTTCACGATTAGCTAACCCATTTACCAGGATTACTTGTAAAGGGGTTAAGTTTATTTGAAAAAAGGAATGTAAAGATTTCTTTGAATAATTTAATAGGAGGTTAGTGAATTCTCTAAACTTGAATCTACCTTTGGTAAAAGTTGGATTTGTGATTTATAGCGATTAATCAAATAAAGGACATGGTTGTTTCCTTATGTAGAATGATAAAGCTGTTAACTATGCATCAATATTGTTAAAAAACATTGAAAAAAACTATAAAACTCATGAACTTGAGTTAGAAGATGTATTATTTTCCATAAATATTTGGAGACATGATCTGTATGGTGAAAGATGTGAGATATATACAAATCACAAGAGTTTGAAATATATATTTTCACAAAAAAACTCAACATGAGGCAAAGTAGATGGATTAAGAAGCTCAAGGATTTTGATTATTCAGTACACTATCATCAAGGGAAGGAACATAAGGCAACAAATGCATTGAGCAGGAAGGATCATGGAGTTTTAAATAAAATAAAGATTGAAAAGGATCTTATGTACATGGATATCATAAATATGAATATTGGAATTATCAAGGATGGTGAAACATCACTAATATTTCAAATGGTTTCCATACAATATATGTTAGAAATGATTAAAAGTTCTCAATTTTATGATGATAATTTTCAAAAGAAAATTAAAGCTGTGAATGATAAGAAATTGGTAGACTTCAAATATGATGACGGGATATTCAAATTCTGGGAGAGGTTTTATATTCATTCTATACCTGAGCTAAAAAGGGAATTATTAGATGATGCTCATAGATAAAATTTCTATATATACCCTAGTATCACTAATATGTATATAGATTTGAAGGTACATTTCTAGTGGGATAATATGAAGCGGGAAATTTATGATTATGTATCATGGTGTTTAGTTTGTAAATAGGTAAATGATGATAGAAAAATCCAAGAGGATTCATCCATCCCCTAGATATTCTTATATGGAAATGGGTTTTCATTACTATGGAAGTTTTTCACTATATTACCAAAGACTCTAATAAATATTGATGAAATATGGGTAATTGTTGATCAAATTTCAAAATCTATAAATTTTATCGCTATAAAGGAGGATTTTCCATTATAGTAACTTGAAAGACTCTATATTAGTGAAGCTGTAAGACTTCATAGTTCACAAATTTTAATTTTCTCTAATCATGATCCATAATTTATATAGAACTTTTGGAAAACACTGTAGAAATATTAGGATATTGAGATTTATTTGAGTACTTCTTATCACCCTCAAATCGACTAGAATTCAGAAAGAACAATCAAAACATTAGAAGACATGTTGATATCATTCTCATTTGACTTTCAAGGAATATGGTATAAGTATTTACCTTTGGTAGAATTTTTCTATAACAATAGTTTCCAATAAGGTATTAAAATAGAACCATATGAAAAATTATATGGTAAGAGATTTACTAGACCAACTTGTTGGGATGAAGTTGGTGAAAGGAAGCCTATAGGCCTATATCTTGTCAAGGAAACAACAATAAAGTTGAATTATATTCAAACCCATATCAAAAAATCTCAAAGTTGGAAAAAGAGTTATGATCATAACTAGAGGAATGATTTGGAGTTTCAAGTGGGAGATTATTTCTTATTGAAGGTATCTCCATAGAACAAGTTTATATGGTTCAGTAAGAAAGAGAAACTGAGACCTAGGTACCTTAGACGTTTTGAAATCCTGGAGAGAAATGGAGCTGTGGATTATCATTTGGAAATTCCATATATCCTTTATAAAGTACATGATGTGTTCTCAATCTATTTTTAGGTAAGTACATTCTAGAAACAATGCATGATCTCACTTTTGATGAAATATAATTGGAACCTGATTTATCCTAATGTGAAGATCCTATATGGATTCTGTACACTAGATAATAGGTGTGGAGGAATCAAATGACTCGAATGGTAAAAGTACTTTGGAAAAATCCTAAAATTCAAGAGGTGACATGGGAGCCAGAGGCAATTATGATGAAGAACATTCCAAATATTTTTATTGGGTGACATTTTATAAATTTCAAGGATAAAAGTTTTAAATGTGGGTAGAATGTAACAACCCAAGATCTAATGTCACATCTCTTTTAAATGTAATATCTTCGATAGTTTATGAACCGATCTTAAAAAAATTGTGATGTACTATGACCGTTGGAATAGTAATGTGACCATTGGGAATAGTAATCCGACCAATGGAATTATAACATCACCTATGAAATTATAAATAAAATTTTGATATATTATAAATGAAAATATAATATATTTTTATTATGAAATAAGTAAATAAATGTAATAAAAATGGTAAATTAAGTATTTGTATTTTTGTGAAACATAAATGTTTATTTACAATTTTATAATTTATGTAATGATTTAAAATAAAATTTATTTTCAATAAATAGAATTATAAATTTATATTTTTTTTCCATATGATTATAAATAATTTTATGATAACTTAATTAATTTTTCAAAGTGTCATAAAATCAATTAAAATTTTAAAATCGATATTTTTTTTGAATTAATGATGATTTTAATTGAAAAATTAAATGTTTAATATTTGGAAAAATTATTTTCATAAAATGGATTCCATTTTTGAAATCATCATATAGAAAATATCTAAGGGTGATTTTCTATTAATTTTCCGAAATACTTTAATTTTTTGATGAATAGTAAAAATATAGTTTTCACATATCCAGTGTAACTTAAATAACATCATTCTTGATGTATTAGTAGCATAATGGTTTATATAAATTAATGTGACTATATTATATATTTAATTTGAAAAATTATTCATTAAAATACAATAAACTCCATTTCCAAACCTAAAAATTATTTTTCAAAACCTAAATTCAAAAGCAATTCTTTAAAATAACAATTTTTTTTCACTTTCCATTTTATTAACCTAATGAATTAGAATTATAAGGATGTTTTAAAGTATTATACCCATTATATCATATTAATATATGATTTATATTGAAAAAATTTCACTATTTCATGTATCACATTGGATTCAATATTTTATTTAATATTTTATTATGAAAATACCCCTCTCCTCAAGTATAAATAGTCGTTCTCCCTTCCCTTGTAAAGACTATCGTCTAACCAATTACAAAGTAAATTATCCACTAAAATATTACTTATTAATCCTATTATAATTCATATAAATGTTCTGGAGTGATAAAACTCTATTCAGCAGGGATTTATAATGTCGTACAAGAGAATCCACATAGCGGAAAGATCAAGTCTCCATTAACTCTTCCCTTTTATCCTATTATCCTTATTCATTTTCCCAATTCATTTCAAAACCATATTCTCTAAAATTATTTATACTTTATGTTAAAATGATACTAATTATGTTAACATACTCCAAGTATCATATATATATATATATATATATATATATATATATATATTTCCTACCCCCATTTCCCATTCTTTCAACAACATCCCGTTAAAGGTTAGTTAACCACCTACAAAGACATTGCAAAGACAATTATTATAACCACCTTCATGGATAGAAAATATGAATTATATATATAAATATTTAATTACATGTATTATATTCTTTGGTAATTAATTATACTGATTTATTATTTACATTTCACAAAATAGAGAAGTTGAGGGAATACAATATTTTTTAAGAAAAACAAGATATCAAATTGCTTCAATTTCATCAAAAAATTAAGAAATTTAATCCAATGATTATAATTGATAAATATTTGTATAAATTTTTATAATTAACTTATGTATACATGTTTTTATAAAAATAATTTTATTATTAGGAAGGTGAAAACATGAAAAAATTAAGTTGTAATTATGGTTTAGGATTCTCCCCAAACCTCTATTTTTTCTTCCAGGTTGCGCTTTCTCTCTCAACTCCAACTTAATTCTTAATTATTCTTATGTTCTCATCCTATATTATTTTTGTATGTTCCAAACATATGTACCTAGCTCAATTATTCTTTATTTTATAGGGAAATACATGTTTTATAAGGTTTCCTTATAAATTACTCCCGATAAGTAAGCCTAATTAATGGAATCTTCCCAATTTCTTACCCATTTTAGGTACACTCTATAATTTGTTTTAAGAAACCATTATTTTTTTGATATAACTAATTTAATCATGAAAAACTTTCTTAGTTATTTTCTGATTTTATGAAAACAATTATTCTTTTGTTCCCTTTTAAACACTGTTATATTTTCTTTCAAACCACACTGAAGTGGGCCATTTCTAAATTTTCTTAAAAACTATTTTTACTAGTTTTCACTTCATTTGGACATCATTTACATGATATACATGTTTAAAATATTATTTTATGATAAATAAAATTGATTTTTGAAAATAAATCTTCTTTCCAAGTAAAAAGGTTATTTATCTCAATAATTCGTCAATTATTTTATCTTGATATTTTCATATATTTCAGCATACTATTTTGAATCCAATGATTTATTTAGATTGAAATCTTATGTTACCATCAATAATATTTTAATGAATATTTTATGATTATGTTTTTAGATTTACTAACTTGATACCATCATCTATATTACTATGGATGTTTTATTATTATATTTATTATTTGGGGAAGTTATTAACATTTCATATAATAGTTTCAATATTAATGTATATGTAGATTATTTTACACTAATTTTATATGAGTAATGAATTGGAGTTAGTAATTGATGGGAATGGACCACTGTATCCCCTCAATACATCAGTAGGTCTAATGAGACAAACTAGAGAGTGTTTTTACCAATTTATGAATTCTGTCATGGCTGGAGCTTTAAATATATGTTTGTGATGTCCCACATTATGAATTACCTCATTATGATATTATTATTTATATTCCATGTGATTATTAGACTAGTATAATTTCCATGTTTAAGTTTCATTCTCATGTGCTTATTTATATGGAATTATTTGATATGCCTTTATTCCTTTCATATTATACTCAAGATTATAATTTTTTTTTTCTGATTTACATAATTTTTATATTTATTTATGATAGATTTAACTATATTTATTACCCTTACTGAACATATGATATCACTCATTTGTTATCTTTTTCCCCAATATGCAAAGATGTATATTATGAGTGACATGCAAGGATAATCTAGGATTTTGTGTGAGTGTTTCTAATGGAGATTCTATGTTGTATTTAATTTAATGTTATAATGTAAAAAATATTTATGTATCTATTTTTCCAAAGATACTAAACTATTAAGTCCTTTGGGACATGATATCTTGTTCTTATTTCTAATTGAATAAAGTAAGACACTGGTTCTGGGATGCTGGGGATGGGGTCTTTACACACAAACTATGGAATCACCATATTGGTTTTGTAAATGTGAATCATTTTGAAAAGATCTATCAAAAGAGTTATTTTGACTCATTTGAGATAAAACCACTTGAAAATTTCATGCTTGTTTATAAGAAAAAATTACCATACCACCATTTGGTGGGTAGGGTGAAAAGGCCACAGAGCTTCTAGTATTTTTACACACTATTGTGTGTGGTCCATTTCTAGTATAATAAAGAGTTGTTTATTCTTACTTTATAACTTTTAATGATGAATTTAGAAGATATGGATATGTCTAGTTGATGAGGTATAAGTCTGAGTCCTTTAAGAAATTCAAATAATTTAAGAATTAAGTAGAGAATGAACATGGACAAATAGAAATGCAGGTTATACATATAAACCTATAACAATGGTCTTCAAAAACCATTGGTATTGGTGGTCGTACCCCAACGATTTAGAAAACCCATTGGGATAGGGTTTTTAGGTCAACACTATACCAACTGTTATAAAATGAGTTTTAAAACTATTTTTATAGAGAATGATATACCTTTGGTTTTAATGAACCATTAGTATAATATTTCTCCAATTTCAGCATGCACGAGCTCCTCCTCCCACTCCCATCGCATTTGAATCCAGAGCCCAAGCATTCGACGTTTGGGTTTCTTCCCCACCAGTGGTGATCTATCCTCTCTTCTTTTTTTAATTCAATTCTTATTCATTATTAAATATGCGAGTTACAAATAATTTAGGTATTCTATCAACCATATTTTTTTTATTCTAGGTCTAAAACACCATGATAGATTCATTTTTTTCCTCATTAAATTTCATTGGATATTTTTTAATATACTTATAGCTACTGAAACAATGGTTTTGCAGACATATATTGATGTGGAATTGTCAATTTTATAGTTGTTCATTTTTGTAATGTTTTTACATTGAATACTACCATATATAATTTTATTTTGTGAGTGGATTATTTTCTTAGCTCATTGCCTCTCGAGGACTTCATTAGTGTTGGGTTTCTCATGACAATTATTAGCCTTGTGTTCTTGATACGTGGAACCTAATTGGTCTCTCTTTTTTATTTTTTCACTTATAGATTTTTATTTTTAGTTCCATACTAACATGTGAATAAGTATTCACTTTAATACCCCTCAATATGATATGTGTTTCTTACTATAATTATCCCCCATGACTATAGTTTTTCAATTACCTCTAGTCAATCACGATTCTCTATTGAAGAGGAGAGTCACTAAGGCACTTATCTGTATGTCCTTTATTCCTCCTAAATTTATTCACTCAATTACACCTCTTTTAAATAAAATCACTAAGTGTTAATATTTCATAAGTAAAATTATCATAATTAAATACTTGACCATTTATGGATAAGGAATTAATATTTTTCACGCATTCGACCATGGATTTGACACATTATTCAATTGAAATCCTTATATATCATCATAAAATATGTAATTCATTAATTTTAAAAGGGTCAATTTCACAATGTTGAGAGAAAAAATATATAAAAATAAATATAAAAAAATGTATAATATGAAGTGGGTTTGTTTATAGGACCACTTATATTATAAACGAAGCAATTCCTTCTTCAGGAACCACTTGTTCATTGATTTGTAAGCCTATCTAAGTGTAAACGTTATTTACCTCACACATGGGACCCTATCTCATGAAAAGTATTACTAAAAAATAAATATGAACATTTATAATAACTAATAAATTCATTTTAAATTTCTGTAAATACTGATTAAGTAACCAAGTGATCGTACTACACAAATTTTGTGACTAACCACCTACAGGTGGTCTATAACATAACCTCTTACCTATCTCGAGAAAATCCTTATCAATAAAAAAACTAAACATAATCAGATTAATTTAATTTAATTTAAAAACCAAAGGAAGAATGTCAGTATATATACCAAAAATGGATTCTCACTATTCCATAACATAATATACACCTCATGTACAAAACACATGAATCCTCAATATCATTTAAGGATTTTTATTTTACACCCCCATGCTACCCAATCTATATTATATATGGAACAATGTATTACATGTGTGTGATTTCCACCTATAAAAAATAAACATTGAATGGTTTCACACTCCAATGTAACTAGATAACGAATCTAGTTCCATGCTCTATGAGTCACATGAAACTAGACCTATGGTCAAACTCTTAATCTAAATAATAATTCCACAGAACTCCTCTTAAAAATTGTGTCTCTCAATCATGATTAAGTCTATCATGTGAAAACCCACCACCATAGAAACATTCCATAATCCAAAATATCAACCTATACTTTATCCACTTAATATATATCTAAATAGATTCATCATAAACCATCCTATTAAAAACCACAAAAAAGTGTACAGGGTTAGGCATTTATAGATTAAACTCACACTTTCTCTTAAAATCAATAAATATGATAAACATGAAAAATTTGGGTTTTAATAAAAAACATGTGAGGTAAATTTGAAAACATGAATGATATTAGATCACATGTCTCACTTCCCTAGAGAGAAAAATAATCAAGTGAGAGAAGTTCCAGTAGAATCAATAGATACAGGAAAGGGGAGGGCGTGACATGTTAGGGAGGAGGTGGATTACTGCTTGGTTTACTCAACCAAATAAAGAGTGTTACCACCATTTAAAAGAATAAAATTAATTAAAATTTCAAAAAATAAATACTTAAGTCATCGAGTACCCCATAGATGGGAATTGTTTACTAGTTTTCCATCCTAAGAATCCCATGCAATTTGAAAACACCCACTACCCAATACATTTTCATTTGGTACCCAGAGACATCTAATGCATTTTTAAAGACATTCCACCAATTTTATAGTTTAATTAAAACTTATAAAGTTTTATAAAAACAACCAAGATTATATAATAAAATATTAACAGTATATCCAAAGAAAATGAATTTAAATTTTGAATCCCAAAATTTTAAATCACCCATAATCCATATATATAGAAGTACAACTCTATATTTCCCACTAGATTATGATGATGGTAGTCATAATAGAGTCTAAAAAATATGAATTCTCAGTCCAAAAATTAATCTACAGTCATCTCGGAATATCTAGTACATCGATTTGAATCTGATGCCTCCTCTCACTCATGAATATAGACTTTATACAGTTTCACTACACATTAACTCACTCTAGAGCCCTGACCTTTTATTTTAAAACTCTTTCTTTGATCAATAACTCACCTCAATTTATTTTAAAAATATGTATCCAACTCCAATTCCACTTCTCAAAACCTGAGTACACAATAAAATCATTGATAAGTCTTCTACCATATACATCATCCATAACAAATACATTAATCCCTCAACATGATAATTTTTTTATTTGAATTAGGATGAAACACATTCAAAGATGTAAAAAATACACATGAACACCTATATTTGAGTTCAACCTGATTTCATGGTTTTCTATACTAAATAACTAACCATTTCAACATAATATTTTCATGATTTGTAACATACTTATTATCAGAGTCTCTCTAAAATTTCTCATAAAATAATTTATGAAGCTAGTTATTAGTGGAATTTACTTTATATGAATTATTTAAATAAATATCTAATATTGTGTTTACCATGGAACTATATGAAATCATCTATTTTAAATCTATCAATATAGGATATATATCAAATACTGACCTATAATTTTCTTCTCACATATGAATCCTCTAAGTTATGTTATATACCTAGGTATTTTATATCTCATGAAATGAAATACTCAAGATTATTTAAAAAAAATTCATGACTCGACTTATCTATATGCCACACACTAAGGTCATAAGACAAAATGGTTCTCTAGGAAACCACTACCCATAAACAACAAATTTTTTCTTTTATCCTAATCACCATACTAGTCAATCTCCCAAATTTCCAATCCAATTTTAAAAATCTTAAATCTAATAAATTCCAAAAATTACTATTAAACATGAATCACTCACTGACATATAAGAATCTATAAAAACCACCACCACTATAGGTTAATGTTTTTGAAAAACATTTCTTATTGTTCTCACTAACTTCTTATCAAAATAATGGCCCCAAAATCTAATAAAACATAGTGTGATCCCTATAATTTTACTATATATATATCATAATTTTCCATACATTTAATATTTGACATCCATTTAACCTTTTTATATTCACCTTACCCTATTTAACACAATTTAACCAAATAAAAAATAAATATAATTTTAATTTTACATACTCATCCATATATACACACCATTTAAACACAAAAAAAATATTTTTAACCTTCCTCGAATGTAAAATTTTAATTTGACATATTCTCATGATAAATAATAATTAAGATTATTTATCAAAAAAACAATAAATTAAATTATTTCAGGTGTCTTTTTAACAAAAACAAACACCAATATTGATTATACACTTTCATCAATATCCATCAATGAAAATTTTACTATGCACTTCCATATTTTAACCCCTTCAAATTAAATCTTAAAAACATAAAAACAACAAAATAGGAACACATATAGAATAAATTTCACTATTCCATTTTACCATATTATACATGTATTGAATCTTAATTAGTTTTTTTAAATAAATACATTCCATTTACATTATTCAATAATTAAATTACCCTTATATTCATGGAAATAATATATATACAAACAAGAATCATGAAAATCCACTTTAAGTTAATTTAACAAACTGTTACTTAAACATATTCTCAATTCCCCCAATTTATTATATAAAATTTCTTTTGTTAACTAACTCATATCATACTTGCACAAAAGAATAAATAATTATAGAAAATCATATTGCATCATCCAGTATATCCATTTGATTATTTTGTTATGAGATTCATTATTAATAACCTATTTTGAGTATTGATTTTATACATTCAATGTAATTTTAGAGGGAGGTTTTTATTATTTAAGGATGTGTTCCTTGAGCAAAATTATTTTTCTCGAGTAGAAATAAGAAATACGAAAGCACTGTAAATGAATAGACACAACATGAGATTGTAAGTTTTACTTTATTGACTTCATATTTTAATATCTTTTTGTAACTAAATAGTCCTTTTATATTTTAAATAGTGTGATTTAGAGGTCCTTTATTAAAAGGATACTAAAAACTTTGGGTCAAATGATAATATACATCATGTTTTAGGAGATGAGTTCCATGGGAGAGTACACTATCGACCAGGGAAGAGTATTGTTCTGAATTGATACTGGACCAAATTAGTGCCTATTATAGTAGCATCAAGATGGAAATAGATATTACATGATATTTATAGGATGAATCTAAGGTAGAAGTATAAAAAAATGGTCATACAAGAGCGTGAATAGAATTAGAGGGCCAAATACGAATTTATCAAATTAATTGCAATATTAGGTCCATTGCTTCTACTATATACCACCACAACTTATGATGCATATATTTTGATGATGAATATGTTATATAGTGAACCGATAAGTGGTTGTTGTGGTGGTCATAAAGATGAAATTCTTATAGACAGTGATGACGATGTTGATGGTTAAAATGATGGTGATGATGACGGTGAGGATGTCGATGAGAATTATGGTGAGAATGATGGTGAGGATGACAGTAGTGATGGTGATGGTGATGAGGGAGAGATTGATCCTTTACATTTTTTATTTATATTTATGAAATTTGATGTTTTATGATTAGTTGTGAAAGAAAATATGTGATGTTTGGTGATTTTTGATGGTGATTGACCAAGGTAGGGGTGAAACTATGATTTTAAAAATGTTGTTCTTTCTAGTTTGGGGAGTTTTTATAATTATAGCCTGAATAATTGAATATTAATGACTTTTAAACATGTTAATTAATCATAAATTATTATTTATATGATATAAAATAGTTTTATTAATTATTTATATTGTATTTTAGTGGATTAGAATGTGTTTATTAATTTTTTTGCATTCTATATATTGTATTGTAGTGATTTTTAATGTGCCGATGCTTTGGGAAAAAGAGGGGTGGTCTATTGGAATGAATTGTTGAGCAGTCTATACCAATGGTTTCTAAACTATTGGTATAATTTAATGGATAAAGGCCTATACGAATGGTTTGTAAACCATTGGTATAGAAATATAAAAACATTTTAGATGAACCTTTGGTATAATATAATTTATTTTGGTCTATAACAATGATTTTTATAAAACCATTTTTGTAGACATATACACACACTATAACTATCTACATCTTGAGAAACCACTGGTATAGGGTATACAAATAGTTTTTCATCCTATACTAATGGTTTAAAAACATTGGTATAGCCCATGTTTTAGTATTGTTGGAATGAAGATAGGGAAGATTTGATCATATCGAGATGGTGGATATCTTAAACAAGAGTTTATCGACTTTCTATGGAAGTTTGAGATTTTATATCAAATCTCTCTACCTTACACAACATAGTGGAATGGTGTTAGAGAAAGGAGGAACTATACCTTTCTAGACATGGTATGGTTGATGGTGTGTCTTACAAATCTCCAATTATTCTTTTTTGGATATTCATTACAAAATAAAACATACACCCTAAACTGAGTACCTACTAAAGATGAAAAAAATTATATTCAAGTTATGGAGTGGAAATTAACCCATTATTTCAGATACATGTGTATGAGATTGTGTATCATTTTGAAGGCCTTATCAAGAAATAAGCTATAACCCTGGGCAAAAAATTTTATACTGTATCCTATGGAAACAAAGAAATACTATGTATGAAACCCCTCATAAAATAAAGTGACTGTCTCCAAAAAATGCCATATTTATTGAGAGGGATCACATCCTCATGAAGGATAGTGGGTGAGAGATTAATTTTGACTAATTTGATGAAAAATATACACAAGATTCAGTATAAGAAATTATTACAAAGGTCCCTATGGATTAAGTTGTTCCTGAAACACAAGTACTATATATCATCACCAGAAAGGTAAGAGAACCAGAGAGATATGTTTTTCTAGTCACTGAAGACTGGGGATAATTATTGGTTGAAAATAATGAACCTATATCCAAAAATTTGTAGTAGAGAGAACAAAAGTTTCATGATGGAAAGATGTCAGGAATTATATAATGTAATCCATGTATTAGAATCCATTTTGGGTTCTTTTTGATTAGCCTGTTGATGCAAATTCTATTGAGTGGAAATGGGTAATCAAGAGAAAAATGTACATTAAAGGTAGAGTAAGATCCTATAAATAAAGTATAGTCAATAAAAGATTTAAACAACATCAAGGATATGACTATGATAGAACCTTTTAAATAGTTTCCATGTTTAAATCCATTAGAATTATACTTACTATTGAAGCTTACTATAACTATGAAATTTGGAAGATGGATTTCAAAATAGTTTCCCTTAATGTGAAACTTCCTTAAGATGTTTACATGAAATAACCAGAAGGTTTTATGAATCCTTGTGATTCCAAAATGAAATGAACATTTTAGAGGTATATATATGCATTGAATCAAGCATATATGTTGTGGAACATTCAACTTGATGAATCCATAAAAGATTTTGTTTTCATTAGTAATTAATTTAAGCTATGTGTTTAAAATAATTTTAGTTGAAATACAATCATTATCATAGTATTATAAGTTTATAACATATTAATTATTAGAAATGAAATACCAGTCTTATAGTCTATTAAATATTTGTTGAACAAGTGATTCTTAATGAAGGAATTAGGTGAAGCAGCCTACATTTTAGGGATTAAGATCATTCTTGGTATATCCAATAGGTTTCTTCAACTATTTCAAGGTACATAAATTGACTAGATGTTAAAAATATATCATAATGAACATTATAAGAGGGGGTTAATTCCATTTTCACATGGTAAAAATATTTTTAATAAAATGTGTCATTAGACTTAATAGGATAAATGGAAAATTAGATATATCCCATATGCTTCAGTGATAGAAAAAATCATGTATTCCATGTTATATGCTATAATTGATGTTTTCTACACATTAGTCATGGTATGAAGATATCAAGATAATCTAGGTGAATATAATTGTTCTGCTACTAAGTATAAATTTAAGTATCTGAGAAGAACTAAGGATATGTTCTTGGTTTAGGGAGGAGACTATGAGATAGTCATCAAGGGTTATAGTAATTATAATTTTTAAACAGATCACAATGATCTTTAGTCATAGATAGGATAATTTTTTATCTCAAAAGAGGATATGTAAGCTGTAAGAGTTCAAATAATCTTGTTATTGCTGATTCTACAAAAAAATTGAATATATAATAACTTCTAATATAGATAAAGAATACATTTTTATATGAAACTTTTTTTATTATCTTGATATGGTACCTAGAATTAAATACCCTATCACATTGTATTATGATAATATTTTAGTAGTGCCTCCTTCAAAAGTGCCTAGTACACACTAAAAAATAAAGAATATACACCGCAAGTATCACCTATTGAGGAATTTTTCTTAGTGATGTGAAGTTGCAGTAAACATAGTTAAAATGGGAGAAAAATTTATGGTCCACTTGAGTAAATTTAAATCTCAGTTGAAGTATGAGTATCATGTGAGAGAGAGAAAAATGTAGGTTGTTAGATATATCTTCTAGTTACAGTGGGAGTCTATTGGAGTTGGTTCCAAAAAAATAAATTATGTGTACTTTTTGATAACCATTGTTAATTATTTTGAATATTAATAAACATCTTATCACATTATGATTTTTCTTCTACATGAAATAATATCTTATAATGTCATAAGAGTAGTTTTCAACTGAAATGTCATAATATTCCCTCAGTGGGTTGATAAACCAGACGTTCCATGAAAATATTCTTAAATAAATGTTCAATATCTTGTTGAAATATCTTAATTGAAAAAATTATATAGGTGATTTGGGGTGGAGAATCATTGAAATTTGATGAACCTTATATTGGTTCATGCCTTTGGTAATTTCCAGTGTATGGAATTATGATAATGGGACCAGCCAGTAGAAGAACCACATTTATATGTGCCATTGGTTTATACTATATAAAAATATGTGTATTGGTACATATACTTTAAAATTATTATTTATGGATTTTACGAGTTGCGTACTTTGAGGTATTGGTGAAAAAGGCGACGACATATGTTCACGGTGAAGTATGATGTGTCGGGCACGTCACGAGTTATATTTCAATAATTAAAAATTATGGAAAGGGTTTTTATCTTCTATTTTTAATACAAGTTGACATCTCAGGCCCTTTTATTGATATGATATATTCTAAAAAATTCCATTGGCATGTTTTTATGTAGGAAAGTTCAATTTCTATAAAGTCAAATAAAGGGACATCGAAAATATAGGTTGATGGAACTAACATGTAACTTGTTTGATTAGAGATATCATGATAATAGAATTATAGAACACAATAAGAGTTTGTATGTTGTTTTAGGTAACTTTTAAAATTAATTTTTTCTCTAGGGGTTCCTTGATGTGTCTATAGATGCTAACCTTGGACTTTGAGAAACTTTGTCTAATTCCATTAAGAAATAGACCTTGAGGGTCTCACAATAAGTGTATCCAGAACCCCAGTTAAATAATAATAACATTTATTAATTGAAAATGTGAGAAAATATTATTATAGTCAGTGGTTTAATAATTTTTTAGGTTTTCTTGATCGTATATATATTCTATTACTAGGTATTCAAAAGAATATTTTTTGGGAGAATATTGTATAAATATTTATTTTCTATTTAGTGAATATATTTTTTATTTATTTATTAAAGTACAATGTGGTGATATTTATTTATTAAATAAATAGTCATTATTCAAGGTTAGATACATATTTTGGAGGATTGGAAGACTGAGTCTATTAGTTTGGTGAAAAATAATATATATTAAATATTATTAAAATAAATAATATTTAATTTAATTTTCTATATTTGCGCATTTCAATAATAATAATAATAATAATAATAATAATAATTATTATTATTAATATTATCATTGACACAAGGTTCTATAGGGATTAAAGAAATAATAAAGGGAACCTGTGTAATTATTTATTTCTAATCCTAGTGGTATACAAACCCAATTATGTTATTTTCCTAGATCTTCTGATTTTATTTTGTTGTTCCCTATGACATATTTAGAGAATTATCTCGACTGACTAGAGGGAAACCTCTCAATAAAACCTCTCAAGAATGGAGAGGGATCCTCCTCCTCCACAACTCTTGAGTTAGGATATATCAAAGGTAATAATTATTCAAATGATCATTGTTTGACCAAAGGCGAACAAAGAAAGCATCATGATCTACTATGCTGTCACTTAGAGAACCCTATGATGAATTTTGGAACATGTGGATCACTATTAGAGGGAATATACTATTTATTATTATAACACAATGACAATATTACATAGATATGTTTTCATATCCATCAATGAATAAATAATTAATCCCAAGGTAATTATTTAATTATTAAAATTAAATATAAATAACATGTGATGACCTTGTTTATTTGCTTTAATGTTCAATTTTAAATTATCATCTGTTTCATTTCCATTTATCATGACATTTATTATCATGTAAATCTCATATTGATCATTTATTACAAAAAATCAAGTTGAGCATGCCCTGTTTGGCACTTCTCTGCACCCAGAACCTCAAATAAACCTAAACCAAAAATCATTTTGAAGAGAATTAAAAAAAATATAAACCTAATATGAATTATAATTTATAGGTAAGTCATGGAAAACACCCTTAAATAGAGAAACCTACCTTGGTATTGGTTCTAACCACAATACCATTTGATGAAAACCACCTGGAAGAGGTAGGAGATGATATTACACACCTAATCCACAGGAAAAAACCATAACCCCCATCAAACACCATATATTTGACAAAAATACCATATAGGGTTACAAAGTTCCATGAAAATGGGATAAAAATAATTAGAAAGGCTAACGAAACAATAAACCATGAAGAAAGTGGTTACCTCAAGAAAAACCACCTTGAATCCAAGGAGAATCCATCGAAAGGAAGAGGGAAGATTCTTCCACATCAAGGAGATGAGTTTTGATTCATGGGAGGATAAAATGAGGTTCAAAGGGTATAAAAATGATAGGGTAAAATAGAAAAGGAACACATATTAATGGACCATATAGGATCATATGGTTAGGCCATACAATTAGGAAAATCATGGGCCAACCATGTGAGAGCTACTATCTCCCAAAAATCCAAGCCACATGGTTACCCTTGGGAGTTTCAAGGTTTGAAAAACCATGGTCAAACTACAAAAAATACCACTATTAGAATCTACATCACCCTTTCATGGTTTTCCACATGGTTAAAAAAACCATATTCTAACCAAGAACCTTGTTCTATCTCTACCAAAAAGTATAATTATGACCACAAACTCTTGGGAACTCCAAATATTAAATAAATGATATAAAAGCTTAGAATTTGACATACCAATGGCCTAGTGGTTGTCACAATATTTTCACCATTCCACTTTATACCTTCAAAATTTCCTCTAAAATCCTTGGATTAAAACTTGTGATTCCACCACTCTTACATCAAAGATTCCCTCTCCCATGTGTTGTGGCTATCACCACCATGTTTCCAGAGCACATAGACCAATAGGATCAACATACCATAGATAAACTCATTATGATAATCCAAGACATGGATAGGTTTCTCCATGATGGTTATATCAAGATAAACCCTCAAATCTTCCCTCTCCAACACTTGATATGGGTCCAGATGGAATCTCTTCAAATACAAAATTTGGAAGAATTCATGGATTGAGGTCATCCATAGCAGTTAATCCAACCAATAGGATACATTCCAAATATTCTCCACAACATGAAAAGGCTTAACAAAGCATGGTTCCAAGTTTCCTTACTTGCCAAAATGATGATGTCCCAGCCTTAAAAAAACCCAAATAAACACTTGGTCACTAACCAAAAACTCTAATGGGGGATGAAGATGGTAATAATTTGACTTCTAGTGACTTTGAGTGCCACCAACCTTTTTTGAATCAGCCAAACTATCCCAGTTGTCTCCTAGATGAGACATAATCATACAAAGGAACACTCACCCTCCTCATCCCAACACAATGGGGAATATAATTAATTCCTGTAAAATGAATCAAATAAGGCCATCTTGATCGATGCATGAAAAATATTATTATAAGAAAATTTGGATAGGAAAAGGTTCCTTTACCACAAACCAACAGAATCCATCATACATGCTCACAACATATATTTGAGACTTTTCAGGGTCTTGTTAGACTAACCATCCATCTATGGGTGATACACAATGCTTAATATCAACTCGGTTCCCAATGCCACATGTATTACCTTCTAGAAATGTGATGAAAAAATTTGCATCCTAGTATAAATTTTTTTCCGAGGGAATTCCATTAATCCGAAAAAACTCACAAACATACATTTGTATGAGGCCCTCTACCTTCATCGACTCTCAGGTTGGAAAAAGTGGGTAGATTTCTTCAGAAAATTTACCATCACAAATACAACATCTTTTCCATTTGGATAAATAGGTATATTGTTCTTGAAACCATAGATACCTCATCCATCTTTTACACTAGAATGAGAATTGGATTTAATAACCTGACTAGCCTCCGATGTTCCTCTTTAACTCTATGGAAGGTTAAATAACTTGAAACAATGTTTGCAACTACATGTCTCATACCGGGACACCAATATTGATCCCTAAATATATAAAACAACTTGTTCACCATGGGGTTCATGCCCCAACCTGAATGATGCACCTCATGCATTACCTTTTGTCTTAAGATCAATTGAACAACCAACCAATTCCTAATGAGGAGGGAAATATCATTTGACAAAGACCAATCACCTAAGGTATAACCACCATTTAAATCACTACTAATATACCGAAACTTGGGATCATATACTTTTTGAATCCTAACCTGATTGATGATATGGGTTGTAACGTAAACACTGGATAGAAATTTTTTTCTCCATCCTCATGTGCCTTTTATTTTAAATCAATAGGGAAACTCATCTGACCCTACTCATCCAATGATTCTCGAACTACCTGCACTAGATATATCTTGATCAATGCATCAGTGACCATATTCCAATTCCCTACTTTATAAGTCATATAAAAAATAAAAATTTGAAGTAATTCCATATAGAGTCTCCTTATGAGGTTCAAGTCCCTTTGTGTGAAAATATTCCTTAGGATATTTTGATTCCAATACACTCTAAAATGATCACGAGAGAGGTAATGTCACCACATATTCAACATATACATCAAAACTGCTAATTATAGGTCATGAGTGGGATAATTCCACTAATGTGGGCATAATTTTAATAAAATATAGGCCTACACATAGTCAACTTGGATCATCACAGATCTCAAACACACACCAAAATCATCACAATATATGGAATAAGCTCTCACAGGATTGGGAAGAATCAAAATTGGTGTGGATATCAAATTAGTATGTAACTACTTAAAAGCATGATGGGAATTATAGATCCACTCAAACTTCACCCCTTTATTTATCAAGGCCGTCAAAGGAGAAGTTATCTTTAATGACCCGACTGTAGTTAGGGATCGATCTGAAACTAACCCAAGCCGGGATCCATAGGATGGGGGAGGGGGGGTCGATAAGTGTCGAAGTAATAACTAACTTGGCGAGGCCTTTGAATAATTACCTATATGGAAACACGCAACTAACTCAATGCAAAAGTGTATGGAGAAAGAAGGAAAATATGTAACATTTATATGAAGTAAACAAAGCATACATTGTAGCACCCTGAGATTTTATGAGAAATATTTTGTTTTTATTTATTATGTTATATGCAACACAAAAGGAATCTTTCACTACACACCACAATATCTTGGATTTCATCACACGCAAGAGAAACCTTCCTCGATAGCTTGCGTTGTACGCAATACCTTGTTTCACTAAACTACGATATGTTATTAAAATATTATATAAACTAGCCGCTATGAATAGTAATACCCAATTTTTGGATTTTATAAATTTTATTATTAAAAATGGAATTCATTTTTGGATTTGGAATATCAAAATTACCCTAGGGTTAATTTTTGGTATTTTTCTGAAAAATTTCAATTTTTGATGAATAGTGAAAACACTGAGTTATTGGTTAAGACCGGCTTTTTATTTAAATAATAATTTATTTTATTTAAATTTATTATAGGTCAAAATAGATACATAATACCTATATAAGTTCAATGTAATTAATTGGAGTCATTTTATAATAATTTTAGATATATAAAAATTTTATTGAACTTTTGACGGTCTTTTACCCACCTCTTAGGAGAATTTTCAAATTTACATAAAACTTAATTTTTTTGCTTCTGTGAGTGGAATTTCAAAAATCAAGGAGACACGGTTGATATCAGTAAGTAAAATATGGTTTAATAATATAAAAATAATTTTTTTGGTGAATAGTAACTTTTTTACTTTTATTTACCACAGTTAAAAGTAAATAGGGTAATTAAGGGTAAAAATGATATTATTATTACCCTAACACATGTCCTAATTCTATTTGATATGTGTAATTCTACCAAAAACAACCTTAGGAATAAAATATTACCCTTTTGGTCCACTTGGATTAGATTAGGACATTTATTATTATTTAATTCAAAGAAGAGTTAAAAGAGTTAAAATCAAAGTTTAATAAGTAAAACATTTTTAATATAGTTTTATACATAAGATAAATTCAACTATAAATAATAATTAGAAATATAAAACGATTTAATATATAGTGTTATTTTATTTATGATTTTTATACATTAAATAATTTAATTTATTTATGACACAATGATGATGCAGTAATTACCTTATTAATGAAATATTAACATAATTTATATTATAGATACCCAAATAAATGTAATTTGAGACTTTTTATAAATTTAAATATTTTATAGGTTAATATAACATATTAGGATTGGTTAGATGAATTTATTTCGAAGTAATAATGTTGTGATGAATTTAGAAAAACCAAATACCAAATAGTGTCAAAATTGACATAAAAGAGTTTTTAAAAAAAATATTAAATTATTAATTGATATTATATTCCTAAAAATATAAGGTTCATCCAAAATACTTATATGATTATATATATGACATTAATTAACCAATTGGGGTTCTATTTATAGTTTATAGTATGTTTATTAACCATACAGTGTAAGAATACAAGAAGACACGGTAACAGATAAATTATTTAACTTAGAGTTAAATCTAAATGATAAGGTTAAAATGGTAACCTAAACTTGTCTAAAACATATTGGTTGAGAGTATTTATACCCATACCCACACTATCCTCTAAATAAGTCACTTTTAAGCCATTATAAACCAAATATGAATTTATTATAAATTAATATTTTTAGGTTTCCAAAGGTGCCCCTCTCCTCCCTTATAAAAGAGAACCTCCTACCTCTCCTCTTCACACAATTTTGAGCCTTCAAGATCGGCCAAAACCTGCCCATTTCTCTTCTCAACATCTCTAGTTATATCATAGAGTTTCTGGTCTTCTCAAAAGACCTACTCTAGTGCCCTAAGAGGATCATTAAAAGAGACACGTCAAGGAAGAGGTAATCTCTTCTACCGATTCTTTCAAGTTTATTTCTTCTTATAGTTAGTATTATTTATTTGTTTCATTATAAAGTAATAACATAAGTATCAATATTATAATGATATGTTATTATAAATATGAAACAACCATATTTCACCTTCTATCCATCCTATGGAAAATGAAATCACCATGCATGCATACGTACAGAATACCGTCTCCACACCGTGGTGTAATCTGTTTCCCACCACCACCTTACTTGGATGGGTATAATGGTGTAAAAAAATAACTATATATGATTATCATAACATGATACTGATTCCGAAATATTATATCATAATCTCCAATTCCATTCATATAATTATGGGAATGATATCATCGCTCGTGCGTACGTACGACCTACCGTCTCCACGATATGATGCGACTCATAATACATGATCTTCATTGAATAATTATTATATAAACGAATTAAAATAATAAATATGATATATATATTACACCAATACCGTTCTTTAAATGAGGTATCTATAACCTAAAAATAGGAATAAGAATCTATTCTACAAAACACACATAAGAACATAAAGCAATGAACACCCGAATAACAAGTAGTAATGAAATATTACTAATAAGAAATAATAATATGACCATATATGATATCATAACAATTAATATGATTCTATAACAAGTAAATGACATTATTTAAATCATTATAAAATAGGTTTGTAGATGCACAAAGCATATCGGACCTACGGTAAGGGAAAATCTCACAATCTCATTTTTATCCGAGATTGTTTATACTTCAGAATTTACTGGGGCATATTTATCATCCATATCCATGTTTCTGAAATATGTAATATTATTTCTATCCTCATACAATTTTTTAAATCTAATTTTACCTATTGGTGAATTTTAGTAAAAGATATGAAAGGAATCTTTTGTCGTTTTCAGTTCATGATACTTTTTGACTTTTCCAGCCAAAGTACGAGGATAATGTTTTTTAACGTATACAAGATGAATGGATTTTTATGATTTCATAGAACATTATTTCCATGAGGATTACTTTAAAAGTTTTCAATTTTATTTTTAATTAACTTCTTTTAGTTTAAAATTGTATGACATGTTAAGAAAGGAGAAATGATTTAGAAGTAGAAAGGATATTTTACTCTGGAATGGAGTTCAAGTGTTTTATCAAAATTATTTTCCATTTAAGATAATATAGGGTTATGTTTCTATCCCTATTTCTACATTTATTTGATTATGTTATGATGGAATTATTTTTATGAAGTCCTTTTATCTTATATGGTTTATGTTATGATGGCATGATTTTTAAGAATCCCATTTTTGTTACATGGGTTATGCTATGATATATGATATATGATTTTGTGGAACACATAAGAATGGTTTCATTATAAGATTGGGGGGACCTATATCTCCCTCCAATTCATTGGGTAAAGATTTATATCTCATGGGATAGACATGGATGGAACGAAAAGTTAATACGGTTCAGTGATACAGGATTGGAATGAGGAGTGAACTCGGTTCTGAAATGGACTTTGTCCGCTATGATAGTCTTGGAAACGAGTCTTGACTAATATAAAATGATTTTGTATGATTATCTATGTATGCCACAAAGTTTCATGTTTTATGTTATTATTATTGGGATTACATTTCACTACTATGATTTATCCCACATTATGATAATATGATCTCTTTTTCAGGTTAAGATTTTCAAAATGTTATGTTCTTATGAATATGATATGATTGATATTTCCTTTATTTACCCTTACTGAGCATTTGAGCTCACCCTTTTGTATGTTTTCTTTTCCCCAGGTCAGGAAGAAGGGTATTAAGTAGGATATTCCAAAAGGGTCTCTAGATATGATGAAATAAACGGGAGACAATGTTGATGATTTATGAACCAGTTGTTCATATTTCTCAGTTTCTAAAGAAACTATACCTATACGGTACTATCATGGTTTTTTATATGTTGTAATAAGTTTTCTTCAATTCTGAAGTAATAACAATGTATGTAAATTATGGGTTATTATAGTTGGTATCAGAGGAAAGGTATAGTCAACATTTGGAAACTAGGATGTGAAAGCCTTAGTAAAAACCCTAAGGATATGTCTAAGGATAGAACACAATATTAGTGTTTTAGAAATGTCCATGAATAACCAATGATAAGACCTAATGTGTGAAATTTTATTCTTGATTATGTGGTTTTCCTATTATTATTAGTGTTTCTCACACTATGTTTATTGGGTTTAGTCAATGGTTGGAACTCGAACAAACCGTGTTAATGCTGAATGCGACGGGAAATGTAATGATTGTACCCCTGAGCAACCAAATGTTATGGGAGCTGGAATAAAAAATAATGTAGCCTTGATCACACAAATTTCTCAAGATATGAATAATGGAAGACTTCCAAAAGAGCAAAGGAAGGTGCAAAATTCTATTAAATCCTTCATGTGGCATCGTCCACCCTCATTCAATGGGTCTATGGATTCATCAGTGGATGAACAAAGGATCAGTATGATAGAAAAGATATTTTCAGTTCTCTAATGTTCTAAACATGATAAAGTCATCTTAGCATTATATTGTTTGGAAGGTGAAGCTGATCAATGGCGGAATCTTATCAAGAATAGGAGGCAAAGAATTGAAATTGAGTCCATGGAATGGGATGAGTTCAAGAACTTATTTTTCAATATGTACTTTTCTCATATTCTTCAAACAAAGATGGAGAAGGAGTTTCTTGAACTAAAGAAAAAGGATGATGAATTTGTTGGTACCTTCGAAGCAAATTTTAGAAGACTTGCAAGGAATGCTTCCAGAATTATTATCCAACCTAAGAGTAAGATCGATGGATTCTTTAGTGGCTTAAAACCAAATCTTCGAATGGCGTTAGCCATAAGGGACGTCAATAGCTACAAAGAAATTGTTTTATATTCTCTCAAGGTTGAGATGGAGATTGGAGTAACCCATCAGTCATATGGGTTTGATAAGAAGAGGAAAATGGAATTAAAAGGGAAATCTAAAGACCACACTGAAAATAAGATGAGTTTTCCCTTATGCTCAAAGTGTGGAAAGAAACATGGAGGGAATTGTCTTAAAGGGACAAGTAAATGTTTCAAATGTGTAAAAGAAGGTCATCGGGAATTTGAATGCCGCAATGATGGAAAAAATATGTCTAGTGATTCGAACAAAGAAAAGGATACACAGAATGCATGTCCTACACTTCACTGTTACAAGTGTAAGGAAATGTGGTATTATGCTAATCAATGCCCTAATCCAAGGGTTGTTGATGATGTTCGACATCAACAAACTCTTAAGGCCAAAGACAAAGGAAAGTCACATGCAATTTCTATCGGTGATGTGGAGTACGACAACGAAGTGGTGAAAGGTACACTTACTATCCACTATAAAGTAGAAAATGTTTTATTTTATTCTAGATCCACCCACTCTTTTATTTCTTAAAAATTTTCTAAGGGTATCACCGTATTAACTCAATAATTAGATGTTGAGTTTGCTGTGATTACCCTTAATGGCACAATGGTCACATCAAAAGATTAAAAATATTCTCTGATTGAATTTTGAGGGAAAGTGATTCCATAAAATCTTGTGAACCTTTATATAGTGGAATTTGAAGTGATTCTTGGAATGGATTGAATTTCTTTATATGGAGATCATATAAATTTCCAAATAAGGGAAGTCACATTTCATATTACAGATCAATCAACGATCATCTATCGATGCAAGAATGAATAAAACCTTCCAGTGGAAATTTCTTCCATCATATGGGTCTTGATTCCAATAAATGAAGGTTATTTATCTCAAATGGCTGGAGAGAAACTCATGATTAAGAATACACCCATTGACAGAAGTTTGATGATGTATTTTTGGAGGAATTTCCTAGTCTTCCACCAAATCATGAAGTTGAGTTTTCAATAGAACTCATACTGGGTGCTATACCTATTTCAAATACACCTTATAGAATGACCCCAATTGATTTGTAGGAATTAAAGAAGAAACTCCAAGAGAATATTGATAAGGGATTCATTCTCCCTAGTTCATCACCTTGGGGAGCACCTGTTCTTTTTGTTAAGAAGAAAGATGGATCAATGAGACTCTACATTAATTATTGAGAACTTAACAAGATCACTATCAAGAAAAAATATACTCTCCCATGCATTGATGACTTATTTGACCAACTACATAGAGCTCAATAATTTTCCAAGATTTATCTTCATTCCAAGTATCATCAATTAAGGGTCAAAAGGGAGGATATACAAAATATAGCTTTCCGTACAAGGTATGGACACTATGAATTTATAGTGATGCCATTTGGTATTACTAATTCCCCTACTATCTTCATGGATCTAATGAATAGAGTCATTAGAGACTATCTTGATCAGTTTGTGTTAGTCTTTATAGATGATATTTTTGTCTATTCAAAGAGTAAGGAAGAATATGAAGATCACTTGAGAATTGTATTAAAGACCCTAATAAAGGATAATATTTTTTCCAAATTTACCAAGTGTGAATTTTGGCTTCAAAAAGTTTCATTTTGGGTCACATAATCTCAAAAGAGGGGGTATCTGTGGATCCAGAAAAAACAGAGGTTATCAAAAAATGGTCGAGACCAACAATAGTAACTGAGATCCAAAGTTTTCTTTGTTTGGCTGGATATTATTGATGTTTAGTGAAATATTTTTCATGATTATCAAATCCACTCCCCAGGATGACTCAAAAAGGATTTAAGATCATTTAGACGGAGGAGTGTGAAGAGAATTTCAATGAGTAAAAAAGAAGGTTATCTAGTGCACCTGTGGTCACACTACCTTGTAGTGGATAAAGGTTTGTGATCTACAATGATTCATCCAAGAAGGTATTGGGGTGTGTTCTCATGCAAAATGATATGGTGATAGCTTTTACCTCATGACAGTTGAAAATCTATGAGTAAAATTACCCAACTCATGATTTGGAATTAGCTGCGGTAATCTTTTCATTAAATATTTTGAGGTATTACCTTTATGATGAAAGTTGTGATATTTATTCTGATCATAAAAGTTTAAAGTATATTTTCACACAAAAGGAGCTGAATATGCACCAAAGAAGATGGTTGGAGCTGATTAAGGATTATGACTGCTTAATTCATTACCACCCTGGGAAAGTAAACAAGGTGGAAGATGCATTAAGTCAACAAGACCATGCTAGATTATCCATGATGAGGATCACAAAAGATCCAATATTTATGGATTTACAAAGGATGGATCTTAGAATTATAATGGAAGGGAAAAAAAATTATCTTTCTCAAATGAATGTTCAACCATCTATACATGTGAAGATTAAAGAGGCACAGAAAGAAGATGTAGAGTTACAAAAGAAGGTGAGAAATGTTCCTAAATTTGACATTGATTGTGATAAAATAATAAGGTTCCATAATCGGGTTTGTGTTCCTCCCATACCAGAATTAAATAAGGAAATATTGGATGAAGCTCATAGTTCTTCATCCTCTATTAACCCTGGAATCACGAAGATGTATAGGGACTTAAAGGAGTACTTCTGGTGGGATGGCATGAAAAGAGATGTTTCTGAATATGTCTCTCGATGCTTGGTTTGTCAGCAAGTTAAAGATGAGAGACAGAAGTCTAAGGTGATGTTACAACCATTATCCATACCAGAATGGAAATGGGAAAACATCACTATGGACTTTGTCACTAGACTTCCCAAAACATCTAAAGGCAATAATGCTATCTGGGTTATAATTGATCATATTATAAAGTCATCACACTTCATTGCTATTAGAGAATATTTATCCCTTGATAAGCTTGCTAGGATATATGTGAAGGAAGTGGTAAGATTTCATGGAGTACCACTTTCCATTATATCTGATCGGGATCCGAGGTTTACCTCGATGTTTTGGCAAAGTCTTCAGCATATTCTAGATATAGAGTTGGGTTTTATCACTACTTATCATCCTCAGACAGATGGTCAGTCTGAGAGGAAAATTCAAACTCTAGAAGACATGTTGAGAGCTTTCTTTATGGATTTCAAAGGTGGTTGGGATCATCACCTACCTTTGGTGGAATTTTTCTCATAATAATAGCTTTCACTCCAGTATTCAGATGGCTTCTTATGAAGATCTATATGGATAGAAATGCAGAACTCCAACTTGCTGGAATGAAGTTGGGGAAAGAAAGCTATTAGGACCTGATCTTGTTGATGAAATGGTTGAAAAGGTAAGATCTATTCAGCAACACATAAGAGCAGCTCAGAGTCTACAAAAAAGTTATGCTGACAACCGAAGAAAAGACCTAGAGTTTGAAGTGGGTGATAAAGTTTTCTTACGAATATCTCCTTGGAAGAGAGTAATGAGATTTGGAAAGAAGGGCAAGCTAAGCCCTAGGTATACTGGTCCTTTCAAAATACAGGATCATGTTGGGAAGGTAGCTTACTGATTGACGCTTCCACCAAATATCTCTCAAGTTCAGGATGTGTTCCATGTATCTCTCCTAAGAAAGTACATACCCAATCCTTCACATGTACTAAGATCAGAAGTTGTCCCACTGGAGCAAGATCTTTCTTATGAAGAACAACCAATAAAGATTCTGGATCGTAGCGAAAAAGTTCTATGAAACAAGACCACTCGCTTGGTTAAAGTTTTATAGAGGAACCACCAATTAGAAGAATCTACATAGGAACTTGAGGATATTATGAGGGAGAGGTATCCTCATCTATTTGTTACGAAGTGAAGAATTTCGAGGGTGTAATTATTTTTAAGGGGGGTAGAATGTCACAACCTGAGATTTTATGAGAAATATTTTGTTTTTATGTATTATGTTATGCGCAACACCAAAAGAATATTTCACTACACACCACACTCTCTTGTCTTGCGTTACACGCAAGAGAAACCTTCCTCGATAGCTTTCATTGTACGCAATACCGAGTTTCACTAAACAATGATATCTTATTAAAATATTATATATACTAGCCATTATGAATAGTAATACCCACTTTTTGAAATTTTATGAATTTTATCTTTCAAAATGGTCTTCATTTTTGGAATTGGAATATCGAAATTATCCTAGGGTGAATTTTTGATATTTTTCTGAAAACTTTCAATTTTTGATGAATAGTGAAAACACTATGTTATTGGTTAAAACCAACTTTTTATTTAAATAATAATTTATTTTTGGTAAAAATAGATAAATAATACCTATATAAGTTCAATGAAACTCATTGGAGTCATTTTATAATAATTTTAGATATATAAAAATTTTATTGAACTTTTGACCGTCTTTTACCCACCTCCTAGGAGAATTTTTAAATTTACATAAAACTTAATTTTACTGCTTCTGTGAGTGGAATTTCAAAAATCTAAGGGACACAGTTGATAATAGTAAGTAAAATTTGGATCAATAAGATAAAAATATTTTTTATGTGAATAGTAACTTTTTACTTTTATTTACCACGGTTAAAAGTAAATACGGTAATTAAGACTAAAAATGATATTATTATTATCATAAAAATGTCCTAATTCTATTGGATAAGTTTAATTCGACCAAAAATAACCTTTGCAACAAAATATTACCATTTAGGTCAACTTGGATTAGATTAGGATATTTATTATTATTTAATTCAAAGAAGAGTTAAAAGAGTTAAAATCAATGTTTAATAAGTAAAAAAATTTTAATATAGGGTTATACATAAGATAAATTAGACTATAAATACTCATTAGAAAGAAAAAAATATTTCCTACATAATGGTATTTTATTTATAATTTTTAGACATAAAAATAATTTAATTTATGTATGACACAATGATTATAGAGTAATTACCTTATTAATTAAATATTAACATAATTGATATTATAAATACCCAAATAAATGTAATTTGAGACTTTTTATGAATTAAACTAATTTTATAGGTTAATATAACATATTAGGGTTGGTTAGATGAATTTTTTTCTAAGTAATAATGCTGTTATTAATTTAGAAAAAACAAAATACCAAATAGTGTCAAAATTGACATAAAAGAGTTTTAAAAAAAATATTAAATTCTTAATTTATATTATATTTATAAAAATCAAAGGTTCGACCAAAAGACTTATATAATAATATATATGACATTAATGAACCAATTTGGGTTCTATTGGTAGTTTTTAGTATGTTTATTAACCATATAGTGTAAGAATACAAGAAGACACTGTAAAAGATAAATTATTTAACTTAGAGTTAAATATAAATGATAAGGTTAAAATGGTAACCTAAACTTGTCTAAAACCTATTTGTTGAGATTATTTCGACCCATCCCCACCATATCCTAGAAATAAGTCACTTTGGAGAAATTATAAACCGAATATGAATTTATTATAAATTAATATTTTTAGGTTTCCAATGTTTCCCCTCTCCTCCCTTTTAAAAGAAAATATCCTCCCTCTCCTCTTCACAAAATTTTGAGCCTTCAGGCTCGGCCAACCCCTGAAAATTTCTCTTCCCAACATCTCTAGTTATATCATAGAGGTTCTGGTCTTCTCAAAAGACCAACTCTAGTGACCTAAGAGGAAGTTTAAAAGAGACATGTCAAGGAAGAGGTAATCTCTTCTACCGATTCTTTGAAGTTTATTTCTTCTTCTACTTCCTATTATTTATTTGTTTCATTATAAAGTAATAACATAAGTATCACTCATGTACTGATATGTAATTATAAATATGAAACAACCCTATTTCACCTTCTATCCATCCTATGGAAAATGAAATCATCGTGCGTGCGTGCGTACGGAATACCGTCTCCACGTCGTGGTTTAATCTGTTTTCCACCACCACCTTACTCGGATGTTTATAATGGTGTAAAACATAGCTATATATGATTATTATAACATGATACTTTCTTAAATATTATATCATCAACTCCAATTCCATTCATATAATTATGGGAACGATATCATCGCTCGTGCGTATATACGACCTACCGTCTCCACGAGGTGATGCGACTCGTTCTACATGATCTTCATTGAATAATGATTATATAAACGAATAAATATTATATATATATTACACTAATACCATTATTTAAATGATGTATGTATAACCTAAAAATAGGAATAAGAATCTATTCGACAAAACATGCATAAGAACATAAAGAAATCAACACCCAAATAACAAGTAGTAATGAAATATTACTAATAATAAGATAAGAATATGACCATATATGATATTATAAAAATTAATATGATTCTATAATAAGTCAATGAAAATATTTAAATCATTATACAATAGGTTAGGATACGTACAAAGCTAATCAGACCTAAGGTAAGGGAAAATCTCACAATCTCATTTTTATCTAAGATTGCTTATACTTCAGAATTTACTGGGGCATATTTATCATCCATATCCATGTTTCCGCTATATGTAATATTATTTTTTATCCTCCTAAAATTTTTTAAATCCAATTTTACCTATTGGTGAATTTTAGTAAAAGATATGAAAGGAATCTTTTGTCTTTTTCAGTATGAGACACTTTTTGACTTTTCCGGTGAAAGTACGAGAAGAATGTTTTTTTAACGTATATGACATGAATGGATTGTTATGATTTCATAGAAAATTATTTACATCAAGCTTAATTTACAAGTTTTTGAGTTTATTTTTATTTAAATTCTTTTAGTTTAAAATTGTATGACATGTTAAGAAAGGAAAAATGTTTTTGAAGTAGAAAGGATATTTTCCTCAAGAATGGAGTTCAAGTGTTTTATCAAAATTATTTTCCATCAAAGATAATAAACAGTTATGTTTCTATCCCTATTTATACTATTATTTTATTATGTTATGATGGAATTATTTTTATGAAATCCTTTTATCTTATATGGTTTATGTTATGATGGCATGATGTTTAAGAATCCCATTTTTATTACATGGGTTATGCTATGATATATGATTTATGATTTTGTGGCACACAAAAGAATGGTTTCATTATGAGATGGGTGGGACCTATATCTCCCTCCAATGCATTGGGTAAATATTTATATCTCATGAGATTGACATGGCTGGAATGACAAGTTAATCTGGTTCAGTGATACAGGACTGGAACGAGGAGTGAAATCAGTTCAGAAATGGACTTTGTCCGCTATGATAGTCTTGGCAATGAGTATTGACTAATATGAAATGATTTTCTATGATTATGTGTATATTCCACAAAGTTTAATGTTTTATGTTATTATTATTGGGATCACATTTCACTACTATGATTTATCCCACATTATGATATTATGATCTCTTTTAGAGGTTAAGATTTTCAAAATGTTATGTTCTTATAAATATGATATGTTTGATATTTACTTTGTTTACCCTTACTGAGCATTTGAGCTCACGCTTTTGTATGTTTTCTTTTCCCCAGGCCAAGAAGAAGGGTATTAAGTAGGATATGCCAAAAGGGACTCTAGATATGATGAAATAAATGGGAGACACTGTAGATTCTTTATGAACCAATTTTTTATATTTCCCGGTTTCTAAAGACACTATACCTATACAGTCCTATCATGGTTTTGTTATATGTTGTAATGAGTATGCTTAAATTCTGAAGTAATAAAAATGTATGCAAAGTATGGGTCGTTATATACAAGATCCTCTAGAGCGTACAAAAGTTCGGTAGTGTAAACTAAAAAGTAAAGGGAAAAAATATATACTCAATCAAAAATATTTCCCAAACTGAAAAAGCTGGAAAAGTAAATAACTGAAAGAGAGCCAAGCTTCGAAGTTCCAATCTATGACCACCGTATTCCATCCAAGCACCTAGTATCCCTAATCTCCTCTAAAATCACGTTGACCTATCCATCATCTATATAATTCACGACACATGTGGGAAAATCCCATGCATGTGTGAGTGTATCCATACCTAGTAGGACTCCCCGAAAGCATAAGGGGGAGCAGAATGAGAAAATATAGGAAGAGAAAAGAAGTATATATCAAAAAGTACAGTGAAATACTATTGGTCAACTTAACCCAGAGTGAATATAATCTCATACAAACACATGATGCTAAACATAGGGAGTATATGAACTACCCATCAAGTCTTCTCCACCAATAGTAAGAGAGTAGAGTCATCCAACCATGAGATGCTAAACACAGAAATCATGTGGCATGCCTCGCACGTCTTTACCTCTCTTGGAAACAGAGTAAAAAAATCTAAGATTTGGATATTGAATAAAGTATATATATATATATTATATGTCAAGGGATCCCAAGTGAGAGAGTAAGGGGACATCTATCTCACAGAAAAACCTTGAAAGATGTGTATCTAACAATTCCAAAAGTCCATAAAAAATGCCTAACATCTCACATGTGTTCCTAGAAGTAACCAGACAATCCAAATCACGCCTTGTCACTCTACCAAAAAGTCTAGGGTGAAAAAAATAAAAGTAGAGGACCCACTCCCTAGTATATCAGGGGGTTAAACTCTAATAGTCATAGAGGAACTCCATTGCCCATCCCTTCTAGAGGGTACTGCTCAGAAATGTTATCAGAGAACTCCACTAACCAACCCTTATAGAGGGTACCCTCAGAAAAGGTCATTAAGGAGCTTCAATGCCCATCCCTATTAGAGGGTACCCTATTAAAGGTCATTGAGGAACTCCAATGCCTAGAACTACTAGAGGGTACCCTTAGAAATGGTCATCGAGGAACTACACTGCCCAACCCCGCTAGAGGGTACCATTGAAAATGATCATTGGTGATCAAACCTTCTCACTACATTCATCGAGCATCACCTTAGTAGTTATCATAAACAGAACATTTAGCATCATATCTCTAAATCCACAATGGAGGTCACCCTCACATTTTACGCGGGAAAAAACACAGGATATGCTACTCATGGTCCAGAATATGGGTCCAAATGAAAGAGATATAGATCCTTGAAGTTCCCTAAAAAGTAGGTACACAATATATTGGGGACCGATGAAAGATGTAGTCCTGCTCCTCTGCCTTGTCATGTCCTCTTTATCACCTGAATTTCTGGATATTTAGCACTACACAAAATGTAAGGGTACCACATAATGTGTCTTGGCCAAAATCTATACAAATGCATAAGGCTCATAGTCAGTTTGAGTTAAAAAACCAGATTTCACTAATATACCATTTCAAATAGACATGGATGGCCAAAAGACCACACTATTGTGATTCTCGAAGAAAAATGCTCAGGATATAATATTCATTTTCCTTAATCAGAACCCTGGTGAAAATTTTTTCATTTCACCACATTATTATTGAAATATGCTTCTTGGGTCTGCCCCACGAGTTCGAATTAAATACATGATATTGGTCTCAAAATGTTTGCCTAAATATTTGGGTCACAATTTCATAGACGGTTCATTAATCTAACACTATTTTAATAAGATTTACCAAATTCAAGATTTTATTATTATTATTATTATTATTATTGGGAAACCAGTTAACTTTCACAATGACCCCTAATTAAATATCCAACATTGGTTTTAAAATGGCCATCTTAATCTAGGGTCACACTACCATTGATAGACCCTAAATCCAATATCGAAAAGAGAATTTATGATCAGATTAAGGTTTGAAGACCAAGATAAATAATAATAATATCTTATATTATTATTTTAATATTTTTTAAACCTTAATTTGGAAAAAAAATTCATGGAAGGGCTCCTCACCTTACAAAAAACACTACAAAATTCCTTCCATTGTACTATCATTTTATTAAATCAAAAACAATATTATCATTTTATGATAATAATATTATTAAGAAAATAAAAAAACAGGTGGTCCTCCTTAGCACATCATGACCTCCCACTGTTTATGATTTATTTTTTTCTCAAAAATGTAAATCTCATACCATATGAAATTAAAAATAATTATTTTTAAAGTATTATAATTTATTAAATTGAACCCATTTAATTTAATTAGATAATTATTTTATTCCACCATTATTATTATTGTTATTTTATATAATTATAAAAAGAATCCCCTAATTTTATCAACTCCCTACCATTATTACTATAATTAATAATAATATTAATTTCAACGGAGTTAAACACCTCACAATAGATTCATGTTCATCCAACACCACATCAATACTGAGAATCCCCTATAATAGGGACCCCATGCATGGCCTCTACTCAAAACTGATCTCGTTACATTGCATGTCCTCAGTACATTCCAACCATGAAAATGAGGATCACTAATATGATCCTGAACCACATCTGATCCCAAATATCACATCCACAATACCGAAATAATCTATTCACAAAACCCCATCCTTCTCATTTATCAATATATCCCCAAATCATCGACCTGCATGTCGTTCATGCCACCACAATGAATCTCGGGGTTCGAGCACACTCGAACCTACACAGGCAATGCCGAATTGTGACCCTATATTTCAATGATGAATTAAATTAAGAACGGTGTGGGAAAGAAACCAATAAAAAACATGATAAACATCATTGCACAATTTTTCTTGGAAAATTATTCCATTATGGAGAAACCGGGATGAGAAACATGGTATGAACAAGAAATAAATTAAAAGAATAATTTATTTAAACATAGAAGATCATGTGATGTCTCATTTAATTGCAGATCAAATAATAAAATTTGATCATGATCAATCAATTAATAAAATGGGAAAACTATATTTGATGAGTTCTACCTCGATTATGAATCAATTTATGGTGATGAATTCTTCCGCTAGCGATGAAGGTGATCCGCTGCATCTGCTACCTATCAATTCACCTTGATAAGATCACCGATCTCTGTCTTATCTCAATTAAGTAATGAATAAGGTGTGGAAGATCCTATCAATGTTTCTAGGGTTATGTGGATTACCCTGGAGATTTAACATAACATATTATTTATAGAGGAGAGAATTTTATATCATTTAATTCAAAAGAAACAACTTTTTTTAATTAGACACACCCACCAACAACTTCCTTTACTAGAAGTGTCATGATGACCTAATTTAGGTCGTACCTAGGGTAAAAACCACATTATAAACTCAACGATGGTATAATATTTCCCATCTAAGTCTATGTATATGAGTTATTAGGATTGGAGTTATTAAATAAATAAATTAAATTAATTAATTTATCCATTGAACAACCAATGGTTTCCCCATTCGAAGGCCCTGCGTCGATCAACTTTAGCATGCACCTATGGTAAAATCCACATTCTGGATTCAATCGTGTTCTTAGATTTATGATTCAAGACTCTAGTTATGATATATTCCACATTTTTAGGAAAAATATGGATGGAAAATAAAAAATATATTTAATATTTTTATAAAATTAATTCCAGACTCAGTATGCCTCATAATAACGCACCATCTTAGTGCCTAACTCTGAAAATATTACTCAGAATATTTCAAAGTCTTACATAGAAAAACCAGAGTCTCTACCTAAGCATAGATAATACATGAATGAAATATCTATAATACCCAACCAAGACTATAAATCTATAGATCTTGAACAATTTATTCAGCTTCTTCCAATACATTACAGCTTGAACATTCTATGGATCCACTGAAACTCCTACCTCCAAAATCATGGGTTCCAAAAACTTCACTTCATGAATCCAAAAATAGAACTTAGAAATATATGAATATAGACCATCCTCCCTCAAAACTCCAACACACTATATTGACATCATAGTCCTCCTCTATCTAGGAATATAACAAGATTTCATCCAAAAAAATTACAACGAATGAGTCCAAAAAGAAATGTGAGATCTAGTTCTTTAGTTTCATGAAGACTTTTGATGCATCGGTAAGCCCTAATGGAATAACAAAATACTCAAAGTGACCATACCCGTATTTAAAGGTGGTATTTGGAACATCCTATTTCTAGACCATCAACTGGTGGTACCTAGATCTAAATCATATATTTGGAAACTAATCAATTTTGGGAAATGTGTATTTTTTCTATATGGTCACATGATTAAGATTATTGTAGTCTATGAAAATTGAGAGGCTTTTTCCACCATATTTGAAGATATAACTTGAGTATCTTATATTGAAAAGCTTAGGTTGATAAATATATTTCCCTTAAGGTCATATATATGATATTTTTTATCTTTCATCTTAGTCTAATATATTTAATAATATGGTAATGAAAATGAGATCATCCTAGGGTGTGGATCTATAGAAAAATCAAACACGGGATAGAGACCTAGAAAATTAATTTGGGAATATAGCTGTGAACCTTTCCATGACCACAATAAGTTCACCCACTAAAATATATTAAAAATCATCTAGGAATAGTCTAGACATCTGGAATGAATTAAACCCTAATTCTAGAGAAATTGTCCCCAACCTCCCTGATTGAGGATCCCACTCAAACTGAAAGATGTGAGTGCTCCAATTTGGATTAAGAAACTAGAACCTATGGTGATAAAAGTTATTCATGGACTTAAATATAATCATTAAATCCATAACAATGATAAGGTAAAAAATATCTAGGTTTATCTTGAGGAAATCTCTATCGTCTTACATTCTAGCAATTAAGACATGAAACAACAAGCACTTGAAAACCTTATCATTCTTTATACCCAATGGGGTTAACTAATCCAACACCAATGGAATCAACTCTACTCACATAAACCAATAATCATGCATATTAAAATAGATAAAATAATGGTATGAATGTATTTCAAATAATATATATTCCATAGAAGAATCAATAAACAATGTACCTCTCTTGGAGGCCAACCCAAAATATGAATCCTTTGAGATAACCTCTTATGTATGAAGATGAGAAGACTCTGGTATGCCCTGAGACTTCTTCACTTGGTGAGATTCTCCCTTTCCTCAATATTGATATACTCCACCCTTAGAATCATCAAACTACACCTAGTATCCCTTTATCATTGAGTGTCCTACACTACTCCCCCATGAATGAAGATTGGAGACGTGGTAAGGATTCCCCAAATTAACACACTATTGTCACACCCTTTCATTATTTGGGAAACTAGGATTAGCGTGCCTAACTTTCCCACACTAGAAATAGATAAATCTTTTACAACATATTGAATTCACCTGTTATGTACCTAACATCTGATAGACACTCTTGACCCTAACCCACTGAGGCTAATCATGCATATGATTATGTATCAATGAAGAACTCTGGATACTGTCTATAGAATGGACACCAATGAGGCATGTTTTTCTCTACCATAGCTATTTTAGCCACCACCTCTTAATAAGATAAAAGATGGAAAATAATAATCATGGGCATAATCTTATGCCTTTAGCCCATCTCATAACATCGATCCTTGAGGTAGATTTTCACAAGGGGATTCAGATAAACATTAACTAAATTAGTAAATCTGGTGGCCTAATCCATCAACTAATGATCCCCTTTCTCAAAAATCAAGAAATCATAGGAATTCACCATACTCAAGGTATCAAGTTAGAAATAACAATTAAATTCCACATAACACTTATAGACTTTTCCTCGTAAAATCATGGTCATGGTCCACTGTATGTGACTACTCTTGAACTCCCACTTGACCTAAGGATTAGATCCCAAGAATCATAGACTCTACTAAAGACTCATCAAAAGGATGGTTCAAATGTGGAGTTTTCTCTACAACACCCTCCATACACCTGACGAGGTATTCTTGGGAGGCATTGTTTAGAAAAAATAAAAATAAGTTTCATTAAGAACAATTCAATCCCAAACAACATCAAAATAACAAAAAATAAACCTTCATCATGGGTATCAATAAGAAACACTAGAATCACAGGTAACTATAAAAAAACAGAGAAAAAACAAAAAAAAAACAAGTTTTTTCCCCTATTTCACTGTCTTGATGTGTGATTTGGAAAACCATTCATTAACCATGTTGGTGTCACTGGATTTGGAAGATAAGTCTGAATGGTCTATTTATGGTTACTAAAAGCCATTCACACTAACCATGGGCCTCTTCTAGACCCCCCATGTTCACCACTAAAACAAAAAATTTCTCCTGAAACTTGACACAGACTCAGAAATACCTCAATATATCAATTAAAAAACCCATAACCAGGATCAAAATATGAAAAAATACCATAAAACCCATGAAAACTCAATGTCTGTTATGAATAAGAGATTTCGAAGCACTCCTCTCCTCCTAACTCTTATTTCATGATGGTCCTAGCTCTAGTATAGCACTGAATCCCCAAAAAACCAATTTTGATAACATTTTAAATGAATTGACATCATTCAACCTCACCTGCCACCTGAGATAATTTTTCACAAGACCTGAAGTGCATTCCTAATCACCACGAGCTAGTCACAAACACCATTCATGACTAACATTCTCTTGGGAATAGTTTACCCCACAGTAAAAAAATTGACCTATCCATGAAACTAGACAACCACACCAATAATATCATATTAAACAATATAAAATAAAACATCTACAATATGAAACAAATACTAAGAATATACTATAAGAAAAATTATACATCAAAATCATAAACATGCCATAACATGACAAATATACATGGTATCTCAATTAAAAATATCAAAAAATAAAAATAATATGATAAATACCTAAATAACACCTATACATATATCTCAATAGATATAAAATACTCAAAGTGACTCTATAAGAGGCCTCTATATGAGACCATATCACCTAAACACATTATATGATAGTAATCTAGAAGATTCACCCAGGTACATGGTTCCATTTCCTTTACTTGTTTCCCACAAAACAAAGTCTAATTGTGCCCATAATAATATATAGGGTGTGGGAAAAATATCCTGGTAGGATACCACCAAAAATATATTTATGTATTTTTTCCATGTAAACCAATAAACTAGTTTTAAATCACATTTAAAAAAAACCACATTGAAGACATTTCTCTTCCAAACAAGCCTTTTTAAATCACTTTGGTTTTCCATTTAAAATAAAAAATGTTTTTGAAAACATTTCTCAGCATATATCAAATACATACACATGGAGCAATGTAATAACATGATAAACATATCCAAATAGGAATAATTAATGTGAGAATAATAATAATACTCATCATCATATAATCGATAAATGAAAATGGGCATAATATATCTCATCACATCAAACATAAAACTAATAAAATTCATAAAGAATATAATCCAACCTGGTATATGTAATTACACCGAGGGATATAACCATAAGGCGATAATATGAGTTATTTTAAACAAAGTATGCTTGTTTTCTAAGAAAAATGGAATCCCTCAAAGTCTTCCTCTGACCCAACTTCAATAGCTATCAAAGTCTCTCGACAACTAAATGGAATCACTCATGGTATTTCTATCCCAAGGCTATCATGGTCCCTTAGAAAAAAATGGAAGTTGTCACCACATTCCTCCCTAAAGGATCTCATGGACCCTTATTCAATACCTCACTCACACCCTGATTAACCCTTTTTCTAATACATGAAAACATAATCAAAACCAAGTTAAAATCCATGAAAATACATTTCACAAGAAAATTTCATAAAAAAATTACCAATAATTTTAAAATACCTTTTAAAATAAAACCAATTCTAAAACCATTTTATAAATCTATTTAAAAGAAAAAATCTACTTGGAGACATTTCATTAAATACTTAATGTGCATACAAGACACACCTATTTGGAAAACCCACTTTAAACACCCAATTGCTAACTCAAACCATCAATCACATCAAACAAAGTATAAACTTCAATAATTAATCATTTAGTTAGTAATTAAACAAATATAAAGCATAGGAGATTCATAATTTAATGGCGGTTCAGGGAAAACACCCTTAAATAGAGACACCTACCTCGGTATCAGTTCCAACCCCATTTCCTTCGACAATAACCACCTCGAATAGACAATATAGGACCTCACACTCCTAAGATAGATGAAAAATACTAGAACACCCATCAAACACACACGATGCATCCAAAAACCAATATATGGTTATAAAAATCCATGAAAATTTATATCTAAGAGGGAGAAAGGGTAAAGGATGAAGAAACCATGATGAAATGGGATTAACTCAACCCAAATCACCTTGAATGTAAGAAAAATACACCAAAGGGGATATTAAATAATATTTACTACCTAGGATATGGGATGCACATGGTGGGAGAATAAAATGAGGGATAAAGGTTATAAAAACTAATTGGAAAAAATGGTTAAAGACCAACTGTTAAAGAGATTAATAGGGTTGCATGGTTGGTTACACAGTTAGGCAAGCTGTGTGCCAACCAAGAAGGATCCATAATCTCCCCAAAAACCAATCTACATGGTTACCCCTAGAAGGTTAATAGTTTAAAACAGTATACTAAAAACATGAAAAATTCCACTACAACACTTTACAACACCCTCACATAGTTGAAAAAATTGTGCGCTAACCATTTTCCTTGGTCTATATCTCCCCAAAAGTCTAATTCCGACACAAAAAAACCTAGAACTCAAAATGGTAACCAAATGATAAAAAGAGATAAAAATTTCAATGTTCCAGTTACCAGATAGATTTCAAAATATTGTTGAAATATGTCTCTTAAATAATATTTTAATTAACTTTCCATGACCTCCACCTAATCAGAATTGAACCTAGAATGCCATTGGGCTTGAAGTGCATTCTTGATCCCCAGGAGATATCAAATAGTTCCTGGGAATCATGGTACATATCCTTGGGAATTATATTTCCCTAAAATAATAAATTAATATTCCAAACGTTATATAAAAAATTAAATATCCAAATCATCACTTAAATAACGGATTCATAGTAAAAAACAAACTAATGCAAGAGAAAGACTAAAGGAGGGATAAATATAAGAATAACCAAAAGAAAAAACAAAACCCAAACCAAGGAACCATCTCCCAACAACCAAAGGTTTCTCACTATATCCTAAATCACCAATGGTTCCCTATTAATAGAACTCCACTCTCGAGAAGAAAAGTGGAACCTATATGCGACATAAAGTTACACATATAAAATTTTATACAAAGGAAATGAGAGAACAAACCCATTATTATATCATCAAAGAGTCTTTACAATTTATTTCATTAAGTAATTTATAAATTCTAGTTTGAAATACAATATTAAAACAACCTTTTCAACTAAAAGTTATTTAGTGAAATAAAATCATATTCCTCTAATAACATTTAAATAAAACTTCCTTTACATAAAATTGGATTGAAAATCCAAGGAAAATAATAACCTTTTTTTGAAAGGATACCTATCACACTGATTGGTCCCAACAGTCCCTCATTTTGATGAGATCCTGGAAATGAAATGAAATGATCCTAAAATAGATGTTATATGGTTGTATTTGTTATCCCAACTAGGTTAAATACCCCGAGGGGGTGGGGGTGGGTGGGTGAATCAAGGTATGACAGATAAAAACAATTGAACCTTTAGATATTGTATTGTTGTTAAAAAACTATATTCTCTCCGTTCCCTATAGTTAAGTGTGAACAGAAATGAAATCATATATGAGACATATTGATTTTACTTGGTTCTCCCTCACGGGGCTACATACAAGGATCATACAAAAACAATGTGGTGATGTTCCAAATTTACTAAGGCTCACTGTCAATTCAAGGTTTGGGTGAGATCACTTCTATTCCCAAACTCACCACCTTTACACTATTTTTTGTTGATTAATAATTACCAAGGTTCACTCCCTCAATATTTTCTTCCCTAGATCACTACCGGTGGAAAGAATCACCTTATTCCTTTTCCTTTTCCAACTTCTCTTGAAAGGATACACACACAGTTTATGGACATGCATGTTCTTTTATTATTAATAATGAATGAATTATTAATTGTAGGTAGATGCTATGTTTATGTTCTTTATGGGCTTCTCCTTCACTTTAATGAAAACACCTTGATGTTGTAATTCCACTTTCCAGACACCTAGAGAAAAATTATCTTTTCTATAGTCACAAAAATTACCTCCCCTTTGGTTCTAAAAAGATCTTCATTGAATTCCAAGTCTTCCATTCACTAACATAGATGTGGTATTGAATAAAATCCTTCTTTAAGTATTATAAAATGGTATATATCCTCAATATTATTCTTCCTTTGAATTCAGATATAACAATGATATTGTTTAGAGGGTAATGTAGGCTCATATACCATCATAAAATACTATAGAATTATACCCCTATGTGATACCCTAGTGCATAAATCGTTGTGTGAGATCCTAGTGCATAACCCTTTGCGTGAAATCTTGGTACGTAACCCTTTGTGCAAGATCCTAATTCATACCCTTCTATGGGATTCTGGAATGTCACCCCTTTTATGCATTGCATGAGATCTTGAGATGATACATTTTTAATGATTTTCATGAGATTATAGTTCAAGACCTCTTTTTTTTATTTGTGTGATATTGAGTGAAAGAACCCTTTAACACTTTGTGTGATAGTTTTTTCCGATCATTCACAACACTTATGTGATGTAAATCACGTATATTCCTTCATGATGTCTCTTCATGAACCTAATTTAGGAGATATATCTATGAGAATCCTTTTCAAGAATTTATTTATCTAAATATTTTATGAAAAACTTTTTTAGTATTTAAGGATGAGTTAGGAGGTATTTAAAGGCATAAATTCACCACCTTAACTCCACAAATTTTGGACAACCAACCGTTCCACCACACAACAATCGACATCATGTACTATATGAGATCCCATCACAAGATCAATTGAAAATTATTTGATGGTTGGAGATGTTTTATTATAGTGTTTTACATGATCCATCATGATATCCAAAGACAATCATGATCTCTACATGAGATCACATTGTGAGATACAAAGACAATCATGCGCTACGCAAGATCCCATCGAAAGATATAAAATTCATCATGTGGTGACATGGTCTTTAATAAACACGATATATCAATGTAATTTCCTTCTTTTTTTGTATTCATGTGAATCAAGATATCTCTTATTGAAATCCTTTGACAATCATGATTTGTGTTGTGCAAAAATACCTCAAGGTATCATTGAAGAATTTTTTAGGTGATTGTGTTTATTGACAAAGTGGAATTCTATGTTGTGATTGTTTACAAAGCAAACTATGCCATACAAACTTGTTGAAAAAGGGTATTTCATGGTGGAATGTCAAGTTCAAGAGTTGTGGTTAACGACCCATGTTTGATTCAAGAATGTCGACAAAGGAATGGATGATCTGGAGGCGATACAAAAAGTGCAGATACAAGGTCGCGCCGTTTTCCAGTGTTTACCAAATTTTTGGGCCTGAAAATCAAAAATTGAAGAAAAGTGATTTTTGGCAAAGGTACTTGCACACCGTGTACTTGAAGGAGAGGAAACTTGAACGCCTAATGTTCTTCAAGATTAGTACATCAAAATATAGAAAAGGGATAAGGGACACCCAGGTTTTGGGTTTGGTCGCGCAAGTGATTTGTGTGACAGGAGACTTGCGTGCCGAGGGGAGACTTGCATGCCATCTTGTAGGGTGTCCAAATGCCTATAAATACAGGTCGACCCCTCCTCATTTAGTGAAGAGTTCAACACTTAGAAAAATCAAAGCTCCCATCACGCAGGTGTGGTGATCGCTCAAGTGGTGTGTGGTCGCGCAAGTATAAGTTGCATGCCAGGTGATAGTTGTGCACCTAAGGTGGTTTGGGAAAGAAAGGAAGTGAGTCATGCAAGTTTTGAGTTGTATAATAAGGCGTCATGAGAGTGGTTTGGGGACAATTTCGTTCCAGATTTTGAAGAAGTGTGAAAATTATTGGTTGCACACCAATATTGGTGTGGGCATCAAAGGGTGTGCGTCGCGCAAGTTTGGAGTTAGAGAAGCTTATGTCGCGCAAGTGGTTGAGGTGGACTTGCGCGCCAGTTTTGACTTGTGCACCGAGACTTGCGTGCTGACTTAAAGAAGGGTGCCAAGTAAGGTTGAATCACGATAGTGATTCAGGGCTACGTGAGAGCTGGGAGATTGCCTGATACCTTCGGTACAAAGAGAGATTCATCTACGGGTGAAAGTTGGACTTCAATAGAGCATTTATATACAATAGAGGATGCATTCATTAGTGATAATGAAGAGATATACAGGTCTATAAACTGTGAGTGAATCCTTTCCAGAGCAGTGAGAAAAGGAAGAGGAAGAAGGTGATCCTCTCCACCGGCAGTGAGCCAGAGAGAGAGAAACATGGAGTGACCCTTGGGAAAGCAATGAGTTGACCCAAAACTTTGTAAAGGAAGTGAGCCTGAGAATAGACGTGATCTATCCCGAACCTTGTAAACAGCAGTGTGCTTTAGTGAATTTGGTACATCAGAAAATCTCTGGTGTATGCTCCTTGGACGTAGCCCAGTGAGGGTGAACTATGTAAAAATTGTCGTGTCCTGTGCATGCTTTACCTTATATTTATATCGTGAAACATGAAAGAGAGAGAAGAGTGTTTTTATTAACAGTGAAACAAGATCAAAACGGGATTTAATTTTAAATTAGTCATACCCTGATCCACCCCCCTCTCAGGATATTAAACCTTGTGGACCTAACAATTTGTCATCATACAGTTTACACGATTTCAATTTGATATCAGGTCAAACTTTCATGATCTGTGAGATTAGTTCAAACATTCAAAATCCGTGAGATCTGACATATCACCCTTGAATGAGATTTTACTTTTTGTAATTATTTGAGATCAAACATTTAATCCTTTCATGTTTTCATACATTCACACTTTCATTATATCAAACATTTATCTCTTTTGTGAGATTTTACATTTTTTACTTTTGCGATATCAGAAATTTGGAGTTTGTGTGAGATCAAATATCTTATGCACAATATTCATGTATTCTTTGACAATAAAACATTATCAAAAACTTCAAAAATTCTTAACAAAAACAATCAAACTAAAATACCTATTAGGAAGGATTTTTTATAACATTTTCCCCTATGGGATTTGTTGAAAACTCTTCACATTTCGATACCACATTAAATCTTAATCCATATTATACTAAAAATCATTTTCTTAAGATTCTAATAGAAATATGTGATTTACTCAACACATACTATTAGACAACATGATCCATGATAGGCATGAGAAACAAGAGTTTCATGCAAATTTCATTAGTGAATCACTTCATTCCCAAACCAGTCATCTACTTTCATCATGAACCCCATATGTTGTGATATATAACTTTTGATAAAAAAATCTTTAGCATTGTAATTTTTAAAATTCCCCTACTTTTTTTCCCCCTATCAAATTCTACCCAATCTTGATTAAGACATTTACCCCATTTTATAGCCACAATATCTCCCACTTTGTCAATTAACCAAAATTTCACTTCATTGTGGTCTATAATATGGTAAAGAACAAAAATAAACATATTAGGGAAAAAATCATACCTTTGGGAGAGGGGGTCCCACATCCACACTATTTCAAGTGTGGGGAGTTGAATGAACTCTAAGAGATAGTTGATGGTGTTAAAATTCTATTTGGGTGTGGAATTTTTCAAAATGTATGCAACCTATAGTTCTATAGGAACATAGTCCAACTTCACAATCCCTTACTCCACATTCTCCTTGATAAAATGATACTTTATTTCAATTTAAATTTTCCATGAATGATAAAATTTATTTTTTATAAGATTTATAGCCCTTGAATTTTTATAATGTATTCTGATCAAATACTTCACTTAGACTCCCATATCTTCAATTTGTTTCTTCTCCCACAAAAAATGCATGCAATATTGAGTGGTTATACTATATTCAGATACATCATTGCTCAATGAAATGAAATCTTGCTTTTTTATTATCCAATAAATACACAATATTATAAAATATAATTCACCACATGATGATTATTTTCTATCATATTGTGAATCAGTTCAATCTGCATCTATAGAGCTCAATAACTCTTACTGATATTTTTCATTGTATAATAAACTAAATTCTATAAATAAGTATTATCTTAAATAAAAGTAAGATTATTTATTTGGGATTAATTTGATACCATACTGCATGGAATGTTAGAAAAAAATATATGGTCGTGTTGTTATTATGTATAACAGGCTTCCAATGATCTGTTTGTATTCCATGACATTAACCATTTTTCATTCATCATATTGTGATGAATTCATCTGGGTAGAAAATTGAAGTAATAATCTCCTTTGAATTATCTGTTCAAAAATATTATCAAAACCTCATTGGAATATTTATATTGAGAAATGAATGTGTCAGAACATATTTGTGTCACCTGTAAACCAAGGGAAATTACCATTTCAACTATCATTGACATCTCTAACTCACTTTTTATGTATTATGAAAACTGTTTGTACTATAATTAATCTGATACATCAAATATTATGTCAAATAAATACACTATAACCATCATCCTTTGATTTATATCATTGTTTACATAGAGATTGTAATCAACTAAACCACACTGAAAAATGAGTTTCTTCATAAACTGATCAAGTCACAAATACCATGCTCTCAGGGCTTGTTTTAGCTCATATAGTTCTTTATTTAGAAAAAAACTATGTTCCCATCTTCATGAATGAGAAAAACATTTGGATACACAATTTAATCTTCTTCGTATTGAACCCCATTCAGAAATGATGACATGACGTCCATCTAAAAAACATAGAATTTTTTTCCACTAATATAATAAGGAATAATCTTATTGTCTCTAGCACCACAATAGGTGAAAATTGTTCATCAATATAACTACCCTCTATTTAAGAGTACCCTATTCACAAAAATCATTCTTTGTTTCTAATCACTATGCCATCTCCATTCAGCTTGTTGTGAAAGACTAATTTATTCCCAATGACATTCTTATCTGTTGGTCTCAAAAAAATCTCTTATGTATGATTATTCTAAATTTTATCAAGATATTCATCCATATCCTGAACCATGTTCTCATCTCCAAAAAATTTATCAAAACATTTAGTCTCTACCTAAGATAGAAAAGGAACTTTCTATAATGAATTCATTATTAATGTTTGAATTGGTGATTCCTAATCACCAATAATATTTAATCTATCAATTTTATCTCGATTCATAAAATTTTATGTAGAGATTTATTTTACTTCCTCCTTTTTATCATTGTTATATTCATTTAAATCATCATTTTACAATTCAATTCCCTTGAATGTGCTTAACTCATTATTACTTTCATCAGGAAACTTGTATATATATTGTTGAATATTTTGTTCATTCTATAATATAGTGAAATAATTGCATTCAAATTTCTTTCCAAGCCATTTTTTGAAACATTTATATGCTTTTTTACAGAATATCACTGAAATATCCCCTCATCTCCTCATGATTCAAATTTCCCAGGTTTCTCATTATTAAGAATAAAACATTTACTTCCAAATATTCAAATTTATTTCAAGTTTGGATTCTTTTGATAACACAAATCAGATGGAGTCTTTTCTTCCCCTAGACATAACAAATACCTATTGGATATGTAGACCTATGTTAAGAATAATTCATTCCAGAATTTATAAGGTAGGTACTTTTTAGTTAGTATTATTCTAGATAGGTTTTTATGTTCTGATTTTTCCTCTCAACCACTCCATTTTTTGTAGATTTATCACTGCAAAAACATGATACCTTATATCATGCTTCGTGAGATAATATTCTAATTGAATATTTGTGAGTTTAGTACCATTTTAAATAAAAAACATTAGAATCATCTTTCCAAGTGTCTTTTTAGATTCCCTTCAATACTATTTTATGGAAATAAACACATCAGAATTATGGGAAATGAAAAATACCCATTCCATTCAGTTGGAATCATATATAAAAAGAATATAATACCTATTACTATCAAAATATCTCGGCAATATAGGTCCAAATACATCTATATGAACTAATTCAAGAACTTTGGATGACTTTTACTATTTTTTTGTATACATATTTCAGATGATCTTCCATTGTTGACAAGAATCATACATGTGGGTATGATCATGTGATAGCTTTGGAAGATCGTAAGAAGCATCCCATTTGACCAGATCTTCAAGGGATAATATTTATAGACGTCCAAGTCGATTATTCCATAAACTATTTTCTTCCTCTCGGGATAAAAGGAACATATCTTATTCTCTACTAAAAAGGTAAAGATAATCCTTTGTTCTTTTTTTCTATATAACAACTAAACCATATATTCCATTTAGGATACACATATTCTTTGTAAAGATTATATCATACCCTAAGTCACATAGTTTACTTGCACTAATAAATATTGGACTAAGACCTTCAACAAATAGAACATCAACATGTATCATTTCTACCCCCTAATTTTAATTTTCTAAATCCAATAATCCTCATGACTTCATCATTTAAAAATTTGATAACACAATCCTTATCATATTTTATATCTGTTTGAATATCCTTATGACCTATCATAGGGGATGTGCAACCACTATTAAGGATCTATACACTAGAATGATCTGATGCTTAAAGGGAAGTCTCTGAAATCAATTCCTACTAAGCTATATTCTTTTTGATCCATGAATTTACTTCATACCTAGTATGGATTTATTATCTTGATATTACCTAAAGTATGATAGACCATCTCAATATTGCAGAGCTGAAAATCAATTTTTTATTTTCAGCTCATTTGATGATACATTGAGTTGATTCTTATGATCACATTCAATATGATTCAACACATTTATCTGCATTATTGATGAGAAATATATTTCTATGTGTCTTAATCATCCACACATTAAATAGTGACCATAAAATTATATCTTGAAATATTGATCTCTATATGGATACCTCTATTGTTCGGGTTACCATTAATAAAGTTTCACTATGGAACATACATTTTGAGAATGTCCCATCATTCCACTACAATAACACCTTTTAAGAGGTATATTCCTGCACATTTTTGCAGGACTAGTTCTGCCATGGTTCTTATGAGTATTATAATTCTGATTTGTACCCAAATAAACTTTAATCCTTGGAGTGGGAACTTGTGGTCTGACATAAATCACCACAAATTTCTATTTGTAATAAATCCCCATACCAACCACATTTTTTGGATATGACTATCACTTATGTTCCTCTAGAACTCTATGGTTCACTTTTATCTCTTATTTTTCCTGACTGATCTTATTTTTTGATTTCATACTAGGAGTCAGTAGTTTTTTTTGATCCTCAACATTTTGTTTCAGGCCGAATAAATCCTCTTTAATTTATTCGATAAATTTTATTTTTATCTTTCATAGTTTTATTATAACCACCAATCACCTTTTTTTGTTTCTTTATCTTTGAGCTTGTACTCACAAACTATTTATTAATTCTCTAGAATTGAAGAGTTAATTTTTTTAATTTTTTTTATCTAGCTTAGACTTTTATTTTTCCTACTACTTGATATAATTTCATTCATAAAAAACTTATCTTTTTGATATCTTGGTTTGGGATCTCAAAGCATTTGTCTCTTTAAAAGAAGATTTTAATTTATCCTGTATATCAAATCTTCCTTTAACTCATTCTTAATTAATGTAGATTTTCCCTTTTTTAGGAGCTATAGACAACTTCCACCATAGCATTTTCTCCAAGATCTGTTTAGTTCTCAATATCTTCATCATCTGATTCATCTGAACTATCATTTTCACGTGAAAGGAAGTTCTTTTTTCTGTTGAAATTTCCTTAAGGATTTTTCTTACCTTTCATATTGGATGAATTCTTGTTTATAAGAATTTCAACATCCTCATCATTATCTTATTGAACCTTCTTAGGACACCTTTCTATAATATTTCCAACCTTTACACATTTAAAGCATTCAAGTAGGATTTTCCCTTTGAACATTCCTTTTCCTCTTTGAAGATTTGAGCAAAGGAATGACATAACCTCATCTGTCGCTTCTTCTTCTTTTCCAACATCACTGGTGAGCATCTTTATGGCCTTGAATACCGCCTTTTGGCCTTCTATTTTTTCCACAGACTCATTATCATAATTTCTAATCACATATGCAAGTAGAGTACTATTAAAGCTAGCCAATGCTAGAACCTTTGGATCTTTATCTTCTAAGATAGAAAATTTTGGATTGAACTGAGATGGAAGTTGCTTTAATATGCGCTTAAATATATTTATCCCATTAATAATAAAACATACATACTCTTTATTTTATATTTAAACATGATTTATTACATAAACTTTCCCTAAATACAAGTCATATGATCGAGAGGTCTAGTGTAATTGGGGTTTATGAAAATTACATAAGATCATAAAACATGAAATAAATCAACATCTATACTGAAAACTTTTTTGACATGCCCACAAAATTCCTTCGTACTTAACATAGCATGGGATAACCTAAGAAGACACATAAGAAATTGATAAGCTATAAATCCCAGTAAGGGAATTAACATGGAACAACAGAAGGATAATAATACATGTTATACAAGGCATATAAATAAGGTATAAAGAAACATGAGTAATAAGGCATTATTTATCATGATAATCATAACATGTAAAATGTCAAAACGACTTAAAACACTGCATCATAAACATAAGTCAAAGATAAAACTTCAATAATTCATAGTAAGAAAAGTCCCATAAATGAATCAGGTAAACCCCTATCCCAACATGGAATATCATGATACTAAACATTACCCAGTGCATTAGAGTGCTATCAGGGTGAACCTTTCATAAATATTACAATCTCATGCTTAAGTGTGCCACATAGATCATATAACATAGATTCATTCAACATCATAATTTTATTCCCTGATATAGAAATGTGGAATACATAAATGTAAGTCCCCAATCAATAAACTATGTTAATAAAGTTTAATACCCTTGATAGAGAAATAGGCATGGTTTTCACTACACAGTTATTTTGGCATGGTAAATCATGGTGCAATCTCTGCATAAAAACGAAATTATATAGAAATTTATAAAATGGGTTGATGAGAGAGAAAGTGGTATCTATAAATTATACATGAAATGGATAGTAATAGGGACTTTGAAGGATATTTAGTGATATATTTAATTGGAAATAGAAGGCATAACATAATAAATAATCTTAAAGGAAGAGGGAAAAAATAACCCTTATGATATTTCTGCATGGTATCAGGTGTACATAAAGGTTCATAGTAGGGTTAAATGCGAGTGAAAGGGGATATAATAATTAATAAAATAAGTGTAATGTAGGTGGGAAAGGTAAAAATTTATCCCAATATAAGCAAATAGAAATTAATAAGGCACGTTATAAATGAAGTGTTTGATTAAAAGAGGAGAGAGAGAATCACTTACGGGTTTTGGCATAGTAACGAATTTGGTAAGGGTCAAAATTAGGAGGGGATAAATGATAACCTATAAAAATAACATCAATTGAAAATTAAGGTAATCATTATAATTAAATGGAAATATAATTAATTGAAATTAAAATGACTAATCTGAATAAAGGTTCTTGAATTCAAAGGTGGGGAGAGAAATCCATTATGATGTTTTGACATAGTAACGACTTAGGTAAGGATAAAAATGAGAGTGTATCATTGCTATGTCATTAAAATGATATAAATTAGACATTAGGGGGCTCATAATAAATGAATAAAAATATAAAAAATCGAAATTATAATAAAAACTTTTAAATAAGGTTTTTGAATTGAATGATAGAGGGAAATGTGAGAATTTCTTACTTGGATCTGTGACTATAAAGGCTTAGGGGAGGATTATTGGGAGCTTAGAGGTTCCTTGGGAGGACTCTAGGGTGCATATTAAAGTGTGTGGTCAATATTGAAGGAGTTTTAGTGAGGATAATTAAGATATTTGGTGGGTTTATATAGGAAAAAAGGGGGATTTCATTATTATTTTAGTTTTGGATAGTACATAAAAAATTATTCCAGACCACAAACCATCTCAAGGGGTTTCACATGGTTTTTGGAAAATCTGAGTGGTATAAATTATTTTATGAGTCCAAGGGATGAATATAATAAAATATTTCACTTTTTTATGTGGAGGCGAGTCACACTTTCAAAGAAATGATTTTAAAATCTAAAAATATATTAATATCCATGGAAAATTAAACAATGCATTACAAAATACAGAAATTAAATGTGAAATTAAATTATTTTAAAGTAAAAAAATATTTTTGACATATTATACCTTTTATAGTATTTATTAAATCACTATTGTTCCATTATGATGTCATAAAACACACCATATTTTTATATAGTATTTAATTTTTACCCAAAAATTTGACTATCTAAGAAAAATTTGAAAAATTAACAATTGGATAATTTAGACATATTGATTCCAAAAATAATATTTACTTTATCTAAATAATTTTATAAATATTTGAATGTTCACTTTTAAAATAAAAACTTACATTTATTGATAATTATGGGTTTTTCATAATAACCGTTTTCAAACCCTAATAAAAATTACATTTGACATCATAAAAATTATGTGATAATTTATATTAAAAACAAGTAATTTAATAAACATATTTTATTAAAATATTATTTATCTCAAAATCCATTATTTCATAAAAACTAATTTCTAAAAATACTATTTGTAACGCCCCGACCCAAGTTACCCAGAGTCAGTACATTATTATAAAGCATTGGCATGATCACAAGGAATCAAGTCCCGAACGACCGATCAGTTTAGTAGTCTTGGAAAATAGAATACATAAATAAGTTCACCTTTACAACTTGAGAAGAAAAACAACAGTAACTTATTCCATTAGAAATGTCCAAGCCTCCTAGATAATGCCTGAAAGTCATTCATAACTAACTTCTTCATATCCTGGGATAATAAAACATAAGAAAGGGGTGAGCTCAGATGCTTAGTAAGGGTAAATAATTTAGAAGAAGATAACATAATCATAAGGCATGATGAATAATTGAAAACACAGGCCTTTAGAATTAATAAACATGAACACTTTAAGGAAGAAATATGAGTTGAGTAAATAATGCTGTAATAAAACATAGTCATGGGTATTCTACTAGCTCAATAACCACATGAACTATCAATATTATTTTAATAATGAGGTAATGTATAATAAGATAAATTCGGATATATTTTTTCAAGGCCTCAGCCAATATGACTAAGAATGATTAAGGCCTCGGCCAAAACCATATATCAAATTGGGAAAGGCCTCATCCAATTACACATCTAATTGTCTCATGAGACCTATCGGTTCATAGAGGAGCTATATTATGCTACACCCATCACTTACTATGTCCAATACATTCCTCGTATGAAAAGGTTGAAGCATAACCCAACATTTGTATTAAAAGTAGCATAAGAAATTTCAATACTTTATCCATAAACCATGAATGGTACAAAAATAACACATCCACAATCAAAAATATCACAAAACCTTCAATAAAATATGGAAGTTTTGTATCATAATAAATTAACTTCAAACAAATTTAAAATCCATCAAAGGATATTGACATAGATGAAATTAATTTGTAAATCTCTTTGAGAGAAGTATCCCTTTTTCATGAAAACATTAAAAAGTCACAAAATATAGAAAGGAATACGTTTAAAGACATTTTTGAATCAAAGTGTCCCATCCCACTTTGAAACTTTTTAATGGAATTAACATTTTAAAAACATTGATGTCCATATAAATAAATCCTTAAAAACCATTTTGAAAACATGAACATTAATGAGAATGATTTAGAATAATAGATATTTAAAATATTTAAAATGATGTTTTAATAAAAGATTCCATTAAAAATAATCCCTTTGAAAACTATTTTATGAGACATGGATATGGATAATAAATATTTCCCATTAAAAACATACCCATAAACAATCTCAAATAATAATGAGATTGAGGAATTAACCCTTACCTTGGAATTTCCTTTGGTCGAGGGTACGTTTAACCTCTTGTATAATGAACATAATATGTTATTAGATTATACCAAAACCATATTAATATTTACTATATCATAAATTATTCATTTATAACTTTATACTACCCATTTAATAATTATTTCCCTGTTAAATTAACATTTTGGGTGATAATCGCTTTCTTTATCGTACTTGTTTTAACAAGTTATTATTGATCATGCCATTTATATCATGATTTAAATACTTACAGAATATAAAAAAGGATTTATATATCATATATATTTATAATATAAATATGTATAATAGATGTATATTAGAAATGGAAAACACCATTTATGGAGACGGTAGGTCGTACGTACGCATAAACGCTGTGTTCGTACGTACGCACGAGCGACAATATGATTATATTAATGAATAAATCATATGTAATTGGATGACATATTATATATACGGAATCATTAAAATTTTATATTTATTATTTACATCCATTATACTCATCATTATACTGATCCAAATAATGAAGTGTTTCAATAAAAAAACTACACCATGACGTGGAGACGGTAATCCGTACGTACACACTTATAGTGACTTTGTCATTTATAAGATGGATAGTATAATTAATATTATTGTACCATTTTTATAATAACATCATAGTATATAGAAGATACTGGTGTTATTATTTTAGAATGTAAAAAACAAAGAAAGAGGAAGTGGATGATGAAAATAACTTGAAAGAGGTGTTGAAATATTTAACTCTTCTTCAGGTTCTTCCTTTTGATTTGATCAAAAGGGCTCCTTAAGTTGGATTTATGACCAAAGGAAGGACTCTATGATGAAGTTAGGATAGTTTGGATTATATTTGGGTAGGTTTTTTCCAAGACAAATGGCTTTGGAGGTGTGAATTTGAGAGAAGGGAAAGTGCCCTTTTATAAAAGGGGTGAGGGGCACCTTAAGAAAAACTTAAAATATTATTTTATATTAAATTAATATTAGGTTTATAATGGATAAAAAATGATTTATGTATAGTATAAGGTGGGTATGGGTCGAAATAATCTCAACCAATTGGTTTTAGAGAAGTTTAGGTTACAATTTTAACCTTATCTTTTAGATTTAACTCAGTTAAATAATTTAACTTTTATCGTGCCTTCTTGTATTCTTACACTATATGGTTAATAAACTTAATATAAAATTTCAAGAGAACATCAATTGGTTCATTAATAATATATATAATATTATTTAATACATTTTTTAAATCCTTATATTTTTAGGAATATTATATAATTTAATAGTATAATATTTGTTTTCAAAACTCATTTATGTCAATTTTGACAATATTGGGTATTTTGTTTTTGTGAAAGTCATAACAACCTTATCACTTCGAAATTTTTTATTATAATCAAACCTAAAATGTCATATTAACCTGGAAAATTAGTTTAATGCATCAAAAGTATGAATTTATATTTATTTTTATATTTATAATGTCAATTATTTTAATCTTTCATTAATAATGAAATTACTGCATCATCATTGTGTCATAAATAAATTTTATTATTTAATGTATACAAATTATAAATCAAATACCATTTCCTAGGAAATATTTTTATATTTCTAATGAATAATTATATTTGAATTTATCTTATGTATAACTCCATATTAAAAATGGTTCAGTTAATAAACTTTGAATTTTAACACTTTTAACTTTTCTTTAAATAAAATATAGTAAATGCCCTAATCTAATCCAAGTGGACCTAAAGGATCATATTTTTGTTTTAAGGTTTATTTTGGTCGAAATATACTTATCCAATAGAATTAGGACATGTGTTAGGATAATTATAATATCATTTTACCCTTAATTACCCTATTTAATAAAAGTCAAAAGTTATTGTTCACAAAAAATTATTTTCATCTTATTGAACCACATTTTACTAATTTAGGTTAACAATTTCTCTCATATTTTTAAAATTCAACTCACAAAAGCTGTGAAATTAAGTTTTATGCAAATTTTAAAATGCTCCAAGAAGGTGGTTAAAAGACGTTAAAATTTCAATAAAATTTTTATATATCTAAACTTATTATAAAATGACTCCAATGAATTACATTGAAATTATATTGGTATTATGTATCTATATCTACCTAAAATAAATTTAAATAAAATAAATAATTATTTTAATGAAAAGTCGATTTTAACCAATAACTCTGTATTTTTCACTATTCATCAAAAATTGAATGTTTTCAGAAACATACCAAAAATTCACCCTAAGATAATTTTTATATTCCAAATTAAAAAATGAAGTCTATTTTACTAAATTAAAAACATAGAAATTGAATTTATTAATTTAAAATTAATTCTCGTTGTCAAGGCCAAATGCGTATTTTTAAGAAATAATAACTACCAAAAGATTGACACTTATTTATGTCCAATTTCAAAGTGAAATTACTTCCAATGACCAAAATTGGATTAAATGGTTAAAATATAACCTTATTATACTTCGAAACCATTGAAATTTATAGTCGAACACTATAAATTATTTTTATTAAAAAATATGTTTTCAGTTAAAATTTATTCTTTTTCACTATTCACCAAAAATTGAAAGTTATCATAAAAACACCAAAAATTTATCAAAACTAAATTTTTATGTCCCAATTATAAATAAGAAGTTTATTTTGTCAAATTTAATATATAAAAGTTTCAAATATTGGATTTAAAAGGATTTCTCCATTAAAAGGTGGTAAAATTTCATTTTTTGAAAAATACTTCTTTTATCTGAAAAAATAAATTTGTTCTTATATTATGTCTAAGAATCTCATAATATGGATTCTATAATTATAAGTAATATATAAAATTCAAAATTCAGTTAATACTATTCATAACTACTTTTGAACGACTAGTTTGGTAAGTCGTGGTGCGCTTCGACTCAATGTTACGTGTAGTGTAAGTTATTGAATTAAATTGAAGAAATAACGTACTATGAAATATTGGGGTGTTACATTCTCCCATAATTTAATAAATTGTGTCCTCACAATTTGAAATTGTTCTTCGAAAATAATAGGATAAAAATAGAAAAATACCTTTGTAGAGAACCCAAATTGGAAATTGGGTTAATAAATTTTAGTCTTAATAAGAGGGAAAGGGAAATGAAGAAGTCACCACCAAATTATGATATCGATTAAGAGAACATTGGGGGAAATTAGAGACACATAATTAGAGAAAAAACATAAATATTTATTGGAAATTATTGAGGTCATCAATCACAAACAAGTGTAAAATTGAGGTCCACAAAGCCATCAATCTAAGATGATTTAGAATATCATCAGTTCAAAAAAAAACCTAAGGTATTAGGATAACAAATTTTTGGTTTTAATATCACTTATCTAAAGTTTAAGAATTAATTTATTCATAGAATAATATATATATATATATATACTTGAAAAGTATAGTTCCATCCTTTAACTAATTTCTACCACAAACTCATATTTCACTCCAAAATATAGTAGAAATAAAAAATATCATATTTATCCATATACCATGAAAAAACTAATTTATAATAACCAAGGACATCCTGTAGGCTAGTGGTAGTTCATAAAGCCTTGTCGCACTTTGGTTGTGGGTTCGATTCCTACAGCTTTGTTCGACGCGACGGGTTATCACCCAACCTCCGGGTTGTCCGTTTAGAAAAAATACAAAAAATAATCTTAAGAAATGATTTTACCTTAAAAATAGAATCCAATGTAAAAATAAATCCATTCTAACCTTTATACATATCTAAAATACTTATTTTCAAACTCACAATACAAAATTTATAAAGATGTAAAAAACAATGAAGATCCTTTTTACCACGTAATAACATATGAATACCTTAATAATCTATTCTTTTAAAACATGGCAACATCCCGAATTACCATAAAACCTTATTGATTACATTCATGATCCCTTATTCCTTATAAAACACTAGATATATTCTTTATATCTATTTTTTTTCAATATTCCAACAATGATGGATTAAAAAAACCATTAATCAGTTCCAAGGTAGTCAATAATATCCAATATAATTTATCCAAATCAACCGTCTCTTATTACAAAATCACTACCTCAGTATTTGGACTATATTATGGTTTACCTTTCCTTTAACCATATATATTTTAGAAACAATTAACCTACTATTGAGTCACTTATATTGGTTCCACACAATCAAAAATCCTTAATTAAATTGTACTGCAGTACAATCCTTATATACTCCATAATTATTATAACCAATACATCGTTGATTCAATACTAAAATGACATAATTTTTTAATATCAACATTAGGACACTAGTCATTAATCTTCATCTGTGGTAATATCATAACATTATTATTATCCAATAACATCATTTGTGGTATACTATGATGATTTGGAAATTGATTTTCCTAGTGTCCCAAATCCTTAAAGATGAAGCATTGTACATTTGAAACCTTTTTATTACCCTTGAAATCAGGTACTTGGTTTCCTTTTTCTCCACACTTATAAAAAACTCCAATTCCTTCAAGCATTTACCAAGGTGATTCTTTCCACATTTATCAAATATGGGAAAATCTTTCTTTCCCCTCTTCTCTTTATCCATCTTTCTTTCTTCCATCCTTTTCTTCCCTTTCTTCCCTTTAAATCCATAGGACTTAGAGAATTATTTACTTATCTTATTAACACATGATACTATTTCTTCATATAATTAGAATATGTGGGAGACTATTTCCCTTTTAAATGTTGGCTTAATACCATGAAAGATATGATCGTTATTAATCTTTCAATCATGCATATTACTAGAATTCTCATTCCTTCTACTAGGTGCCATTTCTAAATAATGGAATACACTAGGTTAGTTTATGAATCTTAATTCATGATTACAAACTTGTAAAATACCTAATATAAATTTAATAGTTTATGGATATAATTGATAATCGTAAAAATGTTTTCTTTAAGAAAGTATTTACTCTTAAATACTTCATAATGGATTGTAATGAAAATGTGAATTATCCTAAACATATTCCCCAGGATTGTCATAACCAAGAGTGTATCAAGGCCCATTGTCAGGCACTCGTTCCTGTTCGAGTCTATCTCAAAGCGGTGCTTTCGGGTTTTACCCCTAGGAACATATTCTCTAGATCTGCCTCTACCTACTCGTATCTAGACGGGGATGTATTTCCTAGAAAAATCACAAAATCTCTACATTACAAAAATTATAGGAAGTTCTTATATACTAATCCTCAAAGTCTATCTTAGGATAATGTGTTCTAATCAGAGTTTATCTAAATCTAGTTTCTAAGGTTTGTACTAAACTTCCTCTGATACCAACTGTAACCCCCCGACCCTAGTTACCCAGATTCAGTGCATTATTAAATAGCATTAACGTGATCACAAAGAATTAAGTCTCGAAGGACCGATCAGATTAGTAGTATTGGAAAATAGATTACAAACATATGTTCATATTTACAACTTTAAAAGAAAAACTATAGTTATTTATTTCATTATAAATGTCCAAGCCTCCTAGATCATCCCTGCAAGTCACTCATAAATAACTTCTTCATATCTTGGGAAAATAAAACATAAGAAATGGGTGAGCTCAGATGCTCGGTAAGGGTAAATAATTTAATGGAAGATAACATAATCAATAGGCATGATTAATAATTAAAAACACATGCCTTTACAAATAATAAACATGAACACTTTATGGAAGAAATATGAATTGAGTAAATAATTCCATAATAAAACATAGTCATGGGTATTCTTCTAGCCGAATAACCACACAAACCATCAATATTATTTTCATAATGAGGGAATTTATAATATCAGACATTCTGAAACATTTTTTCAAGGCCTTGGCAAAGAAGTCTAAAAATTATTAAGTACTTGACCAAAACCATATATCAAATTGGGATAGGACTTGGTCAATTCAACTTATAATTGTCTCATGAGACCTACTGATGCATCGAGGAGCTATAGCGGGCTCCACCCGTCACTTACTATGTCCAATACATTCCTCATATGAAAATGTTGAAGCATTACACAACATTCGTATTAAAACTAGCATGTGAAATGTCAATACTTTATCCATAAACCATGAATGGTATAAAAATAACACATCCATAGTCAAACATATCACAAAACCTTCAATACAATATGGAAGATTTTTGTCATAATAAATCAACTTCAAATAAGTTTAAAATCCATCAAAGGATATTCAAATAGATGAAAATGATTTGTAAAACTCTTTGAGAGAAGTATCCCTTTTTCATGAAAACATTAAGAAGTCACAAAATTTAGAAAGGAATACATTTAAAGAAATTTTTTAATCAAAGTGTACCATACCACTTTGAAAATTTTGAATGGAATTAACATTTTAAAAATATTCATGTCTATATAAATAAATCCTTAAAAAACCATATTTAAAACATGGACATTAATGAGAATGATTTAGGAGAATAAATATTTAAAAAATTTAAAATTATTTTTTAATAAAATATACCCTTAAAAAATCCCTTTCAAAACTCTTTTATGAAACATGGATATGGATAATAAATATTTCCCAGTAAAAACATACCCATAAACAATCTCGAAAAATAATGAGATTGAGGAATTAACACTTACCTTTCACTTTACTTTGGTTGAGGGTACGTTTAACCTCTGGTATAATAACCATAGTATGTTATTAAAATATAACAGAACCATATTCATATTTATTATATTATAAATTATTTATTTATGACTTTACACTACCCATTTAATAATGATTTCCATGTTAAATTAACATTTTGGGTGATAACTGCTTTCTTTATCGTACTTGTTTTAGCTTGTTATTCTTGATCGTATCATTTAGATCATGATTCAAATACATACAGAATATAAAACATGATTTATATATAATATATATTTAGAATATAAATATGTATAATAGATGTATATATGAAATGGAAAACACTGTTTATGGAGACGGTAGGCCGTACGTACGCATAAACGATGTTTCTGTTCTCATGTCGTATTGAGTGGAACTAAGTGAATAAGATATATATAAGTATATATATATATATATAGTAGAATTATTATGTCACATATTACATAATTATTGATGATATATATTTTATAATCATCTTTGAATGGTGAACGTGGAAATGAATCTAATCGCGTTGTGTAGACGGTAATCCGTACGTACGCAGAAGCGACAATATCATTATATTGATGGAGAAATAGTATTTAAGTGGATGTTATATCATATATAAAGAATAATTAACATGTTATATGTATTATTTACATCAGTTATACTTATTATTATACCCATCCAAATAATGAAGTGTTTGAATAACAAACTACCCCACGACATGGAGATGGTAATCCGTACGTATGCACGTATGGTGACTTTGTAATTTATAGGATGGATAGAATAATGGATATAGTTGTACCATTTTTATAATAAAATCACATTATAAATAATATAATGGTGTTATTATTTTGGAATTGGAACAACAAATAAAGAGGAAGTGGAAGAAGAAAAGAACTTGAAAGAGGTGTTGAAATATTTACCTCTTCTTCGGGTTCTTCCTTTTGATTTGATCAAAAGGGCTCCTTAGGTTGTCTTTATGACAACAGTAAGGCATCTAGGATTAATTTAGGATAGTTGGGAGGATATTTGGGCAGCGTTTGTTCGAACTGAATGGCTTTGGAGGTGTGAATTTGAGAGAAGGGGAAGTGCCCTTTTATTAGAGGGGTGAAGGGAACCTTAGGAAAAACTTCAAATATTATTTTATAATAAAATAATATTCGGTTCATAATGGCTCCAAAATTATTTATTTAGAGGATAATGTGGGGATGGGTCGAAAACCTCTCAGCCAATAGGTTTTAGACAAGTTTAGGTTACCAATTCAACCTTATCTTTTAGATTTAACTCTTAGTTAAATAATTTAACTTTTACCGCGTCTTCTTGTATTCTTACACTATATGGTTAATAAAATTACTATAAACTTCAAAGAGAACCTCAAGTGGTTCATTAATGACATATATAATATTATTTAATCCATTTTTCCCAACCTTATATTTTTAGGAATATTATATAATTTAATAATATAAAAGTTGTTTTAAAAACTCATTTATGACAATTTTGACACTATTGGGTATTTGGTTTTTGTGAAAGTCATATCAACCCTATAAATTCGAAAAAAATTTATCTAATCAACCTTAATATGTCATATTAACCTAGAAAATTATTTTAATACATAAAAAATATGAATTTATATTTATTTTTATATTTATAATATCATTTATTTTAATCATTCCTTAATTAGGAAATTACTACATCATCATTGTGTCATAAATAAATTTTATTATTTAATGTCTAAAAATTATAAATAAAATACCATTATCTAGGAACTCTTTTTTTATTTCTAATGAATATTTATAGTCGAATTTATCTTAAGTATAACCCCAAATTAAAAATGGTTTAGTTAATAAACTTCTAATTTTAACACTTTTAACTTTTCTTTTAATAAAATATAATAAATGCATTAATCTAATCCAAGTGGATATAAAGGATCATATTTTTGTTATAATTTTGATTTTGGTCGAAATATACTTATCCCATTGAATGAAGACATGTGTTAGGGTAATTATAATATCATTTTTTACTCATAATTACCCAATTTACTTTTAACCGTGGTAAATAAAAGTCAAAAGTTACTATTCACAAAAAAATATTTTTATCTTATTGAACAAAATTTTACTTAATGAGGTTAACCATTTCTCTCAGATTTTTGAAATTAAACTCACAGAAGTGGTAAAATTATGTTTTATGCAAATTTTCAAATGCTCATAGAAGGTGGGTAAAAGACTGTAAAATTTCAATAAACTTTTTATATATCTAAAATTATTATAAACTTAATCCAATGGATTAAATTGAACTTATGTAGGTATTATGTATATGTTTTGAACTAAAATAAATTTAAATATAATAAATAATTATTTAAATGAAAAGTCAGTTTTAAACAATAACGCAATATTTCTCAGCTCTGGATTCGTTTGCATGGGCTCAACTGGGTCCTCTGGCATCCCAAAATTCTGCATGATATTGGCATGGCAATTGGGACTCCCATTCGGCTTGATAAAGAAACTGAGGATGTTCGGTTTGGTCATTTTGCTAGGATGTTGGTAGAGGTTGATCTTAGTTCTACTTTGATCGACAAGGTAACTCTTTCCACCCCTTCTGATAACATTCAAATTGATGTTGAGTATGAAAAAAAGCCTCTTTTCTGCAATGTATGCATGGCTGTTGGACACTCTTTAGAATTATGCAGGAAGAATATGTCTTGTGAGAAATGTGGTGTGAGAGGACATTCAACAGTCCTCTGTCGCAGGAAATCCAACCTGAAGGATTCGATATTTCCAAAGTCTTCTGCTCATGATGGTGATGCAAATCTAAAGTCGGCTCCTGATCATGGTAAAGGGATTTTTATTGATGATTCTCCGAAGGAGGCTCGTAGTGGCCCTTATTTTACTCGATCTGATTTGGCTAAAGAGGTTCCTCTAGCTGAGGACATCCCTTTGCGGACTCCAGAACGGGTGATCCCTGATTCTCACCAGGTTGATGTCTCTAAGCAGGGTGATGTGCAGCTTCATGATGATTTTCAACATGAAATCCAGAAGCATTTTCAGTCATCTGAGTTACCTGAGAAATGGAGGAACATTTCTGAAGATGAACAGGGGAAGGCGCGCTCCCCGATCAGGGTCTCGGGCAATGGTGGTCATGTCTCTTATAAGGATGCAATATTGAATGGCAAGTCAAAGACTACTGAAAGTGAAGGTCCTCCCCTTAAGAGGAGACCACGCAAGGATTATACTAATGTACCTAGAACTGTGTCTACCAGATCGTCGTCCAAGGTGTCAAGGAAAGTGGATTTGGATATCTTGAAAATCCTCAATAGGGACAAGTCTCAATCTGAGTGGGAGACTGCTGGTGATTCTGATTATGGAAACGACATGTCCTTTTATGATCTCTAGACTTGCTCTTGGTGGATGAGGGCATGTTTGTTGTTTGACCCCATCTGCCCCTATTTTGTTCTTTTTTTCTTTCTCTTTATTAATGCAGATGCTTTGCCCCTCTAAAAAAAAAAATTCTTTTAATACTATTCATAACCACTTTTAACGGCTATTTTGGTAAGTCGTGGTGCATTTGAACTCAGTGTTGAGTGTAGTGCAAGTTGTTGAATAACATTGAGGAAATAACGTACTATGAAATCTTGGGGTGTTACACTAGTTGTCCTTTAAAACTAATTTACAAAGTAACAATAATAAAAAGAAAATATTATATTCATTATCCTATAAAAAATAAGGTATGTAATTCTATTATTAGGGTCTTGATACACTTCCCTTTATTACACCAGTGCATCCTCTAAGAGTAAGGTGTGTGATTTTGGTGCTTTATTGGGGCCATTCGGTAAACATAGATTGGGCCGTGAACTTGATGAGTTTGATCTTCTCCCGTAAAAAGTTTCACTCGTGATTAAATTTTCGGATCTCAGATTGGGAATGGTCTAGGGAAAATCCCGTAAATTATACATCCATTGGAAGCTCCAATAAATGGGCTTTACAAGGTAAGATTGTACTGGTTGAGGCCATCACTTCCTTTTTCTATGTCAAATGGATTTTTTAAAACCTTATACTTGTACAAGTCATGTGATAATTGTTCAATGGCTATATGATCATTGGAAATGATACTTAATAGTCATTAAAATCCAATTATATATAATAAAACAAAATAATTTCATGTGTTTTATATATCCATAAGACATTTAATTAAATCAAAAGAAGGGGAATTTTATTCATAAAAGTCTGGGTCGTTAAAATCTTCCCCCTTAAAAAATTTCATCCCCAAAATTTCCTTTTCCCACACTAAAACAGACAAGGAAAATTCCACTTCATCACCTCCTTTAGTTCCCATGTTTCTTCTTCAAACTTGTGGTTTCTCCTCAACACTTTTATGAGGGGTGTTGTCTTATTACATAGAACTTTTTCTCTACGATATAAGATCTTCACAGAATTCTCCTCATAGGAATGGTCATTTATCTATGGTACAACCTCTTGATTGAGTACATGTGATGGGTATGGAATATAGTTTCTTAAGATGGATACATGGAATACATCATTTACTTGAGATAGGTTTAGTGAAAGTTCTAGTTAATAGGACACTACTCCGATGTGATCAAGGATATCAAATAGGATGATGTACCATGGACTAAGCTTTCCATTCTCCCAAAATCTCACCACTCTCTTATATGGAGATATGTGGAGGAATACCATGTCTCTAACATCAAACTCTAGGTGTCATCGATGATTGTCAACATAACTCATTTTTTATACACTGAGAAGCTTTGATCTACTGCTGGATGATCTTAACCTTCTCCAAAATTTCATCAACCATTTAATGACATAGAAGTTTTTGTTCCCCAGCTTCATTACAACATGTCAGTGTTCTGAACCTCTTCCCATGAATGACTTCATAGGGGGACATTTGGATGCTCAAGTGGAAACTATTATTTTAAGAGAACTCCACCAAATAAAGATGTTGGTCCATCTAACTTTCAATTCCATTGAGAAATATCTAAATATATCCTCATGTGTTTGGATAGTCCACTCAGATTATCCATCAATTTGAGGATGATATGCCATATTGAAGTCTAGATTAGTGTTTATATCATACTAGAGACTTTTCCAAAATATATAAGTGAATATTGGATCTTGATTGGACACAATTGATAGTGGTACTCCATGTAGCCTTACCACCTCTCTAATGTAGATTCATTCTAGTTGATCCCATGATAAATCATATCGAATCAAGATGAGGGGAGCATTATTTGTAATACAATCCATAACAACCTAGATAACATTGTTTCCCTTGGATGTCTTTGGAAGTCTGGTGACAAAGTCCATGATGATGTTTTTCAATTTCCATGTTGGTATGGGTATTGGTTGCATCATCCTCTTAGACTTCTACCTTTGAGCCTCCACTTTCTGACATACCAGACACTTTGATGTATATTCTATGATCTCCTTCTCTATGTTATCCCACCAATAGTGATCTCAGATATCTCAATACATCTTTTTGTTTCTTGGGTTAATAGAGAATGTCGAACTTTGTGAATCATCAAAATGTTCTTTCTTAAACTCCAAATTTGATGGAACACATAGTCTTGATACAAATATCACAACTAAATCTTCATCAACATTGAAATACAATGGTTTCACTTTTCTAATAGTTTCCACATTATTTTTAATTCCCACATCATCTTTTTGATCATCCTTTAACCATTCCAAAAGATATGGTTGAGAAATCATTTGAAAAAGGATTGATGATGTTCCTTTCTTTATCTTTCCCATGTCCATCCTCTTCAAATATATGTAGATTGGATATTTCTCAATTCTCATTGATGATAGAATTTCTGGATCCTTTCTACTTAGAGAATCCTCCACCTTGTTAACTTTACAAGTATTGTAGTGGATTGAGCAGTCATAATCCGTGATGAGCTCTAACCATCTACGTTGGTGCATATTTAGCTATTTTTTTTCTGAATATTTATTTGGGACTTTTCTGCTCTGTATATATTTTACACTTCTTCCCAAAGAGATAATACTATATTTTTAATGAAAATATCAGAGATTCCAACTCAAAACCATGTGTGGGATAGTTTTGCTAATGAATTTTCAACTCCCTTGAGGTGTTGGAAGTTACTTTTATAATTTTCATAAACACACATCTCAACCCCTTCTTTGTAGCATCATTGAAAACTATGAAAGCTCCCAATTTGTGTGTAGTGTGAGCATATGGGTAGTGATAAGACTCATTTTCCACTCAATGAATCTTTCTTCAAATTCATAATTCTCTGATAATTTGACTCCATTCCCAGTTAGCATGGTAATAGGGTTTGTCAATCATGATAAATTTCTCACAAATCAGTGATAATATCCATCTAACCTAAGAAAAATACGAATATACATCATGAATATTGGCTTCATCCATCCCTCAATTGTTTTTATCTTTGAGGGATCCATATATAACCCATTTCTTATGATGATATTTCCTAATAATGAGACGTACTTCAACCAGAACTCACATTTTCTATAATTTTCATTGATCTTATCCATTCTCAAGGTCTTTAGCAGAGTGCTTAGATGATCCTCAGTCCCCTCCTTGGGTTTTGAGTATATTAGAATATATTATATAAATAATACCAATAATTTATCAAGGAATTATCTAAAGACTCTATTCATTAAGTCCATGAATATTTCTAGAGAATTGGTGTGTCAGAATGGCTTCATTATGAGATCCTAGTCCCTGTGCCTTGTATGAATAGAAATCTTGGGGATATCCTCCTTCATCAACCTTACTTTGTAATATCCTGACTGTAGATCCACCTTGGATGAGTATTTTTCCCCATGAATCTGATCAAACAAGTCATCAATCCATGGAAAAAGATACTTATTATTTATCATGATCTTTTTGAACTCACAATAATCAATGAAAAGGTGCATTAACCCATCATTCTTCTTGGAGAAGTGGACTGGTGCACCCCATGGTCAACCAATTGGTCATATAAACCCTTTATCTATATTATTAGGTAGTTTTTTTTTCAGTTCCTCTAGTTCGAAAACAACAATCCTATACAGAGTATTGGATATTGGAAACACCCAAAGTACATGCTTAATAGAAAATTCATCCTCTCAGCTAGGGGAAGAATAAGAAATTTCTCAAAAAACACATCATCATATTCCCTCACAATAATCATGTATTTGAGAATGGTTCATTCCTTAGACACAATCATTTGATCTAGATATGAATGATCATAGAGAAATAATATCCATGCTTGAGATGATGGTTCTAAAGAAGTTTAATCCTCCACCTTGCACTTTTACAGAACCAGGGGTTGATTTTTCGTAGTGGGAGTGATTTATCAGTTGGATCTATATTGAGAAAGCTAATTCGTGCTTATAATTGCATAAAATTCCACAAAGGGAAGTATGGAAATGTTTAATGAGAAGTTCAGTCCAAAAATTGTGACTGGGGATGTGTTATATACATGAGATGAAATAATTTCCCCATTCTCCATTTTCACCAACATCTCTACTTCCATTATTTATGGTGGTGTTTGAATAGTTCTATTAAACATTCTTGATATAAAGGAATGTGTAGAACTATGTATGATAAACCTACCTTTAATTTTTTTTATAGTTCTACATTATCTGATATAGACTTAGGTATGAGTAATTTTAAACTTATAAACACATAAATGGGAATCCACTATCATTTAAGGGATAACTTATAAATTTGATTTATCTTCTTAACATATGAGTTTTTAAGATTCAATCTTTGCTATCAATGATCTATTTACAAACAGATATTCTTAAGGGAATTTTTTATTTCTTCCCATAATAATTGTTTGTAATGATTTTATGAATTTACCAAATCATATCTCCCAGGAGTGTCAAACTAGGTGTGCTATAAGGCCCATTGTTGTGTACCAGGTTACCCTGAGACAAGCTCAGAACACCTTGTCGAAGTTGTTACTTATAAGAACATCCATGCCAGAACCACATCCACTTATAGTATCAATATATGGACTTATTTACTTGATAACCCACTTACACTATACTTACAAAAATTTAGGGATGATTTATTACACTTTGTCTTATCCCTAATGGGTTTCACTTGGGTTTTCTCATCATAATCCCAAAAATAACTAAACCTATCTTTTGATACAAACTATAACAACCATGCTATTTATTTCATATTTAAACATAATTTATTACCTAAAATTTCACTTAATAAAAATCAGAAGATTGATAGGTGTAGTGTATTTGGGGTTTAAGAACATTACCTAACTACTTAGAACATGAAATATAACAATATATATATTGAAAACATCTTTGAAATGACCACAACATTCCTTCATACTTATCATTTCATGGGATTACCTGAGGACATACATGAGATAGTGGTGAGATATAAATCCCACTAAGGGAATAAATGTGGAATAACATGTAGATAATAATACATGTTTGACAAGGAATATCAATGAGGTATAAGGGAACATGAATAATAAGTCATGATTTAGCATGACAAACCTAACATGGTAAATTTGGAAAAACATAAAACACTACATATAAACACAAGTCAAAGCTATACCACCAAAAATTCATGATAGAAAAAGTACCATAAATGAATTAGGTAAACCACCATCCCAACATGACATATCATGATACTAAACATTACCCAATGTAGTGGATCACTATCAGGGTGCACCCTTCATAAACATTTCAATCTCATGCTTTAGTGTGCCACATAGATCGTATAAAATAAAATCATTCAATATCGTAATTTTATTCCATGATATAGATTTTTTGAATACATTCATGTAAGTCCCCAATAAATATAATTATGTTCATAAAGGTGAATAACCTTGACCGAGAAATTGGAAAGGTATTCACTACACAATTCACAAAATTTAAAATATATTGTGTAATAGAATAAAGAATCTTGAAGGAAGAGGAAAAAGAAAATGAACCATTACAAAATTTCAATATGGTATCAGGTGTATGTAAAGGTTATTAGGAGGGTTAAATGTGACTTAAAGGGGTTATAATAATCTATAAAACAAGTTAAAAGTGGGATAGGTAATAATGTATCCCAACATAAGAAAATGGAAATTAAAAAGGCATGTCCTAAATGAAGTGGTTGATTCACTACTAGAAAATGGGCTTATACCCACTGTTTTGAAAAAAACCATGGGTATAGGGGTAATATGGGTACCTATACCCACGGTTTTGGACAAATCCGTCGGTATAGATTATTTTTAAAGACCAAAACCCACATTTTTGAAAAAACATGGGTATAGGTGTTATTTTTGAAGACGTATACCCATGGTTTTGGCCAAACCGTGGGTATAGAGTTTTTTCGGAAGAACTATACCCATGGTTCTTATAAACCATGGGTATTGGGGTATTTGTTTTAAAGACCTATACCCATGGTTTTAAAGACCGTGGGTATAGATTTCCTACCATAAGGTGGAAAGAAAATTATGCGGGACAATGAAATTTTTTTGGTGGGAAGACGATCTGGATTAATATAATTAGGTGGATAGAAATACTAAACAACATAAACATTGTAGATTAGTCAGTTAAGCAGTCGTTTGTTATATCTCCCAGTCCTAGGATCAAATCTCGCTGTCATTTTTTTTCTAATAAATAAATAATATTAATATAATTAGAATAATATATATATATTTAGAAAAAATTTCCATAGCTTGGTTGGTTCAGCATGGCTTCTACCTTCGGCAGGTCGCAGGTTCGAGACCCAGTGTCTTCAGTTTTCAAATTCGTTTGACTTCTTCAATTTTTAAATTTAGTCATGAAAATTAATATATTATATAAAATGTACGTATACGAATATGTATAAAGAATTGCATGAGTGGTCAGGTAAGGGAGATAGATTGAAGGGGGCGTGGGTTCAAAACTAGGTATGAACTTTATTTTTTAATTAAATACCCACGGTTTGAAAACCGTGAGTACAAGACATTGACACGGTGGCGACACACTTATTACACAGTGTCAATATCTATACCCCTGGTTTTGGAGAACCGTGGGTATATGATGAGACCCCTATTGTGACACATTTCCAGCCCATGGGTCCCAAAACCATGGGTATAGGCTATACCCATGGTTTTGGGAGCTATACCCATGTTTTGAACTGTGGGTATAGGTTGTTTTTCCAGTAGTGATTAAAAGAAGAGAGAGAGAGAATCCCTTACAAAATTTTGGAATAGTAACGGTTTAGGTAAGGGTCTAAATGAGGAGGGGATAAATGATAATTCTTAAAAATAACATCTATTTTAAATTAAGTTAATTATTATAAATTAATTTAAATTTTATTAATTTAAATTTTAATAACTAATCTCAAAGAAGGTTCTTGAATTCAAAGGTGGGGAGAGAAATCTCTTACGAAATTTCAGTACAGTAACAACATAGGAACAGATCAAAATGAGATATTTTAAATGGTCTATCATTAAAATAATATCAATTAGAAATTAAGTTAGTTATAATAAATTAATGAAAATACATCAAGTTGAAATTTTAATGACAAATTTCAAAGAAGGTTCTCGACTTGAAAGAAAGAGGGAAAAGTGAGAATACCTTACTTAGATGTGTGTCTCCAAAGGCATGGGAAATGATTCTTGGGAGCTTGGGGGAACATTGGATGGAATATAGGGAGTATAGTGAAGAGTTTGGACGAGGTTAAAGGAGTTTTAGTGATGAGAAATGGGATATTGGGTGGGTATATATAGGAATGGAGGGGGATTTATTTATTATTTTGGTTTTGGACACTAGATAATAAAATATTCAAAACCACAAACCATCCCATGGTTTTTACCAATGGTTTATAGAAAAGGGGAGTGTAATAAATTATTTTATGAGGAAAAGTTACTAAGATAATGAAATATTTTCCCTTTTCTTATGTGGAGGTGAGTCACCCTTTCAAAGGAATGATTTTCAAATGTTAAAATATATTATTAGTCTCGGAGGATTCACTAAGACTTTATAAATTAAAAAAAATAAACATAAAATTACATTATTTTAAATTAAAACATATATTTGGATTATAATACCTTTAATAGTCATTATTAAATCACTATTGTTCCATTATGATGTCATAAAACACATCATATATTTATACGGTATTTAAATTTTATCCAAAAATACATCTGCCTAAGAAAATTATGAAAAATTCACCATTAGATAATTTTGATGTCCTGATTCCAAAAATAATATTAATTTTATCTAAATAATTTTATAAATATGTGAATTTTTAATTTTAGAATAAAAATAATCATTTGTTGAAAATGGTGGGTTTTTGACAATAAAATTTTTCGAACCCTAATAAAAATTACATTTTACTTCATAAAAATTATATGATCATTTATATTTAAAAAAAGTAATTTAATAATATTATTTTAGTAAAAAATTATTTATTTAAAAAATCCAATAGTTAATCAAAATTTCTTTCCAGAAATAATATTTGTCCTTTAAAAATTATTTACAAAGTAACAAAAATAGGAAGAAAAATATATATTCTTTATTTTATACAAAAATAATGTATATAATCCTATAATTAGTTTCTTGATACATATACCTTTATTACACCATCATATTCTCTAAGATTAAGGTACATGATGGTGGGGCCTTCTTGGGGATGTTTGGTGAACATGGTTTGGACCGTGATCTCAGTGAGCTTAAACTTATCCCATAAATGGTTTTGCTCATACTTAAGTTGTTGGATCTCGAATTGGGAATGGTTTAGGGAAAAGGCCAAAAATTCAATTCCCTTAGAAGCTTCAATAAATGTTCTTCATAGGGTATGATCCTACTGATTTATAGTGTTTATTCCTTTATCTATCCCAAAAGGATTTTTTAAAACCCTATACTTATACTCATCATGTGATCACTATTCAACTACTATATTATAAATGATAGAGATAATTAAAATTCATTTAAATTCAATTAGATATAATAAAACAAACAAGTGAATGTGTTTTATATATCCATAAGGAATTTAATTAAATTAAAAGAAAGGGAATTTTATTTATAAATTTTTGGGTTGTTAAAAATACTTTTTTTGAGACCACACATGTTTTCCTTAGTAAAATTGACCTGTTCAAATGATGACTTTATAATCTCATTAGTGTGTATTCTCAGATCCTCATAATTTTTCCATAGAACCTAAAACTTTCCTCATTTGAATTTTGAGTTTCCCTCATAAATATTTAGACACTTTTTCCAAATATAATGTAATTTTTTACACGACATCACCTTCATATCGATTTTATTGGATATATCTCCCCCTAATGTATTGATTGCTTTGGTTTCAACATCCAATTATCTATATTCAGCTTATGATAAAAATATAGTATCCATACTGGCTAAAACACTCAACAATGAAGATCTACAAACACCCTTACCTAATGATAGAAAGAAGTTATGCATCCGATTTTTCATTAATTTAAAATAGATTCCATTAAAAATTAGAATCACATTATGATTGGAAACCTAAATTGAACACCCTTGGAGAGTAACACTAAAATTAACCTATGAATCTAAAACTAATTATTAGACCAACTAGGTTAAATACCCTGAGGGGGGTGGGGGTGAATGAGGGTATGTCAGATTAAAACAACCACCCCTTCATATCCTGTTTCTTTATTAAATATAACTCTCTTCTCTCTATTTCCCATATAAATATATGAACAAAAATAAAATCAAGCATGAGAAAAATTTATTTTACTTGGTTTTCCCTCACTGGGTTACATATAGGGAGAATACAATGACATTGTGATGATTTACTAAATTTAGTAAGGCCCACTTCCAATGAAAGGTTTGGGCTAGATCACTTCTATTTCTATGATCATTTCCTTTACAATGTTCAGGGATATATCACTATTTCCTAGGGGTCACTCCCTTAATATTTCCTTCACTAGATCACTATATGTGGAAGTGCACACCTTATTCCTTTTCCTTTGTTCACTGATTTGGAAAGGATCCACACATAGTTTATGGGAATGTAGGTCCCTTCATTAGAAATAATGAATTAATCCTCAATTGTACCAAAATACTCTATTGAAGTTATTTCTAGGTTGATCCTTAACTTCCTAGAAAATTATTTGATTCAGTACTTCCAATTTCAAGATATTGGAAAAAAATATAATTTCTATAAAAATAGAAATTTACTCCACTTTGAATATAGATATATTTGAGGAACTGTGCAGGAGGATGGACATGCAGGTGGGAGCCCTCCCTATGGAGTATCTAGGATCACCAATTTCTTCAGGACGATTGAGAGTCCGGGACTATGATGAGCTGGTGAGCAGGATCACCGGTCGGGTTCTTAATTGGAAAAGTCACTTCCTCTCTTTTGGGGGACGGATCGCCCTTATCAACAGCGTTCTGTCATCCATTCCAGTGCATGCTTTGGCTTCCTCGTCAGTGCCTAGAGGGGTTCTAAGAGCCATCGATAGGGTTCTGGCAGGTTTTCTTTGGGATGCAGCTGGGGAAGGGAAGAGGCACTGGGTCTCGTGGGGGAGAATGGCTCGCCCGGTTCAGGAGGGGGGTATTAATGTCAGGAGTGTTGAGGGAACGGTGCATGGCATGCATGGGAAGCTGGCCTGGGAGATCGTGGAAAATCAGACCCTCTGGGGGAGGACCATGCGGCACAACTTCATCAAATGTACAGCAAGTGGAAGCATCCAGGGTTCACCCTTCTGGAGAATGATTTTCCCCCTGGTTTCGAACCTACAGGCCCATTCTCGGTGGATTGTGGGGAACGGAAGCATTCCTTTCTGGAGCAGCAACTGGGCAGGGTCTGAACTCGGCTTCCCGGGATGTCCTACGCCTTCGATCACATTCAAGGAGGCGTGCTCTTATCCGAGTTTTGTGAACGCAGTCCTGGATATTGAACAGAAAGGCATTTTTGATTCTATCCTCATAAATTCTGAGCCAGACAAATGTGTGTTTACTCCTTCCTTTACGGGGATATTCAACGCAAGGGACTTCCGAAGGATGTCGACTCCCCAGGACCAGCGTGATAGCTGGAATGAGCAAATGTGGTGCAAGGGCATTCCTTCCAAATATAACTTCCTTGTTTGGCGAGTGAGGAACCGGGCGATTCCTTCGGATGAGAGCATCCGGAAAATGGGAATCAGCCTCGCCTCTTGGTGCCAGTGCTGTAGGAACAAAAGTGAGGAAACCACCAGCCATATATTTTTCGAAGGCGGATGGGCTAAGGCAGTATGGCAGTCTTTCGGGGTGTATACAGCAGATCTTCCCTTGGAGAACCAAGGGTTTGCGACACTTGAGAGTTGGTTCCAGGGGTCCTCGGACAGAGGACCAGAACGGAAGGCGCGTTCGGCGGTTTTCAGTGCAGGCTGCTGGTGTCTTTGGCAGGCGAGGAACAAAGCAAGATTCGAGGGGCAGGGATCCTCAGGGAGGTCGATCATTGTGCGATCTAAATGCCTCCTCTCGGAATGGGTTCACCTTATCAAGGGATGGAGGGAAGTCCCTTGCCTAAGTATTCTGCAGGCTGGTAGGGGTCAGGCTACCCCCAGGGTGGGGCTGCAAGGACAGTGGGTGAAATGGAATCCCCCAGCAGACGGCCTAAAACTCAACACTGATGGATCCTACAACCTAGGAATTATGCGAGGAGGAGGAGTGGTCCGCAACACGGATGGAGGCGTTCACCTTGCATTCAAGACACACTTTGGTAAGGGTTGTGCCCTTCAAGCAGAGGCCCAGGCTCTCCTTACGGGGCTCACCCTGTGCGTTCAGAAGGATATGGACATCTCCCACGTGGAAACGGACTCGATGATCATTCATGACTCTCTGCTAGACAAAGGATCCACTCCATGGTCAGTAATCTATACCATTAGAAGATGCAAGGAACTGCTCAAGAGTAACATGAAGGTTACGCACACAAGGAGAGAGGGGAACAAAGTTGCAGATTATTTGGCGTCCCTTGACATCCAAAGCCCCGATGTCACATGTCTACACAACGCTAACTCTTTGAAGCCGGAGGGGGCGAACTTAATTCGAAGCGATGCCCTAGGTCTACATTATTTTAGGCCCCCCTAGGCTGATGAGGCTAGGCTGGAATTTCTGATGTTTGTATTTCTGCTTGAATAATTTTATAACAATGATGATGATGATGATATAGCCTAAGTCTTTTCATGATATCCTGGCACATAACCCTTTGTGTGAGTTCCTAGAATATACCCTTGCATGAGATCTTGGCACGTAACACCTTTACCACATTTCATGAGATCTAGGTGTGATTTTATTTTCATGATTTTACTGAGATCCTAGTGCGAGACCCCTTTCACACATTTCACACAATCCTGGAGCGATACCCCTTTTGGGCATTACCTGAAACTTTGTTTTGATCATGCAAAACACTCACATGATATTAATCACATAGACTCTTTTGTGAGAAATCTATGTGAACCTTCTTCATGAGACTCCGTATTAGATGTTTCCTTAGATAAATATTTAAATAAAAACTTATTCATTCTTTAAGGATGTTCTAGGTTGGGGGATTATTTATAGTCCTAAATCAATCAAATTAACAGAAAAAATCATCAACAACCATCTCTTCCACTACCACAATAATCGGAATCACGTACTCCACGTGTGTAACACCCCAATATTCCATGAGATATATTATTTTAATTTCTTTTATGTCGTGGGTTGTACGCTATACCAATATTAGATTTCACTATATGCAACACCGTATTAACTTGCAGTATAGGCAACACTATTATTGGCTTGTGTTACTCACAATTTCAAGTTCTTTTGACTAAATTAATTTCATGCAACATTGAGTATATATTTTGTTAAATGTAAAAATGAACTATGTTTAGATTATGTTATACACAAAACCAAAGAAATCTTGCAGTACATGCAACACTGACTTGGCTTGCGTTACACGCAAGATCGGCATTCCTCGATAGCTTGTGTTGTACGCAATACCGAGTTTCCCTAAACAATGATATATTAGTAAAATATTACAATTTAATGAGATATAAATGAGACATTATGAATATTATATAATTTTTTTTTGAATTTTATATAACATTATCATTCATCTTACATATTTTCTAGAACATGATATAAGAAAAAAATCAATTTTCAGATAAAAGATGTATTAAAAAATGCAGTTTTAACGCCTTTTGATGGAACACCCATTTTGAATCTAGTTTTAAAAATTTTACAAGTTAAAATTGTAAAAATGAACTTCTTATTTGGATGTGGGATGTAATTTTTTGTTTGAATTTTTGGTATTTTTGTGATAAAATTCATATTTTAATGAATAGTGAAAAATACTGCATTTTAATTCAAAACTGTCTTTTCATCAAATTTATTTATATAGTTAGATTATCTATTTAATTGGTTTTAAATTTTCATTTTTTTATTTTTTTATTATTTAATCACATTTTGGTCATTGGAAGTAATTTCACATTTAAATTAGACATAAACACATGAATTTTTTTTAATAAATTTTTATTTCTTAAAAACCCGCTTGCTGGTTTTGACAATGGGAATTAATCTTAAATTAATTTCTGAAAATTATTTGTTTTGAATTATGAAAAATTTATTCCATATTTGGAATCATTGGTTTTAAATTATGTGAATAGTTTTCCTTTATTTTTGGATTTTAGGAATAGTAACTACGATAATTTTTATTTACCACAGTTAAAGGTAAATCAGGTAAATTAGGGTAACCAGTAATATGATGTGGACAATAAAATTATCATAAAATCGAAAAAATTACATTAGATGAATAAAATTATATCTTTAACATCTCAGGTTCTAAAAATAGTCATTTAAGGTCCACTTGACAATGAAAATGACATAAATATTAATAAAACCAATGAAAGTGACAAAATGTCAAACTCACATTTCTTAAAAGTTTAATAATTTTAATATAGGGATAAATATGTGATATATTCAAAGATAAATATTCCATGGAAAGATAAAATAATTTCATACATCATGGTAATTTTTATTAATTTTTCGGAAATAAATAATTAACATAAAATCTCATTCTTTGATGATGTAAAAATTAACTAATTGATGAGAAATCAATGAATCAATTTTTTATTAAAATCCAAATAACCAAAAAAATGTCCAAAAACATGACCAAATATTATTTATAGATTATATATTGACTATAATAATCCAAAGGTCAATCTAGGGACCATTTGGAGCCTTATAGAATAGATTATGACCGTTATATTATTTTATTTAAAGTAATGTTAAAGTTGTCACATTCATACTTTAATATGTATAAAATTTTTAATGTTTGATTTTATAAAAGATAAATTTGACTACATATATTATCATGAATGATATAAAATTTATCTTTATTATAGTATTTTATTTTTAATTTTTACTTAAAAAATAAGTATATTAAATAATTACCCAAAATCACTATAACAATTATTTTAATAATGAAGATATCAAATACATGTTACTAAAAATATTAAAATAAATATAATTTGGGAAATTAATTTATATAATGAATTTTATAGATGAAATTTACTCATTTTTTATATAATAAAATATTTGGTTTGAGGATAACACCTTATCTTGATATTTCTAAATATCGATGAAATGAAGTGTCAAAATTGACACAATTGATATTTTTTTAAAATAATGTTTTATAAAAATATTTAAAAATCATAATTTTTTTTAATATAGATAATTATGATATGTTGTAAAATTATCTAAATTATTGAAATAAAATAAGTAAAAATTTAACTCTTTTAATATTGAAACATTTTTTATCTTAATTAAAATTAAATAGAATAACTAATTGTTAATTAAAATTCTAATGTTTAAATTGACACAATTTTTTTTCTAAATTTTATTGTTTGATGAGATTTAAATATTATCATATATGATCTTCTAATATATATCATTTTAGAGGTATTTTAATTGATTTTCAAATTATTATAAATTAATAGTTTCAGAAATTCTAAAAGTGTCCCTCACCCCAATTATAAAAGGACACCTCCTCCCCCATTTCTCCAAAACTCATTATGCCTTAAAGTTCTTCCATACCCTAAAAATTTATCTTATCAACTTTCATAGTAACATTATAGAGGTTCTGGTCTTATCAGAATACCAACTCTAGTTCCATTAAGAGGATATCTAAAGAGAGCACGTCAAAGAAGAGGTAATCTCGTCTACCGATTATTTCATATATCTTTCTACTTGTACTTATAATTCATGAGTTATTTAATTATATAATAATAACTCCAATATAAATTATATACTAATATTTTATTATAATTATAAAAAAACCATATTCAACTTGCTTTTCGTCCTAAGAATGATGAAATCACTACACGTGCGTACGTACAACTTACCATCTCCATGTCGTGGTGTAATCGATTTTTCACCACCACCTTACTTGGATGGGTATAAAAGTGGATGTAATAAGAATATATCATTATTATGAAATGATATTTATTCTTATATAGATTACACCATGAAAATAAATCCCCTTCAACAATTATAGGAATGATATCGTCGCTCATGCGTACGTACGACCTATCGTCTCCACGGCACGATGTGATTCGATCTAAATTATAACCACTCAATAATGATTATATAAATGTAAATAATGAATAAATATAGTATTTATTATGTTAATATAATTTTACAATGATATAAATATGAACTAAGAAGGATAACCAAAACTTATTTGACAAAACATGCATACGGTCATAAAGCAGTTAAAACCCAAATAATGAGTAAAAAATGAATTATTACCAAAAAAAATGGAGAATATGACCATATATAATGAAAATGACTATATAATACATTAATAAAATTATATAAATAATTATACAGGATGCTGGGACACATAATAAGCATAACATACCAAAGGTAAGGAATAATTGTATAGTCTCATTTTTATCTAAGATTGTTTATACGCAATTACATAGTGGGGTATATTTATCATCGACATGCATATTTCATAATTATATAATATTATTTATATTCTTCTACAATTGTTCAAAGTTAATTTTACCCTTTGTTAATTTTTTTATTAGACAGTATGAAAGGAATCTTTTATCTTTATTTGATTTGAGACACTTTTTGACTTTTTTGGCAAAAGAATGATAAGAATATTTTTTAACTTGCATGACATGAACAGATTTTTATGAATTCATAATTACTTATTTTATTGAATAATACCCTAAAATATTACAAGGTTATCTTCAAATAAAATTATTTTTTCTAATATTGTGTATGGAAAACGTTTTTTATGAAGAAAGGATATTTTCCTCAATAATTAATTACAAGTGTTTTATCAAAATTATTTTCCATATAAGGTGACACTCTTTAAATACAGTTATATTTCTATACATATTATTACTGTTTTATTATTTTTATTATGCTGGTATGTAATTTAGGAAATCCATTTGTTTTATATCAATTATGATGGAATGATGTTTATGAAAACCATTTTATTTCATTGGTTATGCTATGGTAAATGTTTTTTTTTGTTTTTGTGGCACATGTAAGAATGGTTTAATTATGAGATGGGTGGAAACTATATCTCCCTAAAATTCATTGGTTAAAGATTTATATCTCACGATATAGACATGAATGGAATGACAATTAAATCCAGCTCAGTAATCTTGGGCTGGAGTGATAAGTAAATCCGGTTTAGTAATATGGGGCTGGAATGGAAAGTAAATCTGGTTCAATAATACATGGTTGGAAAGACAAGTAATCCCAATTAAGTGATAGAATTTTTCCACTATTATTTTCTTGGAAACAATTCCTTAGATACTATGGAAATCATATTATGTGTTTATTTATTTTCCACAATTCCTTGTTTTATGCCAATTCTATTTTATCATGTTTAATGTTCCTTTTTGGCCTTACAAACTGCCAAGTTTTATTTCATGAATCGTGATATTGATATCTAATCTTTATGTTCATGTTTTTACGTTCTTATGTTTATGGTTTGTTTTTTATTCTAAATGTTTACCCTTATTGGGAATTTGATCTCACCCTTTTTATATTTTCTTTTCCCCAAGATATAAAGAATCATTTTAGGTAGGAAAATGGAAGGGGAATATATTTTTGGGAGATGTTGAATATCTTTCACCAAGTTAGAAGATTATGTTCCAAGTTTCCAAAGAAAATAAACTAATACGGTCTTTGGGAATCTGTTTGTGTCATGAATTATTTATTCCACAGAAGTAATGTAATTTCCATGTACGTAAATATTGGGTCTCTACAATGTGTTCCAATCACAAAATCAATTGAAAATAATGCGATGGTAATCAATGTTGTCTTATAGTGATTTGTGTGATCCATCCTGAGATCCAACAACAATCCTGAGCACTGCGTGAGATCCAGTCATGAGATCCAAAGACAATCACACACTTTATGAGATCCCATCACTCGATCCAAAGTAAATCATATGGGATCATGATTTCAAATGATCATGAGATACCTCCATCATTTACATATTTTCTTTTCCTTCACGTGCTTTATGGGATGTCTCTATGAGATCCTTTGAAAATCAGGATTTTTCATCATTTTCTTTGAAAGATATAAATTGGATATCATTTTAGATATTCATGATTTATGAGATCCTTTCAAATATTCATTATTTTCAAAATCAAACATTTCACCCTAATGGGAGACCATACATTTCGAACTTTCATGAGATCAAACAGTTTTATCTTATGCGAGATCAGACATTCTCACTTTTTCAAGATAAAAAAATTCTTTATTTTATGATATTTTACATTTCATACTTTCATGAGATCATACATTTGGAGCTTTCATGAGATCAGATATCTCAATATCAATATGTATGATCAAAATAATGATGTAGATGTTCAATTACAAGAGGGGGGAGGTGAATTGTAAGTTTAAAAACTTTCATTTTAATCTTTAAGGAAAACTATGTTTAATAAAGTTAAATATGTTAAATTTACAAAGCCTCTTTTAGTTCAACAAAACAAACTTGCTAGATTTCAGAAATATGGTTCCAGAAATTAAACTTAATTAATGTTTACAAGGAAAAGATTCAACCTTAAATAGTATATAATCTTATTTATTAGATTACATAAAAGGACAAGAAAGTAAAAGAAGGTTATACTTTCTTCCTTTATCAAAATACAAAAAAAAATAAACCTAAAAAAAGTAACTAGTATAAAATCTTTTAACCCAAAGTGTAGGGTATCCAACAACCTTGAAAAAATGTCCCTTGATTTATAATTTTAAGAAAGTCTATATTACCCACACAAGGGTAAGACCTCAATAGAAATATCAGAATCTGTCTTGTTATCCCCACAAGCCCTCGATCTTTAAAGTAGTTGGAAACTCTATCTTCATATCCCCAGAAACCCTCGATCTTTAAGGTAGTTGGAACCTCTGTCTTCCTACCCCTAGAAGCCCTCGATTGTACTCAACAATAATCAGAATCACACAAAGAAAGCTCAACAAGATCTTCAGTATGCACAAGGCATGAGAGTCTCTCTCTTTAGAAATAACTTCAACACCATGCACTCTAGAGAGATGGAATGATTGTTGAGATCATTTGAATGATCTTTTAATTATAGGAACTTCTATAATGATCGGCTCCATCATCCAATGGTAATATTTTTCCTTGAATCTTAGAGGGACCTATACACATGTCACTCAAACAATGATTATTTAGAAATAGATTATACAACATAATTTCTCAATAAGTATAAGGAAAATGAAATTTCTTTACCAAATCTGTTTTTCGGAGTCTAAGTAAAAATGGAATTTGGAATCGAACCAAAAAAAACATTAAGTGTCTATAATACATGGATATTCAAATTCTATATTACAAAGAATTTGGAATCTGAATTCTATAGATTCTGGAGTCGAAATTATAAGGAATTCAGAATATGAATTATGAGGAATTCAGAGTCTGAGTTCTAAGGAATTAAGAGTGTGAATTATGTGGAATTTTGAGTATGAATTTCAAATAATTCAGAACCCAAATTTTAGATAATTCAGAGTCTAAATTTCAGAGAATTAAAAGTCTAAATTTCTGAGAATTCAGAACATGAATTTCAGAGAATTCAGAACCTGAATTTCAAAGAATTCAGAACTTAAATCTCAGAGAATATAGAGTCTGAAAACAGAATAATTTATATCTATGTATTTATAGGATTATGAGGTTTTAGATGCAAACCCAATTTTTTTCCTTAGTAATAAAAATGAGTGGAATTTAGAGAGACTATAAAAAGAACAATGAAATCATAGTTAAGGATAAAAATTTCTTTAGAATATAGAAATTTTCCTTATGAAGATAATTCTTAGGGAAAAACTATTTTCCTTATGATAAATTTTTTGTTATTTTCAAAACATAAAGGAATGGAAAATTCATAAGGAAACCTTATTAACTCAAAATTATCCCCTTTTTTAGAAAGCACGTACATCCTTACGAAAAATAATATAAGGAATTTGAATTTTTCTTTATGAACTTAATAGAAAAACTTATCTCCCATTTCTTATGGATCATGGTGAACATGACTAACCCCCATTAGGTTTTGAAATCCCTAAGGATCATATTCTTGACTTCCTTAAAGAGATTTTTCTTTTTTTTTCTTGTATAAGGAAATATTATTTGATAAAACTTCCCCTTAGATAGACTCTACCTTTCTTAGGGAATTCTATTCTTTACTAAGTATTCTTTTTATAATTCCTTTCACCCCTTTGTGATTATCAAAAATAAATTAATAGAATGGAAAAAATGGTACCTGAAATATTAGTACTATACAAGAAAACATATAAAGAAAAAAAAATTCATTACAATTGATAGAATTTGTACAAGGAAGAAAATACAACAAATGATCGGATTTAAAAAAAAATCATCCTTCTTTATCATTTGGCATTAACTTCTTTATGATGCTTTTCAGATTCTTAAGATCCTAGTGATCTTCTTCAAATCGCTTGAGCAACTATTCTTGATCATCATTTTTCTTCCCCAGAACATTGATTTTTTTCTTTCTAAGCCTTAAAGTTTTTTCCCGAGTTGCTTGCTAAAATTTTCCTCAAAATCTATTCTGAGATCAATTTCCCTCTTTAAAATAATAGCAACTGAATTGGGCTTCCCATTAATGTATTTGAATTCCTACATTTGAACGGTTTGTTCAATATTGAGCTTCTCATCAAAACATGAAGTAGGGTATTTGATCTTGACATCTTTGGTATCAAAAGTATCCTTCACATTGTCTTGAAAGTCATCAAATATTATTAGATCTTCAATTGTATCCTTTGAACACTTTGTGATTTCCTAGCATAAACTCTTGTGAGCATTATTCCTGATGAAGAATGATTTGAAATCGGCCTCAAGCTTAACAAACATATCCATAAGCATGGGAAAAAAATCCAATTTCTAATTAAACAAGTGAAAATTCATATGAAACCTCAAGTATATACTCATAAAAAATGTAATGGTATTAACCAACTTCTTCAATGATTGGACCAAAACGTTAGGTCCCTGTGAGGATGATTCCGAATCAGATTCTCTGGTTGGTGAGGGTTCTCTCTCTCTCTTCATCTTTTCTCTTTGATGAATGACCAAAATCTTTCTTTTCCCCCATGATTTTCCTCGGTGTATCAACAAATACATATTTTCCTTTATCAGTTATTGGAATGATCTATGCTACTTTTGGTGATTCATGTTCACTATCTTATAGTTGAACTATCTTATCTTCTTCAACTTTTTCTTCCTCGACATCTGCTATAAGACCATCTTGTTGAAAAAAATCATGGTTGCTTCTTTCATCACCAGATGGTTTATTCACTTATTCTTTCCCTTCATCATTTTTTCCTTGTGAAAGAATTTTGGTTGATTCATCCTAATAAGTTTGGATTGAATTTTTTTAGGACTCTCCTTCTCAAGATATTCTTCCACTTGAATTATCACACCATCTATATTTTCACTTCCTTTCTATTCTTCTCCTTTGAATTCCTCTTCCTAAACTATTTATCCATCTCTTCTAATTATGGAATCACCATTTTCTTTCTCGGAGTCACTAGAAGTGATTCTTCCAGAAACAATTCTGGAAACTGGACTTGTTCAGAGTCTTTCTCAGTGTCTTTGAGAAGATCATGAATTATTTCAACCTCCGACATCTTCTTCCTCTACTTCTTTTTCTTTTCATGCTTCTTATTCTCCTCAAAAACCTTAATCTTCAAGGCTTTTACTTCAGCAGGGTCCAATCCAAAACATGGCTCCCCTTCATTCCTATTTTTGTTATCTTTACTCAACTTAGAAACCAATTTATCCAGATAGGTCTTTTTCTTCTTAGGTTTGGGAGGTGAAGATTGGGTTTCCAGAACTGCATGAGTTTTTTCTTTCACTTCCAATTCCTTCACCGTTATCTTCTTGCCACCTTTCTTGGAAGTCTTAGTCACTTCTTGTTTCATTGATAAATTCTTGATTTCAGACTCAGATAAATCATAGAATTGTCTTGATTCACTAAATAAACCAACCTTCATTCTTCTCAATGTATCATCACTCAACAACATAACCTTGAAATTCCTTGGCTTAGAAATACATGGTACTTTGAAAGATTCTAGAAAAATGACTATGATCTTGGAAATAATAACTAGATACAAAATGATTCGCAATTTGAGAATACCATTCTTGTCATTAATTATTTTAATCAATGCATACTTCACTAAATTAATCTTCCTGAGGTTCACAAGAAAATCCATAATATAGATATCACTCATCTTTAAAAAGTCCTTGTCTCATTTTCTCGGAATGAGAAAACCCTAAACCCATAACTCAAGAATCCAATAATTTTTAGAGAGATGAAAAATATTTCGAGTCTTCACGTCTTTCAAAACAAGGCACTCAAAATACTTCTCATTATCAAATAATCTTGATACATCTGATAGCTTGTGTATATAAAACATAGCTTTACCCTCAAAAGGAATTACAATTGAGTTTAAAACCTTACCGTAGGTAAGAGAATAGGTTTTCCATAAATCTTAAAAGAAAACTTATCTCTCCATACTTCATTTATGAAACTTACAGTCTCATAAAAATCTACCAGAAACTCCATATAAACTAGATATTGTGCCTTCAGTTTGGATACACAAAAGCTATCTCATCCATTCAACTTGATATTCTTCGAAATAATAGAATCATACTTTGAAAAAAACATTGAATCTACTAAACTTTCTCTATAGATCTACCATTAAGAAATTTATTTAACTAAAGACATTTTTTGAGGAGAATATTCCAAAGACATTCAGATTTATGAAAACATGAAATACAGAAAGATCCTTGTCTAGAGAGGTAGAGCTTCAGAACGTAATAACATGAAAATTTATGTGGGATGACTGTTAATGGGCCCTTTATATTGAAGTTTGAAGGGACGATTCAACTTCACAGATTGATCCAATGGTTGAAACATGCATAATTTGATCTGACAGTTGAGATGAAATCCAAAGAAGGGTTTTGTTAGGTTCTGATCTTTTGATGTTTTTAAGGAAAGACATTAAAATTTAAGGAAAATTTAATCTGAAAATTTTGATTAAAATAAGAGTAAAATACCAACAAGAAAATATTTGATTATAAAAATTTAAGTAAGAAAAAATATCTTCCGTATTGCTTGAAAAATTAACAGTAATGAGGAAATTCATCTTAAAGAACTTTAGATTCTATAAAAATTCATTAAGAAAGAAAATTGTGGATTTTGGAATTTTTGAAAGAAAATTTGTTTATGATTTTTTTTCTACGAACAATTTTGACTATAAAAAAAATTGAATACAAAAAAATGTACCCCCTAAAAAAATAAGTTTCTTACTATAAGGATATAGGTTTCAACAAAATTTTAATATGAAGGATTACCTTATGCTTATCATTCCTAACTTTTTTTTAATGTATTCAAATCTATCGGATGGTAATGATTTTGTGAAAATATCAGCAAGTTGATCTTGCAATCCAATAAATTGAAGAATGATATCTTCTTTTTGGGTGTGATCCCTAAGAATGTGATGCTTAATATCTATGTATTTTGCATGAGAGTGATGTGAATGGTTTTTTGCTTAGGGAAATGGAACTTGTGTTATCACACTATATCTATGTTTTGGTAAGACTCATTCCATAGTCTGTGAGTGTGTGTTGAATCCACAACACTTGAGCACAACAACTTCCAGCTACTACATATTCAGTTTCAGCAGTGAAAAGTACAACTGAGTGTTTCTTTTTTGCATGACCAAGAAACTAATGAATCTCCTAAGAAATTACAAGTTCAGGATGTAAATTTGCTATCCACTCTACATCAACCAAATTCATCAGCCTAAAATAATTCTTAAAACAAAATAATTTCCAGAAGTATAAAAGAGTCTTAAATCCATGGTTCCCATTAAATAATGAAAAATTATTTTCACTAATTTGGAATGAGATTCCTTAAGATTGGATTGATATCTTGTACATAAGTATACTGAAAACATAAAGTCAGTACAACTAGCTATCAGGTATAGTAAACTTCCTATCATACCTCTAAATGATGTTTAATCTACTGGTTTCCTAGCTTCATAAAAATCAATATAATTTGAGGTACCAATTGGAGTACTTATAATTTTAGTGTTGAAAAATCCATACATTTTAAGAATATCTTTAATATAATTATGTTAACATATATAAGTTCTTTCTGGTTTTTTAGAAATTTTAAAACAAAGGAAAAATGTTAACTCACCCATCATACTCATTTCAAACTCTAATTTCATTAGATTTGAAAATGAATCTCTTAAAGATTTCTAAGTTGAACCAAATATAATGTCATAAACATAAATTTGAACAATAAAAACAGTTTTCTTATCTTTATTTATAAAAAGAGTAGGATTAGTAGTTCCCTTAACATAATTGTTCTATAGAAAAAATCATGTAAAAACCGGGGTCTAGGGGATTTTTTTAGTCTATATAAAGCTTTGGTATGTTTTAAAACATTTTCAGGATGTTTTGTATCTTCAAAACAAGGAAGTTTTTCAACAAAAACTTCTTATTGAACATATCCATTAAGGAAAAAACATTTTACATCCATTTGAAAATGTTTGAAATTGAATAATGCCACAAAGGCATGTAAAATAAGAATCGATTTGACTCTTTCTACTAGAGCATAGGTTTCTTCATAGTATATTTCTTCTTGTTGATTATAGACTTTAGAAAATAATCTTTCTTTATTTATCACAATGATTCCATTTACATTACACTTATTTTAGAAGACCCATTTTACTCCAATTATAGAAGTTTCCTTAGCTCTTTCAACCAAGGTCCAGACTTTATTCCTTTTGAATTCATTTAACTCATCTTGCATGGATTTAATACAATCACCACCACCAAAATCTTCATCAGGGATTTTTGGTTATAATTGGGAAAGGAATGAAAAATATTTTACATCATTTATTAATGAACTTCTAGTACTTAGAGGTTTATTTACATCACCAATGATAATATCAATGGGATGATTCTTAAGAAACAGTTGATTTGGGTTTTATAATACCTTTTCATCAACATATGGTAATAAATATTCTCGGGTAAATGCTTTAGAAATATTTTCTTAAACATCTTCCGTATCATAACTATATTCTATCAAGGGTTGATAATTAGTTTTTTAAAACTCATCCGAAGATTTAGGTTGAGGTTTTTTAAAAACAAAAGGATTAGTTTTATCAAATTTAACGTGTTCTGTTTCTTCAAGAGTACAAGCATTTTTTTTAAAAACTCTATAAGGCTTAGAAGTTGTGGAGTAGCCTAGGAAAATTCTTTTATCAGATTTGGGTGCAAATATATGTAAACTATCTTTATTATTCAGAATGAATACTATGAAACTAAATACCTTAAAGTATGAAAGTTTAAGTTTTCTACCATTACATAACTCATAGGGTGTTTTATTTAGAAAAGGTATAATGAAAACTTGATTTATAGTAAACAAGCAATACTTACAGCTTCATCCCAAAAGTGTTTAGGTATAGAATATTCACTCAACATGGTTCTAGTTATCTCTTGAAGAATTCAATTTTTTCTTTCAACAACACCATTTTTAGGGGTTCTTGGAGCTAAGAAGTTATGAGTAGTGCCTTTTCTACAACAAAAAGTTTCAAAATTTTAATTTTAAAATTCTCCTTCATGATCACTATGAATAGTTATCAATGGAATATTTTTCTCATTTTTAACTTGGGCTCTAAAAATTTTGAAATAGGAAAAATCTTCAGATTTATTTTATAGAAAATAGACCCACGTAAATCTAGTCAATCATTAACTTGGAAAAATACATAGTATTTGTCTCTAATACTTCAAGTTTGTGTTGGACCAAAAAGATCCATATGCACTAATTGTAATGAATTATAAGTTGAGACTTCACCGATTTATTTAAAACTTGATTTATGTTTCATTCCATATTGACAAAGATCACAAACTCTTGAAGAATCCATTCTAATATCTAGTAGATCCTTAATAAGTCTTTTATTTAAGAGTTTGTATAGGTTCCTAAGGTTACACTTTCCTAACTTTCTATTCCATGACCAAGATAGATCTTCCATTGCACTAAGGCAGGGTAGATCTTGGCTAATAAGGTATTCTGTGTTTAGTGTGTATACATTTTCCTACCTGTGGGTAGAAATTATAAACTCATCCTTGGAATTGTGTACTAAGCATTTTTCATTAAAAAAATTCAAAAGGCAACCTTCATCAATTAATTGACTTATTCTAATGAGTTTGTGCTTAATACCTTTAACAAATAAGACATTTAAAACTAATGTTTTTCCAAGAAGAATAATGTTACCTATACCAATAATTTCTCTTTGGGCATTATCTCTAAAAGTTACTTCTCCTCCTTTCTTCTTGATAATATTTTCAAAGAAGTTTTTTTACCTGTCTTATGTTTGGATAATCCACTATCTATGTAACATGTATTACTATTGGTACTTTCTTTATTTTCCTAGAAATGAAAAAGTTAGACCTTTGGAATCCAAAATTTCTTGGATCTGGAAATTTCAGAAAGAAAAATTTTAGGTATCCACATTTTCTTAGAAAAATATGCTTTATTAAAACCCGTAGATTGTGTTTTGTTTAAAGAATAATTTTTCACCCAATTTCCACCACACTATCATTTAGTGAAAAATTGGTCACTTTTGGGAATAAAATATTTATTATTAAAAACTAGTTTATAATGAGTATAACCAAATACAGAACTATTTCTTAAAGGATGAATTTGGGAATACATCTTGTCAAAATTTTCCTTACCTTGGGTAAAATTTGACAGAGATTTTCTTAAGGAAAATATTTATGATTTTTGTTTAATAACCAAATTTTTATCCTATGAAACATTGGTTTGACCACTACAGTTAGCCTTTAAAAAATTTTTCTTAGAGATTCCATTTTCAAGATCCATAGAAAGTTTATCCTTCTCAGTATTAAATTCCTCATGATTTTTGGAATTACTTTTAAAATCAAAAGATTTCTTATCAAGATCTTCAGAAAGATCTGAAACTTCTTTTGTTAAAATAGATAATCTAGAATTTCCCTTATCAATCTTTTCTTGAGTTTAGAATTTTTATTCTCAAGATGTTTATCAAATATAGAAACTTCTTTATAAGAAGGTAATGTATTATCTTCTGATGAGGAAGATTAATCATAGGAAGATTCATAGTATTTATCATCAGTATAGTTTTCATTAAAATATACTTTAGAAATAGAGTCATCATTGTGTAACTTGGCCATAAAAAATGATTTTCAATGGGTATTTTGTGTAACGACCCGAATCCGGATTCCCTCCACTGGTACCCCATACCCGGTTCGCCACATGAACTCAAGCACGTTTCCCCGAATGCCAGAGGCTGCCGACTAGCAGCGAGGGCCTAGGTGGGGAAACTATGCCCTCATTTGGTAAGGTATACAGCATAAAAACAATAGCCAACTGCAGAAGCAGTAACAACATGCATAACAACAGAAACCAAACAGCGGAATAAATAAATATATATTGCAATGATGAAAATGATGCAGCAGGTACAAGCATCTATGGAAAGCAGCAAACACAACAATGTGCTGGAATAGAACTGAAAACAAGTGAAAAAAAATAAACTCCTCAGCATCGCGAGCCCCAGCTCGGTCCCACGCTCCCCAGCTCCAGCGCAATCAAGATCCTAAATTAGAAGGGCGCTTTCCCTTATCTATACCTGCAGCAACATAGTCTACTTGGTCCCAAAAGCATGGCCCAAACAGGGTGTGAGATACAATCCCAGTAGGCAATCACCCAAAGATTTGTGCCTAACAGTCAATGAATAAAAGGCAAGTAATAAAACAAGAAGCAGTAAACAGGAAAGCACAAGCAGCTACAATACATAGTTCTAACAAATAAAGTACACAACTAAGCAACCAGCAATAAGAAGAAAACAGGTAACCCTCTGGGTAGCTCTCACAGCCTAAAACCCTATGGTTCAACCTATATGTACCAGAAACCCTCTAGGAGGAACACACAGTCTCACCCCTCTAGTTCAGCTCTGAAATTAATAGACTCTCTGGGGAAACACTCACCGTCAATTCCCCCTATAGTCTCGTATCGTGCTAAAGGCTCTCTGGGGAATCACTCAACGTCTATTCCCCCTGTGGCCCACGTCGAAGAACTACAGACTCTCTGAGGAAGCACTCAACATCAATTCCCCATGTGGTCTTGTATCGTAATTAAAAGACACTCTGGAGAATCCCTTCCATCAATTCACCCTTTGGTCTATTACTCTAGGTTCTCACAGTGCTGAGTGAAACTAAACATGCTCAGCGCGTGTGCATCGTCCAAGTAAACCTCAAGAACTACTTGGCTATCAACTAAGGCTCAACATCAAAACAAGGAAACCGTCTACAATCCTACAACTAGGCATGGAAACTGGCAGAACGCCAAACAGGCAGAACAAACATGGAAAAGAAACCTGAGCAGAAAATAAATTACTCTAATCACAAGCATAAACCTCTACTACAACAATCAAGTAATGAAGGTAAGAAATAAGGGAAAAACAGAAAACCCACAATTCCCCGCCCAAGGGAATTTGTGGAATTTTCACAAAATACTCATCAACTTTCTACAGAAAGGAACGAACCACCTACCTCGATCCTAGGAGATCGATATAGGTGAACGATAATGACAGATTCCCCTTAGACTGACGTAGATCTGAGAAAATGCACAAAACACTCAACCTACGATAACTTGAAAACCAGGAGGAATCAAGGAACAAGACTCAAGCAGAAGGGAGACCTCACCGCTGCGATTCTAACACAATCAACCGCGCTCAAATCAAAGAATGGATGAAAAGGTTGGATCTCGTCGAAGGTCTAGTCGTACGGTCGCTCTCGGGCGGACGAAATCTGGAGAAGAAGACGAAATTGGGGGTTAGGCGCGACCCCGGTCCATTTAGTGAAAAAAAGAATGTACACGGTGTGTAATTTTAGAGTACATGGCGTGTACTGGGTCCTTTCCGTACTCTGCCAAAATCGACCTCCACGTCACCCATACCCACCGTGTGTGTAGCCCGGGCATGGACAGCACACGGCTTCAAGCCGGATCAGAGTACACGGCGTGTACTCAGAAAGTACACAGCGTGTACTTTGAAAATTACCAGAAAAATCATTTTTCTTAAAATTTCCAGAAAAAAAGGAAAAACATACCTGAACAAAGATCCGAGTTCTTACAAACTCCCCCCCTTAAAGAAAATTGTCCCCGAATTTCCCTAAAGGGGCATAGAAGAAGAATCCCCGAACAGTTCTGGCCACTGCGATTGTACATAGGCCTCCCTCTCCCAGGTCTCGTCCCGCACTTGTCCGTGCTACCATAGAACTCGTACCAGAGGAATAGACCGCCCACGGAGAACCTTCTTACTGCGATCGAAAATCCGGATAGGATTCTCCTTGAACGACGCATCCGGTTCAAGCTCGACTTCCTCGGGCTGAAAGGCATGAAATGGGTATGAAAATTAACGTCAGAGCTGAGGGATGTGGAAGACGTCATGCATGGCCCGATACCTCTGATGTAGCTACAACTGATAGGCGACCGGTCCCACTCTCTCCACGACCTCAAATGGTCCGATGTACCATGGTGAAATCTTACCCTGTCTCTGAATCCTCTTGTTCCCCAAACTCGGTGCGACGCGTAGGAAAACCTGATCCCCAACCTCGAACTCCATAGGTCGTCTCTGCTGATCATCATAAGACTTCTGTCGAGACTGTGCTGTAGTCATCCTCTACCAAATCAGCTCTATCTGCTCTGAAGTCTCCTGAACAAGACATTGTCCCAACAAAGCTGTCTCTCCTGCCTCCAGCCAGCATAAGGGTGATCGGCATGGCCTACCGTACAAAGCCTCATATGGTGTTATCTGAATGGTCGCCTGTAAACTATTTTTGTAGGAGAAATCCACCAGAGTGATATGCTTCTCCCAAGAACCGCCAAAGTCTAGGATGCAAGCTTAGAGCATATTCTCAAGCACCTGGATCGTGCGCTCGGATTGGCCATCAGTCTGGGGATGGTATGTTGTGCTCAAAAGTACCTGTGTACCCAAGGGCTTCTGAAGTCCCTGCCAGAACTGAGAGGTAAAGCACATATCCCTGTATGAAACAATAGAGTGTGGAACTCCATGTAGACGAACGATATCTCGGATGTAAAGTCGTCCCATATCATCAACACTGAAGGTCTCCTTAATCGGAAAGAAGTGCGAAACCTCCGTAAGCCTGTCGACGACAACCCAAATAGCATTGTTCCCTCGAGGCGACCTCGGAAACCCAGTCACGAAGTCCATCGCGACATCATTCCAATTCCACTCCGAAATGGGTAACTGCTGTAAAAGTTCTGCTGGTCATTGATGCTCTGCCTTCACCTGCTAACAAGTAGAACATCTCATGACGAAACCAGCAACATCCTTCTTCATACCTGGCCACCAGTACTGGCGATGAAGATCCCGATACATCTTGGTGATGCCAGGATAAACTGCCCAAACTGAGGAATGAAAATCCCACATTAGCTCCTCGCGTATGTCTGCTGGCATCCATACGCGTCCCTGGAACCGCAAGATCTCATCCTTGCCCACTGCCCATCCGGGAAGAGGGTCCTCTCCTGACACACTCTCCCGCAGGACTAAGCCTACAGAGCCTGATAGCTTCCTCATCTGTACCCGATCAAGAAGTGTAGAGGTAACAGATACAGAATATAGGAAGGTCTATCCCTATCTGTCATGCACCTCTAGATGCATCTCAGAGAACAGAACCATCTGCTGCCACTCACTGCTCGCCACCTGAACTGCCTGAATCTGAGCTCTCCTGCTCAACACATCTACCACTGCGTTGCCTTTCCCTGGCGTATAAGAAAGCTCGAAATCAAAATACTGAAGGTACTCGACCCACCTGCGCTGTCTCAGGTTCAGATCCCACTGAGTGAAAATATACTTGAGACTCTTGTGGTCAGTGAAGACCACAAAGTGCTCTCCCAGCAGATAGTGTTTCCAACAGTGTAAGGCATGAACAACAACTGCCAACTCCAGATCTTGTGTAGGGTAGTTCCTCTCATGTGGCTTCAACTGCCGAGACCCGTACTTAACGACTCCATCCCCCTACATAAGCACATCTCCCATCCCGATACCTGAAGCATCACAGTAAATAGTTTAGTTTTTTCCTTGCTCAGAAAAGACTAGTATTGGTGCTGACGTCAACCTCTCTTTCAGCTCCTGAAGGGATGACTCACAAGAATCTGACCATAAGAACTTCGCCCCCTTCTTGGTCAGACCTGTCAAAGATGCTGCTAGATGAGAAAAGTCCTGAATGAAGTGTCTGTAGTATCCAACCAGCCCTAGGAAACTACGTACGTCAAAGACGTTCTTCAATTGCTCCCAGGAAACTACAGCTCTCACTTTCTCTAGGTCCACTGATACTCCTGCCTCTGAGATGACGTGACCCATGAAGTGAATCTGATCCATACAGAAGTGGCACTTCAAGAGTTTAGCATAAAGCCGATGCTCTTTCAGTGTACTCAGAATGATCTCAAGATGTGTGGCATGGTCATGTCGAGTGTTAGAGTACACCAAGATATCATCCACGAAGACCATGACAAAGGAGTCCAAGTTAGGATGGAACACTCGGTTCATCAGTGCCATGAAAATGGCAGGCGCGTTCATGAGACCGAACGGCATGACTATATACTCGTATAGAGCATACTTGCTCCTGAAGGCTGTCAGAGGTATATCTGATGGTCTAACGTGCAACTGATGATAACCGGACCTCAAGTCGATCTTCGAGAACACCCGGGCTCCTCGAAGCTGATTGAAAAGTTTGTCAATTCTCGGCAAAGGATATCGGTTCTTGACCGTCAACTGGTTCAACTTCTGATAATCCACACAAAGACGAAGGGTACCGTCTGCCTTCTTTGCAAACAGGACAGATGAACCCCAAGGAGAAGTATTGGGTAGGATGAAACCCTTAGCCTGTAGCTCCCCCAACTGCTTCTTGAGCTCCTGCCACTCAGGTGTAGCCATCCTATAGGGAGGAATGGACACCGGTGCCGCTCCTGGCACGAGCTCAATAGAGAAGTATACCTCACACTCCAGAGGAAAACCTGAAATGTCTTCTGGAATGATGTCCCTAAATCAATCCACCACTGGAGGAAAATCCAACTATGGAGTCCCCTGATCATCCAGATAAAGGCTAGCAATCTGGGATGTCACCCCTCCAAGCCCAAGATGCTCCAGTCCTGCCCGACTCGCCTGAACGTCCCACTCACCCTTATGAAGAAAAGACTCACCCTCTGGTGAAACGAAACTCACTCTACGGCGATAGCAGTCGACGAATTCCTGAAAGGGAATCAACCAATCCATGCCAAGGATGACATCATTGCCTATCATCTCTAGGACATAGATATCCCATAAGAAGCGATACCCTGCAACCTCGAGAGGGCACTCTCTACACTGGCGTACACTAGATGTCCTCGTCCCCAAAGGTGTGTCTAGTGTCAACGAGTCGGAAGAAGAAAAGACGTAGAGTCCAAGTCTCTCCACAATAGAAACATAGATAATGTTATGTGTAGCACCAATATCGAAAAGGGCTGAAGATAAAACTGAGGCTACTAAAATCATACCTCGAATAGTAGAAGGGTTGGGATCCTGCTCCTGATAAGTCTGCTCCATGGCGAAAGACTGGCCTATACTGCGGCCCTGCGCCCCTGGATGACCACTCTGACCTGAACCTCCCTGCAAGTTCTAAGGAACTGGTGGATGACTGCCACTACCTCGACCTCCACCTCAGCCCGAACGGCCGGAAGAAATCCAGTTCCCCGCTTGGTGAGAAACTGGCGGTGCTGCTCCTGAATGAGGAGTCATGGAAGAACCCCGATCACCACCTGCTAGTGAAAAAACAAGGCAGAAACGCTGAAGGTGACCCATCTTGCCGCAAGATCAGTACTCCACGGGGTCCCTCTGGCACTGTGGCCTCGTGTGCCCGGACCGACCACACTGGTAGCATGTCACCTGGCTGCCTGATGATGCATCTCGCTTCCTCAGATCACCGCGTGTAGGCTCTCTACGGAACTTCTTGCTATCATCTAGAGGAAGACTAGCTCTGGAAGCAGAACCTCCCTGGCTCGCAGCTCCAGAGTATCTCAGATTATGCTCCGCAATCAGTGCCTGGTTGATGATGGATGTAATGGAAGTCAGCTGGAAGATGTTCAGCTGTGAGCGGATCTCCCGCCTGATACCATCCTCGAGCTTCCTTGCTAAGAACACCCCACTCCCATCCCGGAGGGGCGCGAAGTGATGCAGATCGGTGAAACGAGTGGAACACTCCATTAAAGAAAGAGTACCATGCTCTAAGCTCATGAACTCCTGGGCTCGGTCAGCCCTTAGGGTCTCCGGGTAGAAGTAGTCATAGAACACGCACAAGAACTCCTCCCAAACCATAGTCTGATGCTGTCCTGTCTGTGAGATCACATCCCACCACCTCTTGGCGGAGTCTCATAGCATGTATGTGGAGAGATTAACCCGTATCTCTGGAGGCGTCTCTAGATGCTCAAAGATAGTCAGCATGGCTTCTAGCCATGACTATGCAGCCTGAGGTCCTCCTTCCCCCGAGAACATGGGAGGATGGTGCTGCTGAAAAACCCATGTCAAATCTTCCATAGACGTGGTAGGAGGCGACGCTCCCTGGAAGGTCTACATCATCCTCATGAAACCTTCCCTGAACTGCGCATCAGCGCCTGCAACTGGTATAACAGCCGGTGCCAGGGCTGGATCGACTATAGGATCAGCAGGAAGTCCCTGATCAGCCCTATCTGGAGTCTGATCACTGCCCGATGACAGACGTACGACCGGAGGACGTCTCATAGGCATAGCTCTGAAAGATCAAAAGCACACCTTAGATCAGGAAAACAAGGAAATAGAACACAAGAGTACAAAATGGAAACATGGGAAGAAAACACACAGGTTTACAAAACCTGACTACATGGCGTGTATAAAACTACACGACGTGTATTCTTAACCCACTGACATGGGCGTGTACTCCTTCCCTACAGGTCGTGTCCTCTTCAAACTACATGGCATGTTTCACCCACACACGGCATGTACTTGAAATTTTTTCCCATTCTGGAGTCTCCTTACATGGCTAACCCACACGGTCCGACTAACCCGAGACTACACGGCGTGTTCATAACACACACGGCGTGTACTATACAAGGCTTTTGTGGCCCGTGTTTGTGAAAAACACGACTGTCTACACTGCTGAACCTTACACGACATTCTCCAAACAAACACGACATGCATAAGCAAGGTGACCCCGTCCCGTGTTGTTCGTGACACGGCCGGGTACCTGGACAGGACTACATGGCGTGTTCCGAACAAACACAGCGTGTGGAAAAGAAGGTAACGCCGGCTCGTGTTGTTCATGACACGGTCGGGTACCTGGACAGGAGTACAAGGCATGTTCCCTAAGGACACGGTGTGTTCAACCCGAGCTTCCCCGGACTGTGTTGTTAGTGACACGGCCGGGTACACGACTCCGAACTTACACTGCGTGTACCAATCGTACACGGCGTGTTCCCGAAGTTACTCCCACAACACCGTGTTATGCTCACATGGACAGTGACACGGCCAGAACACTACACAGCGTGTATCCAAAAAGTACATGCCGTGTATTCTGGGTTTTTCTGGGCAGTAGCTCAGAAACTGCTCAGACTCCTAGAACCCCTAAAAATAAGGGAAAGAGGTGCCAAATTTCGATTTGTGAGGGCCCATACTCCCCGCGAATCAAATCTCTGCATCTCTTGTAGTGACAAAAAGGGGAAACAACAGCTCTCTAACATAACAACATGGATTCTATCAAGCATCTATCACAACAACATGCATAATCTACACAAATCCTATCACAACAGCATGCAATCACTAATGCACCCTAGATGGCATGGCAAAAATTCATGGCATGTGGTTTCTAGAAGTGCCTACATGATGCATGAGATGGCATACCTTCATCTCATCAGGTTGCGACAGAAATAGAACCAAAATATCAAAATAATAACTGCACAAGTCATGCGAATCACTCTAGGTGAAATCATATCAACCATAAAAACTCAAAACCAGCAAACTATAATTAACGAGGTAGTATTCCCTTTTCCTGTACACGGGTTAGCTACTCCTTAGCACAACTTAATACCAAGTACCGAATCCATCCTATCCCTAGATAAAGTCTCCAAATAGTAAAGCAAGAGAAAAGAACTCATCTGATGCCACTTTGTAACAACCCGAATCCAGAGCCCCTCCATTGGTGCCCCGTACCCTATTCGCCACATGACCTAAAGCATGTTTCCCCGAATGCCAGAGGATGACGACTAACAGCAAGGGTCTTGGTGAGTCGGTGGGGAAACTATGCCCTCATTTGGTAATGTATACAACGTAAAAACAACAGTCAATAGCGGAAGCAGTAACAACATGCATAACAACAGAAACTAAACAGCGGAAGAAATAAATATATATAGAAATGATGACAATGATGTAACAGGTACAAGCATCTATGGAAAGCAGAAAACACAACAACATGCTAGAATACAAATGAAAACAAGTGCAAAAGAAAAACAAAATAAACTCTTCAGCATCGCGAGCCCCAGCTCGGTCCCATGCTCCCCAGCTCCAGTGCAATCAAGATCCTGAAGTAGAAGGGCACTTGCCCTTATCTATACCCTCAGCAAAATAGTCTACTTAGGCCCAAAAGCATAGCCCAAACAGGGTGTGAGATACAATCCTAGTAGGCAATCACCCAAAGATTTGTGCCTAATAGTCAATGAATACAAGGCAAGTAATAAAACAAGAAGCAGTAAACAGGAAAGCACAAGCCACTACAATACATAGTTCTAACAAATAAAGTACACAACTAAGAAACAAGCACCAAGAAGAAAATAGGCAACCCTCTGGGTATCTCTCACAGCCTAAACCCCTATGGTTCACCCTATAAGTACCAACAACCCTCTAGGAGGCACACACAGTCTCACCCCTTTGGTTCAGCTCTTAAATTAATAGACTCTCTGGGGAAGCACTCACCGTAAATTCCCCCTATAGTCTCGTATCATGCTAAAAGATCTCTGGGGAAGCACTCAACTTCTATTCCACCTATGTCCCACGTTGAGGAACTACACACTCTCTAAGGAAGCACTCAACATAAATTCCCCCTGTGGTCTCGTATCCTAATTAAAAGACACTCTGGAGAAGCCCTTTTGTCAATTCTCCCTTTGGTATATTACTCTAGGTTCTCACAGTCCTGAGTGAAACTAAACATGCTCAGTGTGCTTGAATCATCCAAGTAAACCTCAAGAACTACTTGGCTATCAACTAAGGCTCAATAGAAAAACAAGGCAACAGTCCAAAATCCTACAACTAGGAATGGAAACTGGCAGAACGCCAAACAGGCAGAAAAAACATGGAAAAGCAACCTAAGCACAAAATAAATTACTCTAATCACAAGCATAAACCTCTACTACAACAATCAAGAAAAGCAGGCAAACAACAAGGGCAAAACAGAAAACCCACTTTTCCCCACCCAAGGGAATTTGTGGAATTTGCACAAAATACTCATCAAATTTCTACAGAAAGGCACAAACCACCAACCTATATCCTAGGAGATCGATATACATGAATGAAGAAGACAGATTCCCCTTAAAATGATGTAGATATGAGAAAATGAACAAAACTCTCAACCTACGATAACATAAAAACCAGGAGGATTCAAGAAACAAGACTCAAGTAGAAGGGAGAGCTCACTGCTGTAATTCTAACGCAATCGACCACGCTCGAATCGGAGAACAGACGAAGTGGCGGGAGCTTGTCGAAGGTCCATCCATACAGTCACACCCGGGCAGACAAAATATAGAGAAGAAGATGAAATTGGGGGTTAGGAGCGACCCCGGTCCATTAAGTGAAAAAAATAAAGTACACGACATATACTTTTAGAGTACACAACGTGTACTGGGTCTTTTCCGTACTCCGCCAAAATCAGCCTCCACATCACCCCTACACACCATGTGTGTGGCCCGGGTACAGCCAACACACGGCTTTGAGCCGGATCAGAGTACACGGCATGTACTCAGAAAGTACATGGCGTGTACTTTGAAAATTTACAGAAAAATCATTTTTCATAAAAATTCCAGAAAAAAGGAAAAACATACATGAATGAAGATCCGAGTTCTTACAGTTTGGCTAGTAGACCAATATTATTCTTGATCATAAGATTCATACTATGATGATTCATATGAAGATTCATTACCACTAGCACTCTTGGTGTCATTAGATTTCAAAACATTCTTAGCCTTAGCCTTGTAGTACTTCTTTATATCCATCTGAGGATGAATTTTCATTCTATCCTTTTTCTTAATCATAGGCCAATCTGGCCTTAAATTCCCTGCTTGTTTTCATTAATTTAAAGTGAATTATGAGTATTTATTATCTTTTCTTTCTTTATTATTATATATATAATGGAATTATTCTTTTCCCACTATCTTCTTAATCCTTTTAGAAAGATTAGATAACTCATTCTCAAACTATTGAAATTTACTAGATTCTGATAAAATGCGACTTTCCTAGACTTAGATCTTGTAACCCTTTCAGAAGTTTTTGATTTTGTAATAGTAATGGCGACACTTCCACTACCATTATTCATCTTATTCATATTAATATCCCTTTTCATTCTTGTATCATGTTGAATAAGTGTTCCAAAAATCTCATGAAGAGTAATTTGATACAGATTTCTATTCTCATCAATAGCTGTTCTCTTAGTTTCCCACTCATTAGGCATGATATCTATAATTTTGTTTACAAGAGCTTCATCATCTAGAAATTTTTCTCTCATAGATTTTAAACTGTTAACAAATTTCATAAAACTTTTTTGTACCTTTCATACTGGTTCTCCATAAAGAAAATAAAAATCCAAGATATTCTACTCTAAGCATTACTCTTCTAGTCTCAATCACATTCGATGTACCAAAATGTGTAACTTCCAATTTCTTCTAGAAAAAATTTGCGGCTTCAAAAGAAGAAATAGGACTATATATATTCCTATTCGGGGAAAAAAATAAAGTATTATGTACCTTGTTGTTTAGTTGATATTCAGACTTTTCTTGATTGGTAAAGGTTTTGAATTCCTTGCCAGGAATTTGGTAATCTCCAGTAAGCATGAAAAAGTTGTTCACTCTTGTGTTAATAAAAAAATTATTCATTCAATCTCTCCAATAATCATAATCATTACCATCAAATATTGGTGGTCTAGTTCGATTCATATTGTCAATATAACCAACATCGATTCCTTCCATCTTTAAAAAAATGTCTTTCCAAAAAAACTTGTTAATAGAAAAGTTTGTAAACAAAGATAAAAATACTTAAGAAAGGAAAAATTTAGAATAATGAAAAATTGTGAAAGAAAACTTATATGTGAATATAATTATTTCAGATACCATATCTGATACCAATTGTAGGATCAAAATAATGATGTAGATGCTCAATTATAATAGGGGGAGAATTGTAAGTTTAAAAACATTCATTTTTAACCTTAAGGAAAACTATGTTTAACAGAGTTAAACATGGTAAATTCACAAAGAATATTTTAGTTCAACTAAACAAACTTCTAGGTTCATGAAATATGGTTCCAGAAATGAAATTTAATGAAATTTTACAGGGAAAAGATTCTACCTTAAAGCATATTAAATCTTATTTATCAGAGTAAATAAAAGTAAAAGAAAGTATAATAAGGCTATAATTTATTCCATTATCAAAATACAATGGAAATAAACTTGAAACCAAACAAGTAAAAAGTATGAAATCTTTTAACACAATGAATAGCGTGTCTAACAACCTTGGATAAAGGTCCATTGATTTATACTTTCACGAAAGTCAGTTCTAACCACACCAGGGTAAGCCCTCCATAAAAATATCAGAATATGTCTTGTTATCCCTGGAAGCCATCGATCCTTAATATAGTCGGCACCTCTGTGTTCCTATCCCCAAAAGTCATTGATTTTTAAGGTAGTCTTTCTCTCTTTATTCTTATCCCCAAAAGCCCTCGATTGTACTCAGAAACAATAAGAATTACATGAAGCAAGCTGAAAAAGATGTTCAGTACACACAAGGCATGATAGTCCCTCTCTCTAGAAATCACTTCAATAACATGGAATCTAGAGTGATGGAATAATTGTTGAGCTAATTCAAATGAGATCTGATTTATAATCACTTCTCCAATGGTTGAATCCATCCTCCAACAGTCATATTTTTTCTTGAATCTTGTAGGGACCTATACATGTGAAACTCAAACAATGGTTAGTTAGAAATAGATTGTAAGACATCGTTTCACCATAAGTATAAGGAAAATGAAATTTCTTACCCAAATATATTTTTTGGAGTCTAAGGAAAAATGGAATTCAGAATATAACCAAAAAAATATTCAGTGTCTATAATACATGGATATTCATATTATGTTTTAAAAAGAATTCAGAATCTAAAATCTATATATTTTGGAGTTTGAATTATAATGAATCCAGAATCTGAATTTTCAGGAATTGGGAGTCTGAATTCAGAGGAATTCTGAATCTGAATTATGAGGAATTCAGACTCTGAATTCTAAGGAATTTGGAGTATGAATTTTGAGGAATTCAAATTCAAAGTTTTCTTGAATTTGGAACTGGAATTTCATAGAATTCAGAGTCTGAATTTTAGAGAATTCAGAGTCTAAATTTCATAGAATTTGGAACCTGAATTTCAGAGAATTGGGAACCTTAATTTCAGAGAATTCAGATTCTAAAAATAGAATAATTTATATCTAAGTATTTATAGGTTTCTAGGTTTTAGATGCGAATTTTTTTTCCTTAGTAATAAAAATGATTTGAATTTAGAGAGACTATAAAAAGAACAATGTAAACATAGGTAGGGATAAAAATTTACTTAGAGAATGGAGATTTACCTATGAAGATAATCCTTAGGGAAAAAACTATTTTCCTTATGATAAAGTGTGTGTGACTTTCAAAACATAGAGGAATGGAAAATTCATAAGGAAACCTTATTGACTCAACACAATATTAATGTCTACTTTGACAAACACTCTTTATCATGAACCTCAACCCTTTTCAACAAACACAATCAACCCAAAAGCACCATCCGGAGGGATTTTTCCCTAATTGGATGATATTACCTGATTTGAACCAAATGATTTAGGTTATCATGGGTAGGAGGATCATAATAAATAGGGACTTATTATCATGAAGTCTGGACTTAGTAATATCCAATAGATGGGAGGCTATTATAACTTGACCCATAAATAGGAAATCCACATTTATATGTGTCATCTGATGTTCCTGTCTATAGATGTGTGTAATGGTATTTTGTCATTATAATTAATATTAATATATAACATGCTCGCACATTGATGTAGTGATGAAAACCATTATAAAATATTCTTTTAGTGAGGTAGGATATGTTGCATGCATCATAAGCGTTATTATATAAGTGGATAATTAAAGAAAGATTTTCCACCTTATTTTCCTTAACAAAAGTTGAAATTTGAGGGCCTTTGATGAAAATGAAACTTCCTAATTAATTCTATATACATGGAATTTAATTGGAATATTCATTTCTTGAAATTAAAAGGAACTCAAATTTAACACTTATGCTGATGACACCAGTATGCAACAAACTTTGTTAGAGATATCAAGAAAAAAGTATTATATTAACCAATGTGCATTTATATGTGGTTATTGTCATTGAAACATTTAACTTCTTTCTCTAAGGGTTACTTGGTGTGTTTATAGATGCTAGAATAGAACATTATGTGTAAAAACATAATTCCTCTTACAAAGGGGCCTATCGGGTCACAACCTATGTGTATTCTAGATCTCAATTAAATTATATTTGAATTTAACATGTTAAATAAATAATATTATAATATGTGGTTTAATAATTATTAAAGTTGAGTTGATCACATATATTTAATAACTAGTTATCAAAGAGAATATTAATAGATTTGAATATTAAATAAATATTTATTTCCAAGGTATTTAATTTATTAATTAACAAAATATAATATTTATTTATTCCATTTTATTCACAAGGTAACAAATATTAATTTATTTGGTTAGATGATTATTTAATAAATATTTTTGTTTTTTTATAGAATATCATATTTATTTATTTATCAATGAATAATGTAGTGATATTTATTTATTTAAATAGATAGTCTTTATTCAAGGTCTGATGCATACTGAGGAGGATGCGTGATGAGTTAAGGGCTAAATGAGAAATGACATATTAAATATTTTTTGAATAAATATTCATTTAATTAATCATGAAAATTATATTTATAGTATCTTTAAGATCAGTGCATGTTAATTAAATAATAATATTATTATTATTTTATGCAAGAAGTTCACTGAGGATTTAGAAAATAATAAGGGACTTGGTACAATTATTATTTATCAAAACCATGTTCTATATAAACCAGATTATGTCATTTCCAAATTTATCATTATCATGCATAATGAAAGTATAGAGAGAATTATCCTAAGACTAAGAGATATTTTATCCTATAATTCTCTCAATAATAGAGAGTGATCCTCCTCCACTGACTTATCAATACTAGAGAGATCCAAAATAGATTTTTTTTGGAAATGAACAAAGAACAACATATACACTATGGTATTCAATGCTAGAGTCTATTGATTTTTATAATGATGTTTGGAGGTTTATAGATCCCATCTGGATCAATATTAGAGAAAATATACCCTTGAATCCCCTCACTACAATGAAAGTATACCAAGAAGTGGTCAAATGATTCCTCAAAAATAAATAAATTTAACGTAAGATATTTATTTATTCCAATAAATTAATTATAAATTATATATGATGATCCTTACTTCTTGGATGTGGTTTTTATGTCAATTAACCATTCAATTAATTTCCATGTTCATGAAATTCATCAACATCTATATATCAGATTATTCATTGTTTATAAAAAAATTCAAGTTGGATACCACATAATGGGAACTTCTACTATGTACATAACCTTGAAGTGGTATCAGAGCACTCACTCACTTAATTTATAATTATTTATTAATCATTTATCGATGATATGAATTTTCTATAGGTTTTCATTTCTGGATTATTCATTATTTAAATCCAAACATCAAAATATTATATTTTCCTTAATTTTTCTCACTCATATAACTAATAACATGTTAAAAATACTTGAATAACATTCAATGACTCCCTCAGGAGGTGCCAAGGGTTCTTTCTGGAAAACATTGGTCTATATGGTGTCCATACCATTGGTATACCCCATGTACCCATGTATACTATATTGGGATAAACCCTAAAAAATATGTAGTTTTATATAATCAATACAAATATAGTGTCTTAAATTTAAACTATGTGTTGATTGGGCCTGGATGGCTCATATTTTTTCAGAATATATGCCATGTAATTGTTTTACATGTCTTTTATTCTACATATTTTTTCTATGAAAAAAGAAGGTGTTAAAGTCATATCATGAATTTGTTACAAAACATGGGGGCTGAAGAATTGTGTAACTTTTAAGTCACGTGGCATGTAATTGGGGTAAAAATCCAAATCCATTTTCTTTAAAAGCCACATTTTGGTAAGTGGTAACCTCACAGATGACCAGTGATTTCAAAATTCAAAACATACACAGTGCCAAATTAAAACTTAAAACAAGAAAAGGGTGCAAGATTCCATGTAAATCACCATGGCCAGAGACTGATATCCCGGTCCACACCATGCCCCAATCATCCACTCCAAATACCATCACATCTACATCGCCGCGCCACCCATTAGCACAAATTGAAAGTTTCAATGTTTCAAATTTCAAACTACAAATAGAAACCATCATTACCACCATGGTTGACGAATCGCCTCGCGTCTCGATCCCTAACCCCAATCGTACAACACAGCCACACCAGAGCACCGGCAAAATCCACCCATCGAAATCCAACGTCGACGCCAAAGACACTCCAAACAGAACACCACATAACAACAAAGCCATAGCTGAAGATTCTTCACAACCATCAGCAGAGCATTTCAAACAAAAAACCAAAAAGTACCATCTTCACCATCTCCCATAACGACAGTAAATCTAAAATGAAACAATCACCAGGAACATAACCAACAATAAGAAAAAACTATTTCACCAAGCATTGTGGCCTCCTGAAATGCCAACTGCCACTCGAACTCACCTCCCAAGACACTATGACCACCACCACACAAAACCGACCCAGAGAAGAGTGTTGGAATCTAGTGGAAGAGCAGAGTAGGAGCAGATGTCATTGAGTAGATATAACTAGGGTACAAGCTGTGTATTTAGAACACATTTTGTGAATGAAAAATACACATAGTCCTTTGGAATATAATGAAAACATGGTCAAGATATGTTTCATGATGTGTAACTTCAATATATATAAAGTAACCCAATGTAATTTTTGTGGTAAATTTAACATAAAAATAAAATTAATTTTATAATTAAACACAATCCACAAGTTTCTCTCAATCATTTGTTTATATT